>CM040741.1:57312546-58512546 GCA_022829145.1 Albula goreensis | reverse complement strand
TACATGCAACGCGTGCTGGTGGACTGCTTGATCTTGGGGCAGAGGCTGCAGGGCAGGGAGCAGGCAGCTGAGCCACAGCAGCAGGCCAACTGGAAGGACACACAGAGACAGGGTCATGTGATGCATCGTGACATGCGGATCACAGGCAGGTCACCGACACTCAGGCAACTCTAACAACTCCTCAGCACAGGAAGTGGGGACCCCATCCGTCATTACACCGGTTTCCAGCAAAACAGTCCTGTTCCTTGTGTTGATACCATGAATCAACAGCACAGGGATGATGCTTCATATGCCAACATATTTTCTGTCTTAGACCATTGCCAGTGCTGTGAAAACTGAGGCCGTTAGTCACAAACATGCTGCAGCACATGACCTTGAATGGCACTTGAAGAATGGATTATAACCACATCATTTTAGCACGGCTGTGAATTGCCATCTGGGACAGTCATTATCTGCTGTTGCGAAGTAAACAAAACAACAGAGTGCCAGTGTCACAGTAGTTGTGTGCAACTGTGCATCACTCCATGTATAATAAAACATTTACTTTTTGTGTTTCTTGCTTTGAACATTAATAAAAATGACCAGCATCATGCTTATAAACCCACAACTATAGTGTTCATTGTGTTGCCCTGGGAGTGTCAGTGAACAACGAGGACACCTCCATCTCATCTCTTAAAGGCCAATTTGATGCATTGTTTGGCTGATATACCCCATCCTGTAGTCTGAAAATGGTACTGCACAATAATTCAAGTCCAAAAATGTATATCTCACTGTATGTCAGTATCCAATGGATTATAATAATTGGACTAACAAATTAAATTTTCTCATTTCCTTCTGAAATAATTTCCTGAATGCTGTGACATATGCTCTTGTATGTTCGACAAATGCTGCATATCCTGTTTGTTCAGTTACTGAACAAATTAAGAGGTGTTACTTTCAACTAGCTCCATGGGCTAGTATGTCAGTACTCTCTACTTTCATATTTTGGAGAATTTCTCAAGAAAATTGGCAAGAAAGGCTAGCTGGAGAGGGCTACTATGGACGCCTGCAGTCTACTTGGTCCAGCTGTGCAGTGCAATGACCTGATGAACAACTCAGCCTGCAGACTTGAAACTGAAAGTAGTGCTGGCTGTCAACACACTGTTTGGTAAATTATGAATGCACATCTGTTCAGCAGAGCATAGATGGACATTCATGCTTCACCAAACAGTGTGTTGACAGCAGCAGTGATGTGCAAGCCGTCTTTGAGGAGCATCAGACAGGATCATGGCACGATGACCCTTGGTGGGTTACCACCTCCACCATGGGGCAGTACCCAGCCCCCACCCACTGCACAGTAATCAAAGCCCCACAAAGGGCCCTCTCTGCCTCTGTCTGCCTCCCTTTGTGCTCTGCAGCTGGCCTTGAAGCCCTTCCTGAAAGGCGCGGGCCCTGCTTGGCACAAAGACTCGTCCAGCTCATAGACAATGAGCTGGCTATTGTCCCAGCAAACTCTGGCCCAGTGGTTCTCATGCGCTTATGTGCGTGAGTGTGGGTCACTCGCCGTACCCTGTGGGATCCGTTCCTCAGCAAGGGGGTTTGAGGCCAGAGTGCAGTCTTCTCCTAACATCGCTTTTAAAGCTGTAGGACTGGATGAGAACAGAGATCCTTATATTTGTGCTGCAAAGCCTTCTGAGCACAACAGCAAGGATTACACTTCTTCATGAGAAACTGACTATGATTTAAAATGATTATCCATGGTGGATTTCATTTCATTATATTATTAAGTTTCACATGAGTCCTCACATCTTTGTGTGGATTCAGTGTTACATGAGAACCTTGTAAAATAGGCTGTACTAAATACCAGACCAGAGAAGGAGATGCCCTGAACAACATTCAATATCAACACAGACAGTAAGGAAAAGTACCAGAGCTTGAGGATATATAGGTAACTAACTGAACTTACTAGATATACATTATTGGATAATACATTATGTGTATGTGCATACATATGTTGTGTTGTCTTGCAAATGGCTAAAACATTACCTTTCTGCTCAATTGTGGCATACAGATAGAAAGATAAAACATATGAGCTGTAAACAGCCATTAATTTAGTACAGTGATTCACAAGCCTTTTGTTGTTGAGGCATCAGTCATGCCATGTTAAAGACACCATAAATGTTCCAAGAGATTAGAAGATGACAACGCTGGTCTTGTGAATGAGAAGAATACACAATAATTGGAGAAATATTTTCCCACACTAGCTGTGACATTAAATGTCTCTTAGGGACATGACACCACATGAAAAACTATTTTCCATCTGTTTACACATTCCTATATAAACCAGAAATGTGGATGAAAGATGCAAAAAAACACTAATTAAAGTAAGAAAATTTATGTTGTACATGTTTTAATATTTGTTGAGGGTACAGCTAATCTTGGATTCATTATTTGCAGCTGGAGAAATAAAGAGCCCATAAAATTCAGAACTAATGTCTTTGTGGGAAAAAAAAAGAAAATATAGATCACTCATCACGTTTGCAAGAGATAGATTCCAGGAACATTCTCATTTCTCTCTGAGGTTTGGGGGAATAAGACTCCTTCTATTGTTTCAAGGAAATGCATGAGAGGTGGAACATGAGCAGTCAAACCATTAGAAAACAGGTGTTACGCTGAAAACCTTGCATGGGAACAGTCTTAGACACTCACCATCTGGAGCTGGAGGAGCTGGAGTTCCCTCCTGCTTTTTATTTTAATTTTACTATTATGGAGCCTGATCTGGGCTTTCACTAGAGATTTTTGACACTGTAGTCTATCAAGCTCTGTTTTCTCTACTCTGTTCTTCTGTTGACAGAGTTTCTGGGAGGCTGTGCAGCTCTACCAAAAAATGTAATCAATCAATGTTTCAGTTTCATAGAGACAGAGGCGGATTTTGTGTACAGTGTAAATAGAGGCTCAGGCAGTGCCAAACATTCGGGCTTCCCCAAAGAAAGCCCAAGTCAACATCTCCCTCCCTCTCTTGCGCCCCCCACTGACGGTGACATAACTGGTTTCTACAATCAGATCTTCTGTTTTGGTGATGACAGGAGAAAGAATGGTAGCACTTACTAAAGCAGACAGCAACACAATTTCAGTTGACACTATAGTAGATTTGTTGATGGGGGTAGAGAGGAGTAGACAAGACAGACCAAACAGAGTATAGTTTAGAACCAATGCCATAAAAAACACAAACATAATGCCTCAGTTAGCCTTCCTCTAACGAAAGCTCAGCTCCCATACCAAAATGACAATTTAGAGCAATATAATCCTATTCTAATGTATATATATGCATCGGTTATACCAAACATCCAATCACATATATGAACATCAGACTTAAAAGTATCAATATATATGATGTATTGTTTGTGGCTTGACCTTTTTGTTTAAGTGTACACACCATGTATTGATTTTCAGTTTATGGTGTGCATAATAAATCACATCCAATTGCTTTCATTCCTATCTCATTTAAAGGCCTGCTTAGATTGAACTTACCATATGATTTCACCTGAAACAAACTCATAACATGGAACCAGAGTGATGACTTATGACTTTGCAAATTAGGTGAACAATACCCCTTCATTTGCTCAGTAACGTAAGGACAGAACAGCTATGTCAAATCTCTAAAGCATGCAAAAACATACATTATGGCATATGGATAATTGTTTTATGAGGAACACAGAAAATTCACCTTTATCATCTAATTACAGATTGTTTCTCTGCTATGTCTATGTTCTCACCTGGATCACTGTATGACTCTTCAACACAACATGATGTAATGTACAGCTAACAGACATCAGGTTAGGTCAAGTGGGCCTTTAAGAGGGCCATATGTTTACCCCTTCCCAACCCATTTTTTTGCTTATCGCTTAATATGTTATAATTAATCTTATCACCATCTAATTTACATAATATCCCATGTCAATCTGATAAAGAGCAGAAAAGCTCTTTCCCAAGTCTCCTCCCAAGTGTGCTCTGCCAGTTCTCCCTTCTTCTCACTCCATGGTCAGCATGGGTGTGGGTGAGCAGTGCAGCCAATGCAATAGGAAAGTTTACTTCATCAGCATTTGGTCTCAGTGAACTGACCAGAGTAGTACTTCTTGCCTTATAAGAGGAGATATACCTGAACAATAAAAACCCTTCCTCCCTGTGTGATGCTACAGCCAGCTATTAACAAACCCCTGCTTTTCAAAGACACGTTTACAGTACATGCTCTTGTGTATTGAAGCCTAGTGATATTGTGAGAATCTTACAGTTAGTATGGGCAGGACATGTCAGGAGATCATTCAAGCTCCATAGCAGGGATCTTGATCTTTTACAAAAACAGGATTAGTGTCTATGAACACCAATTTTTAGATGGACAGGTCAAAAAAGTCAACATTTATTACAAACATTAACTAAAAGGCATCATTTGGAAAACTGGGCAACGAAGAAGCCTTATGTTGTGATGAGGCCTAGCCTACACTATTTCACCAAACCGTAAATTAAACTTAAGTTTCATTTTGAACTTGGGACATGCCATGACATGACATATCATACTGATAAAATTATTCACATTTCTCTTATCCAAAATAAAGAGCTGACATCACCTCTAGTTGGCTTTATATAAAGGATTTTCCCTTTTAGGAACCCATCCTTTTTTAAAATCCAGCAGTGCACAAGTTATCGACCAAAATGCTACCAGTTACAACACAATCACATTTCACAGAAAAATTATGCTATTCAAAGTCATTACTAATTAAATACAGTCAATGACATTCTGAGGTTGCATTTATTGGAAACCAAGTTTAGAATATACAGCCTATATGGATTAAGTTTAAGTGAATGCAGACCAAGAAACTGCACTACAAAAAATAAAAAGGACAGAGACTTGTATAATTTTTATGGCAGTTATGGAGACTGAAAAGACCCCTGCATATTGTAAAACTATCATTCTGAGTACTGGAGAGGTTTTCAGACAGTGGAATCTGGCTGCATTGTTGAAAGAGAATGATGATTCTCTTGGCTGCTGTCAAAAGAAAATTAACAGGTACAGATAGGATCTCAGTGGAGAAATCTGAGTAACAAACTCTTCATATATCAACAGCTTCCACTCCTTGGGAGGCAACATTTCCTCTCAAAATGATATGGCAATATGACAGTTTAATTTCATCCCCTAAGACTATATAGGCTATTCATTATTGATTGAAATATGTATATTATGATAAGAGGGTCCCCACTTGAGAAACATTATTAAAAACAATATATCTACATATGACACCCATGCATTTCACAAAACCGGGACTTTCAAAGCATGATTTCCTGATCTCTGCGGTAAATCTCATAGATACATGACATTCTGTTACAAGCTCTACACTATCTATTTTCATTGTTGATGAAAATCAAGTAGGACTTCGGTCATACAATCGGCAATCACCCATTTATACCAACAATACCAATGCTGCTACATGAGCTTAAGACATCTGGATACAATTATTCTACCTGATGTTATGGAAAAGGCTGCTGTAATACTAGGATTGTACAAAATGATATTAACTGCCATTACCCATGGAGGCCTTGGTGCCAAACTAGTTTAAATTGAAAAGATACCACTAGGCCGCTCTTATGTCACTACTTAACTAGAAAAACATTTTTTCATTATTTGACCAGAAAGAATGCTGGTATACATAACATACCAAACAGTGAAACTTGAAATACAGAAGCATTTCCAAGTCTATCAGTTTACAACGAAGGAAGACAGAGGCTGCCAAATTCCTTTACTCCTTACCTAGAATCAGTACAAGTTCTTCAAGAGAACAGCTCCTCTTGTTTAGCATAGCAGTATGCTGCACTGACAAGAATGGATGGACACAAATTCTCTCTTCCTTGAAATATAACCGTATACTGTAATAAATAATCAATGCATATTTAGCTAGGTATGGTGTCATGCTTATGTAGCAACTGCAGCTGATAACTGATAACAGTATTCACTAATAATGTATTGAAACTAATCCTGTTGAATTTACCCAGGGAACAAGATGACATTTACATTCAGTATACAGATGAAACCACATCTTTAAAAGAAAAGTTTAATAGTTATTAAGTTACTTAAACTTAATATATACCCGTATATGTCTTTCAGAAAATAAGAATCTGAATGTAGCTTTGATAGCCTACATTCAGATACTATTTCAGATACCGCCACAACATTTTACATTTGTTTTGCAATATGGTCATGTGCATTTAAACTTAAAGTTTAGAAAACGTACATTTTGTTAGTTATTCAAACATGAATACAAGTAAGAAGACATAAAATAATACATTGGAATGTGACGTGAAATTATCTTTCTAGACTAATTGCCACGCCTCTCTGGTGTTTTAAAACCAGATAACGGTAAGGTCATGTTGAGAGGGGTAGACAGAGGAAGCTGAGATTTATTTGTGAGCAACCGAGGCTTTGGCTAAGCAAGAAAGAAAAGTGGGTTGGGCCATTAGCATTAACAGTAAGCTACCCGTCAACGAGGTCCAATTAAGTGGTTCACAAAGAAAATAACTGAATATTACTTGCCACAACTAGCCTACTGGATATATGATAATAAACACTTGATTACTGGCTGTCTGTAAACCGTAAGTTAGCTTCCCATCCAGTCAATCGGTCCCAGTCGTTAACAACAAAGATACGATTTGGTGAGCTACAATTGACAAATACTTGATTTTGACATGATAAAGGATACATAACGCTAAATCAAGGATCTCTTACGTGTCTTGAAAGGTATGCTACACCAGACTAACACAAGTAATCACATATCGACCAAAACTGAAACCTTCGAGTCCAGACATAGCATTGTCAAACTGCATTGCAAGAAGTTCAGAACTAGAACATAAAACCAGTTGCATTAGCTTGTGAATAGCATTGTCTAGTAGGCTACGTAACGCTGTAAACAATGACATGTAGCTGTAACAAAGAAACTGGAATATATGCACATAAGTCGAGACAACATAGGCTGTTGACACACTGCTAACAATGATGATTCACCCTGCTTACTTACCTGAGAAACACAGCACGGGGTGCACATTTTAAACCTGGTAAATCGGTCACGAGAATGTCCAAGTCAGCTCTTTCCAGTTTAGATGGAAAATATTCCTCGCCTTCCTCATTAAATCCAGTTTACACTACACACCCATATGTACTGTGTTCGTGTTTGTCAGAATAGATACTGTGGTCTCTTGTCTTTGGAAGCCGTGCTGATGGCGCACACAGCATTCAGGCTTTTCCAGAGATAGCCTGCGCCAACACGAGATCTTCCTAGTCTGTAAAGGGTTGAAGTATGCGAGGCGCTCACAGTCATTGTTTGAGAAGAGTGATTTGTCATTTACTGCCGTTTTAATCACGAGGGAAAATACCGTGAAATCACAGTACACGAGAGTGATGAGCAATTTTCATTTCCCCAGTCCGACAGATTTACTTACTGTTCCAAGACTGTACTCGTCAACTGGTTATACAATACCGGTATAGTTATCACATAGTCAATTGCTTGGCATTGTTGTCTTTTTTGACGGTAAGAAGAGAAATTTGCCATAGTTAATAATAACCACCTGTGCATCTACAGTGGAAAACAAATACTTATTTTTCCAAGGCAGATGCAGTTTATGACTGAATGAATTGGCGATTATGACATTGTGGGTGTTTGAATACTTTCCAAAACATGGAATTTTGCAACTTTTAAAATATGCAACAGTTAAAATGTTATTACCAGGCTGTTTCAAATAACAACTTTTTCAAACAAATGGTTAACCTATCTTTTCATATATTCCATGTCATTTTCGAAGCATTCTAAGCATAGTACCACTGAACAGTCTTTTAAAATAGATAACTGAATGAGAATGGGCTGTTACATAAATATTTAACAAAATTATGTTATTTTATTAAAGCTCCACATAACAGTTCATCAAAGCACAGCTAAAAATGGTACAATAAATGGGACCGTACAAGTTATCATTCAGCTCACACTTGCTAAGGTACTTTTGCGGTTAGATGGAGAGCAGCTGTCCAAAAATTGGAAAGAATGTAAAGAAAATATAAGCAAATCGTCAAACATGGATAGGTCTCATTTCTCAGAAATGAACTGACTCAATAGACATTTTATTGTTAATTATATCTTTCATCCTTTGCATCATAGATCCCAAAGAGCAATAACCAAAAGTAAAGCATGAAGAATTAAATGCAACAGTGCCTACCATGAGCTACATTCTGCTAAGCCTACCCTAGTGCTCAAAGCCTGTTGAAATTCCAGTGTCCTCTTATTTTGTCAGTGCCAAAAGCTTTCTTTTACTACCAGCCCTTAGTTTTTTGGGGGATTTTTTGGGTAATTGGAAACATGACTGTTGCAATCCAGCAAATGAACCACAGTCCCAGCCTTTTTTCTTCTTCTTTTTTTTTTTTTTTGCAGGATAAGCATTGGCTATTGCCTCCCGTGCTACCTATGACCCTAAGTGCAGTGTCCCAGCTCCTGTTGGTGCCTCAGTGCAGAGCATCAGTGCACTCAACTAGGAACAAACAAGCAGGACTGCAGATCTTGGGCTCATTTCATTAAGACCAAGCTTGTGCTCTGTGAAATTGCAATCAAGGCAATAATGCTCCACATACTCTTTGCAGGACATGCACTTCACAGCTATATGGTGCACAGTCCAATTAACTGAAGTTTACCTTCAGTTAGGCTTACAAGGGGGAATCAATTATTCAGCACATTTCTGAAAGCAGAAATCAACAATAATGCTGAGGTATTTATGATGCAAAACCTAGCTAATAGTGCCCTTGCATCTGAAGATATGGCAAATATGAAACCATTGTCAATTAAATGTTAATGCATTGTGTTTTTATAACACCTTTATAAACAACTATTACAAAAGTGTATATGAAATAACATAAAACATTGTAATATTATACATTATGAAACAAATGAGGACAGGAAATAATAACGGACTCATAATAAGGGACAACTGCCTCATACTCATGGTCATTAAAACAACTTTTTTACTCCAGGGCTGCAGATATATTCAGCTACCTATTTTGAAATATTTAGCTCCATAAGGATAATATGGAGGAAAATAGCATCTTTTCTCTTGTTTACCTGAGCAACATCAATCTTCACATTATTTGGTGGGGTGTATGAAGGTCATATACTTGTATGCAGGGCCTTCACTTACTGGTTAGTTCTACTTCATTTTGAACATGAGCAACCACAGCCCTCTCTATTGGGTTACACAATTTGAGGAACATGCAAATTAAATAAATATGGTCACCCTTCAGTAATGTTGGTTGCAATTTGTCAGAATCTTGGCCTAAATTGCTCAAAGCTATTAAATTATAAGAAACTGAAAGGCAGGCATGGAAATGAAGAATGTAAAAAGAATAATTTTACTTCCTAGAACATATGCATTTAATGTGCACTGGTAGCGAAGAGAGGAACTTGCACATTTGAGTTGCAAACCTCTTTGGTTTATTGAATTATTCCATAAGTCAGAAAGTGTTCCTTTTCAAGATCATTTCACACATTGCATGTTCATAACTGTGGCATTTATTACATCTTAACTCAAGACTTGTAACCACAATCCTTTTCAGACTCCTTCCATAAAATGTGCCTCAAGGATAGTTGTGAAAGGAAGTCAAAGTGTAAGGAGAATAATATGCTGGACTCATATCACCTCTTCAATGACAGATGCAGGAGACAAAGAAATATTAATAATTTTGTTTGTAATTCTATGGCCTAATCAAATACATTTTGGGCTGACATTAAAATACACTTGGCCTCCTTCAGGGCAATGTACTGCTTTTAAAACAGTATAACAGGCCATACATAAAGTTATGCTAAAATACTACCATAAATTAGTTTCCCTTGAGTACATACAGGGCACTTGTTTATGCTGTTTCTACCTGTGAAGGCCACCTATACCATGACCCCCTAAGACTCATGAAATATTTTAGAATCTGTCAAAAACCGCATTGTTTTCATTCAAAGAAAACGAAAGTGTGTCCTCTAGTGGTGAATCCTGGAAACAATAAAAAAATTAAACATGGCACAGTAAGAAACAAATGCAAAAAAAAAAAAAACCTTTTTTATTCTTTCGGTGACATAAACGTGTTAAAAACATACAACTTCTGATTACTAAATATTTTACATAAATTATTTAATATCATAATCAAAATGCCGTTGGTTTCAGTGCCACATATGCACACACTCTTCCATTGGAAACAAAAATATAATAAAAGGAAGAAATCTAAGTCATTGACTGCTGCATCTGGAATGAAAACCTCTAGCAAACAGCTGGCAAAATACTTGAGCAAGTGACATTCAATCATGGGGGAAGGAGAAGTAATCGGTGTGTTCCAGTTATGCATTCCACTTATCAGAGCGGCCCAGCAGGAGACCTGGATGCAGCCAGGAGCACTACAGGGGAATACAAATCCAGGACACCTATTTGCACCACAAACTAGGGGTTGACTGTATGCAAAGCATATTAGAAACCCACACAGAGCAGCATACCCTCTAATGACACACAATAATAGCACACAGGCAGCACTAGATAGCCAATGAGCTCCTCTGCACATATTCTACCTTGAGGTGTGTACCCTACCTTAAAGACTGATGAGTACAATAGCCTTCATTATTGTTTTTTTTTTTTTCACCGATGAGAAAAACCCTTCCAAAACATGAAAAAGTGATAATCTGTAACATAGTTTCATTATGTATCAGTGCATGGATTCTAAAATTGAAAGCATGGGTCTTTTTTGCCACTCTACAAGTGGACCAGCCATTATACTATTCATATGATAATATGTCATTAATGTAATGTAGCAATGCACTAATGACACTTCCAAACTGTAATATTAAGCATAATCATCAACATGTTCCTTTATATTAAGGGGCTTTCAGTCCTTTACCCAACACTAATTTCTTTCCTTTTTTCCTGCTAACATTTCTTTTAATAGCCTTGTGTCTGAAATGATGTGGGGAGGAGTTCATTCATTCTTGATAGGCAACTGAGGTGTGCCATGAAGTGCTGCTTCATTATGGGCCAGCCACGACCATTTAAAATGCTCAACTGCTTACAAGCAAACTCAACAGTTTATTCAATGAGACCATGCTCAGTGGAAAATATTGATACATTATGAATATTTGTCACCCAGAGCCCTCTTTGTTGTCACATCTTAACCTACTGCTAACCAGCAGTCAACTAATCTGATGCTCTGTTACACAGCTAATGCTGTGCTGGTTACCACGGTAGTATTATAGATTCTCAATTTAATTAATCTGCGATGTGCTTTATTATTAACTTTCATTTACACATCTTTATAATGTCATGTCTTCCAGCAAAACATTATGAGTAAAGTTTGCTTAATTACAAATCATTACACTTGTTTAGGTATTTACTCAAGGCATTGCAAAGCCATCAGAAGCAGCAAAGGAAAGAGACTCACAATGAAGCTCTTCATTTGTTTCATGTTAGAGGCTTTGATAAAGTAATCTGCCTAGAGGTGTTACGACACACCCAACCTCTCTTATTAGCACTTCCTGTGTTAAATGTTTTCTAAATACGTAATATGAAGGATGTTGTGCATTTTTGTTTGGACTTTGTAAGGCTTATTTTTCTTAGTCTTTCTAATTAGATATGTGATCTGTGAAAACCAGATTCCCATTTTGCAAATTCATTTTTTTACAATTACAGCATCAATATAGTATATATAAAATATAAATTCTGTATAAAATATACTTTCTGGAGATATGAACACACTTTCACATAACACTTCGAACCTCAAGTTGTTTAATACAAACGCAATATTTTCATTGAAGACAGTTATCTTTCACTGTATCTTGTTTATTAGATTTCATTCAATAATTCAACATGTCTAGAAGAAAACAGACTGAATGTTATTCAATCACTTGTCAATAAGTAAATCAATAAACAACCTGACCAGGCAGTTAATGAAGCACCTGATCATCCAACCAAAAATATGTTTTCATTGTATCCTCCTCAACAAAGATCATTAAATACTGCATATTCACTTTCATATACACAAAATGACAAAACAATTTGGTCTCAGATTAAATAACACTGTGGTTATCCATAAAGGGTAATAGTCAGGGTGTGAACTACAGGGGAACCGGGGGGAGCTTGGCGCCACTTAATAAGACATGAGCTCCCCTGATTTTTGGGGGGTCACTAAAATATGGACAACATCCTTTTTTGGCTATGTATTTATATTTTTCTGTCTCTTCATCATCATGGATCATGCGTAAAATTAGGCTGTTACTGATGTACGATTCATGCATGAGGATGATTCATCACTACTTCACTTTAATAAAGATACCAGATTGTTCTGACACCTGTGTGGAGGTTTGATGTGGTCATGATTGTTATATATCAAATGTGCTGACATAAAGCAAGTAGGCCTACATTCTTGCAGCTATGAATGTTTCTTGCAACAAGACTCACAGTCAGTCCTCCCCCCCAGTGAAAAAAAGTGAGCTCCCACGAAAGCCATGGTATAGTTCACACACTGGTAGTAGTTTCTTGCCTATTCATACCAGAGAGTATGAAATAGACTTAATAAAAACATAACAAATCTAACAAAAGAAAATGTATTCTATATTAACAGCTTTAGCACACATTACTAAGCAGAAAAAAGGATTTGGTCATGCATTCATCTCTTCCACTCTTTGCTGTTTACACTACATCATGCCATAGTATCAAATGTTTCCCACTTCAACAGGAAGTGGTCAGGTCAGGTTCTGCTCTCAGAAGAACACCCATTTCCTGATAAACACTTTTGTGGCTTTGCTCTCTAACCCCTTTCCTAATTGATACTGAACTTGAACTGAGCTTTCAAAGATAGAGTGCTTGGATCAGGTTCTAGGGTGTTACCTTGACTTACAAAAACAGCTAATGGCAAAACATAACTCCCATAATTTGCGCTTAAATTCAGAATGGTGTTCACTTGTAATGTCTTTACTTTAGTTATTTCTTTATCTCTCTTTATTAATTCTTAACCCAGGTTTTAACAGCTTCATTGCCTGGAATGAGTTTTATGCGCATATATCAAATTATTTACCTGTACAACTATGAGCATTATATATGAGCATTATTGAAACAAAAACATATAAATAGATGTTTTCTGAGAGATTTAAGAGGGCTTTATTTTGGGGCTGCAAGGATGTCTGTCAATCAGAACTGAATGTTTAGGTAAGATGAAACCGTACCCTGGGAAACCACAGCACCGGTCTCATTCCCTTTAAAGGAGCTTTGGTGCTACCACCCAGATGAATCTCTGTTAATTTCTCTGTCACTAGCTCACGCATTCATGAATCATGTTACGGCTGCACAATCTCAAGTGTACAACCCAACCTGTCTAAACATATGAAGAAAATGTCAAATCCTCTCAACAATACAGTGTGCCACTGACAGATATCCACTGAAATCTTGCTGACTTGAAGCAGTGAGTTTAATGTGTCGTACCATCTGCAACATCTTCCATGTAGCTATTTCCCCCCTCGTAGCCACCCACACAGATGGTCGTCCCTGTGAAAGGCAGTGGAAGGGACAGGGCTGGCCACAACGAAGGGATTCTGGACAAAAACAGGATATTTGGCAACACTGCTTTACACATTTTGAATTACAAGCCATCTGAACATGTATTTATTGGTTATTTAAAAGAAATGGAACTAGTAAGTGGTGCTACTGTTGCTTGCCTTATTGTAACACACAATGAAGGAATTTTGAGAGCAAGGTTGCCAGATGGTGAGTGGTATATCAGCCTACTTAAAGAGGAAGAGGAGGGCATGCAGTTGTGACTAACAGCACATGGTAGCCAACATTTATGCTTTAATGCTTTAAACAAATTTGATGATATATTGTCCACCTTGCAATATAATTTGTTTGATATACACAGGCCAATCACATGCAGATGCCAAGAGGCCTTGTATCACACTTGGTTCTCCAGGTCATGTTAGCATACAATACTAATATCACAAATTTAAATCTGTGTCTTGCTTCCTAGCATAAAGGGTGGTGATATCATGTTTCTTCATCAAATTGGGAACTGATATAATATCAAAAAAAAAAAAAAAAAGCTGAATAGTGAATGCGCTAATTCTTTCACATTCTTACACTGTAGGTTAATGAAAAAAAAAACGCAAAATAATTTTTAGTGTATATGTTCCTTTTAATTTCAAACATTAAAGCATGAAAATACATTTCTGAAAATGCATTTCTTCCATTTCCCACTACTTCTATTTGGTTTAGGATGCTCACTCAAACAAATGATAAATGGCCTACCTAAATATTGTGCTCTCAGATGGAAGTTCGTACAGTATGGGTGTATTGTTGAACAGTTTTTCCTCCTTTTCCACCTGATCTGTAAAGCAGTAGCATTGTTAACATATTGTAGAAGGCAAATGAAAGGTAAAAAGAAGATGCTATTTTATGTGAGCAGGGAAAGAATTTGAATGTGTGCATGAGAATTAGCTGGTATGATAATGACATGTTTGTTCTGCCAAGCACCGGGTGGTCCCTGGCAGCTAGGACCTAGAGAAGATTGCTGTCGGTAGAGCCTGAGACCATTAAGGTCTTGTGTTGCTGATACCTGAATAAGAGCTTTTCAGTTAGACATTCAGGACCTACAGAACTGACTTCCCTTCAGAAAAACTGTTTCAGTCACTTGAGAGCCTCAGCAAGATGACACACTAATAAAAATATGAATTTCTGCAATTATAAGCCTCACTAAAATTAAGAGGCCACAAAATTCAGTGACCCTTGTTTCAAACAGGAAACCCCGGAAGTCATTAGGTATCATACAGTAACAAGGAAATAGCATACTGGAAATCAAAATCATTACCAACTGTAAGCTTATGGTCTGCAGACCCTATACTTTATGCCTAAAAACAAGACATTACCCAGAAGAACCAAAATTTAAGGCTTCACCTACTCTTGGTATGTGTGCCTGCAGGCTGCACACTCAATGCCTGATATTTAGCAAAGGCAGATATACAAGTGACATCAGTTAAAATGTGCGTCACAGAGCTGCATGTATGTCCATGCGCCTATCTGGGAACAATGTTCCTGTAATTAGCTTCACCACCAGGAAAAGTTTAGATGTTGTATAGGCGTGCGGAAACTGCTAACCTACTATGCATCCTTGGCAAGAAAGAAAAGAAAAAGAGGACAATTGTTCAAGATCAGCACTAATCTCAAATGTTTTGTCAGGGATGAACTGCTTCCTTTGCAGTTTTGGCATTGGCTTTCCTTTATAATGAACTGCTGTCTGTGGTCTCTTGCTAGCTCCTAAAATACTGAATAGTCAATCTTTGACACTGAGCTTTATATAACTGCTACACTAAAAGTTAACATTCATGTTTCTTTCTTTTTTTTTTGGTAAAAATCAAAATGAAAGGAGGCTCCTCTTTACTTCTTGGTTGCTGAAATTCTAAAGGAATCACACTAATTAAGTGTGATTCCTCCTCCAAAAAGAAGATTCATCAAGCTCTTTGCAAGGTATCAATGAGGCTGAACTGTCATCCCTGTTTCTGAAACAGCCTGGCATTTGATGTGTGTATGCTCTCTGAATTGTGACCTTTTCAAAATGTAAATCCTTTTCTATTGGTCATTTGGTTTTTCAAAGCAGCACACTTTACCATGGCCATCAATAATTTACCAGCCCTGATGGAGCAAAAGGAATCACCGTGATAACTGCAGCCTGCAACCCCTGTCCAGCAGTACATATCCCTACAGCTATTAAGGCCCCAAATATCTTTAGTGGTCACATATGGTAGCTAAGCTAATAAAAAAAAATGTTCAGCAGGCCAAGATACAACCCTGAAATGTGCACTATGACCACCCTAAGCTATATTATTATTATTAATAATTATACAAACCACTAGTTGAGTTGATACAACTGTCTAATGTATTAATGTTATTGTAGTTTTGATTGCCTAAATATCAAATCAAATGTTTTCATTCAAATGTCAATGGGGTCAGACTTCAATTAATACAATGCCCATGCATAAAGTGTAATTATCCTCAATGTGCTGATAAGCCGGTAAGCATGCAGATTATTATTCCAAGGTCAATCAATCACACAATTTGCAGAATATTGACATAGCAATTATTGTAGTAGAGATGGCATAAGTGCTTAGGCGGGACATAAAAGATGCAAATCTGTGCTATATTTCTAGTCATGCTTAAACAGAGCCACTCAGAATGGATCTCTTTTTGACTGACAGGTGTCATGTTATATCACTACTATTTTGAGACCAAGGGGTATGTATAACAGTACCTTATATTAGCTTTGAGCTAAGAGCTGGTTGAGAATCCAGACTAATGTTGAGAAGCCCTGCCCCTATGTTATCCAATTCATCATGTGGTTTCAGTATAGCAGTATGGTTACTCTTGGATAAGAAATATGTACTTTGCAACCCTTCTATCAGAGGATGCTGTTAGGTTCTTCTCTGTGTGCAGTGAGGCAGCAATATAAGCTTGCCTTTTTTAATGGGCAATGAGTATCTAAAATCTGTCAAATATATCAAATATAAACATTTGACAAGGTTTATGTATTTTTTTGAAAATCAGTTATTGCACTTTTGGCATGTGTTAATATGTAGTGTATAGTTACTTAGCTCTTGGTTTAGTTGCTTTATAGTAATTGTAAAATAGTTGACAGGGTAACGTTTTTTTAAGTCGTTATTTTGGGTAAGTTATCGAAATGACTTTTTGTTTGTTTTGGGAGTAGGGTGATAAAGTAAAGCTGACCAACTGGTAAGACTGAAACAATCCAACATTGCTCTAATGGCTCATAGAATAAGGGAATACAATATGAATAAACAAATACAGATTTTGATGGTAAATTATTCATATAATTAGGTCATGCTACAGATCATTAGAAATATCAATTAATTGACCCTTTATTTGATATGGATTTAGGTGGAGCAGTGATTAAGTCCTTCTATTTGTAGTCGATCAACTGGTAGCTGGAAAAGTCGTAATGAGGATACAGAAAAAGGGGATAGTGCAATTCACAGAGGGGCGAGGTGTTTCTCGTTGCTTGACAGTTAGGGGCGACATTGAGCCCCGTGTGCAGTTACTAGAGCTCCGAGCACTGTTCTCTGTGTGAGATCATTCTCAGAAACTGCTGCAGGACAAGTCAGCAAGCCAGTCACTCTTTTTCGGATCATTCACACAGTCACCTCTCACGTTCTCTAATAGCGTCAGTGTTGTTCAAGTGCGGATTTAGGATTCAATAAGGATACGTTTAATTTTATTTTCATTGTGCTTCGCAAAAGGATTTTTTGTTATATTGGGGGGAAATCTGCCAGTTTTCCCCCTCTCTCGGGGTCTGGGTTTTTAGAGGGAAATTAGCTATGGAGGTCTCTGACTGACCAGCAACAAGGCATGTGGGATAGTTTTTGCAACCAGGCAAGCGTCGGTCTGCATTGGGAAACGTTGAAATTAATCCACATCCATTATGGAATTTTATCGAAGATGTTGTCGATTTTAAATTTTTCCATCAGTTGTTACTTTTCCTTTTAATTTAACTCCGCGTTCACTAGACGCCATCTTCGTCTTTTATTTTTTTAAAGCATCGTTCTATTTGACAGATTACCAGGAGGATGTCATGCAGTTGGCGATTGTGCTAGTGTAGTCGGCTAGCTAATGTTAGCTAGCTAAATGGATTTTAAATAAATACCTTTTCTGAAGCGCAGACAATTCGAAAGAACATCACCGCACTCCACTGGATTATGGGCAAGTATCTCTGATTAACTTTTCAATTGTTTTCATATGAGATTCTGAAACTATTGCCTGGTTTAGGTTGTAAAATTGTTGACCACCATAGATACAAATAATAGAGTGAATGTAATTATGATGGAATTGCTATGATTGGGAGCGAACCAGTCAAAGTATAACTTGGTACGTCAGGACGTGAAGGCAATCTGGCTAGCCGCATTTCAGCTAACTTTTCAGTTTGGCTGCAAAGTCGCATTAGCAAGCTACCTACGCATGCGATATAGTAGCACGTTTGTAACCAAATAACCAGTAGGTCAAGGCAGAAAGAACACGGGCTTGAAAAGCTGGGCTACAATATGAAGTGAGCACCAGTTAAGGATTTATTGCTCTGGAAAAAAACAATTTACACGTCTAGAGAGGTTTGTGGTTACCAACATGTAATGGATTTCATCATCATGCACGTGTGGAATAATTTGAGGTTTCTTACGCGAAGTTCGATAACATAATTTTGTAATCTAGTAGTTTTAGACAAGTGCAAAGTTATTTAATGGCCTGTGTTAAAAGCCCATTATTTTTCCCTAATCAATGTATACCGCCATGAAACGTCTAATAGATCAGTATCCTGTGTTGTGGAGAGGAAGACACGAGAAAAATCTAGCAAGCATTGAAATGTGTAAGATACCCTTGCGTCGTCGCTAACTTACCGTAGAGGTTGAAATCAAATCATGAGGGAGCCCGATGCACCAAAGCAGGCTGACATTAGTGCCGAGATTTCAACGTGAACAGACACTGCTCGCTAACTAAGGGTAACCGCTTGGTACATTGTCGATGATGTGGTAACGCTGAATTTGTTGCCATGCTAGTTTTGAGCTTGGAGCACATGATCAGTAACACCAGAGACGCTACACAACATTATATAGGCAAGCATCATGCGCTTTCTCAGTTGCCTTTGAAGTGAGTAGTTTGGAATAAAATTCAAGTTAAATGCAAGAGTTCTTCTGTTAACCATTATCCTGTCAAATGATCCAGATGCTACACCGTTATATGATTTTAACAGTACACACTGACTAACATCATGACTGTTACAGCTGTCAAATCAAAGGTGCACTAACTTACTAAATTACTGTAAAAGCTGGTAAAGTCCAGTTGAGGGACAAGATAATTGCAGTGTATTGTGTCTTTAAAGTGATGTTGTGTCACTTAGCAGCAGTAAGTTAAACTAATGTTGTTTTGAGTTTTGGCCTCAGCAGAGATGAGTATTCAGCATATGTAATAGTGACTGGTGACCCATGGTAGCGGTTCAGGTAACTTAATGTCAACATGATAATGAAACTGAAGTTGGTTTTGACTGCGTAGCTGAGTTTTTAGATATAATGCAGGTAAGCACAATTCCATGAGGGAAACCACTGTTCATGTCCATATACTGCTTTTGTGAGGGGGCTCTCAGTATCACAGGAGTCTCAGCCATGGGTGACTTGTATCACACAGCATGTAAACCTCAGTCAGACATGCCAGTATATCTTCCTTTTTATCTTTGAGGAATGGAAGAATTACAGGCATCCAGGACTTGTATAGTGACTTTACTTATAGAGTTGTTACCTACATAACCTTCTTTCATTCTTACTTTTCTGTAGCAGTCAAGCATAGATTAAAAATACCACAGAAAGTGATTCAGATACATCAGTAATTGTACCTAAATGGTTACTCACCTAATCCCCTGAGGGAGGAGAGTTCCCACACTTGAGACTGTTGAACCTGGGGTATGGCACTTTCACTCTGTAGATCCTTGTTAAAATAGTAAATGAGGTCTTAGTAGTGGCAGCATTGGTAGTTGTCAAAGGTACACTGTTGACATCACCCAGAATGCTACCATACTCCTGGTTGGTGTGGCTTGCATGCTGTTATGAGTGCTGGTTTGTATGACATCTCATGTAACAACCTCTGTTTGGGGAGAAACTCACCTCAAACCTACCCTCTACAATGCACAAATAAGATCTGTATGCTTAAGATTTTGTGACAAGTGTGAATAACCTGACAGTGCAAGTGTCAGCTACCCTATAAGATGTCAAAAACCATCTGGTTCATTGCGTAAGAAGAGCCTTTGCAGTATAGGTGTGATAAGATCTATGTTGGGTTTCTGTCATTTTGTATATTGAAAATGGTGAAAATCATTGGTTATGTTGCTAATTTTTTATGGATTTGAATGTCACTAGTATTGAGAAACAGACATGTAAGGGAAAAAAATTTCCAGGGGCTCAAATGGGGGGGTTGGGGGTGCTTAGTGAAGGGTTTACACAACATGTAACACAAGAACATTGTTTTTAAGCTCTCTGCACATCAACCCAATGGCCTCCAACAAGCCACGACTGGCAGTTCTTGGGGACTAATTACCATTCTTTACAGTACAACACTCACCAGGGTAGAAAGGACAGCCAAATCCTTTCCAGAATCCTGCACTGACACTGCATGGTGTGCAAAATGAAAACTTGAGAGTGTTTTGAAGTAGCTTTTTCTGTAATCTTCACAGTGCAAGTAAACAAGCTGACAATAACAATAAACATATTTAAGTCAAACTTTTTTCCATATTCATATTCATTGAAAAATCTAAAGGGAATTTCAACAATGCTTTAAAATTAAGAGGGAAGGCAGTCTATAAGATTTAAGTTTGGTGCACTATATTGTTCTAAAAATAGTATTTTCCTCCTTTAAAATAGTACATATCTATTCAATTAATAGATTTTCTGGAAATAATATCTTTAATGTGAATTTACAGCTTGGTTTTCCAGGAAAGTAGCCAAATCTTGACAGGAGGTAAAGGAAAGAGGAGGGGCGACCAAGGACAAAAAAGATTTTTGGCATCTTTTCAGAATCTAATACCAGACAGCCTACCTGCAACAGGCTTATGGGAGGCACATGGTAGTCTTTGTTACAGCCATTTTATGTTCCCAGTTCGACATTGTGGCTAGCCACTCTGTGGTCACATTTATCTGGTATTTAAAAAGGAAAGTCTCCATTAAAAGCTGATTTTGCAACTACCAGAGTGAAGGAATGTGGAGTGGCATCGGAATTTGTGTTAACCTACAGAAGTAGACAGTAGATCTGTTCAGTCATAGTACCAGGTTTTTAATTTTATTTTTATTTTCTCCAAAAGCTGTATACTTCAACCTTGTTTTGAATATAAAGTGAGTGGAGAAAATTCTCTGACCACACAATGATTCATCAACATGGTTTGTATGTATGTGTTTACACAGAATGTGGTGCTTTAAGTGGATAATTTGCACACTGAACCGACTCCATTAGACACCATTCCAGTCCCTTGATTCAGTCATTGAAAATCATGCATTGTTCCAATATATCAGACCATGTGTGCTCTAGTTGTAGATCTGAGATTGTGTTGTTGTAGTGCTGTCTTGGTGTAGAGTAATTAAGGATTAGCCTAGTCAGTGTAGTCTCCTCTCACAGCCTGACCATTCGTGTGGCCTTTGGAAGTAAAAATAAAAAATGTCTTACTTTGGCTGCATCCCAAAAAGCTCTCTTGATTTGACCGGCCGCCAGTGATTGGGCACTTAGGGTGATGTTTTACTGGACTCACAAAGTGGTGCCTTTGTTGAGAGGTTAGTGAAAGGTTGACTGAAGTTCAAGTATGGGTACACACTTCAGCATCATCGGTCAGCATCTGCGTCATCAGTATTTGTGCCAGATCTTTTTTTTAAACCCTTCTTAATTGCAGTCATTCTTTTAGATTTGCACTCCGTTAAGTGACAGGTGTGTTTTCATTTTTAAAGTGATATACAAACAAAATGCAGAATAAATAAGACAATAAAAAGATGACTGAAATAAAGAGAAAATAACAAACAAATAAAGTTGTTAATTCAATAAACAGATGCCTGTATACATGCAGACAAACTCACATGTACCTGTCACTTATAGTCATGTAAGTACTTCCACAGGAACAGAAATTATATACACTTAAAATTTGGATTGAAGTTGTGACTTATGTGTGGTAAGAATGTGTCTTTGGGATTCATATTATTAATCCCAAAGTATTGTTTACCAATTCGAGGTTATCAGCTTGCTGCAGCTCATAATATTGCAGAAGTTAAGAAGGTGTTTGACTGCATCATGCTAGCACTATATGGTACAATACTGTGCTTTAACCGGTAGGATTTAACCAGAATTACAGACTTCCCATAGTGTGTGAACATACAGCATAGCAAATGGCTACATCATAACTTCAGCCAGGTAAACCAATAAAAATAAATGGTGAATTCCATTTGATTGGCTTTGTTATGGCACATCTCACTGCCATTGCAGAATAAGTTATTCACTCCTATGGTAAGAGGTAAAATGGCAGAATTTCTTCATTTTCTTGGATTTAAGGACCAGTTAGGGAGCTTGAGACCAAAGTGTTTGACAGAAGTTGGAAGACCTGAATACGTATTACTAACATTTACAGAGCTGTACCCCCACAGGAAGAAGGGTGGGGATGAAGTTGGAATAAAATCTTTGTCTGGCAACCCCATAAATTTGAGTAAGGTGACTCCAGATGTTTTTCTCACAAGCCATCGTCATTATGAGCCAAAAAAGATGATGGTGTTATTTAAACTGAGATGGGGCCATTTTTTTTTTCTTGTCGAGGCCAATTTTTCACTTATAGTTGACCTTTATTGGATTGTAGCTCAAGGGGGTTGTATTTTCCACAAGCATTCATGAACTCAGCTGGCCAGAAAATCACTAGGTGTGTTTTCTTAGCACTATTTAAGATCATTGGCCACACGGTTGGTATTTTTGGGATTCATTTTCAGGTGAGTGTACTGCTGTCCATGCAACTGAGTTGGCTCCCATTACAATAAGCAACAATTTGGTAATACTGATAAGATCAAGGAATAAAAAACTTGATTATGATCAGAACTAAAATGACAAGAAATTTATGTATAGGCAGATGTTTCTGTGAATCTAAAAGTAATGCACAGTAAACAGCAAACCTTGGCATTTTCTGAAGATATTTTGAGTTCCTCCTTTTCAGATACATATGAGTTTCTGAAAGATTTAGGAGCACAGCTACACAGTTTGGATAGTTAGTAAAATGACACAGAAAGAGTGGAGAAAAATAAAGGAAAATATCTGCAGATATGTAATGTGTTGGATGTTTGTGAGAGGCAGTTTCAGTGTACCAGAACATTTAATATTTGCTTGGCAGTCTCCACACTTTTGGGAAATATTGGCGGTTTTTTCAGCATTTTTACAAATGATGAATTGTTTATAAATTGACCTTTGTACTGTGGAGTTTTCAATGTCAGACTTTTATCTTGAATTGGTGTACTGTATGTATGAATCAGTTATGAGTACCACATGCTTTTACTGTGCATATGAATTTTTAACTGTCCCCCTAAATTTGGAGGTGGGATTTCCTCATCCCCCAAGGAAATAGAAGTTAAGCTCTGAATAACTTTGTAAGTTTTTGAATTCTCTGCTGTACTAACTAGATTGCAAGACGTTATTGCTGACACGAACTTGGGCTGGTAACTCAGATACATGTCTTTACAAGACTGATCTATGATGTTTTATTCAGGACAATATGCTGGGATCTGGCATAGGAGTATCTTCTGACACATGGGAGGGTCCGATAAACTAATTATGACCTGAATCTGGTCTTTCACAATGAACTTACTGTTGGGAGGCCTGCATGACCTGACATGGTTTACAAATCCTTATAGAGTTTGCTTCACTTAGCTTTATAGGCTCTGTTAAAGCAGTACAAGGTTATTCAAGGGATTGTAAAACATGCTTTGTTGATGAGTGTACTGTAGCTTGTTGCCATGTTGTGAGAAATCAGATTATTTTTAGCACACATTGCAGTGCTTACGCTATTGTCTTCAAGCGCACCTGGGATGTGTTTTGTAAAGCAATTATAATTCAAACAAAATACTGAGGTTATTCATTATGCAGAGACTTTACTTTCATGATTTTAGTAACACTGTTTTGAATTGCATGCACTTGATGTATGTAAACACAATACTCTGATGTTTCGTTTTGCTTGATATCAAGTATTTGGCCACCAAAATACCAAAGTACCAGCCTGGTACTAGCCAGTTTTTGAATATCTATATTTGTAGACTGCTAATGTAATTGTTTTACAGCTATACAGCTGATTATTTTTATGGATTGCATTTCACAAGCATTGTGATGTTTTGCAGTTAAGTAAAGGGAGTTTTTAGTTTGATTTTCTGGGTAGTGCTAACAGTAATTTTGCCATGACAGATAATATTATCTCAGTATTTTATTGGGGTTTAGTCTGTGAAATCAGACTTTTATTCAGCATTAACTGTAAACAACGGCTACTTCCCTGGGTCTCTCAGCCATTTTTATGTTTTTAACATCAGAGTGTTTCCTTCAACCATTCATTCAAATTTGCAGTTTAGTCAAATTTACAAAAGATGTACTCTTAATTTTAGATGGCACAGGCACAGAAAATCTCGCTAAAACTGGGAAAAACGTAACACTTCGAATTTCTGAAGGTAAAACTGTCATGATCACTGATTCCTCTGAATCGTTCAATATCTAATCTCAAAACTAGGCCTCAGAGACCTTTCTTGTGGGACATAACTTGCTTGCTCTGTGGCTTTAGCTCTGAGTCCTGCATATCATCTGTACCAGGGCGGTCTGCCAGTTGTTTCACCCAAGTGATCAATCTGTAGATTTCACCACAGATTCACCTGTAGGTTTGCCTAGTTTAGGAACAGTCTAAAATGGCTGGATTACAACAAATTAGCTTTTGGCATTTGAGATGTGTCAACAGCTTGGTAGCAAAATATAATCACAAGTCCTAAACAGTCTGTTTAAAACATCTTGTTTGTTAAAGAGAAGGCTGAACAAAGATATGTGGAGTTACTACAATTCCCACACTGCCATCCCTCATATACAGTGAAATACATTGGGTATTTGTAGATGAAAAGAATGAGTGGGGCCGTTGATTGTGGTGAAGGGTGTCGAACTTGATAATGAGGGTGCAGTGCAGACTTTGCGACTGTGGAATGAGCAGGTCAGCAGAGCAGAGGTTTTTCAGTGTGGAAAAAGCAACAAGCTGCCAGTGTCTGTTTTATAACCTTCAGGGGAGGAAAGTGCTCAAGGAAGGCCCTCTAGCAGATGTTTAACAATTTTTTTTAAAGATAATGGCATTCCATTGCTAAAATAATGTCGTAAAATGAAAAATTGGGTCCAAAAAAAATGGATATTTTATAAATAAAATGTAAAAAGTCAACATATTTCTTCTGCCTTTAATTACCCAACTAATCCACTTCAAATGAATAAAAATACCTATGCCGCCGGAAAATCTGGCTATGAAAATGTTTTTATATGAAGTTAAATCCAATGTTTAATACCCCACAATACCTTTATTGAATTAATCCTAGTATAACAGTTTTGTTTGGGTGACTTTGTTACAGTAATTCAGATATATTGTGTTTGGTCAAATAATATGTATTTGTATCAGGCCAGAAAATCTCCATCAGTGCAATCCTATTATAAATGAATGTGATAGATGCCATCTGTCAAATGTCAAAAAGGCCTTTAGGACAACAGGAATAAAACAAGTAAAGTTGGATTGAGTTGCAAGTCAAAAATGATAAGATATGGGTTTTGGATGGTTTCAGGCTAGCGACTGACATAAGCGGTGAATCTGAACTTACTCAGTTTTCATCTGTCAGTCTCAACTAGAAATAATACTTACAGCATGCAGACTCCAAGCCAAAAACATTTACGTGGGAAGAGCAATGGAGAAGGTCACTGAGCAGGGCAGCAGACGTCTCTGCAAGTCAATGCAAGACAATAAGGAGATGACATAAGAAAGCTGGGGAAAGGGAACAGTCACTAAAAAGAACAGTTGTCACATAATAATTATTGTTCTTACCCACAAAAGATTTCAGAGCCTGCCTGCCACTCATTGAAGTTTGGTTCAATTTGATTGGTTCCAAAGGCAGCAGCCCTCATCCGGTTTGACCTTTTTGTTGCTTTGAACGGCAGAAATTCTTGCAGCTGGTCAAACCCCTCCCCCTTGATCTGGAGGATTCAGCATTACAGAAATATTGACCAATGAATTACAATTTTATTTGGTCTGTACTCTGTCTGAAGGCAATTTTGAGAGCACAGAGGATAACTGAGGACGAAAAAGAATTGAGAGTCATCTAAGAAAATTACACGTTTGGGTTTAACTGCTCCCCTCTCACGTTCTGTTTTTTTGAAGTGAGCTCCATAAATCTTATGCGGGCAGTTTCATCCCAGGATTGCAGAGGACAGAGTCGACTATGCAAAGGGCAAATATCTGGCATGCTTAGCTGTACAGATGCGTGATTGTGGTTATTGGACTGCAGTCTTGGAAAACTCTTTAAAGTGCAGTTATTCTGGTTATAATTTTTCAAAGCTGTTATCTTCCCTTTTGAAATCCCATTTAATGAGATATAGCATATAATCATGGATATTTTATGCATATTTTGACTTAGTTATTATGTATGGTTTTTAACCCAGAAAATTGGTGGTGATATTCACAATGACACTCCCTGACATATTGTCATAGGTACATTTTTGAATGTTACTTCACTGCACCACAATTGCACCAAAATTTGTAAAATATCTTTAAAAAACAGCTTCTCGGCTGTGACCATGTCATATTAAGTTCCATCAGATCTTGAGAACATGGACTTCCCATTACAGCCTGTCAACTTAATCGGCTGATTGGGCCATCGGTGTGACACACAGTAGAATCCATACTGATTTTTGTGGCTGATAGCTTGTTTGCTTTCCTCGCAGTGACCACTGGAGGTGGCTTGGAATCAGGCCAGATTGGGGCAGTTCGCACCTGGTGTAGGACAGGTTATCACATTCACACCCAAAGCTGCAAGTCAGATTTGTTGGTGCAGACCAGAATATTTGATGGAAGATTTGACTTTTTTTTTATATATCAAGGTCTTTTCTTTTTCTTCAGTTGAAATAGTTGTCTGAATTCAGCATGCATAGAGAATAAAGAAAATGAGAACATGTAAGCTCGATAATTAGTTAATGTCAGGTTTTAATCAGATTACATAATTAGTTTTTAAGGTACTATTCTACATTTCTGATGTTTGAGAAGTCTAAAATTATGGTGTTACACTGTGTGTCAACAGTGATGTGATGTATAAACAAAGAAAACCACTGAGTATGAATGTCTCTCACCATGAGTGTCCTGTCAGAATGCATTTATCTAAACTGTTCAGACTGCTCTTCATTGTGTTTAGACTGCTAGTGTTTCATTGCTTGATGGTGTGACAATAGCCTGTTGCTTTATGTGTTTCCCTGATTGACATTACTGTGCTTCGTACCTTATTTTGGGCCCTAGGCTTTTCTTTTTTTCACTGACAAAGGCAATTTGTGATTATTGCATATTTTCTTCATGATAATCTATAATTCTAGTTTTAGTGCTAGTTAAATGTTGTATTTCTTAATTCTGACCCATGAGATAAGCTGGAAGGTGTGAAATGCATGACATGTTGGCTGGTATTTGTATGTGTGTCTGGCATGTTTGCTGAATGCACACATTTCCCCAGGTAAACCAATAGCTGAGGTTTATGGATTGTGGTCTGACGGAGTCATATTTCTGTGTTGGTCAGTTCAGGTGGTTTTTTTGGATAAACAGGGGCCAGGAACCAGCTCGGAAAATAAGACCATCCTGGCATATATTTAAACCCTCGCATTGCCTGATGAAGTGTTTTTACATGCTATTCAATTATTTTGGTAAAAATGAGACTTAATTTAGAGATTTGATATGCCGTGTAATATTTTATTACAGAAGCTCTAGGGTAAATTCTGTTTCATCATAATGTGTGTCAATCTCATATTTATTGTTTGTTTGAGACAAGAATGAAGAGCTTATTTATGTAGACCAGTCAGTTAATTACATTGTAGTATTTTGATTATGTCTGGTCATTTTTGAAGACTATCAGAGATGTATTCATCTTTTATGGTTGCATCTGTAGAAAATGTTCAGGCTCAGAAAATGAAATGAAAACACACACTGAATCACTAATATCTGATCAGAAGAAACAAGCAGTGTCCAGCAAATCCCTGTTCCCTTCATGGGCACTGCAGATACTACTCTGGACATACTTCTCTGTTTTCTCCAGCATCACAGTCATGGAGGGAGGTTACTGAGGGAGATAGCCTCATGAATGCAGAAAGTAAATACATCTGGAGATGTGCAGAGAATAGAGCCCATCATGAATACAAGCATGCTGTTGTGATAGAATTCTTCAGACAGTCTGCAATCAATTCTGTTTTTAGAAAAAAAAAATGTAGAAAACAAACATATCTCTCCTCATTGTTGAGAATAAATGGTTATTCTTATTGATGGGAACTTGATTGGCATTTGTTGTGCTTGAGAATAAAAAAGAATTATTGAATGGGTTCTTTCAAAATATAATATTTTGAAGTAATGTAATAGGCTAGTCAGCAGGCTTGGAAAGGTGAAGAGGACCCGTTTTTATCAATACATTCAAACATAAAATTAGAGTGTATAACTCCTTTTTTTGTGTGCTCACTGAATTCACTGAATGAAAGTATTTGTAGTTTTAGAGCCAAAAGTAGATTCAAATTTCCAATCAAAATCACACCTGCTTACTTCTAATGACAGTGGATGTCTTGAATACAAATTATATGAGACTCAGATGTACTATTTAATTAAGAGTAGTTTATGTGTGCAATACATCTGTATTTATTGTGCTCTTATGCACAGGTCTTGTGTAAGTAGTCCTATTTCAAGAACTTAGACAATTAACTAGTTGTCTTCCACCTTCTGATTTTATTTTCTCTTTCAGAGAGTAACCCAAGTCTGGAAAATTACACAAGAGTCAGCCTAATAGTTTAGTTTTACATTTGATGTTCTCACAAGGATATACCAAGCTTTGATTTGATGTATTTTGAGGTTTTATTTTAAACCTGTCTCTGAAGGTTAATGAAAAAAATGGAAACTTCTCTCAGGGGCCTTGGTAGTATTAGCTGCCAAGCCTCTGAATCCCTCTCCTGGAATACGTTTATTCAATTTCCAAGTTTAAAGCTGGCAGTCGCTGACACACCACATTTTAATTCAGTCTCTAGCAGTTCTACTCTGACCAGTGTGCTGTGGCTGTGATGCTTTGAGGCCTAATTGGCCTCTCTGATCCTGTAACTTCTGCAGAAGTCGCAGGTTTAACTTGGGCCTGGAACATGCTCATAACCGTGTCAGAGGTTGGAGCACAGCTACTCGTTTGTTCGCTTTCACAGTGGGCTTGGGATCAGTCCTCAGAACACAAGGCAAATGAGGTGCCTGATAATGTAATTATGGTCTTGCCTGATTGGCTGTTTGCTTTAAATTCCAGCCAAATGGCTCAGGTTGTACAAGTAATAGATTTCATGCTGAATCCTGGAGGCTGTCCTATTGTTCCTGCGGATTTGGTGAAAACAGATTAGTTTAAATCTGCTCTTTGCTTCAGTCCTATTTATTAGCCTACCCTATACTGAAATGATTTTACAATAGCTTATAGGGAGATATTACCCTGTATTACAGAGGCAGTACAATTTTGCGAGTTATGAGGAAAAAATGGAATCTGTGTGCCATTTATTCACTAATGCAGCTTTGATGAATGTCTTTGAATGTCTTCCACTCTTAATTTTGAGCTCTCGGGCATTTTAGGATAATATGTTACGTAGTCTTTTTAAAGGTATCACAAATAATTGTTGTGGCCATATTAAGAATAGTATGAAAGTAATTCTTTCTCAAGGTGTCTTTTTCCAGCCTAACCCATGTCACTTTTTTCTCTCTCCAGTTGCACCTTGGGAGATTGGTATTCCCATGGGATTAATAGGATTTCTGGAGCAGTTGTAAGGTGTGACTCAGTGGGATTGCTTTTCTGTAAGCTTGTGCTAGTGTTACCTGCTCCCGGACTCAAGTGTTGGGAGCATTGATGGAGCAACGGGAACTCGTCGGCTTCACCCGACCAAACGGGGGTGAGGCTGAATTTCGTGTCACTGGTGGCAGTGCCCTAGCAGAGGGTTTAGGTGACTCACTTCCTGTCCCAGAGGAAGGTTTCCCCATGGCAGGAGAGGAAGTGGAGCCTGAAGAAGACGATGACCTTGGGGCGGGCGGGGACAGGTACGCACTGTTGAACCCTGACAGCGAAAAGTGGGCACAGGGAGACGGACTGGAGGAGCAGGAGTTCTCCATTAAGGAGGCCAGCTTCTCACAAGGTAGCCTCAAGCTGAAGATCCAGACCACCAAGAGGGCCAAGAAGCCCCCCAAGAACCTGGAGAACTACATCTGCCCCCCAGAGATCCGTGTCACCGTAAAGCAGCCAGGAGAGCAGAAACTGGCCAAACAAGGCAAGAACACCATGGGTGGCAAGGATGATGACAGCTCGGTTCTTAAAAAGAAGGTAAATGTGGAAAAAATCCAGTCTTTGTTAACTTTAAATTAAAGATCTCTTATGGTTAGAAGGGAATTACTTTCAAGATGAAATGTGCATTGGCTTGATTAAGTTCCTTCAGCTCACATGGATTTTAAAAGATTATATCAATAGGAGAGGGGGAATGGATTTAATATTACTATTTTCCATGCTGCAGTTGGTATTATGGACGTGTTATTAGTGCGGTTGAATATCCCTGGACTTGATGGACCATATTGTGGTAGCTGGAAAAAATCTCACTTTGCAACTAAAAAAAAAAATATAGTGTGCTAAAGAGATCAGTATTTTAAAGGAAAACTTAACTGTAAATGTCAAATTTAATGTTGTTCCTTAACTTGACCATGGTATGAACATGTATTGAAAAGCTCTTTGTTTCATTTAATATACTGAGAACAAAAGGTCATTTGAAATCCCTTGGTGGTTTCATAACCTACTCAAGGCTGTCTACTTCTCAAGCAAAGCCCAGAATGCATTGCTCCACCTTTTCTTCCCTCTCTTTTAGCTGATTACATCTGTTAAAACTCTCTTTTAGAAAAATGTTCTCAAACACATAAATGCAGACTAAAATGCAAATGCTGTCTGCTCCCTTTAGTTTGAATTGTCTTGCTATATTACATTTCAATTTATATCCAATCTAGCATTGTGTCAGCTGTGGTAGCGGGCAGAGGATTCTGGGGACTGAACATTTGAAGTGGAAGGCTCCATTTCAGCTACATTTTTAAGAAACCAAACATTTGAGTTGAATTGAAATGCCTTGAATGATTTAGGACAGCCACCTGAGGCTGCTTTGAAGATTTGTATTGAGATCAGAGTTCCCTTAGATCCTGACTGTAGAAGTGGATCAGATCACTTACCCATTCATCGCTCATGCATAAATGAAGTGAATTATCACGTGTTGATGTCAGAATGTAGAAAGACTTTAGATTTCTCAAATGAGAAAATGAAGACTTCTTTTTTTCCCCTTAGATCTCTTATCTATGGCCCTTTTAATGTCTTATAAAAAATAATATTTCTTGAGCTTTTCAAATAGTCACTTGTCAACTGTCCGCACTTCTGGCTGATGCATTTGCATAAGGTCATGTACCATGTATCTACAGGCAGCTTCTTTACAAACCATCGGATTCATGTGATCTCATGTGCTCCATGCATTTGGAACAATCTATGGGTTTTAATCGAGACTTTACACCATTGGTCTTCAGGCTGTCTGATCATTAGTTGGTGGATGTTTTAACAGAAGTGTGTTTAGTATCACAGTACAGCATGGGAGTGGAACCATTTCAGAGGAACCCATCCCTTTCCCGAATTCATCCATAATGTTTTCATTCTTCTAAAAAAAACATGTTGGCCAGTTTCCTGTTCTGATTCCTTTTGGAAGTATATTGTGACTGTTGGTCCACAGGAGGTGTGCAAAAAATAGTAACGTTCATAGTCACTGTATTATTCATTCCATGAGCTTCCATGCAATTCACAGTTCTGTGACACCCCTGTAGAGAACAGCAATAAGCACCTACATTTTCCCCAACAGATACACTAGTGTTTTTTGTTTATTCCTCCTTGTGGCAGTGCCGGGAGAGAGAAGACACGATCCTGTGACAGACTGAAGGGATAGGATCATGATGCCACAGACTGACCCTGTAATTTAATATAATTAGGGAGAAAATGCTGGCTTGCAGTTGGTGAATGTAAATGCCAACAAAGCAAGCTTTAGTAAAAAAACAACAGAAGGGCTCAGATTCATTTTTTGTGACCCTTGGTGTTGGAATGAGATTCTTAGATATAAAAGTACAATAGAGATTTGTGTCACATGACACACAACTGAAATTTTCACCTCATGCCAAACCTAGCACTTTTGGTGTGAGGTGGTTGTTGGTATGCAGTTTTTTTTAGTTATCCATAATCCTTGTTTCAGATGGGCTCATATTATTGATATGCAGGGTAAGTGTAACTGACATATGTTTGTTCTTAGGTTTATAATTCAGCCAAAAAAACAACGAAACAAAACAAAAATCTGGCTGCTTTCCTCATAGATAAGCACCTGTGATAAATCATGGCGTTACAATACACACTGCTTCCTCTACCGTTCTACAATTTTCCTCCTCATTATTGTCCCCGCAAGCAATTTTTCACAAAAATGTGACAGCACTGGGCAAGCAACAAAGCTGGAATGCTACAGCTACCCAGTGTCCATGCATAATGCGGACTAGAGACCATTTTACCACTCATAATGTGGTCGTTTTCTCCTGCATGGAATCACAGAAATGGGTCACAACAACCCTTGAATTTGAAATGTGTTATACAGCAAGAATTGGTAATTAGTCAGTGAAAATATGTATTCAGTGCACTGTGTAGCCTGCATAAAATAATGTATATATATTACACCATGCCAATAGCAAGCCCAAGTCAGTATATACTATTTTGCATGAATAAGCAAAAATGCATTCAGGTAGCATGTTAAGAAGGAAGGAATCAAATAAATGTATGACCGTTTAAAAACAAATCCCTGCCCTGTTGATCCTGAGGAAGGAAACCACTTTACAATCAACACTTAGCTTTTCCTTTGCAGCTTTGCACTCTAAAAATAAAGGGTGTTCTGCCTTATTTATTTGAACTGTGCCTGTAACATTATCACCATTTGTATTGCACTCCACAGCACAGAGGCAGACATTTGTAGCAAGATTCAGACCCAAATCACCCCTGCATTTCTTGTACTCCTTGTACATCTTATAAATGATGCATGCAGGAACTCTGGTAACACTGGGGCAGTAGTGCATAAATAATTTATTACATGACTATTTTTCCTATATGGAGAATTCAGGTTTATGTAAATTCTTAGTGGAAACATCTCCATGTCGTTGTTGACCATATGATAAGTGTTATGTTTTCATAACATGTGGCCAGATTGCATGCCTGTTATTCAGTCCTCTTGGAGCAGGATATCCATACAGACTTGTCATCAGGTTACTTGTTGCACAGTCATTTAAATCCATGCCATTTGGAGTGACTTAAATGATCTCATTTAGGCATTTCATTTTTACCTCTTATGTATGTTATTTTCATTTTAAATACCAGCATTTAGCGTAATGTGACAATACATCCATGCTTACAAATAAGTGAATATGACTTCTCTGAAAATAAATTGACTTGTAGTATTATTGAATTTAAAAGTACCCTTTGATACTCTTCCAAAATGTATAAATAATCAGTGTTGCCTGGTAATGAATAACAAAATAAGCATAAAGAAAGTAATTACAAAATCAAGAACACCTGTATTTTAAATGAAATATTATATAAATGGTAAATTCATGTAAATGCCCTGCAGCTAAAGAGCAAAACAGTCGGTCTACTGTTAAACTTGGTGCAGTGTTCAGCATTTCTTAGCATTCATAATGTTCTCCATGGTGTGTTACTGATTTGTGATATTACTCGGACTGGCAGTGGCTGGTGGCTCCACAGGCCACACATAATTGGCTGTAAACCTGCCCAGGGAGGGAGGGTTTTTGTTGTTCATGGGACGTGGGGCCTGTCAGCAAACGCTTCATAGGAGAATGTATGCATATTTGTGCTTTCCTGAGATGGCAGGGGATGTTGTAGTAATAGGATGGGCCTACAAACACAAACGGACATTCCAAAAATTGGAGGAAAAAAAATAATGGATAACATTGTATTAAAACTTTCCTCTGCATTGTGTACACTTTAAATCAAAAGGAGCTCTGGGAAGTAGTCCATTTGGGCTTAGTGGAATTGAGTGCTATGTAATGGAAGACTGTTGTTTTTACATGATGATGAATCATTAGCAACCTTTAGGCCTACTTTAGAGGAAACAGGAAACACTGAGGCTTTGTTGTCCTTGGCAGGACAAGGTAAAAGCCTGACTAGGGTGTGAAATAGTGCACTGGTCAAATTTTATTGGGTGCCAGTTTAAACTCAGTCAAAGGCTATGGAATACAGCATTGCTTGTTGGACATGTGATGGACATAAGATTACTGACAAGAGATTGTTTAATTTGCTTTTCTGTGTCCTGCTAAAAATTGCTCCCTAGTGAAGAGAAACTTTTTTGGGAAAAAAAAAAATACAACAGTAATAGTATGCTATTGATATGCCGTATAGTTTGCCAGTTGAATCCTGAGGATTTTAAAACAAGAAAAAGTCTGTTTAATGAATTAAGTTTTCTTTAATTCACCTCACTTAGAAACATAATTTAATATGGTATTTGAATCAGCGCACACCCTCTGAATTTGAAGATGGTTGCTCTGGATTCATTTCATGCAAAATATAGTGAGTACCTTGCAGTGAAAATTTTAGAGGGAACACAGACTCTTCCACTCATGGCCATTACAGTACTACTTCTTTGATCGGATGGAATGGAACAGGTTAAATAAATGAGGAACTGTGTTTGGGTTAAATACTGCTGTTGGGCTGTAATGATTGGGGAGTCTGGCACACAGCAGATGGACTCTCTCTATGTCTCATTGTGTCTGGGTCTCTCTCTTTTTTTCATTTTGGCTGAACTAATAGGCCAGATGGTGGCAAAGAGGCAAGGCCAACAAGTGAGGCCCGGCATATGGGGAGCCTGTTTAAAGCAGAACCCCGCTGAGGGTGGGGGGGTGGGGATCCTCAGTGACTTAAGAAAAGGACTTGACTTAACACAGGAGAACTGATGTCTGCCGTGATAGGCAAGAGCTTAGTGTACTCTGGAAAATTAAAAAAAGCAGTGATTTGACACTATGAAAGTGGTGTAACACATTCACCAAATGATGATTTGAATGTACTTCGATCCTTTTATGTAGATGAGTGTGCCCAACGTTATTTTCTTCCTCTGATAAACTGTCTAGTACACAAGTATATAAATTACATTGCCACAGACATGTCGGAATGTTTTTGGTGCTTATGGCAAACATTGTCTTTTGTAAAAGCAGCAACAATTGACAGTTATGTCTTCAGCACAAAAATACCACGTAACATGCAGCAGTATCTTTGTCATACATAACTATAATAATTATTCTACATGTATATGCATATGCATGTTTTATGTTATGTTTAATGTTCAAAAATGTTCATCTTGCTGTGCAGTAATAAAGCTTAATTAGGCATTAATAGCTGAATTCTGTCTCCCTTCAAATGCAATAGATTGTTTATTTTCATTCAACACTGTAAATATTAGTAAATGTTATGTTTGGAATGAGGCTATATTTTCAAGATTTAGTCATTCCAAGGCTTGTGTTGTTAATATAAATCATATGTGTAAATATAAATTGAATGTCATAGAAATCAAGATAATTAATGCATGCTTTAAACAGTCCAGATCAACATAGGCAACTGTTTTGTAACCCTTTCTCAATCTGACCAGGGTGGCCTCTTTTTTTCATAACATTTTTATTACCATTCTTTTACATTTACAAAAATTTATTTTAATAATGTATGCTGGTGTTATAAATACTTTATTAACCATTAATACTGCTGAGAAAAATATATAGTAATAATTCTAAATGCATACTTCTAAAGCTTCAGTAGAGCCTGATTTACCATTTTATGACATGAAAGGACTATAATGAATGAATGAATGTATATAATTAAAGTCATTATAAGGAAGTTTATAGAAATTTTGGACAAATGAATAAATTGTAGCCGTTTACTTTGAACTATGGCACTTGGTATCACTGCAGTGATGGCATGATCTGTGAGGTGTCCAAGATTATTTTTTTTTTCAGCATGATTACTGTCTGCTGGAATACTCATTGCATAGACAAAAAAGGTGTTGAGCTATAAGTTTTTCAGTGATTCTCACCAGGCAGAATATTTGGGATTTCCGCTGGATGGTGAGATTTTTCTTACACACTGACATCATAGCACAGGATACTTTACAGTCTTGGTGAGATTGAAAAGGAACATAATTTTATTTGTCCACTTCACATGCTGTGGGATTGGCGTCGCCCAGTGGTCTTGTCAGAGATCATTCCATATGTTTTTTTTTTTTTATGTTTATCAAGAGATGGTGCTTATCTCACTATTGAACGAAGCTCTGTTCCTCTCCTGCATATCGATTTGTGCTTGAAACAGCTTGCAGCAGACAGAGAATGGAAGAGTCTTCTGAAAATTAATGATGTGGTTATTGGAATGACTACTAGCACAGTTGTTTGTGTTGAAAAAAATAAAAGTGGGCGAATTTACACAGCCCTGAAGGCACATCAATGACGAATATTGAGGAGGTAGATTATTGAAGAACGTTTAATTAACTCCGTCATGCTGTACTCTATCTTATATTATATATAATATACCATATATAGTAAAATATTGTTAACAAGCTATATTTACATAACTGAATCCATATATCTCAAAACTATAAAGAATACTGAGACCAGAGTTTAGCTGGTTCATTTTGATTGTTAAGAAGGTCTAAGTGTGTGTGTGAAAAAATGTGAATAGAATCTGAGACCCAAGCCTGCAGCCCTTCCAAATTTTGTCTGACTTCAAATGGAATGACCCAGTTATACTCATTTTCATTTAATTGACAAAACAAGAAGCCCTCCAATTCATAACTGTCAGTTTGTTGCATTTATAGCAGTTGGCAAGCTAGCAATGGCGCATCCTTGCCAAAAGGCTGAGAGGACAAAGACTAGTATCTTGAGCAAAATATGTATATTTATATTCGATAATGGTTTGCCATTTTGTAATATCTTTTTTTCTCACCCATGTTGTTAAGCACACTCACGACTGTGCTCCCTACAGATTCCGTCTTGTTTGTTGTACAGAAGTCGTTTTGAAATGTTTGTCATCCCCTCACCTCTTTCATTTTCAGGCTTTCATTTCTTCGTCCATATAAGCACTTATTCGTGTCCAACCCTCAGGTCAGTATTTGGAACATATTTTAAAATGTCAGACTACCTATGGGTGTGTAATAGTTGTAGGATTTGATGATTTAATGTTAAAAAGTGAATTTCCCTTCTTTTTGTATTACATGTATGTTCATTGTATTATAAGCAACACTCATGCAATGGTGTTTTCTATTTAGCAAATGGCATAGCTTACATAAATAATCAAACTTAGCTGCCATAAAATATTTTAAATATAACCACTGTTATTTTTCATCAATTAATTTGTACAGACTTATCAAAACAGGTTTTTTTTATTTTACTTCTGGATTGAGTATGTGGGAGGTAACATATACACAACAAAAAATATGAAAAGGCCAGCATGGGTTACATTCATAACCAAAGAAATTGCTTTAAATTTTACACCAGGTAATTTCTGGTACAACAGCAGTTATGTTTTTTCCATGCATTCACTGGGCTTCAATGAAGCCATTTTATTTCTGCCTCTATGCTATGGGCTGGCTGCAAGCTGTGCTTGCCTTTGTAGTGAGTATAACTGGGCCGGAAGGGCTTTTTTGCGGGAATTACTGGGGGAGAAAGAGGAGGAGGGTGGTTGTTGTGAGTTTGGAGGGGGATGTGTGAAGCTTGTTACAGGGTGATTTACCACCACGGAAACAACAGCTGTCCCCTTGTGTCTGTCTCATGCACCCCCTTGTAAAGACTGGCCAGACCCAGGCAGCTGAACGTACCAACCAGTGCAGGTCACAGGAGAAGCCCATGTGTACTGTATAATAACACATCCAGTACATATTCATTGCTACTATATGTAGTGTTTGTGAGAAAAGTTTACGCATTGCTTTTTTGATCCTAAGGTTTAGTCTCTTGAATAGAGTAATCTCTTTCATAAATCATGTACATAGCTGTTTTGTTTTGCATTTAATAGGCTTGAGACTGCACCTTATTAAAGAGGGGAAAACCTTTCGAGATGGGTTTGCTAAAATTTTGCTAAATAGCATACTTGTTTGGCATAGTGCAATATCTGCATCATGCCTCTGGAGGCTGATACTGTGAGGCTAATACTGTGTATGTAAGCCATAACCTGCACAGTGGTTAACTGATGGTTATGAAATACCAATCTAGTGTGAGTAGTATTGTCCCTGTTTTAACTCGTGCATGAGTTTTGATTGTACTATGCAGACTACACTGCAACTTTATTGTATGTGTGCCCTTTCTAGATGGTTTTTGAGGTCACCAGAATCTACCCTATGTTACTCCCCAGATACAGTAGGAGAAACGTTGGGGACTCCTGTGTTTGAATTGAGATGAAGCATGTCTGTATGATATGGTGGAATTGTTATGATTGGTACAGCTTTCTGCAGGTTGGGGCAATGTCCAAGATTCCCAAACCACCCAGGGTATGGCATTGTCAGCTATGCCAAGTGAGGTCCTCAATTAATATTACTTATATGCATGAAGAGTTATCGTCTTGTGAAAGCCTTTTCTTTAAATAGAAATATAAATTGGCACTGAATGCAGGAAATAAATAAGTGCTCTGTATTGCTATGTATATGAGCTTCATGTTTGAGCTCACTGTTCTGTATCTCTGTCCTGCCTTTTGCAAAAGTAGGGCCAGGAAAATGCAGGTCGTGTGTACAGTTTTTTGACTGGTTCTCCCTGTAATGGAATAAAGACTGGTCTTTATTTAATCTGTTCTGAGTGCCTATGGATTTTAATCCTCTTTTTATAGCTATGAGTATAAAGAAGCAATTGGAGAGTCTCTTTTTTCATTTTGGAAAGCTTCTTTTAACAATGTTCAATATTTTCGTTGCTATAATGCAGTTAACATTCATATGCTCCTTGAGCTCTAATAGGTTAATTCTCTACCAGGAGAGAATGCAAAGTAGTGCACTGTGTGAGATGGTAATGTTCCAGGGTTGTGTCACTGATATGTCAAAATATACAGAAACAGTTTCTGAAATTCCTGAAAAATAAATGTAACTCTTCCAAGCTTTGCTATCCCCATAATAAACATTTTTCAACTTCTGTTTTTGTTTAAATTTTCTTCCACTCTGCCTCCCTTACCAGAATACAGCCAAGAGACATTCAAAACCATTCTTTACCTCTTCAGCACAGCTAATCTCCTGGCTGCCTTTAAGATGGGAAATTGATCTAATTGCTTGTGAAAATACTTTTACTCAAGAAAAGGAAAAATGTACTATAATGTTAATAAATAATACATTCACTTTTGTATCAGAGCAGACCTTTCTTGTAGTTGAGAAAAATCCACAATTTCCTCTCATAAAAAGTGCTTCTTTTATGAGCCTTCCAGGTGACATGTCCAACTAAAGCTATAGCCATTGGTGCAGTCAAGATCTGGAATCAAAACATGGACCTTTCTCAGACTGTCTACAGACTGAATACCAGAGGGTCGGTGCACTGTTAGCCGCAGTGTTGCCCAGGGAGGGAGAGTGTTGCTCAGTAGGATTTTCCCCTGCTGATCACAGAGTAATAACTCCACTTATTGACTGGGCTCCTGAAGCCTATGCAAGCTGCTTGCGCTGAGCAGACTCGTACAGCACAGCGACCATGTACCTCTGCTGGCGGGCTATTGAGGGATGAGAATGAGTGGCTGCATGTGCTTTGGAGGACACGTGTGCGACTCTGAAAATTAATAGGGGATATTTCAGTGATAGAACAGGGCTACAAATGTAATTGAGCATTCTAAATTATGAGAGAAGTAAAAAGGGGGATAAAATGTTACTTAAAAAAGAAATGTGATCTTTCTGGCTTGCCACTCTGTTACAAATATTCTGTATCTCTTGATAGTTTTAGCCTACGCACATAAGACTTCTCGTCAGTGTAATTGCTTGTTTTGTCTGGAATCTGGAATGCTGTCTCATCTCTCATGAAAAGCCTTCAAATTCAGATTCAAGCTTTTAATGATTTCCTCTCCCACTCATACAGTCATTACACATGCAACCTTTGACAGCCACAGAACTTGCCGTACTTTTACAGAGCTTATTATATTACCATCACTCACTAATGACAGTAGGCCGATATGAAAGTCAGCCTTCTAGCTTTTTACTGTCTGATTCTCTCAGAGAAGTGCACCTTGAGCAATCAGAATCAAAATTAATGTCTTGGGATTCATATTTTAGGAAATCTGAGGGAAAAATGAACAACGAAACATCTAGTAAGGACTTAGTTTGAAATGAAAATGGAAAAATAGGGCAAAGATTATTTCGGTACCATGCTGTACAAGCTAAACTTTTAACTACAAGACATTTCAGAGTATAAAAAAAATTTGGATCTTACAGAGATCTCTATATGATTAAACAAGCAAGGACCCATCTCTATATGAATGTGCAAGCAAGATCCTTCTCTAGTTTTTCGAGATACACAATGAGTAAGGGTTGTCATTGTGGCTGAATTTCTACATTTATAAAAGCACATAATATTCATCTTACAGTAGTATTGATGCCATGCACATATCTATATGGAAGTTTTGTGTACAATGTCTCATGCTGTTTCATGTGAAGGATGACAGCAAAGGTGGTGATTTTATCTGACTCAGCTGGTATCAGTGTCCGGGCTCCCTGTGTGTCCCATAGAGACACTTTTTCCACTATCAGAGTCTGAGCCAGGAATTGCTTGAATCACAAACCATGACCCAACAGGCTGGCAGGGTGTTTCCATCACATTTCCTTCCACAAAGTGTGTCCTGGCCATGAGCAGCCAGCCAATTGTGAGGCAGTGAAAAGCATCAGATTTCCTGATCAAGATTGTGTACTATCTACAGTCGTGCATCAGAACTCAGATAAGCAAATATATTTTTTTGGAGAAATGTTGGCTCTTTGCCAACAGTGAGAAGAATTGGCTTTTTATATATCTTTAGATGAGAAAGCTTTAGCGTTCATACCTTGTTAGAATTCTAGTATTGCTGTGATAAAGTAAACTTGCTTTGACCATTGTTTACTTCAGAACTCGCTTTTGTCTAGGTCCTAATGTTTAAACTGTTCAGTTACCCATAATTTGAATGTAATGCAAGTGTTGATTTGGCAAGATAAAAAGGCACTTCACAAAAGGCAGAAGCTGTTAGTGATTGTAGCATTTTCCCTGGCAATGCAGTAAATATGTAATAGCCACAAATTGCATCGTGTGAAATCAGAGTAAAGTAAAGGAGTGATTTTCTATTAACTGATAACCGTTTCAGATTTGAGATGCTTGAATTTCTTTGAAGTCCTTCCTGTCAAGAAACTAGATGTTCAGCATTTTAATGAGTGGGAGGAATCATTAACTTCAGTAAGCCTCATGCCAGCATGATTCAAATAAACTCAGTATTTAATTGATGCAATTTTATTCTTCTAACACTTACCAGTTGGTGCTTTTGACAAAGATAGACTTTACTTGTACTTTTGAAAACTTAGGTTCCAGGCATAGGTTCTAAACCTGAGGTCGTTTAACCCTGACTCTTGACTCTTCCTCTGAATCTTAAATGAACACACAAGAAATGTTTTAATTTGAAATGAAACCACCCATGAACCAGCGAGGCTTAACAAATAACATGGAATTAAAACTTCCCCTTTTTCCCTTTTTTATCATCACATATTATCAGTGTCTCTTTTGCAGATATTATGCTATTGTTGAAGTCAACAGCAATATTGATACAACATATAGCTCAATAATTATTATTCCATCCAATGGTGCATCTACATCTCTATCAAGAGGAATATCTTTATATGTGTTGACAAATATGGCACGATGTGTTTTATGTAGCATATGTAACTGTAATTTTGTGTCCTAGTATTTCACAATTAGTGGGGGCTTCTGCAGATGACAAATAATTATGTGACACCTTGAAGCGAAAAGGTCTGGAAACCCCTGTATTTTGATATCAAAGGGAGCTTAGTAAGCTCTTAGTTACTGCAGTAAGCCCTGAACTGGTTTTTCAGTTGAAAGGATGGTTAATTACAGTTGTTTCTTTGTTTTATACCTGTTCGACCAAAAGCTTAGTTCACTCAGATCCCCAGTCACCACTGCCAAGAAGTCAAATGACTGTTTTGGTGCCAGAGAAATTCTTGAAGAACGTGGGTGGGTTGGGTTGAGCATCCAAACTTTCACTCAGTGGGTGTGTCAAGAGACACAGAATGGAGGATGGGAGGTCCATTGAGTTGTACATTTCTGAATGCCACCCACTTGTGTTTTCAGCAAAGAGCAAATGTGTTTGTTGTCTTCTGCTTTATTATCGACCAATTCAATTACTTGTGACAATTTGGAGGAGAGAACTGTGTCTCTGAAATAGCCTAATTCTTTAGATAGACAGCTTCATTACTTGTGAGGTTAGAGAAGTATACAGTTATTTATGGTTGACTGTGTAATAGCACAAGGTAATTTAATCCCTTTAAGAGTCTATGAAATAAACACATTCCTGTAATCACATTTAGGGTAGCAGATGTTTTTTTGTAGTTTTGTAATAAAATGCTTTTTTTTCATAGAAGCCAAACTGGCTATGGACTGCATGTTGGGAAGGACAGCCATTATTGCCCATTTTCTGGGTTATCTTTTGTATTGTTCTATTGTAGTGAGAGCTCACAGACCAAACATGAAGAGCAATTGAAACTATCAGGCTCCTGTGTATCATTTGAAAGCTGTAACTGAAGAAATAACACAATTCTATATTTCTGTAGTTTAAGGGATTTGTAATCTAATGCACCACATATCATTAAATGTACACTATGTACCATTTTTAAATTGAAAATATCAGTAAATTAAAATGCTCAGTCATTACTAATGATGTGTTAGCAGCATGTTTTAGCACACATCTGAAACTGAAACTCTGTCCCTCTGCCTGTACTTGTTATTCTAAAATTAATGGGGGTGTTTGCTGGGCATCAACCTTTTGCTGTGTGCAAGGCAGTTGTGGCAGCAAATCAACGTGATAATACCAGAATATTTAACAAGACTGTCTATGGCAGGCAGGCAGCAGCCACTGTGGAATGTACTGGTTGTTTTCATGAGTTTGTGTCAATGAGCTGTTTTATAACTGAGAGTAGCAGACCCTTGCAGACCCATGGAGAAACATATTGCATAGTCTCTCTTTCAAACGAAAACAGACCTTGTGGCAGGATAATTTCCTCTAGAGCAGCTTAGGAAGTAGAACATATTTGATAAAATGATATGTAAATTTAAAAAGAAACATTAGATCTGTGCCATTGTAACATGTAAACATTTGATGAAACCAAACCACTCTCTCAAATATTTAAATGCTAGATATGGCAAAAAAATATCTTTAATGTAATCTTTTGCATAACTATGCCACACAAAACTTTTTATTTATCATCCTAATATTATGCAGAGTTTTTTTTAAAGTTTTTTAAAGTTTTTTTTTTTTTTTAAATGAGCTACAAACATGCATTCCTATGCATTGGATGTATTTGGTAGTCAAACAGTCATGTAGTCCTTCTCTGTGGTAAAATTTAAGCACAAGTAAATTCTCACCCCAGATAAATGCTGTACCTGGGCTGCAAACCTAAGTATGAAAGTCACTACAGGTCAGCAGCCAAAATCGTGGAGAGGATTGCATGTCACTTAACATCCCCCTCTCAGGAAACAAAACGTATCTCTTTCGTCTGCTGGGTTGCAGAGTCCCTCCACCCAGGACTTGCTCCTGGAAATTTGGAACGTCCTGACGTTGTTATTTGATCAGTGGCCTCTCTGCCTATAAACATATCTCAGCAAGTTGGCTATTATGATAGAAAGTGAAAAATGAAACCGTAAAGGCTTCCCAGGTTCTTTGGTTAGATTTGACCTTCCCTGGCCTGTGGCTGGCTGTTGTATTGATGTTTTGATAACAGCGGCCAATGAGCACAAGTACTGAGCAGCTTGTGATCTCCCATTTGGCATGGAACCTTTTTCACAGACTGCACTGTAGCGTATCTAGTTCTGATACGTGTTGTTGAATTCTCAAAAGTACCTTCTTTGGAAACTGCATTTTTATAGTTCTATGCTTCTGCTGTTCACTGTTTGGAGTTTTTTTCCTTAGAATTTATTAAAAAATTCAAAAATGTAGCCATCTGAGTGTTTATCTGTCTGTTTAGGAGAAACAACCATATGGTATGCTGAAAAGCTAACCTAAGCCCCAGTCAAACAAATTAAATCTCAAGGTTTGCAGCTGGAATTTCTGTGCGAACATTAGGCATGAATCATTCAAAACAAGATCATTTAAATTAGTTGCATGCAGGGCTGTAATGGATATCCTCTTGGCCTGCCTGTAGTTCCTTTGATTGTTTCTTCAGTACGTTCCTTCATGGTTACTAATCTCTACAGGTTGTGCAACTGTTTTCCCACACTGTGGTGGCAGCCTGAAGGAGCAGAGTTTTCACTAACCACATTCTTGCATTCGGTGGGCTCTTAGCTGGCCAGAGCAGGGCTGCGAGCAATTGGAGGCAGCCTCCTGTGTATTGAGTGCTTTCATTTCCTCAAGTCTGTAAAACCTCACTCCTAAATGTAAGGGCCAGTAAACATGAAGCCAGAGTATGCAGTTGCTGGTGCAAATATTATTAGCAATGTGTGTTTGTACCATGAATTTGGTGGTGTTGGCTAACTTTTTCATGAAATTTGAAATGTGAATGTAAATTCACAGAAGAATGTAAATTTTTGTTTTGAAGAATGTGGTCATTTGAATACCTTGAGGTGACAGTTTGCACTTTCACTCACTGAAGTACAAAGAGAGAGCAATGGTAATTCAAGTAGTTTAAGTCTCTTGGCTATGAGTCACATTGAGTATGGCGCAGGCAATGTAAAATTAATAAACATATTAACAATTAACAAAGGCTGTTTTGTCCTGCTTGGTTGCCAGTGTGGAGGAGGGAGCTGCAGACCACATCAGATCAAACTCAAAGTGTAGCTGAGTTTGTCAGGGAAATACGATCAGGTCCATCAGCTGTCACACGGACACTCTCCTGTCACTGCCTCTTAGATGACATTTGGCCCAGATCACTTTTCACATGAGCTTCTTTTTCTCCAAACACCCTTTAAAAAGGCAGTAATTAATCGAAGCAGGTCTGGAGCCTATCCATTTACATCATGGTTAAAGGAAGGGGTACAGAGATGGGGGATGGGGGGGGTCTGTCTTTTCAATGATTGGCTGATGCAGGACTATAGGAGAGAAAAGTTTATGACTGTAAAATTCCAGTGTGGTAGGTTATTTGCTGTTGCTATTATGAAAATAAGGTAATCACTCATAAATCCTCACAATGTATATATTGCATAATCATGTAAAGGCCAGTGCCACATGTTATTCACTTGCTTTCACTCTCTGCAGATTTATCAGACTCATCATATATTTTATGTCTGATATCCTATTATCAGTATGTAACTCTTGTTCATTGCGATTTTGTAACGTGTCATTCAAAATTTGAAAACCAATATTGTGGAAGGAAATTAGACATTTTAATGTCATAAAGTACTTTTATTTGACAATATGTTATTGCAGTGAATTACCAATGTAATACTTGAAATACAATCTGTCATGAGATATATAGGCACATAAAATGTACCCAAAAACACAGAAAAGTTATTCATTGGTGGTTTTACTCCATTGGCCGTGTGTGACACAAAACCTGAAAGACAAAGACAATAGAAACACTATTTTAATGATCAGATTTATAGAGTGCTACATTACAATGACCTTTGACCTTCTCCCCTGAGAATGTGGAAAACCAAGTCAGGGAGGGGTGAGGTCATGTGCCCAGGTGCAAATAAGCCGGCAATTAAATTCAAAAGCGGAAGCATGAGACCCCCAGAGCTAAGTAATCATGTCTCCTGCCTGTCTGAAGAGTCTTACAGGATACAGGAAAAGCCTGGAAATGGCTGCCAGTTTGCACTGGGGCTTTAAAAACTTGGATCATTGAGCCTGGTATGGCGGACGCGTTTCTAACTTTGTCATCAATATGCATAAAAAATGTATGCATTAAGTGTTCAGAAACATACGGACTGAGTATAGCTTTGCCAGGGTTTCATCTTTCAGTCGTCCTGAACTGCAGTGTTGTTCACAGCTTTGCTCTTGCTTTGAGATGTTTGTAAAGTCAAGAACTCATGCAGGCATATGTCATGTTATGTTTTTTTCATGCTCCAGCAGGTATACAGGTATTATTTTGAAGAGGTTATTCATTTAAATGTAATTATGAATTTAAAGTTTTGACCTTATATTAAATAAATGTCTAAGAAATCGGCTTCGGCAGAAATTTCACACAGGTACCACAGCTGACTTATGATGGAGGTTCTACAGTTCTCTGATGCAGCAAAAATGGATTCTTTCCTCCAACAAAACCAACCAAGCTTTAAATTAACATGATATATGTTAAAATGAGCATTTTCTTCTTTTAGCAGTAGCTTGTTTACCGTGATCAATGAATGCCCATAAACGTCAATAAGCTGAGCCAAAAGGTTGTGCTTTGTAAATACATTCAGCCAATTGAAACATTAGATACATAAGGGTACGTAAGGACAGCAGGGGGTCGGCAGCATGAGGTCACTTGATGGAAGTCACCCTCCTGCTTGCCTGACCTCAGGAGCAGCTGTGGGCGTCAGCTGACACGCTAGCCCACAGTAGGGCCAACGTGGACAGGAAACACACAGAGATGGACTCTGAGTCATCAGATGTCCCGAGGCACAGCTGATATGATCTGGAGATTAGCACAAAGGATCAGTGACTCCCTCCTCTGGGAACCGTTCAGAGTGTACACCATGGGACATGGTGGCTGGGACCCAGTCAAGCAGACATAGTCTGTTTGAGGACATATGCAGTGCAATCAAAACTACTACTTACATTGCAAAACATGTTTCTTTGCATAGTAGAGAATGTTTTCTTTGAGTATTTTTATTTCTTTGAAGACAAGAAAACACTTGGAATGTGTTATTTTCCTTCTAGAATAGCATAGTATATGCCCTTACAGGAACTTTGATTTGTTCCTGTCCAGGGCATCTGTCATGCATGTCATATAAAACAATTTGTGTCATTTTTTCCACCTTTTTTCATAGAGATTAGACAAGTACAATCCTGCTGATGATACCCTCACTCACTTTCCTTGATAAGAGACCCTGCAAAAACTGATACCAGACTATAGGAGTATCACTGTATACTTTAATTTTGAGTGCTGTGGGTGCTAATTTAGCTTTAAGAGCAGTTTAAGTAGAATGTCAGAAAGGTAGGTTTGGAAGATCAGGAAATGCATATTTGTACCATCTTGTGCAGTGATTTGGTTTGGAATGAGCAGAGAACTGTTCCAGTGTGCGGGCTCAGTGTGCCCCTCTGTCCCTCCAGCCCCTCCACGCACAGCTGAGATTTAGTATGGAGTTGTCAGAGAGAGTGCTTACTATTCAAGGACACACATGGTTGTTCCTCAAAGGAGGCACTCAGGCAGTTTCTTTTTGGCAATTTAATCCATTTTCAGCCTTCTTTGTTTCATTCTGAAGGTGCAAGCCTTCAGAAGGTGTTTCATCAGCACCATGCTGCGATCGTCATTGTATGCAACTGTGGGTGCTCTGTGGGGCCTTGTGCTTCATAGTTTTGAGGTGGTGCCATCTATTTTGTTTGTTGTCCATTCAGTCATTTACTAATACAGTTGCGGGAAGACCTCCAATGCATTACATAGTCATTGAGGAAACACAGTCCAGTCAGTTCAATTTCACGGTCAGGCACTTATGAGCAGATTTCATGAGTGCGAGATTCTCATTCACTGTTCTTTCCATCCCACATGTTTGGAATGAGGAAAGGTTGGGGTGGTTTTAGAGCCATTTGGTTATTGGGATTAAAGTTAGGTCCTGCTATGTCATTAATGTCTGCTTTCCAGGTTCATGTTCTGTTTTTATAACGCCAAGACCTTTTATGAGCTTCAAGGGTTTCATTTCGCATGTTCTCAGTTGCGTGTATCCAGAGATTCTGTTAAAGTTTTCCCTCTTTTTTTTTTTTTTTACTTGTAAAACACATTATATCCATGCCTGGCCATTTCAGTTTTATTGACTTTGTAATATTGACTGTGATTTCTCATGCGCTAATTATAACCACCGAGGTAACATGCTAAATGCATGGTTTATCCCTGGGAAAAGATATTCAGAGTCCAGATATCCAGAAATCGGTGTGTTTGCTTGGTTTACGTTTTTAATACTTTTTAAGCATTGATGTTACCCCTTTTTAAAGTGATGCTTTTAGTTCTTTTTAAGGGATGAAGAGTACTGTTTGGCCAAAAAGGACCAACATGTATCTAATGATCAGTATGTGAATTGGATGGATTAAAAGAAATATTATGTTATGAGCAATCAACATGATATACAAAAGTAAACTTCCTTAGGTTTGCCCCTGGCAATGTGGACACACTGAAGACTTGCCTTAGTGTGAAAAGAAAGTGTTTGATTGGATATATTTGGATGGAGACCAAATGTTAGTATACTGAATGAGTATACTAACAAAAATCTCATTCCAAAACATGAAAGTAATTGTTGTTTTCATATGTCTTCCTTGCTAGCTAGATTGATGTATGCTCACATCATGTCCAGCCAGTGGCAGTGTAATGCTATTGCCAACAAATTGGCTAGCTTGCTGTGAAAGCTTGCTGCCAAAAGTAATTGGTGGCTGGAATTCTCTGCCAAGAGCTTTCACAAGTTTGTGACACAAAATATGTTAGAAGTAATTTGTCTCAGAAAGCATTTGTATCATAAAATATATCAAAATACAAAAACATAAATTAATTCTTGCTTTTATCAACCTTTCGTGCTAACTATCTAGCTTGGTGTATGGATGGACCATGCTTAGCAATGTCAATGTGTGGCTATTGCCAACAAATTGAGTAGCTTAGTATCTTGCACATAAAGCGTGCTGCTAAACATAATTGACTGCTGGGATTTGCTGCCAGGAGCTTTCACAAGTTTGTGACACAAAGTGTTTTGGAAGTAATGTGTCTCAGGAAGAATATGTCCCACAATTCCATAGTAGGCAAATGCAGCCAAATTTCTTACGCATGTGAGTATTGCAGAAATAAAACAATAGCCTAATTTTTGAAAACCATAAGTCTGTCCTTAAATGTCCTTGAGAAGGCATTGAGTATATAAGGGTTTGAGAGGAAGCCTGAAAACTGTAATAGTATAACCAGCATAGATGTGCTGGGGCAGTGTGATGCTACACAGCGCTAGCAACACAATTCTCATACAGATGTGCAGCCACAAACCTGTGCAAACAAGTATTCTTCTTAAGCACTAAATGGGTCTCTGCTTTCTTTGAGCTCCAATGCCATTGTCATTTTTGACATGTTTATTAGCGCCCTGCGTCATCTTTTCTGACCCTCCTGACTGTGATTCTATTGTGCTGTGAGCTCATTCAGCTGCAGCAGAGGCTTGCATCATGCGGGTAGGTCGTTCGGCTGTTCGTGGGAAACTGGAACTGTTGCCAACTTAAAAACACACAGTTGTTTGGTGAGATGAGTGCTGACGATTGCACATCATCATAATGGTTTGCCTGGAGCGCAGGAGCAATAGAGAAAAAGTACAGTGGAAGGATCTGAAATGCCCTTCTCTACAACCCACTGAAACCAGGCCAACCATAGAAAATTAGCCTCTATCAGTGAGACAATTTTCCATAAGAGCTACCCTTTCACACCACAGGTATTTTGTAACAGAACTGATGTTTCAATTGAAATTAGCAATCTTTGTCCAGTTGGTGGGTGATATTTCTGTTTATAACACATGTCCTTGTTTTCAGTGAGAGCATTTTCTCTTATGATAACTGTATTGTGGACAATTTTTAAAGCCAAAGAGAATAATTTCTCAAGGATGTAAAAACATGTTGGCCATAAATTGCTTCCTGCAATACTGCTGCAATCAGACCTTTAATTGGCCAGAAATGATGGCTTGTGGGGATGGGTGCTTTTTTTGAAAAAAAAATTTATTGTGTTTTTTCTTTCCTGTCCAAAATTGCAGCGCCTGAGGCAATTCCAAAATAGCCTTGACTCTTTCAGACCTGGCATCCTTTCCACTTCCAAATGTCTCATATATGTGTTCCTTAAAAAATAATCTTTATATCTTCCAGGATTCTCCGTAAACAAGAAATTGTAATTAATGTATGAAATGTCCTTTTAGTATATGCACAAGACCAGTTTTAGTATTGTGGGGTAATATAATTTGAAAACATTATTTTGGAAATGACTCAATATTAATCCAAATCAATTCAAGCATACCTGCTTCTTTTTCATTTTTGAAACTTATAACCTCAGTGTCTTGCATTAGTAAGTATCAGGTCCCATGCTTTGACTTTGTGTGTATTCCTTTTGGTTCCCCATATGACAGCTGCTCTCTATTGAGAGATGATTCTTAAGTCTCGGTCCTAGCAGCTGTGTCAGACCACTAAACATGTTGAACAAAAAGGTACATTCAAGGTTGTAATTGCTGTAGAGCGTAATGAAGGCCATTTATGGTGAAAATGCATAGGGTGAATGTGCATAAAGCAGTGGTCGAATCTGAGACTGTTGTAGTAATGCTAATGCGATCATTATGTCCTAGAGGCTTCTGATTATTCCTTTTGAAATGTAATCATTGTGAGAGAATGCACTTAACCACCCAATATTGGCATCTGTAACGTCATGTACAATTGTAACCATTCGAAATCACCTATAGCACAAAACTGCTCCCCAGTGCTCCTCCTACAGATGAGACTTTTCATATCTCTGTTTTTCCATTTAGCAATATAAATACTGTTCAAATGCGTAAACCACCTTTCAAATGAGTGTTAACAGTGGCAACCCAAGTAATTACACCTTCGGTAATAAAGTACACACCTTTTTGCCTTTCATTTTGGCTGGTTATAAAACAGTTCTGTCCTGTTATTTTTTATGCCAAGATATAATCTTATACACATTAGCTGTGTCTGTTATGTTTTTTGGCTTGCTTGTTTATAGTGTTTTTTTCCACTGTTACTGAGAGTAGAAGGGAAGTTAATACATCTTTTGGGAACTTGGAGAGACAATGCCCCTGGCGTTGTAAATGCCAGACCACAAATGCCAGTGACAGAGCTTATTTTGATTCATGCAAAGATCCAGCTCCTAAATGGAGTTGTGAAAGTCAGTGTAGCCATTTTAGGGGAGACTGCAGGACTGTGACTTCTGTCCCTTGTAAAAAGGGGCCATCCTGTCTGAGGTCTGTGTGGATGCACTCACTCTCAGGCAGACAGACAGAGTGAGAGAGACAGAGTGCTTTTACATAGGCCTTGAAGTAAAGTGGAACATCAGTCCAGCCACACCTTATGTAGTACGGCCCCCTCCCGTCCCCACTCCCTAGTCTCTGGAATGAATGGGCGTCTTTATTCCCAGGGGAACTGGTAAGAATAGTATATGTGTTGGGTGTGTATGAGTGTTAGAGAGTGTGTATGGGCATGCTGAAGGTGTGTGCATGTGAGTATTTGTGTGTGCATTTTTACTGTGTGTGAGGTTGTGAGCATTTCAGTACGGTGTGTGTGTGTGTGTGTGTGTGTGTGTGTGTGTGTAGAGGGAGATAGAGAGAAAGATTGTGTATGTGCCTGAGAGTGAGTCTGTGTGCACATGGGTGTGAGTGTGCATTTGCGTGGGCAAGTTTGAGTGAAAGTAGAGTGAGGATCAGGCACAGATTTGCCCTTTTCTCTTACCCCCTCGTTTTGTCTTTCTGTAGCCCCTCCACCCCCCATCCCTGATCCCCTCTTAAGTGCTCCTTGTCAGGGAGTGGACACAGAGACGTGTTAGTATTCATTTTGTTTGTTTGCTCTGGGCCTGTCAGTCAGTCACACAAAGCTGAGAGAGATCAGAGAAGAGCCTGGCGCTCAGTGGAACTCAAGAGGGTCCCCGAGGTTTGGTTCCCACAGGGTGGGGTGGTCCTCGGCAGAAAGGGAAAGGGAGAAATAAAGGGGGAGAGGCAGAGGAAGGGGGGCACAGGGGTTTTTGGAGAGAAAGAGGAGAGGGGGGCAGTGTTGTTTCAAAGCCAGGGGAACTGTGTGAGGATCATATCAATCACTTGTTTTTTTGGAGGGAAACATAGTTAAGGAAAGGGGGGGTTGGAATCCCCCCCTCTCCTTTGTGTAGACACTCCTCTGGACATCTGCCCAGTCCCAGACGCTGGGGGGAAAAAAAACACCCCAGCCACTGGAAACGCTGCCAAAAGGGATTACAAAAAAGAACTTTGTCTGTCTGTGTAACAGTGTGGATGTAGGGTGCTCTTTTAAACTTAGGGTTTCAAGTCCTGCTGACCAGCTCAGTCATGGGCCAGATTTGTGTAAAAAAAATTCAGCTGCTGGACATGTCAGAAAACATATTTAATGAGTTTCATTTTATTACTTTTGCAAGGATACCTATAATTCTAATGGTCTCAATAGAAGAGATGGATTTAAGTTTTACGGTTAACAGTTTTACCGATAAAAATGTAAAAATGCAGACTTGTATACCTGTTTGTAAATGCAGAGGTACAAAGAAGGGGCCTGGATGTCTTTTATGCCCATTGTGTTTACAGGATGCCAATTCATTGTTCTGCTATTGAAATAACCTCTTGCAGCACAGTGTCCATCAGTCTGATTTCAAATTATGCTACTTGCTACTACTTGCTATTATACTACTTGATTGAAAGTTGAAAACTACACTTTATTCTATTCTGGTACACTGACGTTGATTGCAACTACAATCCTATAGCTTTGCATGGTCTTAAATGAAAAATGCATTGTTTTCTAGGATACCTGTCTAGTTTCCCTGGCCAGTGCGTTGAAAATGATGAGGCCTAAAGGTTTCCCATCTCCTCCTCTCCCTCCCTCCCTCTGCCTCCATCCCCCCCGGGGCCACTGTGTTGTCTGCAGGAGAGTGTTGTTAATCTGCCTCTTGCCCTCCCCGTCTGAGGAGGATTGCCCCAGTTTTGGCTGCCCTGGCTGGTGAAGTCACATTACTGAGGCTGTTTGTGGGGAGCTCTGGCCTTACTTACCCACAGTGACTTTCTATCAGATACACTCCTATGTGTACAGTTACAAAGGGCATCTAAAGTCTAACCTTTTAGACAGACAAAAGAGTGGAAATCCATTGTGTCATTCCTGAGTGTTTGACGTGTAGTCTAATTTGTTTACTTACCGTACCTCTTCAGAGCATATCATGATGCATAAGTGTAAAAGTCCATGTGGAAGAAATCCTTCTAAATGTTTTCATTTAGATAGTGACCATAGTCTGAGAGGGGTGATCTAGTGTTATGGGGTTAAGAATGATTTGTCTTTTATTTTGAAGATCCCATACAGTATGGTGAGCTTAATGGACCCAATGGTACCACATACTTTTTTATAATTCAATATTCATTATTCCTTATTTGTAGACATCCCATCTTGTAAATAATTCTCATACCATTAATAGATAAGTTTGCTTATTGTAAGCACATTTTTCTCAAATAGTGTATATTTCTCACCTCATTAAGTTGGTTTTTTACAGTGAGTGTAAAAAAATCCAAAGAAGAGGCAGCAGTGCCTGTTCCAAATGAAAGGTGTTTTTTGCCTGCTTGCAAAATGGTTATCTCCTCTCTTCAGTTAGCCGTAACGTAATGCAGGGAGGCAGAAACAGCACGGACGCAAATTGCTCAAGCTAAAAGGTCAGTCCCCGTGTTTGCTGAAGAAGGTCGCCGGGGGAAAGTGTGGCTGATCAGTGACCTCGGTGAGCTTGGAACATCAAGAGCGCCCAGGTGAAAAGGTCAGCCTCGACTTCCCTTAGTGTGCGGCCTTGGAAACCAAGCCCTATCAGAGTAATGGAAATCTGTTCTGGGGGAAGGCCATCTAAAGGGATTTACATACAGTGACACTTGGCTGCCTGACAGTTTTTGGGACATTGAGCTAATTTTTTTCCCGCTAGTTACCTCTACATTTGAGGGAGAGAGGGATTGTAAAGATGACTGTTTTATTCATTTAAATTGAATTTCATATGCAGCAGAAAATGTAAATCATTTCCAGCAGAGTTTCTTTCCATGCTTGTGAACCGCTTTCCTGCATAAGCTAAAGCTATGAAAACGCACTCTGAAATAACATAATTTAGAGAAATGGCAGGGTTAACGTTTCACACAGACATAAATAAATGTGACATTTGACAGAAGTGAGGGAGCAACTCACTTAATATTCACATCTCTTTCACTTTATATTTTGAATTCCAATTTGATATAATTCTCCCTCATTATACTTGCACCCGTCTCCTACATTTTCACATTTTGACTTACTGCACTGAGAGAGACCCTCACAGGCACTGGAACAGGGTAGCCTTGATGAGAATCTTCAGACCAATCCTTTAGATTCTTGTTGTAAGATCCACAACTCTCTGAACATGATTGATGCTGTCATTCACTCAGCCAGTGTAGGTTTCCTCTGAACACCTTTGAGCTTCTCTTATTTTCTCCTTACACCTGTGTACTCCACATGGTCACCATACTCTTTGGAAACTATTCCCTAATTTGACATACAGACCAAATATTTAAATAATGTATAGTTTTAAACACTTCTGCGATAACTACTCCTGCATATGACCATCATTGTCAGTACATAATTACATTCGTAGGATAAAGCTGTATGATATTAGATGGGTGACACGTGTATCTCTGTCAATAATCAAATGAAATTAATTGAGTATTAAGTAAGATCTAGAGCAAGATAGCATCCTTGCAGCTTGTTCATTCACGTTTGTGTAATTTGAGCCAAACTAGAGTGCCTTTAAGGCAGTTGATTTCTAGTATCAGTACATAGTTACCTGAGAGGGAGATTCAGTATACATTGGTAGTGCATACAAAATCTTGGTATACTTTGGGCATTTGAGACCCCCACTCTACAGACAGTCTATATTGTATACGCTGCTGCAGGGGGATGAAACATTTAGAAGAAACTGGTTTGCTTTCTTTGACTTTAAAAACCAAAGCAAATTTGGTTGTGAAAATTGGCTTACTTTATGTCATGTAAGGGTGGTAGCTGTAGTGTGCTTTCATCTTTGTAAGTGTCGATGAATGATTTTTTTTGTTCTAAATCTAGGCTCTGCATTTGATGTGGCGGAAATGCAGATTTCCACACGTTCACAGCTGGATCAAGCACTTAAAATGGGGGCAATTAACGCTCTCACGTCCCTTGATCATGCAGGGCCATACTGCCTGACATTCACAATGAGAAGTGCCTGTGTTCCATTATACTTAATTGCCTGTCATTGAAAATTGCAAGCCTTTGATAAGAAGCTAATCAAATGCTGACAATAAAGAGTAATTGATAATTCAACAAGCAATCGGGACAAGTTTCCCACTCCTCCGTATCATTGGGACTAATGACACCTGGTGCTTGTGCTAATTAGGACAGGGAACTCAAGAGCAAATGACATCAAGCCTCAGACAGCCGAGACATGGCACTGCAAATGTGACATTTTCCCAGCCCACATGAAAAATAAGTTAAAACTACATCAGTGAAGAGCATGCTGAATTTAATTTGATTGCGATCCTACCAGCTTGACTGGCTATGCTTAGCATGTGAAGGCAGTTCATTTTTCATTTTTGTGTTGTTCCATAAGAGGACCAAGGGTGCCTCATGCCAATGTCTTTGAGTAAAGGGGGCTCTTATTGTTATTGAGCTTTCTGTGTTTTAAAATGAACTGTATCAAAATTTCAGCAGTCATGTCCATCACATAGTATTGTCCAAGTATAATAATAATGCAATCCTAATTTTATCTAGTGTCTTTTCAGCACTTTGCAAGTGCCTGAACCCCTCCTCCCAAATTAATTGTGGATTTTATTTTATTTGACAATTTATTCAGTTCATTTGCTCCAGTGTTTTTGAAAGTGTCTTTTCCTGCCATGCTTTTGAAAGAAGTGTTTTGGAGCTGGAAACACTGGACATGGTGATGAGTATCCCTAATGAAATAGCCAACTGTGTAGCTTAGAGTTAAAATGTGTATCATTTAAAATATCAGAATCAGTTTTTGTCTATAAAAGCAATATCACTTGATTACAAGTACAATTGCTAGGGTGAAGCATGGATTCTGATCTTCAGAATAAAAGACTTAGGCAGAAACATCCCCTTCCAGTCATTAAACCCATAATCGGAAGCTTTCTGTTACAACGTACTGACTTTCATTTATCATGGGAGTGTGAAAGTTCCAGTGTCTGTTGAAGAATAATGAGCTTTTAATTATTTGTTTGTTTCTTTGTTGAAACTGTGGTTCAGCTGAACACATTATTTTTACGCTTCATTGGCATCCAATGGATATATTCTATCGCTACACACAAACCAACACTGTGATCAGTCTGCCATGGTTCATGGTTAATTTTCCCTGCCTTTGACAGCGAAGGTATCAAGTGTTTGTTTTCATTACTGTCTGGGGACTTTTCAAATGCCAGAGCTGTAGATTGCCAGAGATTGGGATTAGCAGGAAACACTTGTGTGATTCATAGGTAGCAGATTGACTGCTGAGTCACAGCCCTTTAACTATGGCCTTTCACAGGCTTCAATTTTGTTTTTCCCTCATTTATGTTCTTTTTCCTCTGCCCAGTCTTTCCTGTCCCATCTCTCTCACTCACTCTTTCTCTCTCTCTCTGAACACAAAGGCATATTTAAAATGACGGCTAGTATTCCCGAATGGTAAAATGGCCAGGTTATAATTCACAGTCATATACTGTACCCTGTCATTATCACTGAGGGTTATTGGCAGAGCATACATTTGTAATGGTTTATGTGTAAATCAAGACAAGAATACAGTTGACATAAAGTCCATTTCATTAAGGACCGCAAGCATCAATAAAGGAAGTAATAAATATGCGCTGTAAATGCTTTATCTATCCTCTCCCATTTTTAGAGGCTTCATTTTTTCCCCCCTCTATCTCCTTGCGTTTTTTTTTCCGGATGTTTGATTGTGATCGGTGCGAGAGAAAAGGCGGGTGGCAGGGGAGCAGGGAGGCAGACAAAAAGCTGAACTGGTGCCAAAAATCAAGCGCTGCAGAAAGACAGGTGAGTCTGCAGTCACATGAGCCTTTCCAGAGTGAGCCCAAGCTGCTGTGTACTGAGAGGACGTGACAGAAATGAGCAAACCGCTGGTCCGCCCGGTGCTGGTCTAAAACACGCCCTTGATTATCTGTACACGGAGCGGGGAAAAAATATGTTTGTAATTTGCCTTTCCTTTACTGCTGTCAGTGTTTCAATATACTGGAGCTGTCCCCTTTTGTTGAAAATAATTGGCAGTCTGTCATACTTCTCCTCTGACCTGAACGCTTCAGTTTTCTTGTACACTTAATTTCAGAGAATAGCAGAGACAGATGTCGCTATTATGATGCTATTATCAGTAGACACACTCCTGTAACCTGCTTAAGGAACATAGAAAGCTCCACTCAGTATTTGATATTTATGTATTTGTTTGTTCTGCACATTGTGGTGTGGGGGTAAACAATGTGAACGTTACGTAGCTGTCAGGTCTAAGAATTTTCTGTGAGATGGAAAAGACTGGATGGTCAAATTCTGTATCAAATCCTGTCAGAAACCACACAGCTTACTTCCAAAATTATATTGCAAATGTGCTTACAGTGAGACAGGACACTGCCTTTCCTAGGAGAGCTTGGAGCTGAGGCAGGTCTGTCCACTGATTAGATCAGAGGGATGTGTCGAGAGGGAGGAGTCATTATTATCTTAGCTTTGCAGCTAGGCCAAGAAATAGCTTTTCTGCTTCCTTCTCACCTGAAAAATTGGCAGGTAGCCAGAACATTTCCCCGCAGTCCAACTAGAAAACAGGAAGACTTGTAGCACATATTGTATCACATTATCACATTCTGATACTGGAAAACTATAAAACTATTCCTGTATTCACTATTAATCTTGAAAAAAAGCATAAAGAAACAAATGGAGTTAATTTAATTAACCTTAAATGATGGAAGGTAATGTCAAACTCATACAACCATATACCAATAGAGCATTTCATTTTCATTTCTTATTTCATTTCATATTTCATTTCTTCAGTTTCACTAATGTTAATTAGTGGTTTTGTTTCAGTAGTTAGATGTAGGTGTTAGGATCCATACTTACATTAGTTTTAAATAATAATAATAAAAATAATATTAATAATAATAATAAAATGATACACAACTGAAACATCCCTAGTTTTCTGTAGTAAATGCACTGCAAAAAATGTTGGGTTGTTTTAGCATCAGTTTGACCATATGACTCAGTGTTAAATACTAAGCACTGGCTGAATACTGATCTACCTCTTGTTACATTTCTTTAGGGCTATAGCTTTCTTATAGCATGTTGTTGGACATCCCAGTATTCCTGTGCAAATGGATATTTGTCCATGAACATCATCCTTCTCTGCTGTGTTTGATGAGATAAATGAAGCCTTATCCACCAAATTTGTCCTTGTTCTGCATTAAGTCCCATGCAGCCATCACTGTCCATAAATCATAGAAATCCTTGCATTGATTCATCCTCACAGAACACATACCTACATTTGAACATTTTGATTCCCTGAACTCCCTGACAATGACTCTGGAAGTCACTGGAACAGGATGGCTTTGATGGGAAACTTCAGATCTATCTCTCACTCTCCTGTTCCTAGTTTCGTGACTTCCCCAGCATGACTGATGCCGTCATTCATTTTACCATTGAAGGTTTCCTCTGAACCCCAGTTGTGCCCCTCCTCATACCTCTCTCCTCCGCAGGGTCGCTATTCTCTGAGGAAGCCATCTCCTTAACTGACATTCAGGCCAGCCTTTTGTTTGAAAGCTCTGACAACTGTGGTCTCCGGTGCCCAGATGCTGACTGACACCAGTTTCACTGAACAGTTTTTTTTTATTTTTTTTTATTTATCTTGGATAAGTTTGGAAATGTGACACATGAGGCTGGTACGCCCTGAGAAAGCCTAAGAAAGAATAGGGGTCTCTGTACACTGTATTTAGTGCATAGAAAGCACTTGTAGGAGTATTTATGACAAATCAGAAATGATTATGTAGTTATAATTATTAGATCTGTAGAAAAAAAGAGACATGCAAAGCAGCTTGGAAACACACCTCAGATCATTGCAAGCAGTATTGGTTCCTGCTCTGCAGCAAGCTCCCCAGATGAGAATCTTCATCCTCAACAATGTCATCAGTTGCCAGGCCAACAGCCCTGAAAGTGGCAAGCCTCTCTTGCTCTGAATTGCTCCCTGCTGTTTCACAGAGGGTAATTCCGACGTTGCCATATTAATGTTAAGCATTGAAAGAGACATTATGGTCTTGTATATTCATATCTTAACCTTAAAAGGATAAGAGAACATGATGTTCTGAAATGCCTGTGTACCAGTTACACTGCACACCCACATGTGCCATTGTAACCAAAGATAATTTGGGGTCAGAAAGAACAGATCGCCTGAGGTTGTGGAATGTGTCAGCATGTCAGGGGAGAACTAAGCATAACGCAAGGATTTTTTAACTCATCATCCATTTTAGTTGTAGTTAAAAAAATAAAATGCTGATAGTGTATCACAAAATGTAATTTGCCTGCATATCAGTTCTGTTGGTAGTGGTTTAAAAAAAACATCCACATTGTTGACTTTTAATCATTCCCATTTGATGGATGAGTAGCAGATCTCTTGGAACACATCAGTGTTAATTAGTCATAATGAAAGAATATGCATAGCTTACTGGATGGCCCTTAATTCATATTGCCATAATTATTCAGACTAGTAGTAATGGCACCAGAATTAATTTTTTGTGTTTAATTATCAATATTTTAATTAACCTTTTCGTTTTTATTCTTCTAAAATGAGTCCAGCGGTGTTGTGCTTAAAATCTCATGATTGACATGGGAGATGCGCTACCTGAATGATCTCTCCTGAATGTGTTGTATGTTCATAACAGTATTGTTTCAGCTTTGGTAGCTGTTCTCCACATCTGTTAAGTGTATAAGGAGGACAGTACCCGCTTGTTCTACTTCTTGACTTTATTACGTGATTATGTGATTACCTCATCCTTAACGACTTCAGTGTGGCCAATCATTTCAGACGGAAGACTGATCTGCGAGGTGACCCTTAAGCGGAGCGATGGAGAGCCGAACAATCCCCTCACAGTAATTTAACTTTTGAGAGGCACTTAAGGATGTTTTAACTGCTTACACATGTCAAGGCTGGAAGCAGTGTGGCCGGGCTGCCTGAGAAACCAGAATTCAGCCGAGCGTTTCTGGCTAATCGATTGCAGTTCTTCACACAGATGGAAGCACTAAAGCCGTGGTCATGCTTAAAGTTTACCCGATATTAAAAAAAAAACACTGGTTTCTGCTAAGTGGAAGGATGCATTTTGACAGTACGCTATGAGAATGCGTTAGCAGCACTTTTTCACACATGCTTTACCATGGGGGAAGTGAGCACAGCTTCTCTATTAATATGACTTATCCTTGGCATGTTACCCTTATCCTTGCAGGCTAAGTGGTTTGGGTTCTGCACACCAATAGTCTTTTGAAGTCTTCAGATCTCACTTCAGAACTTTCTTTGCCCTTGGACACCCACCCATCATCTCAGGTTCAACCTCTCCGAGCCAGGCATGCTATATGAATCCAGGTTATTATTCCCTTGGAAAACATTATGCTCACCCATCCTCATATTGGCAAGAAAAAAAAAAGGTCTTTTGAAGAGGCACTGTGGTGGTGGTCACAGTACCCGTTATTTCTAATACTTCAACATTTAAATATTGCCTCTGTTTGTCAGCCTACATTGACTTCTCCACTGGTTCATGCTTAGGTCCACTTCTCCCTTGACTAATGGAGCCTCCTCCTGACTAGACTCCTTTGTGACTCGTCTCTGTTTGTGTCCCTGCCAAATGATTCAGAACTAGTGATTTTGAAACATTTTAAGCCTTTTACTATCACAGTTATGTATTACAGTAGCTCATTTTACACTTAAACAGTAGTGTTGTTTCGTAGCTTTTTTGTTGAGCACAGCATGCCCCCAGCATTTTTCTCTTCTTTTGTGTGCCTTACACAGTTATGAGACGGAGTGGCAGGTAACTGTAGAAAGTGTGTCTGTATCAGGTGAATGACACACTATCCATCTCTGTGTCGTCTCTACTCATGTGTCTCATGTCTCCAGGCTGCTCCGTCTCAATGGATGTCAGACAAGCCTGCAGTCACATTCACCTGTAGCACCCTTAAACTGTCACTGGAGACCCAACTTACAAATGCTGTAATTTGAGCAATTAGTATTGTGGCTATGTGGAGTGTTACTGGTGGTCATGGTGCACATTTGCTTAGTTCTGTTTTACTGTCTGCCCTCCCACTGAAGTTTGGAATATGGCAACACTATATTTTTTTGTTTTATTTGTCCCCTCTTTACCTGCAAGGCATGACATTTGACCTGAATTCATTCCCTCTTTCATGTGTAGTGTAAATGTGTATTTTTTGTTAATTTCATGAAAGGATGTTTAAGCTAACATCATCTAACTCCGTGTTTGGTAAAACACTGCTGTCATTTTGTGAGAGATGCTTTGACCAGTCAGTTTGAAGAATGATTAGCTGGCCAAAAACATGTCTTAGATACAACAACTCCTGCAACACAGTGTCCCCATCATTGCTTTGGATGATTTTCTAAATCAAGTCAAGGGAAAGGAGTGGCCCAGGAAGGGAATCCAAGTACAGATGAAGCTTTGTACTTTGACTAGAGGGTTAATTGTTGCTTATGTAGAAGACAGCTACCTTATCATGCTACAAAGAACAATTTTGTTTTATGTTTCTGAAATGAGTAAATCTCATACAGTGTATGTGAGGTCGCTTGGTATGTCATAATACAGAGCTTTCCTGTTAATACAGACAAGGCTGTGTGCCGTTGATTATGGCATTTTCTGTTCAGCTACATTTCAGTTTCTTGGAAATAATTATGCTGGAGATTTGGAATCTCTTCACTGCCCCTGTCTCTGAATCACAGAGCCATCTGCAGCAGGGCCATAAATAACTGGCTGAGACTTTTGCAAACAAACCCTCTTGACAGTTCATCATCATAAAAACCGCCAAATCAGGAAAGGGTTGGAAAATGGCACAGGCAGTTTTGCCTGACCTTCCCCAGCATGCCCCATTCCCAGGCTGTCGTCACCCTCTATTCTGTCCTTTGTATTCTCAGAACACTCAGACGGAGCGGTGGTCCTGCCTGCGCGTGTGTCGTGATTTGCTCAGCATGATGTCATTTTGTGGTAGCACTGCTGGCTAATGCATGTGAAAGATCTGACTCACAGAGACGGCTTTGAGCGATGTTTGACCTTAACATTTGTCAGGTCTGGAACTTAACCCTCCGTGTCACTTAATTAGAAAAGTAGCGCAGTGCAGTCGTCTTGCTCTTGGTCAAGGGGATCCAGGAAAGGGTGTGTTCTAAGCACAGGGTTTTATGGTACACACTGTTCAGGGGCAGACAGACAGGCAGGCAGGCAGGGAGGCAGGGAGGAGGTTGGCGGAATGTACTATTGGCTGTTTGTGGCAGCTGTAACCCGTGGTAACCCTTGGTTACAGAACACACACACACACGGCAGAGCAGCATGACACAAGCTGTCACTTATTGTATCCGGAATGAGCTGAGGCGAGAGGGGGAAAAAAGTAGAGAAAGGGAAAGAGGAATGCATGCGTGTTGCGAGCGCAGAAGAAAGCCGTGCTTATTACCAGCTGACTGCTTCTGTAATTTGCACTGCTTATTTTTGAATTTACAATATCTTGAGCGGCTGATTGTTGCTATGTCTGGATTTTGAGTGGATTTGACCCCACCAGCTGGGTCCGCGGCCTCTCCAAGACAGCTGCTCAGTAGCACTGCCAAGGCAAAGTCATCATTAAGGGGGGATCTGTAATTTATTACTGCTCTGTACAGATTTTCGCCACACCACTGTTTTCAAAGGTGACCTGTGAGCGTAGCACTCTCCATTCTCATTGTAAACTAAGTGGCTGCCATTGAATGTGCTTTTATATGAGCTTAGTGGGTTGGAGTGTCAGAGCCAGAGTTGGCTTGATAGATTGCAGCTTGTGTTGGACTGGAAGACGAAGGACTAGAAGTTGCCTCTGGTAAGTGTACCATTTGGGCTATGCTTCTTTGGTATGGGTCTAGAACAAAGATAATCTATATATCAAAGAATTCAATGCAAATCCAGATGTATCTTGGTGAGAATTGTAAGGCTGATGTTTTAATGAGGGTAAAAAGTATAATTGTAATTTCTTGTTATTTTACATAAGGGAGATGACAGAACTAACAAAACTTGCAAGACAGTGTTTTGTATCATCCATTATGTGGTTTCACTTACTGTAAATGTGACTGACATACATATTGTGGTGTAGACAATGCTGGTGGATAGAGTTGGTTGGGACCAACACAGTCATGGAAGATTCTGAAATGGTTTAAATAAAATAGATATAGAGCTTTGTTTTTCCCATCATTTAGTTTGAAATGTTTGCCTGCAGACATGCAGTGGAGTTTTAATGATTATCATATTTAAAGTGAATGTGATGGAATAGCTGTGACATTGTTGCTGGAGAGAGGGGAGACCTTTTAACCATTTAGCTAAATTAAGCGGCCACAGGAAGGCTACAGAGACTGTATCCTCCAGGCTTGGGGGACCACAAATTCCACAAAGGATTACAGGATTAAGAAACTGAAAGGTGTTGCAGTCTCTTGGAGAATGGAAAAAAACAAGCATGACCTGCGGAGGGGAGATCTCTGCATCTTCCAACTGTGCTCCTCTTAATTAAAAACCATTGACAGAAAGATATTCATTCGAGCAGCTCCTCTGCAGAGACAAACACCTTCCTCCAGTGAGAGTCCACCACCTCTCCCGCTCTCCACCTTAAGCATGCTGGGAATTTTACAGCCAAGCGTGACTGCATAGACTGTGCACTGCAGATAAAATGTCCTGCTGCATGCTCTGAGGGGGTGGCTTAATGAGGAGAGGGAGAGAGTGAGTGAGAGAGAGAGAGAGAGAGAGAGAGAGAGAGAGAGGGACGAAAATGGGAGAGACACAGTGAGTGAGAGAGGAAGAGAACGTGTGCATGAGAGAGAGACAGTGAATGAGGGAGAAAGAGTGAGAGAGAAAAAGTGTGAGTGAGTGTGAGAGAGTGAAAGTGTGTTTGAGAGAGACATGGGATGAGAGTGAGCGAGAAACTAGTGGGCAGGCAGTTACTTTAGGAAGAAGACACACAAGTACTGAGACCACAGTGGAATTATTCTTGCAGATTTTTTATTGGAGGGAAACCTAAAAAGTGAAGCTTGATTAGTGTGTACATTAGTTGCAGATTCATTAAATCTTTCCACTGTAGAACAAAATGAGAAGGTCTTTTATTCCAGTGAAGCTGAGGATCTAGTTAAAAGGGAGCCAGATGTATTTGAAAGTCATATGCATCTTGTAATGGTTGGCATATAATTTTGTATTTGTCTCTGCTTATTTACATCTTGGGTTATTAAGAAAAGACACTGTGCTTTCCTGGCGCCAGAATTTGGAAGAGTTGTCATTCCTCATCACTCGTGAAGGCATCTTCAAGCCAAGCTTGAAATTTGAAGTCTGTTTGTGTTGACCTCTTTTATTCAACCCTATCCATTTTTGAGAGATGGTTTCTATGTTTTCTTTGTGAGCACAGAACAGAGAGAGAGAGAGAGTGTGGCCTTTCTTTGTTCATGCTCAATTAGTGCGGGTTAGAAACTTTTTTTTGGTCACTGACCATTCCAAAAAAATTCTGTTAACCTCAGAATGTTTATTTCATAGAAATATACATTTCAAAAACTTAATTGCAATCCAACCCTTGCATTTTCCCCACCCCATCATTAACTGCTATTTCTCTGTTTTTCTGCCTCATGAAAAATACCAAAAATTGTCCTTATTTGTAATGAGTAATATTCTGCTGTGAAAGTGTCACAGAAGTAAAATCAGCATTCAGAATTTCTCTATTTTCAAAATTCTGAAAATGCATAACAGATATGAACTTTCGTTATGATTATTTGCAATGATAGCGTTCCATCAAAATTCCAAATGCTTGTTTCCAGTTACCCAGGGATATAAAATTTGAATGCAAAAAGAGCAATAGACTGCGCTGTGAGGATAGGGTAGCGGACTGAAAAAGAAGGTTGAGTAATTTCTTATATAAATGCATTCAATTTCAGGGGCATGTCAGAGCCCAGTTCTATGATAAAGCGCTCTCTAAACGCTCAACTGCAACCACAACACGGAAATTAAAACTTCAAAACTGCTTTCATGCTTTGGTCTCAGTTGCAAAATAAAAGGAAACCTATATTGAAAAACAAAATTGTGGGTAGGATTTAGAACCGGCAGTAGCCATTGGTTTTAAAGAGCATTTGCTCAGCTTGTTTTTTGCTTTTTATCTGGGAAATTGCTTTGTAGTATCACTATAAAAGAGTGGCTACCTGGCATATGGCAAACATCCTATACATAGCTAACAAGGCAGTTTAAAAGAATCAGAAGCAGGTATTTTATTTAAATTCATACTGTGTGGTTTTGATGAATGGTGGACCTAGAACAGGGAAACTTGACAGCGGGGATTAAAATTCATGCAGAAAGAAATTCCTAGATGAGTTCAGGTAATCTACAGTGCCCTGTCACTCTGGGTTTCCTTACCTTTACTTTATTCATGGCGTTTAAGCCATGATGAATTAATGCGAGTCGGATGGTTGCCAAATGTATTGATTAAAGTTCTTATGTTGTCAGGGAGTCAAGGTAGATCTAAATATTATTGGCACACATGGGCCCTGTCACATTTCCTCAATCTTTAAGAGATGCCTTTCCTGACAGTATTGGAGGAAGTATACATCAAACAGTATCTTGGTGTTTAGATAAATACCTTATTAGGTACTCTTTTTGTAGATAGGAGATACAGCCACATGTGTGAGAAGGTATTTCATAAATATTACCCCTGCTAATTTGAAATAAACGTATGATTTCTGCTTTCCTGCCCCTGATGTTTTTACAGATCTTTAGAATATCAGTATGCAGTGTGCATCAGTGTGCTTGTTAATTGTCTGCAAACACAGTTATAAGACCATGACCTTAATCTAAGCCAGCCAGATGCATTATTTGTCTTTTCTAGATAAACTAACCAAGTAAGATAGTTGGCTATCACCAGTCCTTTTTAAATAAGACTCAAATATTACTGTAATGCAGGAAAACACCCTCATTTTGATAAGCAGATTTAAAAAATTTAAGACTAGTTAAAAAATATGCAACATATATGTAAAAAGGCCTTTCTTAGCTGGTGATGCATCTTGAAACTCGCTTGCCAATTAAATGTTTTTGCAAAACATTAGTAGCATGTGTTTTAATGTATGGTCTTTCGTTCTCTTCTCACTTGTATGTCTACACAAGAAGGATTTATCATTGCAATCTACAGAGATAAGACTGTTAACTTGCAGCACACAGGGGATTGCGTGTAGTTTTCAATTACTCAATTACAACACTGTGACCTCCATGAGAAGAATAAGCACAAGAAGAAGCTCATGAAAAGAGGATGTTTGACAGACTAATGTCTGGGTCATTCTATCCTTGAGTTCATCTCATCAGATTTGTAGCAATTTGATGTCGAGCCTGCCTCAGGAGGAGACTGAGAAAAAAATGGCTGTAGCCTGTGGCTATGTGCAGCTCTCTCCAATCCTTCCAGGGTGTAATGATAATAGAATTACCAGCTCAGTCATATTTTTTCCTTTTCCTTTGGCATTTAGGAATCCCTGCTAGGCATAGCCTGCAGGGTATATTATGCATGATCTGGTAGAAACTTGTGAAGGCACTGTTTTACAGAATTGTAAATTCTTCTCTTTTATGTTTTTTCCTCTCCAGTTTTATGAAACACCTTTCAAGCCTGTTGCTGAACAAAATGGAAGTGACCATCTGGAAGACCTCCGGGGAGAATCCATGAAACCAAAGCAGCAGCTCAGGAGCAGTCTCCAGCATCAACTGGACCGGACCCACCCCGATCCACCAAGCCAGAGGAGGCTCACCTCAAGGGAATGTGGCCGACTCCGAATCAAAAAGAGAATCGGCTTCAGTTAACAGGAGTTCTCCTCCAGATCTGACAAACCCCCTCTCCAAGTTGCAGCAAAGGAAAGTAACAGGAAGTGTGCCTTTGGGTCTGTTTGCTTCTGGGATGGCGAGCCAAATCCCAGGCTCCCAAGTTAAGCCATCCTCTGCAGCAAATATGCCACCGGCCACACAACCAAACAGCAGTATAACGATGCTTACAACTTCAAAAAAAGACAAAGGGTTGCAGGAGGTTACAGAACTTGTGTTTGGAAACATCAAGAGGAAAGTATGGCCGAAAAGACTCTATTCGAAATGTGGTGGCCTATAATTCAGAATCTCAGCTTGGAAAGAGGGCTGAAAAGAGCCCTGAGACTGAAACCCAAGATAAAGTTAAAGAGAAGCTCATCTTTGAGCCTGAGAAAACTGAAAATTCCCTTCTGGGGGGAGTGAATCTGCTGGAAAAAAAGTAGAGAAGGAGAGCGAGATCCACTCAGTGTCTCCTCCAGCAAAGACTGATGAACATAAAGTGCATCCTTGGAGAAAGCGAAAATATGGGGACTCATTAAAAGATCTCACTGCCTTGAGAGACTCAACAGAGGAGTTGTCTGAGTTAAACAAAAAGGTTGAAAGAGGTTTCTCAGAGCTGAAACCCCCAAACAGGGTTGAGCAAAGAATGGTGAAGCAGGTGGAGGATAGTCAAGCTGAGGCAGCAACTGCAGTAGCCATGACTGCAATGTCCGACATATGTAGAAATAAGTTGAGGAAAAATCCTGTGAGGAAAGCTAGTGCAGCAGTGGATTTGAGTAATCAGGCAGATGAAAAGCTTCAAAAACCAAAAGGCAAGGAGAGGTGGTCACATCTAAAGTCCAAAACCCCCAGTCATCCAAATAATTGTAGCAGTCTATCAACAGCTGTACTGGAGCCTCCCTCAGCCTATCCCATCACACCCTCTAGCCCACTGTATACTAACACTGACAGCTTGACAGCCATCACCCCTGTTAAAAAGAAGCGTGGCCGACCAAAAAAGCAACCTTTGCTTACAGTAGAAACAATCCATGAGGGAACGTCTAGCAGCCCCATAAGCCCCATTGCCAGGGAGTTACCTGGAACTTTGAAGAAAAGAAGAAAGAAGCATCATTTTTCAGACCTTCTTGATGTGGCTAAAGTAAAAGCCCCTTCTTCTTCAAATCAGCTGAGGCATAACAAAAAGACAGGGCTTGTGAGTGTCCGGGACAAGAACAGCAGTAAAAGGATAAAAATGGTGAAGATGAAACACATCTTGAATGAGATTTTGTCATGTTCAGCTAATAGCAATCTGATTTTAAAATCTACGACTCCTGTGTCAAATGCTGTGTCGACTGTGGCATCAAAAATCGAGGCCCGTTTAGGCAAGCAAATCAATATAAGTAAGCGAGGGACAATTTATATTGGCAAGAAGAGGGGTAGGAAGCCCAAAGCTGAGGTTCAGGCCCAGCAAGACCAGCACAAACTTCATGGTAAGCACTCTGCATCTAGCCAGTTGGAGAATCCAGCAGTGCCTTCTAATCCACAGTCGATGTCCACGATATCATCAGCTAGGAACATGCCATTGCCCTCTACTCAACCTGCAGGAGCTGGTGGAATGCTATGCCTTGCTAACACAGAGACCAGCCTTCAAGATTTGAAGACCATGCCAAATCTGCAGCCTGTCAGTGCGTTGCCTACAAGAGCTCCCAAGGGCTATCACAGTAGCAACTGGAAGCTGTCTCCCCCTAGACTCATGACTAACTCACCTTCTCATCTCTCGGAGGTGGCCTCCATCAAAGAGGTCACCTTGTCTCCCATCAGTGAGTCTCACAGTGAGGAGACGATCCCAAGCGATAGTGGAATTGGCACTGACAACAACAGCACGTCTGATCAAGCCGAGAAGGGCCCTGCATCCCGTAGGAGGTACTCTTTTGACTTCTGCAGTTTTGAACCCACTGAAGCTGCTGCACTAGCTGCCACCAACAGAGCTAAGAAAGGACACTGTCCAAAGCACGTCGCTGCAGTCACTGCAAAAGCTTTCCTTGTGCAAGAGAGTCTGAAAAAGCAGAAGCACCGGCGGAAGAGAAAGGGCCTGCAGAGCCGAGACGACCTTCAGTTTCTTGCTGACCTTGAGGAGCTCATTGGAAAGTTCCAGGTCTTCCGTATTTCCCATCGCAGCTACAACTTTTATCATGAGAATGCGTATCCTAGCATCTTCCGAGTGAACTTTGACCACTACTACCCTATGCCATACTACCCGTTTGATCCCTTGCACTATGTTCGCAGGAATTCGGAAATCAAATCTAAAAAGAGGCGCGGTAGGCCAGCCAAAGCCAATGAGCCAATGTCTAAAATGCCTTTCATCCAAGGATTTAGCTACCCATATCCCAGTGGCAGTTACTATGCACCTTATGCAATGCCTTATACATCAATGCCTATTGCCACCAATATGATGAACTTAGGATATTATAGTCAATATCCCACTCCTTTGTACTTGCCTCACACACTTGGGGCAGCAACCTCCCCTTTCATGAGGCCAGCAGTGCCACCACCCCAGTTCCATTCCAGTGCCCATGTAAAATTATCCACTGCTGCCAAACACAAGATGAAACTTGGTTCTCAGCAGATGCCCTCTCCTGGAATTGAGGATAGTCAGTCTTTGTTGGTGTCTCCCAACGGTGGCACAGGTAACTTGCCTAACGTCCGGCTTCACAAACGCAAACACAAGCACAAGCACAAGCACACCGAGGATCAGCTCTCCAGGTCCGGGAGGGAAGACCTGGGTGGGCTCTTCAGCGGAGCAAAGAACCCTTGCTTACTGAGCATTTTGAGTGACAGACTGGGGATGTCTGAAAAAGAACCCTCTTTGCCGAAGCTGAAAGATAAGCAGCGGAACCAGCAAAGCACAGACACTCTGCTAAGGGGCTCCAGGAACCTCTTTGAAGTGGACACACTCTCCACTCTATCTCTGTCTGATTCGCAGCAATGGAAGCGCACTCGAGAGCGGGGGGAACTGGTACGTGACTTCCACGCTGCCTGCTCCCGCCGGCACTCAGAGACCATCCGGACTGGAAAGGATCTGCCTTCTGAGCTGCTAGGCAGATTGCAGTCTCCTCGGGAGGCCCAAGCTAACCTTGGAAACATGAGGCAGAGCTTGAAGAGCTTTGGGGTATACAGAGAGCAAAACATAGTGCCATTCACAAACAGCAGGGTGGAGAAGGTGCCACAAACATTTAATAGTTCAAGCCCTTCATTGGAAGGTAAGAATTCTGAAAGTTCTTATTTTGAAGTTTTCAGACATCTGTTAAATTGTCATTAGGGTACTGAAGAAATATTTTATGGGTGTATCTATCCACCTTATTTTAAATTTAAAGATATTAATTTTTGATTTATAAGACTATTTAATCTTCATGAATAACATTAAGGATAATTATAATATATTTTACAGTCCCTGAAATTAAAATATGGTGCTTTTTTTCATTGGGTATTGATCTCAGCCTCACTCTATAGATGTTGTACCATTTTAGGCTGCTTGGGTTGCAGTTTCACTGGGTAAAATGGGCATGCATTTGTGGAGTATGTAGGTATACAAGCCTGGAATCAATACACAGTACATATTCTAAATTCATCAGCTCTGGCCTGATGAAATATAATGCATGGATGAGGACAGCTGTATCATTCATTTTCATCCATTTTTCTTGAACCTGCTGGTAATCTCTTTGCTATATTATTTACACATTTTGATTTATTTTTTGTATATGGACCCTGTGCAGCCCTTCTCCCTGAGTTAAAAGAAGCTGGGCAGCAGCCAGAAGTCTAATGAATCTGGCCTGTTTCAATGAAGGGGAATTGGAAGCCCTGGGCTCAGTTAGATTGCATTCCTGCTCCCTAGGGAAAAGGGAGGAGGACTCTCATTCTGCCTAATCACCATCCAAATCCTTGACTTACTGTCATGCTTTCATGCTTGACAGATCTGTCTTTGCTACAATTAAAATGGTCAAAGAAGCCTTTAAATTGCATTTTATATCTACTTCTTGTTAGCTGAAATGTTTGTCTACTTATATATGAGTTGAATATACATAAAATACCTTGAATATTTTTGGTGAACATGACATTTTTTTCTGCTAATGCCAGATTTTGTTTTTTCATGTTTTTACTGACGTGTTGATCATATATTTCTGTGGGAAAACCCATGTATTTTTCTAATGAGAAATGTAAGCTCAGCATGACTTGCCATATACTGTTATGTTTATAATGCTTTGATCTGTCTGCTGTGCAGTGCATACTGTATTGGTAGATGTGAGTGTTTGGGCCCAGCTGTATTGATTGTATTGTAGTGTACATTAGCAGGTGGGAATGTTGAACATTGATACCCAGAGAAGGATATCTAGCAGAAGACTGGTTATTGGAGATATATAATTTTCAAGACGACAGTGGCTTTTGAAATAAGCTTTTTTTCGAGTATTAAAGGCAAATCATATATTGATGTAAAAATACCATCATGAAATGGGTCAGGTATGCACATCTATAATATATATATAATATAATAATGCATTTTCCATAAACAGATTTTTAAAATAAGGTCAGAAAGAATACCCATTATTTCAGTATTTGGGAAACCTGTTCTTATGATCAATCCTAAGACAAAAATCTGATTCTGTTTTGTGATAGTGTATCTTTGGATGATTTACTACACATTTGCATAGGATTAATACAGTAGGTTTTAGTTCAAAGCAGTAGAATTGCATAATGACATACCAGTAAGAAGCCACAGAGAGAGCTAAGTCGATACCTGCACCACAGCTGTGTCATTTAGGGAATATTAAGCATTTTCATGAGGTCAGTTGAGCCAGTCTTTGAGTTGTGAAGTTAAGCCCTCTGCTGTACATCATAGAAAATGGACATGTGGTATTGATTTGAAAGCTGGTGGTATACTAAAAAGTGAGGCTCTCATGCACACAGTGAGCACTCTTGAGAAATGTGGTCTGTTGTGGCTCTTGTACTCACTGTACAACCTGAGATCGTCCCACACTCTTAGCTCCTCAGTCATTCCGTGCTGCAGCTCTCTGCGGACAGTACAACGTAATCTCACATGCATGTGTACATGCAAGCGTGAGTGTGGGGAATTGTTTTAATCTATTGTGGTGGATTTTTTTATTTTCAAAATGTAAGAGAACTAATGCCCTTAAAAATTCTTAGTATATCCTGTTATTTGAGCACTGAAAATGTGATATGGAGTTTTTTGTGTTTAAGTGCACTTTTTGCACAGTGTAGCCCACACCTTTTATGTGCAGGCAAAGGCTGGGCATTTAGGGATGCCATTATCTCTATAAATGAATGGAGTTAATATTATAGATGCCCTTGTGGCTCATCCTCTAATATTCATTGCACCATAGAACCTCAGAGATATGAATCTTCCGAGTTACAGACTGACTGGGTGACTGAACACGGTATGGAACCAAAAGTAGCATTTCAGTATGCATTATCAGTTTTAAGCTGTAATGACAAACAACCAACCTTAACCCTACATAAGTCACAATGTCTCTCAATATGAAACTATCAAAACTAGACAAGTATCAAATTAGACAAGTCACAGGAACAATTAAAAAGGCATACAATAAGGGAATAAGGGACAATAAAGGTAAGTCATAAGTAAATTGAAAGAAGAATCAGAACAAAAACAAACAGCTTGCAAAAGAAAACAGCAGTTCTCTGAAAAGGAGATGTTTGGAAAGCCATTGTAGTAAAAATTGTTCATGTGAGATCCCAATTATTGCTTATTTTATTAGTAAGTCCTTTAAATGAAGGTTTATAGTGACAAAATGGAAGTAGTTTTCAATGGTATAAAATTTCACAGTTGTGAACCACCTTCATCGCCAGTGCATTCACAGATTACTGCTGGTCTGTATGGTCTCTACACAGTTTCAGACGTTCTCTCAATTAAAAAATGACTGTTTTGCAATATCACAGTAAACAAAAACCTTGTAATTCTTCTAGTTATTTTTGGAACTAATGACCTTTTTCATATAATTTGAACTTATAATTTAGTTTATGAATAAAGTCTACTGGTCTTGAAAATAACCTCCAGGAAGCATGGGTGGCAAAGAACGTGTTTTTCTGTTGGTAAACAGTCGTTTATGATTTAACAAGGAATGTTTGGAAATGTGCAAATAAAGACTTGCACATTGGAAATTGCATAATTGCTGGTACCAATTTAAAACTTGGACATGTATCTTCCAGTTAATATGCAGTTTTACATAATGTGATTTTCTTGCTTAGCTACTGGCATGGATAAAAACAGTTCTTTTCAAAAGACATAAAGGATCTATGTATGTGCAAATTTCAGTGCAAGTGTAATATCAAGAACAAGGCAAAAAACCAAGTAGAAAAACAAAAGCAAGGAGATGGCCCATTTATGCCTTAGAGTCCAGTTCTGCAGGGATATGAAATCTGCACAGTTTTAGTTTCTTGTAGGATGTATAAAACGAGCTTTTTGCCAATAAATGTCAAGTTGAGAACCTAGAGAATTATGCAGAGCAGCAGAATTTGTAATTCTCTGCATATTTTATTCATACAATTGTCCCAGCTCAATGTAATGCAATGTTGCCTGTGCATATCATTTATCAAATATAAATGATTAAATGTATTGCTTACAGTATAAATCCTGAAGAGCATGGTTAAGGGGGATAATGTAGAAAAGGTGCTGTTTAAATTTTTAGAAGTGAAATTGGGCAGTACCATAGTAATCAATTGGCTTTAGGTGGTGGAATCAGCAGCTGTGCCACTCTTGTCACATTTCCTTGCCCACATAAGGCAAGAGTATGATATTGCCTCTGAGTATGACATTGGCTTACCAGCAGGGGGCAGTTGTCCTTCTGGACCATATAGGAAAAAAATGGCTTATAACAGTGACAGGGAAAAGGTGCCATGTGTGTTTCGTATGAAACATTGGACTGATGTCCTGATTAAAAAAAAATCCCTTTGCACATATTTCAAAGCTCAGGGGTTTTCCCCAGTGTGCTGCCCACATTCCCAGTCTGGCTTTGGTTTGGTCACATAATCATTCCTTTTTAAGCGAGTAAATAACCCCTATGCTGACTTGATGTGTGCCGAGCATTCTGGTGGAAAGATGGCTGTTGTGTGTGCCTCTGTGAGAGCTAGATATGGGTAGAGCTGCCCCATCTTGCAGTAAGTGTTATGAGATCCTTGAAAGTAATAAAATGTCCTATGTAAAACCTGTTAATCCATTCTTTGAAATTCCATTTATCGTTGCACAAGTTATTAGGCTGTATTATCTGTGGATCAATATTTCAACTGTTGTAAAACAGGCTGAAACATATGTGATATTTGGGAAGGATTACACTCTTGAAGGGGTTAAGTGCTCACATGATAGTGCCCACTTGTTCTCCAACTGGCTTTTGACCCTTGCACGAGAAGCAATCGTCGTGGGGCCAGTCTTTCATATCTGTCATATGATCAGCAGTGTTCCCTGTATCCCGAGAGTGAAAAATAACATTCTTGAGCTATTGCTGCGGAAAAGGAGGTGAGAGTTCAACCTTGTTTATCCGTGCCAAACTCATGGGGTTAGTAATTGACTAACAATGCCCCCAATCATCTGATAAAGTCTTTGAAATAGAAATTATTGACTGGGACTATTAAAACAGAGAGCTGCTGAGTACCTGCCTCTGACCTTGTTGTGTCATTTATGAGCTGGTACATAATGCGGCTCAGAGTCTGTGCTGTGACACCTAGCAGTTTCAGCCAATAGTTTAACCTTGAACTCCACAATGTGGTTTCCATGACAGTAGGAAGCCGGCTCTGCTTTCGCGTGGGGCACTGGAGGGCTGGAGGGAAATCACAGAGGCCAGTCCATGACTGTGCGTCCTTAATGAAAACACGGTGTGCAGGATGCAGGTAGAGATTTGGGGGGATAAATGGCTTGTGACGGTCCCTTTGAAAATTAATGTCTCTTCCACATGATTTGTTGGCTTTCAGGAAGGCTACATGAGGTTTGCAGCGATTAAAAGAGGCCAGGGAGCAGAGCGGATCGCTTGGGATCTGAGAGGGGGACATGGGGGGTTTGGATTCTGTGATTAAAACCAAATGAGGAATTTGGCCATGTAAGCCCAACCTCCTCCCCTGTGTGTATTTCTGGGGTCTAATTAATGATTTGAATGTGTTTTCCTCACATATTTCAGGCTCCCGCACATACTTGTCATGAGTGGTTTTCCCACAAGATCACCTTGTGAGTGAAATGAGGTGGTTGCATGTAGAGTTTTTCTTGTATTTAATGAGTATGCAAGTTTCACCTGGGGGGGTACTTGCGGAGCAGGAGGATGTATGAGGTAAAGCACTCTGGCCAAGCTCCCAATGGAGCGGAAAGCTCAGGTTTCGCAAAATGTCACCGCCATTGACCTCTGTTGTGCACAAGGAAATGCTTCACCAGTATGGATGTGTTGTCTCTCACCTCCCGTAGCGATGTTTTCCAGTGGGAAAATGCATGCTTGCTAATAGTCAACACAGGCTTCTGTCTGTGTTCAGTGGTAGAAAAGGGTGATATTTAGCCTACATAGGTCATTGTACTCTCTGGATACTCATAGTTGTGAGAATAACTGCAGATGGTAGCCACACTTGGAGTTTACTGTCTACTGTGCATTAATAGTGGAGGGGAGGTGCAAATTAAATTTGTTGTGTTCAAAGAAGATCAATTGATATTAATATATTTGTATCTGAGACATGGTTCTACATATAATGTTATTATTTTTGATGGCCCTATTGTATTTATTATTTTTTTACATTTTAAATGATTGTTTTTGCAAGCCTCATTTTGAGGTGCATGTGTACCATGATGAAATGTTTTTTCTTTTTTTTTAATATAGTAACATTATATCATTGTTATTGAATAATATAATATAATATAGTAACATTATATCATTGTAGTGTATATATATATATATATATATATATATTTTGATATATATCAATATTGTAACATTGTATCATGTATTTTTACTATAGAGCCTACATTTTAAAACCCTACTGACTGAGTGCCCGCTCACTGAGTATCTGTAATAGGTATAGATTTATGATCTCTGTTTTTAGCCATCTGTTCCCCACATGATAGATCAGAAGCTCTTAACCCCAGCTTCTGAGGTACCTTGGGAAGTAAGTGTGCACATTTTGCCTGAGCACACACCCTTATAATGTCTTGGTGGTGAGTGGAATTGGGTAGGGCACACTCACCCAGGAAGATTATATATTAAGAATAGAAATGCTAAATATGGCCTTCTTTGGGAGTTCTGTTTACATATGATTGGTAAATTCAATAGCACAAATTAGCCCCAGTTGTAATTACTGCTGTAATTTGCAAGTATATTGCTCTGAGAGGCCTCTAATATAGAAATCCAAAGATAAATGCACTTATCTTCAATGGTGTTATTTACTTTTAAATATAGATTTTATGCATATGTCTTATATTTGTCCTGTCCATTTCTTTGAAGTTATGTAAAAATAGTCTCATACCTCTACATTTATTTTCCTCTAGTGTATCTTGTTAATTACTAATGTGATTACCTGTCAAGGAAGGATAGGTAAGTGCAGCATATCTCAATATGTTAATTTAGGGTTACATATAGTCAGTGCAACAAAATATTGGTAACTGCTTTAGAGTTATTTGGTAAGAGATACCTTTTATTTTGCAGACCTCCTCCCACTGTGATACCAATTGATTACAGATGAGTTTAGCTTGTAAGATTTGTATGCTTGCACAAGAATGCATTTACTGCAAAATCACTTGGTAAAAGGTACTTATTTATTTAATTATTCTCTCCCCCTGCAGTGTTACCTGTCAATTACTTGTTTTCACCTGGTAAGGTTGGATAGATACATACTGCTTACTTGAATGCTTTATTTTGAGATGTATGTTGTCCAAAAAGGAAGTGGAAAATGAATCCAAAATAACTTGGTGGAATGAACCAGTTTATTTTAGTCCTGCTCCTGCAGAGTTTTCCAATTACTCAAGTTGTTACCTAATATAATTGCATAAAAATATTGCTTATAAATATGCATCATTAGATATTTAAATCTTAGCTGTGGGGAATTACAGAAATACAGGTTAGACAATATGGAAAAGCAATATTTTATAAAAAATATTTTTTTTTCTTTTAACTAAGAAGGAGTTGGGCCACCCTTTGCCATTATAACAGTGACTTCTGAACTGTGTCTAGTGGGATAATAGGCCATTTATTCAGAAAGACTTCAGTTCTTTGAGAGATGAAGTGGCAATGTACTCCACACTCTACAATGCAGAACTTGCCATAAAGTTTCATTGATGTTTAGGTCCGGTTATGGAACTTGGGTGGTGCTTTTCATTTGGTGTTTCATAAAGCCAGACTGGAGTCTGTCAGCAGCGTGGAAAAATGTTTTGCACCTGGCCACCTAAATTAGCTTTGTATTCCTTGGTTATAATTTTCTTTGATTCCCACAAAATGGATGCCTGTATTATAAGAGATCCCTCACCACACTGAACGACTGCTCAGTCTCTGTGAACTGAATATAGTGTTTGGCTTTCTCAAAACATAAACTCATCAAGAAACACTCACTAACATAGTAAAAACTATATAATTATGCAACCATAAAATTAATTGATACAGAACATATTTACATTTACAATAATGACCTGGCAAAGAGGTCCAGCAGATACTAAACGACAGTAACTCTATAAAAATTAAAAAATCCACCCACATTTGATTAATGATTTATTTAAAAGTATTATAAGATAAAATGTATTCATTTCAACTTTTAATAAGGCTCCAGTCACTATGGGGGAGATATTATATTCAGTTTATATTTTATAAACACCTTGCCCTGCAGAGAGTGGCTTTTTCAGCACTGCTTTCTCAGGTGTGTGATTACGCTGACATGTATATTTGTGCAGTCAGAAGTTTAGCACTGAAAAGTAAATGGGAATGTGTAAGAACAGTTCTTTTTTTCCCTTCCTCGTTTCTGTTGGCTCATAAACTGAAAGGCTATTCATGAAGGTCTTATTTGTAACTGAAGCACTGACTGGTTTCCTGAAAGTGTATTGAGAAGTGGTTGGTTGGCATGCTTTATATTAAACCTGGCAAGTCCGCCCTTTGCTTAAATTGGTGTTTATCTTGGTAGAAGTAAATATTTATACAGCCCATCAGAAAATGTTGTCGATGACCTACCTGTCAAACGTTCAGATGTTTGCTTTTCCCTCCTTGACCCACTTGGTATATTTTTCACCACAAAATTGAGAATAGAGGTCTATGTGAAATCAAATATGAAATGTCATTAATGGTTTGTGGCTGAATTGGAGAGCACCAAGGATTGTTGTCTGAAAACAGAAAAAAGGGGATGTGTTCGGTTGAACAAACTGTGCATTTATCAGTGTGCCTCATTAGGGTCATCTACTTAGTACACTTTATTGCTCCCACAGAACACTTTTTTAAAATTTTGGCAAGAGGACATAGTCCCAAAAAATCCCAGTGGATTTCTTGTCTTTGGAGGGTTGCTTGTCTTTTGGAATGGTTAGGTGTGTTTTTCAGAGTGCATACTGTACTTATACAAGAGCGTTGAAAGCCCTGGTTTGAAAGCGTTGACAGTAAAATCCCTGTTCAGGAAAACGAAACTCAGAAAAGGATTTCACTAACAATTACTGTAAATAGTGTGCAGTATATTTTCTATAGTATATGAAGTAGATAATTTTAGTAGGGATGATCGTGATCATCACCATCTTGCATTTATGTTGCCACATAGTTTGAAATTAGTGACACAATAACATCTTTCATTACAACTAGCTGTCATTGCCATCTTGTGAGGGCAAAGCTGGGTGCTAATGTGGTAGCATAAGATATTCTTAAGCTTAGTTTTGTTGAGGGAAAGGGCTTTAGAGTATTACAGCATTTCATTGAGGCAAAGTGCTGGAGTGCCATCATGCAAAGCTATCACAGTAATCAGTGGCTTTAGGAAAATGATCAGCTTTCAGCAGGCGCACTGTTGTGTGGGATGATATTTCTCTGTTCGGTCATCCTTAACTCTGCCAGCATATGAGATTTGAAAATGTAATAAAATGTCCCAATTACTCAATGGGGGAAAACATGTGCATGACACTAAACGGAATGATGTTCAGAGTAAAAAAAGATACTGCATTCAATATGTGTTTTATATGTGTTCAAATATGAACTGTGCCGAAAAGGTTTTAATGCTCCTGAAACATTTTTGTTTACTGCTTGTTTCATACAGTCTTTACATGTGAAGTTCAAAAATGGTGATATGTAATGAAATATAAAAATGTACATGGTTTGGAGTTGATATTGTAATCAGTTGTATTTGTTGCTTACCAACGGTTTCAGTTAGAATTAGAATGTGTTTTTTATTGATAGAAACATCAGCATCTGTGCAAAAAGGTTTTTTTTAATTTGTAAATTTAAAAAGAGGTTTTTAAGGTTGTACTTTTTGAATCTTGTGCAAGACTAAATGCATCTTTTAATGCCACATGTTTATCTTAAGGAATATAAAAATGTGGCTTTAGCCTTGATTCCAAGCTATGATGCTTGAAACTAATTTTCTAAAAGATGTGCACATAGATTTTCAAAGGTGATTTGTACAAAAGGTAGAGGACACGTTAAAATGTCTGCAATAAATTCCCAATCAGAAGTACAGTGATGTCAAAATTTTACAAGAACAGTAAAATAAAATACCAGGGGCTTCTGGGTGGATCATTCTGCTTACACACTCGGCTACAGTGTACTGACATTCTCATATTGATTCATGAGTTTGTTATCGTTGTCTCTGGCTTACCATGGCGGTGCATGATCGGCCAAGTTTAACTCAAAATCAAGGATAGCCCCTGTTTATTGATCAGGAGGTGCCAATTAGTTTAAGTCCCTGATTCTATAAAAAAAAAACATTCATGGTGACTTTTATCAATAACCTGTACTGTCTTTTAACTTATAATTTCATTCATGGATGACTCAGTCAAAGTAACAAACAAGCTAGAAACCAACACAGTGCAGTTTATAGATAGCCATTACTTATCACCAAAACAAAATTGTGGAGAAGGAATGTCTAAAATTCAGCAGAACTGAGCAAACATGATTACTTATAAAACATAAATGATGGAAAGCCCTAAAGCAAAAATGTTATCATAAACACAGTGCAATTGGTTTGAGTGGTTTTGATAAACACAGCAAACATAGGTAAAAAAAAAAAAAAAAAAAAATCTTCATGGTTAATTCAACAGAACTGAGCAGACATGGTAAGCAAAAATAAGATTCACAGTCAAACATGCATAAACATAAACATGGGCATTGTGCTAAAGGTAGCAATCAGATAAACAAAAGTCTCAGGAGAAAAAAAGCATCTGGTATTGTTGGTGCAATGGTTACTGGATGCCCAATCACTACATATTGAGGGAGGAAAACCATATTTCTCCATATTTTCAGGGGGAGGTAAACTGCTGGTGTTGCTCACAATGTTCTGTCAGTCTGCCTTTCAGAACAAAATGTCTCTGGGGGTATATATGTATCTTGGACTCACAGGAGATGTTTTGCCGCCCCAGCCTGTTTTGAGCAGCCGTCCTCATTATTTTTCCACAACATCAACGGCCCAGTTGTCACTTTTGCTTTGTCTCTCCGATATTCCTCCAGAGCATTTCTATCATTTCTCTTTGGCCTCTCCCTCATCTGCATGAAGCACCATGTCATTTTACAATTTGCTTTCAATTTCTCATTTTAGGCGTTTTTGTGCAGACTTGTATTTATTTGGTTTTTTGCCAATGTGTGTTTTTTCTGATGAAGGATTTCGACTGTGTGTCTCCTGGAGTCGCAGAGTGTCCCCTCTGATTGGGTCTTGGGATGTTGAAACATAAAGTCATGTTCACAACCTGCATCCTTTGTTTTCTGATCCAGAAAATTCTGGTGATTTAGTTAGGGAGTGGGAACATGAACACAATACCAAGTAAACTCGGTCAGCCGCAACCTCTTGTCCACCTCTTCATAATCAGTGCCTCAGTGCTTGGATGGCTCTTCCGGTGTCCCAGGTGATGATTGTCCATTTTTCTTAGCGCTGATGACATTATAAGAAACAGTGCATCAGCCATCTGTCTGTCTACTGTCATAAGGTCGAGATTTCTTCAGGCTGCCTTTCAGTGCTGCTCAGTTCAGGAGAACACTGTCCCAGGCTATGGTAGGTCACCCAGAGAGGGAAGACCAGTAATGCTCTGCTTTTGTTTACTTGTAAGTGCAGCTGTGGCTTTGAGGCTCTCTCTGTGCTCCACAAGCCGTCTCACTAGCAACTTTGTGAGAGTTACTCCTGTCGAATGGCTGAGCTAATAAAGAGTGGTGCCGCACTCCTAACCCTGCACACTCTACATCAGTCATTGATTCTGACACTCAAGGGCCACAGTGTATGCAGGTTTGTGTTTCCATCTGAAATTCCAAAACCAGTTCAAACCCAAGAAACTAGGTGAGATGAGTTAACTGTGTAATGAAATGTTTTAATTGGTCAGTAAGTGCTGAGTAACAACAGAAATCTGTGCACTCTCCAGCAATGCTCAGCAGCCTTTCCCAGGCAAGCTTTCCTCCCTTCTGCAGCAAATGAATGCATAGTAACATGCTTACTGCAGTGACATGGCCCTCTGCAGTTCATGGAAATGAAGGTATTTCCAAAGCATCTGCAAATTCAGCAAATCTCTGTGCATGTTATGAGTGGAGGAAAACTCACCAAGGCTTCAGTCCTTTATCAGCCGCTGAGCTGCTGTTGTCATAAAAACCTCCCTTTATTGAGAGGTCCAAGTGCTACTGACAGCTGTACAGTTTTTCTCCTACACTGCATCTCAGTCTCCTGCACTGACACATTCCAGTTTATATATTGTTTCAGAAATAGTGAAGCCTACCTCCACTGTCCTCAAAAAACAGTTCCTTTAGTCAATATCGTAGCTGAAGATGAAGATCGTGATTGTGATTGATGATTGACTGTTGCAATAATCACGATGATAACAATTATGACAGAAGATATTGTCGTGGAGCTAATGGTAGAAATTCTAAAGAGTTGAAACCTGCAGAATGTTTAATATTTGAAATTGGAAAAACTAATAAAAGTTTAAAGTTGCCTAAACGTTACAAAAGTTGTAAGATGCCACATGTTAGTGATATATATGTAGATGAATAATGTTACATAGATATTCAATAAATTGGAAAGAGATAATTGTCATACTAGCATTCTAAGGGGACAAAATTGGTTTGAGTTGGTACAATTGTTAGCATGCAGATGTAAATGTATTTGATGGCAGCTTGCATAGCTGACTGTAAGCATGACTTGCTATGTTGGTAATACAAATGGTAAAGCGTTTTGCTGATGTATTGATTAGTGCATGCTTTTCTGAAATGTACAGTTGAACAGTTGAAAGGGATTGGCATGGAATAGGGTAAGAAAGCTGTAATAAGGCATTCTTATGATGTTATTTATCATGGTGAACAATGCTACCTCATTAGGTCAGTAACGTCAGAGTGAATGGGAATCAGGGATCAGGGCATCATCAGCTGAGATATCATCTAAGTAAAATGATCTACTGTATCTGCAGCAATTTAATGTAGCTCCCAGCAAAGCCTCATTGATAACGCAGATTATAATTTTCATGTTGTGCACAACATAAACTCTTTAGGGTGACAACAGACATTTGGGTATAAATATTAAAATAGATAAATCTTTACGATCATTTTATCTACATGAAATACATAGCAAGACAATTTAAATAGTTTTGTGTACATAAAGAATACAAGCCTAATGTCCCAGAAGAGGATTACATAATTAAGTAAAAAAATGTAAGTAATCATGTGGTATTAGTGTATCCTGTTTTTAGGCAAATGCACTCTTTTCCGGTTCAAACATTATGCACAATGCAGGTTATAATCATCTTGATCTTTTGCTCAGCACACAATTATGGGTTTGGTTTTTATTGGATTTCCAGTTGCTACTGTGTTTGACATTTCCTAATCTCGCTGGGCACACGGGGCATGTGGCATGGGGACCAGCTGCCAGCTGCTTCATAGTCTGTGTCCGTGATGATGAGCTTCCTCAAAGCTCCATGGCAGGCCTTGGGATCTAGCCTCTCCTCAGTGTGTATTCCAGACAGATCATCACTGGAAGATCTTGCACATTATAGAACGCAGAAACTGGTCACTGAGGGACACTGGCTTTGACAGTTTGTTGATGTGCGTTTTGATCAGTGTTTAAAAAGGCCCCAGTCTCCCCCTTCTATCCTTTATCCTGTTCCAGTGCTCTGTTACTGACACGCATTCAAACATATTGGAGCTGTCGGGTGGTATGTCTGGTTAAAATGCTGAGTTTGAATATAGTGACATATACTGTGATTTGGAGTTGAATTTTGAGTTTAAAAGCACCATTTGTGTCGAGCAGCCTCAAAGGTTAGCTTCTTGTCTAATCACCCTGGTTGGGAGGCTTTCAGATGGATGGATTCTTCCCAAGACTGACAATGTTGGCTTTTTAATGTCACTTCACTGGTAGATTTAAATATGATTCAAGTTCTTAGTCCTCATTAGGTATCACCACTCCAGCTGCAGTGTCTGAAGCTTTAATTGTGGTTCATTGAAAAGGAAATTGGCATTTGTCATTTTGTCATCAGTATCGCATGAGCTCCTTTAATGTGTCTTACTCATGTAAGTGTTATTTGTGGTTAGAACACTACAGTAATGAATCTCATATTGTGTTTTTTATCTCCTTATTGAAGGAACAGAATGCAAAGTTAGCCTAGCATCGTTCTGTTTGGTCCCATCAGCAAGGGTTCATGTAAACATCCCACGCCAAGAAGACGTGTTTCTGACATGCACCGTCTTAAATCCTGTAATCTGTTGCTTGTTTCATGCAGCGTCTCCCCGGCCCCCCCACTTCCTTTCCTCCCATCCATATTTGCCTATTAAATTCTCTATAGTTCTGGTTGTGTTTGTTTTCTGGGACAGCTGCCCAGATGGAATGACGCACAGCAGAAGAGAGAATTCTCCAAGGATAGGTGAGGCTTAGAGATCTCTGAAGTGGAATACAGACTCACCAGCGGCTTTACTTGGGCAGCTTTAGGCTGTCTGAACTCATTCCACATGAGACCAACAGAAGGATAACTTCTCCTCTGGTCTGGGCTATCTTCCAAGACTCTGAAGTGAAGTGGAAAGGCAGTAAATTAATCACCTATGCGTCCCTGGCCCTTCAGTTTATAGCTTAAATTTACAGGGGCTTATGTACAAAACGTAGAGGAGAACACTGATGATATTCAGATGGGAGCCAGTGAGACAGATGCTTGCTCATTTGCTAATTATCTGCACGGACGTCATTGTTTTCCAGATGTTGAGCATAAAAAAAATCCTTTATCCTTAATCTTGATGCACCGCAATGTTTGGTTCTCTTGGGTCATCCTTGAAGAATGTGTTTATCTGCAAAGTGCACTTTTTGTCTTTATTAAGTGAGAGTGTTTATATTGAAACAGCACACAGCTCTTGATTATGACTCTGAATCACTCTTGCATTTAATATTACCAACTGGACTGAGAGGAAAATAAGCAAACGTGTACAAACTGAGCATTTGTATATTTTAGAATGCGATCTTTAATGATTGCCCTGAAATTAAGGAATGGCTGGGGTACACAACCCCCCCCCCCCCACACACACACACACCTCAGCACAAAAGACACGTTTCAGTGTTTGACATTTTCAGTGTTTTGGCAGAGGATGTCTGATCTATATAGTTTAATCTGCTCGGATCAAAACGAGTCCCCAACAGAGTTGCTTGTCACTCATCCTTAAACCTTTTGGGGCTCAGGAGACCACGGTTCGCTAGCAGGGCCTGCCAGTCTGTGAGAAGGGGCACGGGAGATTAGCACTGTGGCCTGGGCTCGCTCCAATTTCGCAAGCATGAAAGGAGCAATATGGCTCCAGTTGCATCTGCTCAGCCACTTAATAATTCAGAATCAATCTATAATGTGATGGGCCTTCCTGTTCGCAAAAGTAATAGTGGCTGCCTGTGTCCCAGATGTGTGGGGATGACTTGCCGAAACATTTTGTGCCCAAAGGAGCCTTTTTTTTTTTTTTTTTTTTTTGAGAATTTCCTGTAATTACAGAATTACATTTTTGTGCCTCCTTGCACAAAATTAAATCTACATGCCTGTCTCTGTGGTGTTTTTCAAGGGGGACTTCATATTGTGACAGATTTTGCACATTCCATGGAAGCTTGGATTATAATAAAATGCCTCCTTTCAATTTAAAATGTCAGCATTTTCTTTTTTCACTGCAGCATTTTGTTTTCATCTCAATTGTGTATTTCCATTCACAGTTCATGGGTGTTACAAATCATTTGCACTGTACCAAAATAACAGCCAAAACTGTGATAATGTATACATTCGCTCATGTTAACACATTTAATATATGCTTTGAAATGAGTCAGAAGTATCACATTGACATGAAATGAAGCAGACTATAACAAATTGCTTTTGTTTTACTCCACTGTAGAGCACAGTCACCCTCTGAAAAAGAGGTTGAAGAGGAAAGAGGTGGAGGAGCTTCAGCACGAAGTACGAAAGATGTGCGCCTTCTCCAAAATCCTCTCCACCAAGAAGAACCTGGACCACGTCAACAAAATCCTGAAAGCCAAGAGGCTCCAAAGGCAGGCCAAGACGGGCAACAATGTGGTGAAGAGGAGGCGAGGGCGGCCCAGGAAGCAGCCTGTGCTCCTGGAGGAGGAACCAGCAGGTCAGATGCCCGTGCTGGAGCGGTGCGTGGATCTTCCAGGGAGGAAAGTGGGACGGCCCAGCCTGGCACCGGAACCCCTGGAGTTCTCCAACCAGGACTCCATCATGGACACCATTGAGTCAGTGGTGCACATGGCCCGCGCGCAGCCCAAGACCCCGCCCAGTCGGGGCGACAGACGCTGGTGTGAGACGGCTGAGGAGGTCCGGCCCAACCGTCTGCGGAAGTGTCGGGGGAACGGGCAGGAAGACATCACTGTCCCAACAAACAAGCAGAGCAGCTCTGGCTTCTCAACACCCAGCTACTCCTTAGTGCGTTAGGCACTGCGATTCCTCCATGCACTTAAGCTTTTGAATAATAGGGAGGATTCAGAAGGAGGTCATGCTAGTTTTTGTACTTGGATTTCAGATTAAACGTATTGTAAACTGAATTGTATTGCACCTCAAAGATAGTGTTCCTCCCGACTAACACGCAAAGACACGGCTGTGTTGAGCTGCGTGGGACTGCAAAATATCAGTCCTTAACCCTTGATGCTCTACTGTGGCTCTGCCATATCTTTACCAGCAAGTGTATGTTCATAAGCTCATACTGTGCAACTTGGCCTTGAATTTTTTTAATGTTGTTGAAGTACAATACATTCAGTGTGGTGACCATGCATTGACAGATGCTACTTTATAATTCCGCCCCCTTGCTCAGAATGGTAGTTGCTCTAAAGGCGGATGGCAATACATTGGAAGAGCACCCATTGTGGGTTATTTCTCTAGCCTCCCACAAAAGAGGCATACATGTATTTGAAAAGCTTTTCGTAATACAAGCCTTTTCTTTGTACAGTGTTTTAGAAATTTTTTTGCCATATTTGGCTAAAAAAAAAAACAAAACAATCTTGCCCTCTTCATTGGGTATACATTTTAACCAAAAAAGAAACACGTGAGACTTTGGTTGTTGGTTAGTGACTGCTAACAAGTTTGCAGGAAAGAACCCACATTTTGCTATATAGACCGCATACATGGAAGAATCATGCTCGTTGACAGGAAGTTATCTATCTTGCTGTTCTTTCATTTTTATACAGTATATAATGCAGGCACTTGTACATGTTAAGAGCTAATTCCTACACTCAAAGTCTACACAGATCCTACATATATAATCAATTTCAGCACTTAAGATGCTTTATCATTGCCTTAATTATTGTTTCTGGGCTATCAGTAGTGTGGTTTGTAATCTCACTTATCTTTAATTTAAATTACTTTGAATAATAATCAGTAATACACATCTATGTGAACAAGATATTTGAAATGCCAAAATTATAGCTATAACAATTAAATAGGATTATACCTTTCTCAAATTGGGAGAAAATATGCAAAGATATGTAGACTGTATCGAAGCCCAAAGCGCACATAAGACAAAATCACAGCCAACCAGCACTCTAAATGGATAAATCGCTAGTCTAGGGTTGATATCTCTCTCCATCTAGACCCAAAAATATTCAGGTATATAACCAGGTATATAGCCGAAAACCATTTTTCTAAAAAAAAAAAAAAGAAGGTCAGTGGAAGTCTATGTGACAGTTGAGTTATCATTTGGCGTACCTTGCCATTCATGACATTTTCAGTAATTTTATGTGTAGCTGGGTTGCCAAACTCAAGTCCAGGAGGGTCACAGTGTCTGCAGATTTTTGTGGTTTCCTTTCAATCAGCAGTCAATGTAGACCTTGTACCTTGTTGTACCTTGGATACCAGGTACATGGAATTTTTAGCCAATCAGTGAGTTCTATTAATCATTCAAGTGCTGAAGCATACCAGATGCTAGGGGACACCACCACCCTCCAGGATTTGAGTCTGACACCCCACATGTATAGAAACTAGATTGTGACTATATAATTTTTTTTTTTTTTTTTTTTTTTTTTTTTTTTACAAATTCATTTTCATACTGCAGCTATCATGACTATGCCTATGTTTTTTGTCGTGGAAAAACATGGGCACTGAAAAGATTTTGAAGTTCTAGGTATGAAGTATTACCTTGTATTTGTACCATTTTTAATAACCTGAAATCATCTGAATGTGACTCTCAGCACCAGTATAATAGGTACATTGATACAAATAAGAATACATTTCATTATGTTTATTACATGCTTTAGACATGTAATTGGCTATTAATATATCCTTCACCCTGATTTCAATAGAAAAATATTGCATTTTTGTTTTTTAAGATTTTTAAGACTGTGCCGAACATCCATTGTTGCCATAGCACTATATAAAGGAATTCTGCCTTGTAATTTTAATGTTTGAGAATGTCTCATTTGTGAAAGCAGTTTTTCAGTTTTCAGATGTCTAAATTTCATATTCTGAACACATGTAGGCTGTGTCATAACAAGGTACTAGCTTTGTTGGTTATACAGGCCTAGCTAGGAGCAATCATGATTTTATTGGTTGCAGATACATTGATGAAAACTTGTTTTCATTGAAATGTGTCATAAAACATTTATATTTTGAAGCAGTTTGGTTATCCGTGCTTATCACAACTAATAATGGATTTTTGTTGAAGGAACTGTCTTAATAATGTGTTTTTTTATTTAGTTATGAACTTGTCTTACCTGTAAATCAGAGTAAACAAATGAGATAGTTGTTTACACAGACTGGACAAATAAGCTTAAACATACATTAAAATGATTAAAATTTTATTTCATTAGCCCCTAATATACACATAGCTACTGATTATGTACAAAGTAATAACTGGAGTAACTGGTAAAAAATATAATATGAGAAGTAGCCTAAACTCACAGAGTGAAACACTAAATTATCTCTTCCAAATCACAGCCAGAAACCAGAGCATTGAGTCTGACTGCATAGGCAATGTATAAGTGATGCAGACTGATACAACAGAACTTCATACACTAACTAGATTTTTTAACAAAATAAATAATACATTTAATCAATTTTAATTGAAAATAGATATTTGTAAAAGTAAAACTTAAAACTTATGTCAATGTTAAAAGCTTGATACTTGCCCCATATAATTTGCCAGTTCCCTGTTTTTGACTTGGCTTTACTCTCACCGCTATACAATAAGCTACATTTTTTAGGTTTTCCCTCATACCTGAGATGACATGGGTAGTAAAGAACACCACAAATTTAAATACTAAAACCATTAACAGACATTTATGGATTGTGTGTTTTAAAGGCTGCTTAAGCCTTTATACACACAAAGAGTTGTTTATCATTTCAGCAAGGCAAAATGGCAATAACATCTGAAAGAACAAGAGCAATACTCCAAGCACCATATTTCATTTCCACACAGTCATTTTTGTTGAAAGCGTTGACAGTATCATATTGTATTGCATTCGTACTACTTCCCTCATACATGAACTCAAGCAAGTATAACCTCAGCTTGGGGAAAACCTTCATGCTGTTCAAAGTCATTATTTTGTTTTTCTCTTGGAGTCATGCATGGATAGTAACAGTCAGTTGAGATTTTGTTCAGTATGGAAAATCTAGTGGACATGTTTTATAGTGGGTTCTCCATTTATAAGAAATGTATCCACTTTTTTGTTTTGTCTTATGGCAGTTATGAATGTGCCTTATGATTTGTTTCCAGATGCATGACATGTTTGGCAGAATTTTATATGAAAGCTACGAGTTAACTCTTAATGTGTTTCATTTTTATTGTGCCTTCTCACTGTGTAGGATACTAGTTTCTTTAAAAAGGCTCAGATCATTGGATGTGATTCTTTCCCTTTCCTGTTTCTTACTGTAAAATAATATTGTAGATATATCATAGTTTGTACTACATTTTAAGATGTGCCATTGCAGGGTCCATTTTGCTGCTCAATTAAAATCATGTTAATTCAGATCCAGCAGCAAAATGGACCGTGTCCTTGTGGGCAGTCAGTTTGGATGTAATGGGGACTACACATGTCTGTGTCCTGTGGAAAGAGTTACCAGAAACCATTACAGCTCAGACAATAGTGAAAATGTATCATCCAGAAGACTGATGATGTAAAAAGCGTTGCTGTTTTATTGTGATGAGTGGCGTTCCTACTTCACTGGCTTGTCATGTTTTTCTGGTTGGAGTCTGGTTGGATCAATGCAGAAACATACATGTGTTTCAGTTTTAGATCTGCCTCTACCAAGATTATAAAAGGTTTAAAGGTTGATCCAGTGTCGCCATGTACAAGGTGTAAGTTACGCAGGTTTTAGGTATTTAAATGATTATAAAGTCTTTCTTGTATATTTCTGCTTTTGCCATTACATATTGCCTTAAATGTGTCGTTGGTAAGGCTAAACCTCTTGGATTGAGCCCATAAAGCAGGTGGATTTATTTTTGAGAACAGAAAAAAAATAAATGTAGTAAGAGTAATAAATGTTACATACAATGTTATCAATCATTTTGTAAATTGTGCAGAAGGTTACTATCATTGCAAATGTATCACTGCAAAGTATTAGTGAAGTGGAGCCTTAATCTGAATTAAGACCATTGTAAATACTGTAAGTAAATGAAACCTTGCTGCATGGACGCAAATCGTATTTAAATCAGAGTTGGACTGTTTATCGGTTTATGTCACAGCCCCAGGGTGCTCAGCTTGATGTATTGTTAAAAGCTGAACCCTGGCAGGTTTGTGGTTACCATGTGTTGCTTCTCGTCCATCAAAGATAATATCTGGCTTACGGTTATTCCCCTTGGTTAGTGGTACATAAACAAACTTGTTAGCTTTCTTTATGCGGGACTGATTCTGAATACAAATTTCTTGCCAAAAATTCAGAATTATGTCCAAGATAGAACCCTGGCAATAGTATTAAATCTTGTGATGCTGTTGAAGCCAGGTCTTTGAGCGACTTATTTTTAACATCCCATTTTTAACCAAACCGCATGAATCAAAAATGCGAAAGCACCATTGTTTATTGCTGTCTGTTGTTTATTACTGATCTTAACGTACAGTGTAGTCAACAGGAGGGGTGGGCGAATGTTTCTGTTGTTAACAAACATATTTCTCTTCCCCTCATAGACCAATAAAAATGAAATTTTCAGGCATTTTTACTTTACCAGCCCTTACATCGGTGCCTTCTAAAATGGAATTGTATTCTCTTTATCTGGTTCTTAGATTTCAGCAAGGTGCAGTGAGGTCAATTTGATGTGAATTGGACTGTACTTATGTATTAAATATGTGAGCAATGCTGAACTACAATAGTATTATAGATTATATTTACAGTATACAAAGCTGAGATTGTACATGACTGTGAAAAAAGAAAAGAAAAGAAAAAAAAAGAAGCAAAAGAAAATCTCATTGTGCTGCTCTTACACAAGCTGCATTATAAAGTTTTACAATAAAAATGATGTTACGACAATACATTTCAAATGAAGTTTTGAGAACAATAAATACATGTAATGATGTACATTCTAAGAGCACAGTATGAGCTCTTAAACCATGCTGGCATATTTAAGTTTGTATACGTTTAGTGTTTTAACCTCTTTTTAATGAAGTGTATTTTTTTCTTTATTTGCATGTTCCTTGATTGTATGTATACATATTTTCAAAAAGCGTTATTTGTATTTTACTTCAATTTGGAGGAACACTTGTATATTGTTTGATATGTTTTTTTGTAATGATTTTTAATTCATGAAGCATTTTGTACATTATATGGATATTAAGACAACAAATACTTGGCATATACATAGGTATATATTTGGTAAAATGCATACATACATTTATATATCTATAAATATATATGCTGGCATGCTTTTGGTCATGTTTGTCATGATCTAGTTGTCTGTTTTTGGTTAATTTCCCTTTTTTCTTAAAGAAAAGCTCATCTTTTTGCTGCCATTTCCTGGTTTGCAGTATAGAGCACTTAAAGCGATCTTGTTCATTGTGTGAAAATAATAAATGAATTTATCAAAAGTCACAAGTTTATGTTGGTTTCATTTTTGTCAAGTCAAATCATTTCAAATGTGCTTAACACATACTATAATATATCATAGGAATCTGTCACTAACAAAAACGGTAATAGTATGAAAAAAAAAAACCGATGCATTGAAACTCTGCAGGCCTTTTCTGTTCATGCTGTGACCAAAATGGCAAGATGAATCCATCATAAAAGGTTTAAATCAAGAGCAAGATTAAGCTGGATTGCATTCATAGTTGCATCTATGTTTATATTGCCATTTAGACAGCCTCAAAAACATTTATATAACATTTGTTTTTGGTAACACTGCAACTTTTAAATTAAATTAAGCTCCACTGATGGGATTTTTGATGTCTGACTGTTATCAGTTTTTATTTTCATCCTGTTAAATTTGGGCATGTGACCCAGACCTCCAATGTATTCAGTTGCAAGGCCCTGTCAAAATGTTAAAATGTGTAGTTTTTGTTTGGGGAAAGCACAAAAATGGAGTTTGATAAAACAAAAGTTTGGTCGGATAATTCTCAACCTATCACAACCAACCTTTCTGGTCTTATGCAAGTATATAAACACCACGTACCTCATTTCCTGTTGCGCTCTGCATTTCCGGCATCCCTCCTCCTATCCAATCTCCACCTTCTTCCTTCCCTTCTCTTTTTAGACACAAAACCTAACCAACACTGTTCCTCCCAGTCTCTTCCAGACTCTTTAGGGGGATTTCTCCTCATCTCCGAGGACAGCTACTACTCTTCCCCCTTTGGACTCCATGCCCAAGATCATGTCTGCACCTCATACTATTCCTTACCAATAAATCCATCCTAAATGCACTCTTGTTGTCTGAGAATTTGATCTACTGAACCATAAAATCAGTGAAACTAAGTGATTCATTTAGTCAGTCAGTGCTTCACATCTGGTGCGCTGTCATTCATAGCGGGGGGAGCGTAATGAGGTGAGGTGAATCCTTGCTCGAGGACGCCTCCATCTCGTAAATACTCAGTGTTGGTGGCAACATTGCAGTGCTTTAATGAATAGATTGGACCAATTCCCAGGGACTGATTGGTGGGAGTTCAGAGGAAGGCTGTTAACCATAGGCTGATGCCCCTCTGTAGAATCCTGTTGCCATGGTTGCTGAGTGAATTGCCCATACGCTCCTGAGCAGAGGGTCTACAGACACCACTTCCTTGCTCACAGTCAACTTGCAGATCTTTTTTCGCAATGGAAAGCACACTTTCAGAAATGATCTGCCAGAAAGAACAGAAAATTTAGTTTGAAGCCATTTGAGGAAATGTATTGTGTCATGTTGAGCCATACTGACACAGTTCATCATCTCCAATAAGTGAAATTCTTCATCATCTGTCTGTGGGCATGCTGTAAATTTGTTGATCAAACAAGTAAAGATCTCTCCCCAAATTATAGGAGCTGACAAACTTTTCATAATAAATACAGTAAAGTTGTGTGATATTTCTCCTCATCTTCCCACTGGTGAGAGCTGTTCTATACTGCATTAACTGATCAAGTGCTTCTCTTTGGCCTATATGCATTTGACCTTGTTGCAGCCTTCATCATTTAAAAGTACTCTATTTTTAAGTATAGTATTGCTCTTTCGAGAGTGATTAATTGTTTAGTGCAAGTGTAATAATCTTTTAATGTGGAGATACTCTAACACTGATGTCATTATGGTTCAAGCACCACATTTTTAATGATGAATAGTTGTAAAAACCTCCTATATAATGAGAAACAAGCTAATAGCGTAATGGTCATGTATTGGGGGAAGCAATACAGCTAAGTAAAACACTTTTGGAAGTCACATACTTTTTTATTCCACATTTTAGCTCTACAAAGTGCTACTGTAAAAAGTCAAAAGCTAAAACATTTATTCACCTCCAAACGGTCACTAGCTGTGTTATCATTACAATAATGCAGTGAATTTACCATGTATTTCTATAATCACCAACAACATATCCAACTTAGATGTTTCCGGAGTAATTGTGCTTGAGTAAGTGGAGTATTTGTTGTGGAGTATTATTATGTGATTTGAGCAAACCCCACATGATGCTGTTAGTTATTCCTCATTTGCACATAAGATAATCTGTACATTTTTTCAATGCAGCTCAAGTGCTGGGTAATGTTTCCAGATGTTTATCAAGACCATTTTAAATACAATAAGTATTTATGGTATGTATTTAGATCTGATGAGCAATACGGGACAAAACCAAATATTCCAATGCTCATAAACACAGTTTTGGGGGTTTCAGCTGTTTCCAAAACCAACTTAAGAAATTGAGATGGAAAGAATAAAAGCTATGATTTCCTTAATGAGTCAATGCAAAAAACAGCTCAATGGTACTTAATTTTGGTGATTGCACAAAGGTCATAGTGGATGGAAACACAATATCTTGGAAGAACCCCTCCTCAAAGCCACCACATGCAGGTTTTTCAGTATAGCAGTCAGCTTAATGAAATGTTAAGTATTAACCTGAGATTTCACACCAGTAATTAGTAGGTTTTTTTAATATTGTTTTTTCATAGAAGAAATTCCTGAAAATCTGAAATGACATCATCTGACACACTATGTTTACTTTGACTGGTACAGATGAGAGAAATATTCAAGGTCGAATGCCACTGGTCTCAGTGTATTGTTACAACCAGCAGGCACAGGAAAAGGCACATGCTCACTACCACAGTCCCAGAGAAAGAGGCCCTCAGCCCAAGGGGGAACCAGATGTCCTGCTAAGTATCCCTGATAATGTCTGATCTGTTTTGCAGTATTGATCGCTTTTAAAGAAAACCTCATTCTCAGCTCATATGCAGTCCAACTGGTACTCAAGCAATATCAAACAATGAGTTTCACACAATCTCCAAGGACCAAAGGTTATCATTCTGAAAAAAATAAAGAGATGCATAGCCACATGGGAAATATAAACTGATGATCTGATATGTCTCAACAAGCAATAAAGCGGCAAACAATGAACCGAGGCCAGCCTTGTGGAATTGTGGTATCTTCTGATTACACTACCAGGTTATCAACACATTTTAGTGTTACACAGCTGTGTTGCTGGAGTGACACACTCCTGCAGACTGTGGAGCTTTTTCACAAGATAATTATGTAAGAGTGACCAGAAGCCAAAAAGGACTGAAAATTGATATGAGAGTCATACAGCTCTTAGCTGATCTACAGTCCGACCCTGCTGTGCACATGCCCTACAAACTGGTCTATTAGAAATTCCGTACAGTCACATTTGTTCACCATTGGGCAGGCACCTCAGATGGCCTTTTTAGTGATGAGAGAAATATTGCTTCTAGGTTGACTGAAATCTTGTGAGTAGTTTTAACATTTTAATTTAAAACTACTGACAAGATTTCAGTCAACCTAGAATTAAAATGGGATGGATTTGTTGAAATACACATAGTAGCTTTAATTACCTGATTTAATAAGTATTTATTATTAGTAGTATTGTAATTTATCATTAATTTTGACAGTGAGTTTATGTGAATTTTGCATTGCACATTTTAATGGGCATAAGGTCTATTTTTTTCTCAAAAGAGCTCCATAATTCCATATTACTAATAACATTTAAATGGGGAAAAAACCTGTTTTTAGTAAGAAGATATCAAAACACATCAACTAATATTAAGCAGAACCTACTGTGTACTATCAAGTCAGACATGTCATGTTTTGAATCAGACTGACAGTTTAAATGTTTTTTGAACTGTCCCTTGCTTCAAGTGTTCAAATGTCACTAATTCTTGCTTTAAAAACCAACAACATCACAAACAAGCAAAAGACAGACACAACACTGAGGGTTCTGTTCAGGTCAGTACACATCACCACATTGAGCAGAGACACATATAAACAAACAAACCTATTCATACAACAGTTTGAGTCAAGGAAGTTTTTTCAAAATATTTTTTTTGTCAGTGTTTTGGAATGTCACATTATCATTGCAAGCCTTGGAAGGGTTTCCAGATGTTTGATACATTACCTTAAACTGTACCAAAAATACCATAAAAGCATTTCTTCAATCCTTTCCCTTCCTAAGGGCCCCAAGATAACCTGGATGATTTATTTAAAAAACTGTGTCCTGATTTTTAACCTTGCATTCTGAAAATCTTGGGTAAATATCCTTGATTTGGCAACCCTCAGTCTGTCACATCAATTCAAAATCCTTCATAAATCAGTAGGCCATCCACCAGACAAACTGCCCACCTACTGTGCTGGAGGACTGCTAGACTAGAGCTGATTGAGTGGAAGTTTTGCAGGTATCAAAACCAATACTGCAGTCCCTATTGCGTAACATTGTGAGGCATATACCTGAGGCATTGTGAGGCATTACTCAGTAATGAAACCATGAACCACAGAGATAATGGTATGGTATAGTGCCTATTTTCTCACTCGTTGACCAATACCAACAATCTAATGATTAAGGTTAAAAAGACACAGGGTAGAAGACACACATTTACAATTAGTTATAACTGCACATTCCATGAAAATGCACCCAGCATAATAAATGTTACATCCTTTGTGTCAGCATTACTTAGTGTGTTTCCACTACATTGTATTACTTGTCTCTAAGCAGCAGAGGACTCTTTCTCACATATGTACCACACACCCTGTTACCTGCATCTTCTCTTGAGCAATCAGCCAACACCTTAAACTCACAAGATTTAAACAGCAGCATTCAGTAAATAGCCAATTCCATGCCTCAGTTATTCACCATGTTTGTGATTCAGTTATTTAAATCAAAGGTGGTGAGAATTAGCTTTGTCACATCCATGACATTAAACTATTACTGCTATTGGGATCACAAATTCTAAAAACAGGCCAAATGACTGAACTTGCCAGATGTTAAATTCTGTGTTCTGGAAAACACATCTGAAAGAAACATGTACACTGTTGGGAGCTGTTAAATGTCTGATGTGAGCCAATATTGAAAACTATGCAGACTTTTTGTATCAAGGCCAGCTTGAGTCTAAACTTAAAAACAAATAATTTAAGTGTGGAAAATTCAACAACTGTTTATTTCTTTGTTGAATATACGTTTATTGAAAACCAAGATGTTTTCAGGGCTTGAAATTCTGGTCAGAGGCAATATAAGTTTTATAAGAATGAAAATGATGGACATCATTGACCGTTTAATATGTAAAGACATGAAAGGGTACTATATATCTTCAATTGTAGTTTCTCACATTCAAGTCCACCATAATTGTAAAATGAAATGAAAACAGCGACCAAAATCATATTGTAATATATTTAGTGCTTGACCAATAATCATCTAATATTCTAATATTCCAGGATTAAATATAATAATGGTGATGATGATGATGATGATGATGATGATGATGATGATGATGATGATGATTATTATTATTATTGATGCTTTGAGACAAAGCATGCAGTGTGTTCTAAAGAAGGAAAGTGTTGTTCCTGTGAATTTTCTTGGGCTGTGGCAGTTCAGCTGTGTAGAAAGCACTGTCAAAATGAATAATGCTGCAGCTTGGCTTAAAGAGAAAGAGGCAGATGCAGAGAAGATTAATCCTACCTCTTGAACTATTAGCTATTCCAGGCAGTCACAGAACCATTAATCTACAGGCAGCAGATGACCTGCGCTGAAATTTATGTGGGGAATAAACAAAGGTACCAATTGTTGTGTATGCATGTTAAAGTGTGAGTTAAGTCCTGCAATGTTTCAGTCTAATGAACATATAGTGGCCATCTTGTGGCAGCACCTGACTACTGCACCTGCTCTCCCAGTGAATATTATGCAGATGTCGGGTCCCTAAATGTTGCATATACCTTGTGCAGGAACAACATTGAACCATGGGCTAACCAAGTACTTGCAATGCAGCTATAGCATTTTACTCGTGTTTACATACCTACAGCTGTACACATAAAGGGGGAAATTGTTCAATAATTAGCCACATGAAAAATATGTGCATCAGTGCCAGTTTATCCATGATCTGTTTATCCTCATTGCCTTTTATTGGCTTAAGCTCAGCCGAATTAGGTGGCTGAACAAGTATAGATTGGAGTTCATCGATGACCTTGACTGATCTTGAGACATGATGGGGATGATGATGACAATGATGGTGATCTAAGAGCAAGCTGCTTCCAAAGAAAATACAACAATTTGTGGAAAATGCCAAGAAGAAAACCTAGGGTTCCACTGCGCAACATAAATTTTTTCTGCCGAAGACCAGAGCCAAAAACTAGAAGTTGATAAATTATATCTGTCTTATTGTACCTTGTTTATCATCTGATATTTAGACAATTGAAATGTATGGCATTGTTCACTGGATGATACTACTTTGTAGACAGGGCTGTGAAAACAGCATGGTAGGTGGACGGAACAACATATTAAATCCATATGAAATATTAATTTACTTTTAGTCTTATATTACTTTTCCTAAACATAGCAATTAGACACCAGCATTCTTTCATTGGAATGCTTGTGATTGTAATTGACCAGCCACAATATTATACATACGTCATAAAAACCTAAATGTATTTCATTATTATTCATTAGTATTTAATTTCTTTGTCATCATGTAATCTGCTTAACTTTAAGTCTTTAGTTTTAAGTCTTTAGTTCATAACATTTGGAATGTCTGATTTCCTTCTTTTTTTTACATGTACTCCCATATCTGAAACAACGGTTCATTTTATAATCTGAAGTTTATTCATTTGCTGGTTTGCTTAAATTGAAATTGTTCAGGCATTTTGGAAGAAAATTCAGACATCTAAGAGCCCCATTATTAAAATGGCCTTAGATTATGATATTTTTTTTTTTTTTTTTGCATTGTAGGGGAGATCTAAGCTTTTTAAATCACTTTACTAAATGCATTTTAAATTGGTTCTTGCATTTCAGTCACTCTGTAATGATGCTTCTGTTTTATCTGATTTAGAATTATAATGGTAATCTCTCTCTCTCCCTCTCTCTCTCTATCTCTCTCTCTCTCACACACACACACATACAATGACCCATAATGATTAAATCAATACACAATTGATCAACACTTTGTCAATAATGAGAGAAGGGGTTAAAATCTGGGTTAAATGGCCTCTGACATAACCGAAGATCAGATGTGCAATGTCTCAGCTGCAGGACTCAACCTGTGCTTTTGGCAAGCCAATCTGAACCCCAGACCATTTTTTGATAAAGAAAATTTGTATCAGCAGTCATACAACAAGAACAGGACAAAGAGATCTAAATACAAGCAGCCAAAGAGTGCGATTCTCCCTAGCTAATGCAATGTATCTTCGCACATTTATATTATACGTTGATGTTTTAACGTTTATATGTGTAATAAATATATATGCAGAAATGGGTTTGGTTAGTACTTTTTTTAGCAAAATCACTGGGAAATGAAAGTTGCAGGTAAACATTTTTTCATGAGCCAGTAGGGGGCACCCTTCCCTCTGAATAAAGTAGAATTCAAATGCCCCAGTACAGTCATGGGAGCAGGGTACCATCCTTCAGATGAGATGTAAACCAAGCCTCTGATTAACTGTAGTCAATGAAGATGTGTATTCAAAGGAGCGTGGGTACCAACCTTGGTTATTGTTAATAATAGTTTTTCAATGAAATAACAAAAATCTACATTTGGTCACCTAATTATCCCAATGATCCATGGTAGTACAATCCCTACCCAATCTACCCCATTTTATGTGTCAGGTTGCCACAGCAGAAAAGTAATAAATTCTCAATCAAACTACCTGCTTCAGTAAAGGCAAAATAAAATATTATTAATAAAATTGCCCATGGTTAAATAAGCGCTGGTCTTCATAAAGTGAAAAATTACTTATGTTTGTATGTCTGAAACAAGTACCAGTGCTCATAACAAGAATAGAAAAATATAATTACATCATCTTTCAGAATGTCTGCTTGTGTTTACGCTGCACTATACCTTGTTAGGCATTTCAAAGTTTGGCATGTCAATATTTTGATAGATGGCCAGCGCTATATTCAATCAATCCCAATAGTAGTAAAGAGAAGTGCAAAGTAATAATGTAAATCTTCAGTTTACTTGCACTAACACATTGTTTGCACTGTAATTACATGTTAAAGCATGGTAAAATACACATTTGAGGTCTGGTCACAATTTCTGATGAAGCTCACTTCTACCATAACAACAAACCACCATATTCCTGTCCTCAACCATATTCCTGTCCTCAGCCCCAACCATAAAACAATGACCATAAACCCAATCCAAATGTTTTTGTGAAGTTCTAAATGGAGTGGATTGACAAACTGATAGATGAGGTGTGAATGATGGTGAAAAAAATCATCCAGACGGAAATCATTTTCGGTTGCCATTTTAAGACATGTGTCCTCACCGCAGATGAGGTCAGGGATTACACTGTTTTAATGGTTTTGGGCAGTTCATTCCACCACTAAGCAACCACAGAGGATAGAGGGGGATGTTTTTCAATTGTTTCAGACAGTAGCCATCAGGTTTGGTACGCACAAAGCAAACAGCCATTTAGTAGGAATACAAAAAATACAGCATTATTCATCGTGTGGAATATAGTTTGACAACTTACTCCAGCTGGGAGTCATGCTGGCAATAGTTACCAGTGCAGGTCATCAATGGGACCCTACTTTATCTTGGTGCCTCCCAGGATAAATGTTACAATTTATACCTTTAAAATATGAATAGCAAACAGATTGAGTGCATAATCTGAGGAACTGTAATATTTACAGCCATACTCTCTCCCTGATCTGATAAATATCTCTCTCATTATACAGACTCACTGGTGATCATTTATGTTCACTGTGTGGTTTGTCTTGAATGATTTATCAGACTGGTAAAGGTTGTTACACAACTAATTCAAAAAGAATTACAGCCCAATGTTGCAATTTATGAAAAAAAAATCTATCAATATGCATGTTTTGTTTTGAACAATTTCTTTTCAGTATCTTTCTTTGTTATTGATCCCCTTTGGTAATTAAAATGTCTTTTCTCAGTAAATGTAATTTCCCATATTATGTTTTCTGTCATTTCATTTGTGGTTGCAGGCATCCTGGTGGAAAAGTGTTTCAATGTCTGGGCAAATGTCACTTCAGATATCACTCTCCAAATGTATCTATCTACACAGTTAACTTACTGAAGTACTGAAGTGTATCTTGATTTTCTCTTTGCAAAAATAAAAACGACAAGTGTGATCCTTCAGGTCTATTAGCACACTGTGCTAGTTGCCATGGAGACAGTAGCATTTTTCCACTTCCTCTTTATGGCAGTAGATGGCTTGAGTGCATGTGCACTCCAGATCTTTAATCAGGCTGTTTTTATGTATTTATTTATTTATTTTTTGCCAGAATCTGCAATCATATATATATCCTTGTACATTGTAATTGCACAAAAAATACATTGTATACATTTCGGCAAGTATATTATCAAACAGGAGGCTATCATAGTGAACTATATTTACATATGTACAGACACAGAATACATAGCAAACAATGGTAAAAAGCACAAAATTACATTAATGGGTGAAAAACTATTTTTAGAAATGAATAATTTTTTAAACATTTACTTTAATAATTTTTATGATTATCCAGGACATTAACATCAGCAGCAGTCAGACATTCCTTCTGAGCAGAGGGGAGCTGGTCATTGTCCTCTTGCACAGTAGGAGCAATCATTTTTCCAGTTATACTGCATAGTACACCTGTCACTAAACAGGGAGTGACTGCACCTGGTTTTCAGAGGTCATAAATAAAATATGTTTTACAATTACACAACTGCATGCCGCTCATTTCCCCACATGGGATGCAACACAATGCTATGCCTTTGTAGAAATACAAGACTAAATTAAATTCCCTGGAGAGCATTTGCACATGTGTTGATTCGTGTGCATTTAATTGAAGATGATATGAGCTTATTTGTGTTTGCTTTATTTGTGTTATACACTGATGAAATGACACCAGTGGGAAATTTCAGCAGCCTCTTTGTTGTCCCTTTTGTGGCCTGGAATACAATAAACTGCTGCTGAGCTGCTGAGTACAAAACATTTAGTCCTGAGGTCTGATCCTCATTGCAGAAAATGTCTTATATGACTAAACTTATTGTCTCACATGACATCCTATGAAAATCCATCTTAAATTGTTGCTGCTAAATATTTCGCCAAAGCTGAATTTGGTTTAGACTTTTGGACTTTAAACCAACTGCTGACCTCTAGAGGAGACTAAAATACTACAAGATTACATTTGGAACACAAGGCAGACTTAACATAATACCTGTCTTTTATAAATGTACTCCACCCAATGAACGTGTCATGCATCTTGAACACCATCACACAGCATACATATTTTTTATACACAAACAGTTAGCTAGTTAAATAAATACATTTATCTTTAGAAATGAGTTATATATCTCATTATTTGTCCTATCGCTGAATATTCTCCCCATGCTGTGATGTCGATCAGTGATCAAGGTCAGCAGGGGAACTGAAATGAAAAGCAATGGGAGCTATGGCTGTGGAGGTACAGAGCCAAAACTAGTATGAAGTGAAAATGACTTAATAAATTGCAACAACATTAGGTTACAGTGACGTTTATTGCATTAGTACTGTTACACCATATCAATGCGATCAAACATATGTAATTAATTGTAGTAGTTTTATGTGGTGTTTGAGCCAAGTCAAGCACCTTATGTTGGAGAAATATGTCCTTCTCCCAATATACCAAAAAATATTAATACCCAAAAGTATCCAATTATTGCATCCAATACTATGTTGTATTTCAACATAGTTACCGTAACACATATAGGTTATACTAATATGTGGTGAATTCATAAAAGTACATAATATACTATATATATATATATATATATATATATATATATATATATATATATATATATGTTTTCTTGTATGCCATATTTTTGCACAGGATCACATCTGAATTTCAGTATTTTAATGTTACATTTTGTCCTATATCCTCGGTTGGCTCCAGATATGCTTTATACATTCATTGCTTTATTATGCATTTACTTTGGTGTTTCTTTTTATTGTTGTTGCGTTGTGTAACTGGATCTTATGTAAGAGGGTCATTTGAGGAACATTCCATCTTATATGACACAGTTCATTGTGTCTCCCACTTTGAGTTTTCGCTCTTTTACTCTCCAAATGAAAAGAGCTCTCAAATTATGAGAACTCTGACCCAAACCTCTGTTAGTCATTATGGCAGTTTTTCCTCTCCATGTGGCTGCCTCCTCATCTTTTACTGTGTGTTCCTCAGTGTGTGACTTCATAGACCAAAATGATTATATAACAGTTCTATTTCTCCACACACAGACCTGTGTTGTAAAGTAGTCTGGCTCACTCTGCAGCACTTGGCTTAGGAACATGAACAAGTAATGACAATAATAATGGCCCAAAATGGAAATACTAATGAAAAATGTCTTTCTGATGCAGCTCTCAAAAGTGCTGGAGAATTTTGCCACAATGAATTTTGGGTGGGCGTGTTTATTTTAGCTCAACTTTATTGGTTTTTCTACACACACACACACACACACACACACACACACACACACACACACACACACACACACACACACACACACACACACACACACACACACACACACACACACACACACACACATGTATATATATATATGTATAGAATATTTTATTGAATATTGACAGAGAACAAAGTCTTTTGAATGCAATACAGTAAATATTACCCCCTTCCTTCTTTAGTTTGGCAGTCCAATATCCCCTCAAAATGTACAGTGCCCCATAAACCACTAGTTTAGGTTTCATATATTTACAGACCAGTGCTCTAGCTACAGTGCTTTATTATTTTTACCTCATTGGAGCAACAGTGGTGTAGTTTTCTAACTGCTTTCCTTCCATTTCATTTTAAACAAACTAAGAGAAGTTTGCTGCCATCTGGTCTATTTCAGTATCAGGGTTTCAAACCTTGATTTGGTTCTTGCTTGTCAGTGAGCAGAGTTACAGCAGATTTATTGTGATTAATTAAAGGTGTAGCATGAATTATGAGCTCCTTTTCCACAAATGCCAAGAAGTTCAGATTTTCAAGCTTTCTGAGGTAACGCATCCTTGGCCATCAGAGCTAGAGTTTAAAGATGGTGAAGTGGAAAGGGAAGCTTCTTGTCCAGCTGACATGCAGAGGATCAATAACAGTCTATTCTACTCTCCTCTTTCTTTTGCATAGGGTAATTCACTTAATTGTCTTTCCTACATCTCACCAATCCAAGATGAGGAATATTTATAAGTTTGGACACCAAACTGATATTGCCTACACGTTTATATAAAAGTGGATTCAACACATGTTCAGTTCACAAACAGGCACTTGTCCACTCATTTTATTTTTTCTTGCAATGATATGAACAAACGTCAGCCTCTGTTAGTGTCAGAACCTGCTTGTTGTCTCCATACTTAGCTACATGGCAGTGAAGATAACAAGCAGGTTCATTTACCTCTCACATGTGTCAATGACATTTAAATTCCATTCACACATTCTTCTGCATAAAAGCATATTCACTCACAAAGAACAAAGGGAAGATTTATGACCCCTGTAGCCTTTCAGACTTGATCATGTTTATCCCCCTGTCAAAACAAGAGCACTATAGATTTATAGTTCTGGAAAGAGTTTTGCATTACTAAGTAGAATGTGTGGCATTAAGCTTGAAACATAATTATTCCCCCAAGGTACTGGTACTCTTGGTTTAGTTCCAGTCTTGTGAAAGGTGTCATAAAAAGTGTTGCAAAATTTTATTTCAAATATGGATATAATAGAAAGAAAGTGATTTATTATTTCAGAATGGGTTTTTTAATGACCTTATCTTAATAATAAGTAATAATTAATATTTTTTAATTACCTTACCTATAGAAAATTTCTTGTCAATAGCATATGCCAGTGAAGAAACATCACAGGATCTACACAACGTTTTGAGTATCATGCATAATGTATATATTGTAGAAGAGTTATAATAAAGTTAAATAGGGTTAGTGGGAACTTGATGGGCATCACTGTTTGCAAAATGGTACAGGCCTACGTGGTGCATAAGTAGATGTGATTATCAAAACCATAATGCGGACCTTGTGTCCGACAATAGCAAGAAAGTGTTCTCTGAGTGCTGACAAATATTGTAGCTGGGCTAATCCTTATCTGACGCACCATACCATACCAAGCTTTGAATTCTGGGAGTTCTAATAAGGGTCAGAAGCAGCAGTGGGCCTGTGTTGCTGCCCTAGAAGAAGATGACATGTTATTCAACACAAATCCATGGCACTCAAAATCAATGACAGCTTCTACCAAGGCATTGTTTGACATAATATGTTTGGTATGACTTCTAACTGGATAGAAAAACTCAATCATGCTTTCCCCAAGACCCCCGGCTCAATAAACTCCCCATCTTCTGCTTATTTTCAGAACAAATTTCAGCTTGTCACTCAAAGCTCTCCATTGTGACATTCTTATTTCACAGCTTGCTTGCTGTAATTTCATAGGAAACAGCTTACAAGAATAGCAGCTTCTGGTCAGCAGGTTACAACAGTGAATGGTTATTTTTCTTTGGCTGCAAGAAGTTCTCTGCTGTTCAGTAAAAACCTGACAAGGAACATGATTTGGCAAATATTTATGGCATGCTAGCTGGCCCAGGCCTCATATGCTTTTAGAAGGCCAGTTTGTTGTAGTCATCTGAAACACAGTACAATGTAAGGTGATTTCAACATGAATGTGCTAAATTTCAATGACAATCTAAGAAACCTCATAATAACTAAATTCACGATAAAACTGTAATGTGTGCTTTCAGCTAAGCACCAACTGTACAAATTCAGCAATCAGTTTATCATAGTATGATTTTCTTGCCATAATTGACAAATGTAAATGCATAGGACAAGCAGCCTATAGCCTATATATGGCACCTCTGGTTCAACAGAACATTTTTTTATTTTTAAAATTCACCCAATGCGTTCAACTGTTGCTGTGACTTTTACGGCTCTCCAGCTGCATTAAATTATACCGCTTTCTGTATTTCACGCTCGACAAGAAGTTAAACTTGCAGCAGCACTTGCAATAAGATTTATGTGTGGTCGTATCATAGCCGTACCAGTCTTGCTACACATAATTGGACGATCCCTAAGGATTCAGCTCCTTTCCTGCCATACACATTTATATTCACTCCCCGTTTCCTCTCCGGCGTTTAAAATGCATTATCGTCTCGTTTCTGAACGATGAATATGAAATCAGGCTGATGTTTCTGCACTTTGTTTGCTCATGATTTTAGACCTCTTTAGATGGGAGGAAAAGCAGTTTTTTTCTTCCTTGAAGTGGAATAAAAGCAAATTGGGAAATGACTCGAAGTACTCTCGATAACCCCAAGCCATGATCTGAGACGGCTGATTAATTGGTAAAATCTCGGCTGCGGTCGCAGGGGAGGTTTACCGGAGTTATCCTTCACGTTGCAGAAAAATTCCCTTCTAGCAGGACTGGACCTTTTGTATGGAAGCAATTCTGTTGCCACTTTCACGGCTTCACAGGGTCGTAGATTTAACTGGAGTGCGGTCCTGCTGATGCTCCCTCAGTATGTTGAGAATTGGCCTTGCCAAAACAGATTAGAACAGATACTACCCCCAAGTCTCCCAGCTATCAGTGTTTACACAGAAAAAATCATGTACAATGGCCCACATTCAAGAGTTGTTCTTAACCTTTCCTCAGAACTGAATGCAGGAACTAGTCTTTTTTTTAACTTCAGCTGCATAATTTCTGCATTCACAAAACTAAATTTGCCAAACTGTGTGTGAATAAAAATCTGAAAAAATAACTGCATTGCAAATAAGATTTAATTATAAGTGCTAGTCAAACATGTGCCAAGATCTCTGTATTAGTAACTGTTGTATAGAGTATAGCTCAATCCACTAGTTTGATTCATTTGATTCAATTCACTTGAATGAGCAACAAAAAAGCAAAATGTGAAAAAATCATCAGTTCCTCAAAGTGTGGATAAAATTCCACTCAATAGTACTTGGATTTCAAACAGTACTTGTTTTGTTCTGGGATTAAAACAAATCAAGGCTGGAATCGAAAAAGAGGACCACTTGCGTCATGATCCTATCGCGGTCATCTCAAGAATTTCTCTCAAGGCCAAATATACACTTCTCATGTCAATAAACAATTAATGGTTCCATTCAACACTGAGGACCATGATGTTCATACTCACAATATTTACTTTCCATCCACCATGTCATACCTGCCAATATAATTCAAATCCGATGGACTACACAGAAACATGAGTGTTTGATAACAAGGCAAGTAGCGCTGAGCAGTCATGTAACAAAACATGATGAATGTAGGCTCTTATATCTGCAGTCCAATAGAAGCATGTTATTTCACACTGAGAATAGTGGTAAAGATAACAGCTTTGCTGTAACCATGTGACTCTGAGCTCATGTACCGCCACTTTGGGAATCACAAGAAAGCCATCCTTCGATAAGACAGGTTGCTCTAACAGCATAATAAAGAACTATTGAGTTCAAATGTATTAATAAACTTGTTTATGAGAGCAAACATGTTTTCCCGCACATTAGAATACAATTATGAACTGTATTCCATGCCTGTAATGTCCCAGCCCCCCCCCCCCCCACTCCTCCATTGTCTAAAATTTTAGATCACTAATTTTCACTCGCTTCACTTTGACACATTATACAACTAAACAATTGCTAAACAACATGATCTTTTCTAAAACCCTTTCCTACAAGCCATCTTTCCTCTCTTCAGAAAGGCAAAGCACTACAGGAGAGCTATGGCTGATCAGAGTTGAGGTGCATCCCTGTTGAAGAGGACTGACTGCCTGCAGATGCCTTGTAGTGCTACCCTGAGCTACACTGCTCTGCTGAAGTGCAATGGAACCAGCTGTGGCCCATCATGGTGTCCCAAGCCATAGTTAGATAGTAAAATAGGCTGAACAGGACATAGTGGCAGCTAGTGTACAGAGCTCTGACTGAGCTTGTGGTAAGTGCCTGCCAGGGTCCCTCTATGATGGGTCATAATGATACATATGAGGGATTAATAATACATACATTCCCACAGCCAAGCCAGCCTTAAAATTCGCATACTCTCAGACGTTCTTTTCCATTGTTAGAACAGAACTATTATTACTCTGAGTTCCATGCATTCAGTTCTCCCATGGTGCTAGCATCTACTCCCTCATGACAGATGGTTGTCAGTATATTTTTGCAACAAGCTACCTATGATGACCCTGCCCTTGAGCTTCTCCACACCCCTTTGACTGGCCATATGAGGACCAAGGCACAGGTTTAATGCTCCAATTATGCACAAAGGAAAGCATCAGCAAAAGCCCAGAACTGGCTATAGATCAACAAGCACTGGTAAGCACTAGCTCAACTGGAATGAGTGTGGTTCTGGAGATGCAGCTAATGAAGCTTACAGTAGATCCACAATGCACTGCCAATGTAGCAGCAGCTACATTCAGAGTCTTCATTCAAAATGTATGAATACATTTTGTGTAAAACAGAATATTTACAGAGTATACATATAAAATGACAGTTGTCAGTCACCTCAGAAATCCTGCTGTCTCATTTGCATCAGTAAAAATGTTTACCATTCTCCAAAACATGCCATTTATCTGACATGCACATTTGTTGAGAGTCTTCCTCTTCAGATCGGCCCTCGCAAATCTGTGTGATTCAATTTACAAACCATTTAACCTCCTAATTATTGTTGGGGATGTTTTACTTTCCATCAGGCTGCTATTGATTTTACGTGTGACTAATTACTACCTGAATAAATTGATTGTGTAGCCATCAATGTACTGCTGATTGGCTGCAGCTTAACATGTTTAATACGGCTTTTCTTAATGTGCCCTGGTCTAGAACACAATTACCATAGATTGTTAGATAATAATTGATCATCTGCGCTGACAGCTCAAACATCCATTATGATTAAGCCAGCAAAACATTCCATAAAACTGTTGAACTTATATGGGGGTAAAGTGTATTTGAATAATAATGGGCTACCATTGTATTAACTGAAAAGTTCATTTGCATATTTTATAGTAATTACTTCCACTGCAGTTAACTGGGTCTTCAAGCCTTTATTCTGGTGGTAAAGACTACACCATATAACCAAGAACATTCATGGCATGTGATCACAAAAGAAAGTGAAAATCCTTCATTTTGGAACTTTTAATTGTCAGTGAAGAAAGCAACTGATGTGTGACCCAGTTATAAAAAATACATTTTGAGAGAGCTTGTCATTGATATAAAGCTTGGAAGAAAGGTGGCTGTCAGCTCTGTAGACAATTATGTGTGATGAAGTAAACAAATACCGGAACAGTTGTGGATGATTTTTCTTTTTAATTGTGGAGTAATATAAGTTTGATAAGTTTGTAATATGAGTTTGATCACTCAAGTAAATGATCCTGTTACATTAAATTCCTCATATACACAGCACAGGGGCTGAATCCTGATCTATTTGTTACATCCAAGCAGGAAGACAAGTTTGTTTTGCATTAAAATTTACATTTGCCCTGATGAGCTTTTAGATATATGTGACCTTTCCCTGGATTGACGACATGGTAAAACGCTATGGTGAAAAAGTCAACAAAAACATTTTTTAAAACTGAACTAACTTTCAGTTTATGTATGCACAGTTTCTATTGGCATGTTTCACAATACTGTGAATTGACAAGTCTCATAAATGTATGTATGTATGTATAATATGTGAGTTAAAGCCCATGTACAGAAATACATTGGTTGAGGACTATAAGCATCTACTGTGTGTGACTCACTCTCTCTCTTCCTTTAGGCTGTTAGGTGACAAACTTATAGGCTGACAGCATCAAATATTATTAATAAAAACAGACAAGAAGGCAATTTAAATTAGTCCTCATACATATGTGAAATGAAACTCATCTGTGATTTATAGGATTTTCGATCACATGCTTGTTTGAAGTGCTGTTGTCGTAAACAAAAGTAAATTCAGTTTATGCGCTATGTAGATGGTTTCGGCACTTACGGCATGTTTCACACATTCTCCATCCCTCCTGAGGCGATCAGGGCATAAAACACATACAGGGAAGTAATTCTGTACAGCAAGGAATATTCTCATGAATATGTGCACTGAAACTAGACATTAGATCTAGACATTAGATTATCTAGTTCTTTAGTGTACTGTTGCGGTAGATTGGACTACTACATATGTGTAAGCGCAATTAAACACATCTTATGCTACTCTGGTTACTGAGATGTTGTTGTTACTCACTTTAACAAAGTTTTATCATCCTTAAAACAAACATGCATCCATCCAAAGTATATCAAAAGTACTAATACTGTGGGCTTTTCAGTAACAGCTGTTTTTTTGTAGTAGGTGTTCCCAAAGCTACTCTGAATCAATCCTCATTTAAATGAATCTTTCAGTCTTCTGAGAGCCTTTCACTGCAGCTAAAAGTGGGGTGAGGATTTCACAGACAAGTATACAAAAAATCTGATAAAGGACTGTTTAAATTACACACTGCAAGAAATGATAGACAAAACAGAGCAATGTCACAATTAAAAAGAAGCTAAAATCTCTGTTCTCATGGTATTACGTGATGATGAATCAGTTTTGATATGGGGTTCCCACAGGTTTTGGATTGTGAGTTAAGTACAGTATGTACCTTTGGTTTGTGTGCATAGTGTGATCTTCCACCTGTGACTCTGATACCACACAATGTAGGAGGACAGGTGGATAAGCTGTTTTTAAACAGACACCACCTTCTTCATTTTATGTATATATTTAGCTGCATCAACAAGGCCATCTTCACATTTTCATGGTTATGAGAGATATTGAATCAGCTTGCTGTAAATTTTATTTCCTCTGTTAAAAAGAAAATATAGATAACTGAAATTCCCAAGCACATTTTCTTCAAGGCAGTGATCTGTGTTATCAACTTTATATATACACAGTTTGATTTGTGTTATGGGACATATCATTCATGCTCTTCAAGAACACATTGGTCAGGGCACATGTCTGAAAGAAGACCTCACAAATTACATAAACCACATGTTTGTTTGAGCTGTCTGGTTCCCATTGCTAACCAAGCACACCACACTGAAAGACAACATGTTGCTTTTGGACTGTGGGGACGCCATTGTGCACAAGGTGATGGATACATTTTTAAGTTAAGTTTGACATTGACCAAAAACTTGAGCAATCCATTGAAAGAAATATGTGACCAATGGATAGGAAGCATGTGATGTTATCATTACTGTTGGGACTCTTGAAGCCAGCAGTAATTGTTCAGAGTTTAGACCTTAGGCGCTACAGGTTAAATAATATTACATTTCCCTAGCAACGTTTACATCTGACATGCTTGAGGGACCTCATTTTTAAAAAATGGAACACTTCCTTCTCTGTTAAGAAAACTCACCATTGTTTTCAGACAATCCCCTAAAGCCTCAACACCTCTAGACCTTTGGGGAGCAGCCAGTGAACTATTCATTTTTTAGCCTGAATGATGATACTATAATAACAATACAATTTATGTAACTCATTATATGAAACTGAAAAATATTTGTAAATATCTGTTTGCATTAATAATTTCTGATGGACTTAAATTATAAGTTATACTTTAGTTTGTGAAAGCAGATAAATATCATTCTAGAAGTGCAGTGAGTGGAATGGAGAATATTGACAACATCATGGATTGTTTGTATCTAGAAACAGCACTTAGCAGATTAAATTAGTATAAAATTAAAGACACTTACATTAACATGTTACAATATGTGCCTCTGGAATGATCTACAGCTACTGTCTGCAAAAAGTGGGAACTATTCCTTAATCAGAATCCACAGTACCACTGAAATAAGATGTGGTACCCAAGCACATTTTGCTCCTTCAAAAGTTCTATGATGTTGTTACCTGGTTCATTTACCATTAGACTTTATCTACAGTTTGATTTTGTCTTTTTTTAGCTAGAGACTTTCTAAGCATTCTGTTTTAACACCTCTTTGCCTCTTCATTTAGAGTTGTAATTATAAAACAGTCCTGTAGGAGAAGTTTTTCACTATACCAGGCATATTTTGTCAGACATAAGTTGTGTCTTGTGGAGTTTGTTGTGTGCCTGCCCTTACATTTATGTTCATTACTTGTTTATTTATTGAATTATCCCTGTATTGCAAAGAACATTGGACTTTGAACATTGAACATTGATTCTGTCTGAAACTGAATTGGTAATAAATATTCCCAAGACAATGAGGTTAGAGCAAGGGACACCCAACAAATAGAACCTGTACCATCAATACCATTCCACTGGTACAACTTAGCTCGGAGCATATATTTATAGATGAAGGAAGTCTGTATTTGACAGCAGTCTTTACTTAGCATGTAGGATTAAACATATGTTCCCAGGATGTAGAGTCCAACAGCCCATACGGCTGTCACTGATAATAAGATTTACAGATCATTCCAGCTTCACAAGCTTGCAAGTAAAAACCAACAACATAAGCAGTAACCTTCCTAAATGGTTCGCAGATTTATTCCTGAAGTTATGAGCATTCTGGTATAATGGAGTCTGCCTCAAATTCTTGCTGAGGCAATACAGCCAAATCCAATCCAACTGCTTGGTAATCTGCTGAAAAATGGCCACAAACAAGAAGTAATTCCACAGCCATTTGATTATAATTTCCCCTGTGATTCTTCTGATTGTACAATTTCAGCGCTCATTAATCATTAAGAGGTCTGCACTGGAGGTTTAACAAGGGAGACCTGTTTCAAGGTCACATGGACTATTGGGTCCTGCAAGTGTGTGATTTGAGAGACAGACAGAGAACTGCAACTAGATTACTAAGACTCCAGTGGAAAGCCTCAAAAATAAACAACTACAGTATATTGTGGAATCTATGTGTGTTCTCATGGCTGCTGACACAGTCACAGTTTGTGGAATGAGGAATCATTTACACAAGGAGATTTTCCATCTCTATCTATAATGGATTATTTTCTCATATCCTGGCAGTGTATAGCTAAGTGAACTGGTCTGTAGTTCATGGGATGGTATGCATTTGAAGATAGAATATTAGAGAATATTATAGAATATTAGGAAGGAAAAAGATATAGCAACAGAAGAGCTGATAATGTTTGGTGGAGAGTACCACAATAATTTCTGAACAGGCATGCTGCAACTCCTTCAGTTCCCATTGTGGAGAAACTCTCATAGTTAATCATTATAATTACTGTACAGCAGGAACTACTGAGGGATGTTCTTCATTCTCAGGCTGGACATAACGGTGAGTACCCCCTCATAATGCTCTTCATTATACTCTGATGATGATAAGATTCTTATTTACTTAATTACTGATGCAATAATTATGAATGTAGTCAAGTGACCATCTTAACTGCTTAAGTATAAGTTTGTAGCAAATTATGTAAATAATAATTTGTCATTAAATTTGTAATAGCAAAGGCTATCACCGTTACGATCACTGAATATTAATACAGGCTGTTGAGTATTAATCACATAAGTGTTTTTCACACTGGCAGACTTAAACATTAAACTCTCGGTTTCTGAGGACAAACATATTTTAATCCACTTTAAATCTTAAAATTTACAGACAACTAGAAAAAAATAATAACATTAATAAAGGATGAATTAGCATGCAAATGAACCAGCAGCAGACTGTGTTAATGCTGCCATGCCTCTGTATGCTGTTAGATATGTGTTCATTATTTATTTACTTGCTTGCTGCCCTTTTCCTAGCTAATATCAGAACATTCTTATAACCAAACACAGTGTATGTAATTGGTTAAAACAATCAGATTATATCATTTTAAAGATCACATACAAAGACAAAAATATCAAATTTTCAATTAGCCTTTGTGCTGCTACAGATTGGTTAGGGCCATGAGCACTTGCCAATATCAGGACAAAAAAAATATAGTTAATCTGGTCTATGTATGGTTAGACAGTGGCTTCTTTTGAACAGCAGTCGCAAATATGGCATCTACTTAACAGCTGTAGTCAAAACACAAGGATGTTACAAAATATACAAATCACATAAAGAATTATATGCAACCATTGAAAATAAGGAAAGGAAAACAATACACCATAACATGTGAAAATAATTGTACAGATAAAAGGGAAAAGCCATGGTTGTATACAGCTGATCATGGGTTACTCTACTTTCTAATTCATCTCAACTTGTATTTCAAATGCACTGCCTAGCAGTGAAGTAACAACTTTTTTTTTCTTCTGGAGATCCCATCCAAACACTAGCTAAGCCTATCCCTTCACTGTTCAATTTTTACCACTGGACAGGAGCAAAAGTAATGAGCTATCTGGCGACCTCTGGTGGCTGAATACATTATAGAATTCAGTCCACACTTATAAAAGAGACTACTGTGTCTCAGCGATGCAGACACTATGTGATATGTACAAGAGTAACTCTGAAATGGGTGGTCCATCTTTTGTTGGCTTAAATTTAATTAATGAAGCTTGAACCTTCCAGCTCAGAGTTTATACAGTTTGCCATTCAATTTCCATCTTCAGGTTTAAAGTTGTGTCCCTGTACTTATTTAATGTTTTTCTTGGTCCAGGTGAAAATGTTTTCATGACTGGAAACAAGTGAGCTGTTTGTGTGAGATGAACATACTTACCAATGAGCACTGATGAATCAGAAAATCATGACAGCTTTGCCATCACTGAGAGATTTCTTCCCTCTGCCTGTCATTTAATTCAGTCATGTCATAGGTCTGCTTGACACCACATGCCAATAAACACTTGCACCAAACACATCAGTACTTCTGACTGAAATGTAAGTGAATCTGTAACAATTTTAACAACAGCTATAATAAGTTCATGATTAGCATTTGCATGTGTAAACATTCCCATTTAACAGTCTGCTCGCTGGTTGTTGGAAATGAAATAGACAAGAAACACATCCATTGTCAACCAAGCTGTGGAATGCAATTATAGTAATATGCAGCAGTTTCTAATAAGTACATCTTGTACTCGGGCCCTTGATGAACTTGTTACATCTATGAGTAGGGATGTCAATGAAATGGCTGCCAATATGCAGCAGGAATTTCCCATTGCCTGACAAGGTGAAGGAAGTGCAGCACATGCCACATGAAGCAGTAAGGTCCCCTGACACGTGAGGCAGATCACATTAGATCATTTAGCACATGTATTTCTGGAAAGGAACAACACTGTCATCATAACAGGAATGTGCACAGAATGCTGATTGTGTGAATCAATTTATGTGCCATTTTTGTGTGTATGCCAGGAATTCAGGTGTGTGTACAGCTGCATTTTTGAGTTTTATTAGGTTGTCACACAAAAAATGCCCTGGGTCCAAACTGATTGAAAAAATTAATTTACTCAGGAAAGCACCATAAAACTGCTTTGGCTTAAAATGCACCTTCTGAGAAGGTTTTGCAATGTTGTCTCTTACATCGGGACAATAACCCCTTATTGACCCATGTCTCTGCTCACCTGTTATTGCTGGATCTCTAAGGCCTCTGAGCTGTAATGTGACTGACACAGGGGCATGTTAATCTCTGATGTGTAACACCCCATATGTAACTCAGAGCAGCCAGTTTGTAGCATTAGCTGAGGTAGAGAGACATGGATCATTGCGTTAGATGAATGAAGGGGATGATTGAACGGTCATAGTGAGACATTAAGTTTGGGAGTGTGTTCAGGACACACGGAGGCCTATACTACTTTGGGAGAAAAAAACCTAATGGCATCTTTGGTCACAGTGAGTAAGGACCTCTGTTTGACATCCTATCCAAAAGATGGCATGGCCTACTGTAAAGGTTTTCAATCACTACACTGCGGAGTTCATTTTCCCCTTGGCAGACAGCCCCCTGCTGACACAAACAGCGGCCTCCCTGGGTCTCCGTCCGAGCTCTACCCAAACCTAGTCATGCTTACATTCAGCTGTCACACAGGAGTACGTTACAGCATAGTGAATCTGCATCCTCATGCAGCTAATGCATTCTTATGCACTTTGCCTTGTAAATCGCTCTGGATAAGAGCAGCTAACAAATGGCCTTAATGTAATGTAAATGAATCCCATAGACAGATTTATTAGAGAGTGCTATTCCTTAACTGCAGTTTGCCATAAAATATTTTGATTCATTACTTACAGTACTTTTGTTAATTTTCTTGTTTCTGTGAGCCACATAATGTATACATTGCTCTTGATATGTATATTTTGGTCACAGATTCAATAGAAAATCTATTCAATAGTAATAGAAGTTTCTGGCATTGGTGTACTTTACAGTAAATACATTATGGAATTCCTTTCAAAAATAGATATTTTTCATAGAAAAATTATTTGTAGTAGGTCTTTCTGTTCTCTTGACCATATTCATGAACTCGGTTCATGATAATTTCTGTATTCATTTCCAAATAAATGTATAATATATAATTACAATATTTCATACAAATTACAATATATAATCACTTTTAACAAATGAAAAAATATATATCAGGAAATACTGTACTCCTTTATAATAGCAATGTAAAATCCCAATTTTGCTTTTTAAATGCAGCCTCATAAATCTGTACTCTGGGCGTTCTGTGTATGGCCAGAGAACCAAGAGGGAGCAAAAAGCTAAGAAAATCAGCTTCCTCACATCAAGAAGTAATCCCTCATATGAGCTCCAAATATGAGAGGAATGATCAGCTGGCATGAGAGGTTATGCAAATCTGTGAACGTGTTTGATGGCTTTACTAAGTGGATCTTCTGAATAAGTTCAAAAAAATGATTTCTCAGAACATGTCTCTGTGCACTGCAAATGCCAAATCAGGTTAAGCAAAGCTAGTTATGTAATACATGCTGCAAAAATCATGTTTTATAGCTGCACTGGAAGTCATGGCAGAAGGACCTTCAAGGCATGACTTCCATGACTTGACAGCATAAAGAGAATTTCTAGATATTCTATTCAGAGTTCTTGGGGTTGTTTGTGACTGTCATTACTATTTGCAAACGTACTATTTACATTGGAGGGGTAATTTATTGGACATTTTGTGATTATTTCTTACATTGCAGCGTTATGCAATATTTCCTAATACGCACGGATGTATTTGCAAATAAGGGAGTATGCTTTCGTATTTTAAATGATGGTCGAAGATCACTGACAATTGTTGATGGATACTTAAAAATATGCAGAACCCCAGTGACCTGGTCTCAACAAAATCTTATGTCTTAAATTTAACCTGGTGTTAAATTAAAACACATTCCTACACAGACAACTGGCTCATGTCTGTGAACACATAAAACATTATTACCAGGTATATTTTAAAACAGGGTTGACTGACATCAACAAGTTCTGTTTAAAAGTGCAGTCCTTTTTAAACATGGAGACTGAGCACTGCTGTCCGTTAAAGCATGAAAGTTGCTACACCCTGCACACTCCTCAGGTTCTTGTTGACTGAGGTTATTTTAAGCATAATATGTTTTATAATACACTTTCATTTGTAAAGCTGTTCATAAATTAAGGATACTTGAGGCTGGACTGAGGAGTATGCAAGTGCAACTTTTGTGCTGCATTCCTTAAATAGGTACATGGTAGGTATGTCTGTGTGAGTGTGTGTGTGTGTGTGTGTGTGTGTGTGTGTGTGTGTGTGTGTGTGTGTGTGTGTGTGTGTGTGTGTGTGTGTGTGTGTGTGTGTGTGTGTGTGTGTGTGTGTGTGTGTGTGTGCGTGAATATTATTTAACAGAGGTGAGCGAGAGGTGGAGCAATGTGGAGGAGTATAAAAAATGGACTCGAATCAAGGGGAACATATTCTTCCTCAGGATATCTGACTTATGGAACACACTGCACTGGCTGAAAGAAGCACTGTTGCCTGGTTCAAATCTGAGGTATGTGTTGATTTTTTTATGTATATATGTATGAGAGCATGCATATCATTTATGCCTTTATCAGTAAATGTATGATCACTTGTGATTACATTTTCATTAATTGTCCTTAAATTTGCTATTATACAGTTTAAGAACTAGTCTTTGAATTATTTTACCATACATAAAAATAATAAAATAAAATAACAGCACAAGTGAGCACGTGCACTACTGCATTCAGAAACATTACCCCAAAACATGGAATGTTTCAACAAGCACTTAATATAAAGCAAAAGAAAAATATGTACATACTTTGAAAATACTAAACATAAAACACTGTACATACCAATTTATTCATGTAAGGTCTCTCTGTCTGTAGGGCAGCACACAGAGTTCAAGAAATTAAGCTTCCTAAAATTCTCCATTCGTTACAATATCACAGCGTCAGTATCTATCACTGTCGTGCAGCAGACTGAGAAAAGCAGAGGAACACAATGGCATGTCTTTCATGCTGTGCTGGAGTCATTTGTTTCTTCTTCAAAGTAATTCAAATGTCTTCCTGAGAGTGGAGAGCCAACAAATACAGAAATACAGAGTCCGTCATAACTGATAAGGTCAAGACAATAAGCAACATTTTCCTGCAGAAAAGCTTTCAAGCAGATAAGAAACATGACCTAACTGATAAGTGTTAACAACGTGTTCTTGAAAAAAACTTGGTCTCTGGCAACTGTACAATTGTCTATGATCTGAGTTACCCACTATAGCTTTCATCCGTTGTGTCCAGGCACAAACTGAGCTGTAATTATCGCCCCTCCCCTCTGCCCAGATCTCCAATCCTCAGAGACTGTCCTGTTATTAACCACTGAGGGCGCAGTCGCTCTCACCCACAGCGATGTTCCCTTGGGGTCACTTACAGTTCCCCTGCCATTGTTATTGTCCAGCTGCAGGTCCCCTGTTCAGCATGTCCATGACTGACTGCCCATCTCTCACCCCTGCCCTAAGCTGGTGGGAAGGAATGGGTGAAGAAGTGAGGTACTTTCTCTGCACGCATGAAAGTGTGCACGTATGCACCCTACACAGTGCTCTCACTCGAAAAGGGGCCGAGCAAAAGAACAGGTCTTCTGCTCAACGCTTGTCCACCCAAAGCTAGAGGGGCTAACATATGAATAAAGAACAACAAATACAACAGCAAAGTAGTAGGTCCTAAATACAATAAACTAGCACACATCCAGATCTGCGGGCGTATAAGTGTACACACAAATACAAACGCACACATGGCAGACAAAACTATTCATTAACCAAAAAGGAACTGGACTTCCCTTTGCCTTAAGAGCAACCTCAATCCCTTTTTGAGTGCTGTGTTAAGGTTTTGAAGTGTTGCGACATCAGATCATCCTTAAAAAAGAGTGAGGAAATGAGGAAAAACCGTTTCCACCATAGGGTCGTCTGGTTACCTAATTTCTTTTGTATTTCCTCTGCCATACTTCTACCATGCAATGAAATAATCACACCCATTGACTCCCATGAGACATAAACCAATCAAAATGTAGGAAAAAACACCTAAGGACAGAAAATCCTTGTCTAAGATATCCATTTTAGGACATCATCATACAGTAACTGTATAGACATATCATATAGGCAAACATGAATGTCTCTCCAACATAACTCGTACATGCTGTGCACCTGTGTCTCATACATGGCATTTATCTTATCAGTTAAAAATAGTAAAAAAATAGGTCAGGCAGAGTTAGACAGAGCCCCAGTTTGACAGGAACTGAAGGGATAAACATATAGTGATGTCTATAAATGTCATTACTTATTATCTTTTGTATTAACTGTTTTATTTATAATGCACCACACTCACTACAGACTTAAATATTGTTGCATGTTGATCTTTGCAACCTTCCAGAACCATGAACTTGATGTAAATATATTTTCAAAATTTGTTTTCCCTTCTGCTTGCAACCTGGATTTTTTTAGGATATTCCAAAGATTACCAGAAGCTTTGGCAGTAACACCCTAGAGTGCAAGACATCAACATCTCAATATTCTTCTGCAAGAAAACAAAAGGTAATGTAAGAGCAGGTCAATGCAGGAACACTGCTTTGGTGAAGATTCAAAGGGAATTAATGTTTCTGTATTGCAAATAAATACATTTCCTGGACTTGACAGTCATAGATCTCTTTCATCTGACCGACTTTCCAGTACTAGGGCTGGCAGAGTAACCAAATTTCCATCATAAATATATGAAGCCAAGCAAAAACTAATCACCAAATGCCATTTTTGATGGACAAAAAATGTAAGCACTTACACAAGTACTGCCCCATTTTGTATTTTAATTAAAATCTATGGAACACAAATTTTCAAGACAATAGTGGCACTTTACCTTCTGCATTAATCTGGTTGGAGAAATGTAGATTCACAGCTCGAAAGCCTTAAAACCTCTGTCTATCCTAAAATTAAGACATTCAATTGATATTCTCAATGAAATAATACAATTAACATCACATATTGTTACTTTAAAATGAGTCATGGTATTCCTGTCGTCTGTCTGGTATAAATCACATCGGCTATAAAAAGCAAAAGGAGGGGTCATGAGAGAGGAAATAAAATAATAATTCCCTGTGTAGCTTTCTGAAACTAGTTAGCTGACATTTGTTTGATATTGTTTGAGATTAGTGCAGCAGCAGATTTGACAATGTCCTTTTGAAGTGCAAATGAATCCACAGAATTGAAAGGTATGATGACCACCTCCCCCAACCCCATATTTACAAAGTCTGTGAACTTGCAATCCGCATAGCACTTTGAACAGTATGCTTACAAACCGACTACATTTATAGTACTGTCCTCCTTAAACTGGCAATTTCAGGTTTCAAATGTTCATATTTAATCCTTTATGACCATATTTCTCAAAAATACTGAAAATAACTTACAATATGTGCAGTCCTATGGGTTGCCTGGATTGTGTTGTGGTGTGGTCACATGAGTTACAGAATACATGCCAGATTAATCACAATTACTGGTTAGACAGGTAATACTTTTTGAAGACTGTAATTAGACAGAAGTAATTGGGTATGTTGGTACAGACAGGGTATCTCGTAATGCTCGGAAACCAACTCCTGGTTGCTACATGTCCCTCCAGATCATGCCTCATGTCATTGCAGTGTGTGTGTGTGTGTATGGTTTGGAATACATTTTGTGGAAATTTTCTAGAAAAAGCTAGATTTGATGAACAGAAGATCTGAAAATCTGTAGAACTTCCCTATAAACTTTGTCAAATATTAGCAATGTTTTTGTAAAATGTCCTATTTTACCAGAAAATCATTATGAAATATAAGTTGTTCACATAATATGCTTGTTTCATTTAACTCTGCAGGTGGACAATCATTTACATTTAGTGTGTTTCGCATTATATATGACCTGGTGTGTGTGACTTTTTACATTTCAACAGCAATTACAGGAAAACCATATGACAGAAAAGAATGAAACCTTTGAACTGTGTTGTTATGAGCAGACTTACTATAACTGGAAAACACGTTTTTATTATTCTGCAATTATTCTGTAGTTAAGCAATTCAACTTCTATCATTCAAACAGACAGAAAAGAAAAAGACACAAGCTGCATTTTAAGCTCTAACACATTCAGGAGAATGAATTTTCAGACAACATGAATCCGCTTAACAGTTTATTGTGATGTGGCAAGTTGTATAAAGGTACAGACATTTCATCTTGGGCTTGGTGTCCAAGGGTGCAGTGTCATGCATTTTTTGAGTGAGGTGAACCCCCCAAAAACAACCAGCCAAGAGGAGCTAAATCTTTAACAGATGTGTGGGGCTGCCATCTACCTTGTGGACATACCAGGTTTTAACTAGAGCAGCTTCACAAAACAAACATGGCTGCTCAATACTTGGTGACTGTAGCAAAGATGTCTTTCATTGAGACATCACTGCCAATCTCGATCTCCATACATCAAACTGTTACATTGGCAGGGAGCTTGAGGGGATTCTAGCACTAACCCCCAGTGTAACCCCTGGGCTGTGGACGGCAGGAACACCCCACTGTTCCTGATGGCAGCTGCATATTTGTTGGACAACAGGTCCCATTCCACCACAAAACAAATTTGGTGTTGGTGTGAATATACCTTTACGATCGCAGGGGTTGTATTCTCGGAGTGAATAGACATTGTTGCGAATTGGCCCCCAAAAAAGTATAGAACTCAGGGCATGATTTAGGCTGCTGGGTGTGGTGGTGAATGTTGAGGTAGACATGAGAGACAATGGGTGGTGAGTGGTGGGGCAGCTGACCGCTTGAACAGGGGAAGGCAACAAGGGAGAAAGGAGGAGAACGGAGCAGGGACCAGTAAAGCATGCTGGTGCATGGCAGTAGATGGAGAGAGTCTGCAGACTATGCAGAGTATGCAGGAGCAAGCAGCTAACAGCATGGCTGCTGCGCATAGGCTCCAGGTGCACCTGCTGTGTGGATGCAAGCGAACACATTGGGATGTGTGAGCGAGGGAGAAAGGAAATTCAAAACTTTGAATTCAGAAATTCAAAGTTTTGAATTCAGAAATTCAAAGTTTTGAATTCAGAAATTGAAAGTTCAATGTCTCATGAATGCTTCTGCAATGTTTCTTACCAAATCTCACTTACCACTGCAGTACACTACTGGATTACACCCATTGTGTGCCAGGCAAATTTAGTGATTTTGAGTGGATTTATGAAAAAAAGGTCTTGGAAGTGAATTTTATCATAATGCAGACATGATCACACAGCATGGTCTGGACAAAATTGTTGAAACAGCAAGATTTCAGAAACCAGCAAGAGGTGGGGTGGGCTAACACTAAACACATTCACTCAAGATCAGGTTGGACTAGCGAGAAACCATAGATATCGTTGCAATTGATGCAAACAGACCTATCAGGTCAGCTTTGAATGGTTTGAATCAGTTGAAATACCGCTGAGCTACACGCTATGGAAGTTAATGCAAGTTAATTCATGTAGTTTGTTTTTTTGTTTTTTTGGGGGTGTCTACAAACGTTTATATCTCCGGCTTGGTTTGGACTATTGTTGAAATTCAGATATCACTATTCAGCGGAAATAACAGATTCTGACAATATTTGAATGAACACTGTACCTTGTGCCATTACTGAGATATTAATACAGAAACCTGGCTGACCCACCGGTAAGTTACACTCATAGCTTTAAGTTATGGCCTCCTCAGCCATTTCTAAATAAATGTGAAGACTTTAAATTGGAAAGAGATCCATACTATGAGGTGAGCCTTTGATCCTGAATATTTTGCAGGAGTTGGAACCTCTAATGGCGAACCCAGGCCCGGAGACTTCATCAGAGCAGCAGAAGAAGCAGGGTCAAGAGAGGACTGAGCAGCAGCTGGCAGAAGCTTCCTCCAAAGCTCAGAAAGCCAAATCAGCACTCTTCAGGGTCGTCTCCTATTTTTCTGGGGACATGCATGTCTTTGGAGAATGGATGAAAAGTGAGATACTCTCCATGTTAGCTTCATACTGAGGGCATGCCTGCCAGTAAATTTTTTGTGTAAAAAGGGTCTAAATAAAACCAATAACAAACCATTTGGTACTGTTGAACTGTTAGTGGTTCTACACATGACCAAAAATGTTCCTCTGTGATTACAAGAAAGGAGACCCATTATTTGAAATGCTGGAATGATTAACTATTAATAGGTAACATTAATGGATAAATGTTGTCATATAATTCTTATATATGCTGATGACATGGATATGCATTGTAGGTGGATAAAACCCTTATTACTTGCTGCCATATTCATTAGTTTTTATTCCAAAGTATAACATGAGTAGTGCATGTTTGCAGAGCCAGCTGGTATTTTCACTTCTTGGCTGTTATTTATGTGGACACATTTCCTCATCCTGGAGAATCCTGGAATGATTTTCATTGAGTTAGTTAGTTATTTTTTTAGAGCTGAGCTGAAATGTGTCTACTACAATCACTCAGGCAGGTTACTCTGGCACCATCAGTGGCATGGCATAAGTTTTACACTCCAGTACAGAAGCAAATGGTATTTTTACTATTTTTACTATTTGTTTCAGTGGTGTACTGACACACAAAATGTTATGATGAAAACGAACATTTGAAGCTTTCTATTGTTGGCCTCATTGAGTCAGATTTGCCATGACCTTTTCTTTTTCCCTTTCAGGGCAGTTTTTTCTCCTGCAGCTCCTAGACTGGGTGCTTCGGGGGGCTGCTCAGGTCATGTTTGTCAACAATCCCCTAAGTGGACTGATCATCTTTGCTGGGTTAATCCTGCAGAATCGATGGTGGGCACTGAACGGCTTTGTGGGAACCCTGTTCGCTACCATATCTGCTCTCATTCTTCATCAAAGCAGGTACACCATCTTTCCTCTGGATAAATACTTTTGTACCCATGGGTGTAATAATCGCTTTTGCCTTGGTCAGTACATTGTAATTATCTGTTGACATATGAGCATGATGGATGATCTTAAAAATTGTTGCTGTTGCCATGACATCTCTGCTAATTTGGAAATATATTCATAGATGACAGATGATAATTATTGTCAGAATTCACGTTTAAATTTTAATTTTAATATTTGGCATAATTTTTGTAAGCCATTTTTTTCCCTTGGGGAAAAATCTTCTTCAGGGGTGCCATAGCTGCTGGTCTTTATGGATATAATGGAATCCTGGTGGGTCTTCTAATGGCAGTCTTTTCTGATAAGGGAGACTGGTACTGGTGGCTTTTGCTTCCAAATATCTTCATGTCAATGACCTGGTGAGTAAATATTGTCTTTCCCAGTTCTTACAAAATCATTGTTCTAACAAATAAACAATTCTTGTGTGGCTCTGGGGGACCAAAATTTGAATTAAAATATATAAATCACAAAAATGTACATACATACATGCAGAACAATGGACAATGTAGAAAACAACAGAAGCACTTTTAATATTACTAACATTACATATTTCTCATTCATTTAACTATTGGTGTCTACTTATTCCTGTATTCCTGTCAGTTTGAACAAAAATTAAGTTCTTGTGAGGTTGGAACTGTTTCCGCATACTATGTGGCTGACTGTTAAACTGTATTTTTTCAGAAATGACTTACTGATGCGCTTTTTGAAGCCCCATAGTTTCCAGTGCCTTGGCATCAATCAACAGCAGATGGGACCTTCCTGTTTTCACCCTACCTTTCAACATCCTGGTCTGCTTGCATATGGTGGCCACTGGCCACTACAACAACCACTTCCCCCAAGTCCTCATCCAGCCCACATCGTCTCTGTCTAACATCACCTGGTCAGAGGTAGATGTGGCCAAGGTAAGATAAATGAAATTTGAAAAAAAAAATGCCCTTTGAAAGTATGGGCAGAGATATTTGAAATGAAGTTAATTTTCTGTTGTTAACAAATCCATCTTGTCTATTGCTTTTGCCCAGCTGTTCCGCTCTGTGCCTGTTGGAATTGGACAAGTGTATGGATGTGATAATCCATGGACCGGTGGGATTTTCATCATCGCCTTGTTTATTTCTTCACCAATCACATGCTTGCATGCGACTATTGGCTCAGCTGTTGGCATGGTGTCAGGTGAAGACTTCAAGATTGTTTGATCTTGTGGCCAAGTGGTGACAGAGAATTATTGGCTTACCAGAATTTAAAGATGACAGCAGAGCTCTGTTGACATTTCATTTGTATGTGTGTGAGGGATCTGGGGAAGCACAAAAACACTCTTTAGAGAAAAAGAGAAAAAGTGGGGCTATGCCATGGGTGTGTCCAAGCTGACCAGCTCGGGGACAGTATTTGAACATTTGACACAGGACTCACTAAAGGGAATGTAATTTCACTGACTTTGAAAGTAAGGTATGATTTAAATGTCATCATGTCTTCATTTAACAGGTCTTGCACTGGCTGCTCCTTTTGAGAATATCTACTTTGGTCTGTGGGGCTATAACTGCGTTCTGGCCTGCATTGCAATTGGAGGGATGTTCTATGCCCTGACCTGGCAGACTCACCTCCTGGCCATTTCCTGTGGTAGGTCTGAACTCCTGCAGTCAGCGTGCATAGTCTGTAGTGGTCAATAAGAAATAAATGGCTGCGATACTCACCCGTGACTATTATCTCTCTTTTTCATAGCATTTTTCTGTGCATACCTGGGCTCTGCCATTGCAAATGTAATGGCCACAGTAAGTACTGCACACTGGAAACAATACTTTCTAGATGACCTGAATGCAGCTGCCACAATGCATTAGAAAGTAGAAGTATACACAGTATATTAATAATGAACTGTAAGTTGAATATGTAATTCAAATGTTAAGTCTGTGCCAAATAAATTTTCCTTTGACTTTTTTTTTTTTTTCTTTTTACAGTTTGGGCTTCCTGCCTGTACCTGGCCTTTCTGCCTGTCAGCGCTCACCTTCCTTTTGATCACCACGGAAACCAAATCCATATACAGACTGCCACTTGCGAAGGTGACTTACCCTGAGAAAAATCTCCGATATTTCTGGAAATTGAGAAAAGCTGAGAAAGCAGAGGAGGCACAAAAGTCAAAAAGAGATGAAGAGGAAGAACCAGAGAGCAATAAAATTGAACAGGAAAATAATTTAAACAGCCACATCAAAACAGCAATAAATATGGACAGATTCATGAATGTTGAAGACAGTAATACTGTGGAGTCCAATAGTAAAATGGAAGGAAGTGGAGATGAGCTGACTGAGGTGAGAGTCACAGAAAATGTGTGATCTGTAAACAGAAAAATAATATATTAAGATATGAAACTTCATCTTTGATCTATGTATTGGTGTCCTCATTCATGACCATTACATTTGGAGAACTGCTGTATGAAAATGGTTATTTTTAAACAAAGAATGTATGTCTTTTCCCAAATTATGCATTGTTAGTGGCATTCAGAAATCTTAAAAACTGCCATTTTGGTCAATTAATGTTCATGCCCTAAAATCATACACGAAAATGTACTTTTGCACTTGTAAATACTTATCCTGAGAACTCCAGTCTCATCCAAGATTGCAGATTTTTGTGTGATGAAAATGATACTTCAGCATCATCATCCATGTTATGTTCTCATACATAGGTAATGTATTGCATAAGCACTTTATTAACTTCACTTATGACCCATATGTTTTATATGGATGCGCACATAATCTTCACAGATGGTTGGAGTTTAGGGTAAACAGATAAACGATTATTTACACCATGTTATAATGCAGCTCTTTCAGGTGAATGTTATGTCAATGATATTGCTTAAATAGGAAATGTGTTCAACACACCAGTATATATTTAATATATTTCTATATTTATAGTAATTGCCAGTCTGGCCCACTAAATGGCACTGATTTATCTGTATGCACTATATTTTGTGTACACGTCCTTTGTGGTTATCAGGCTCAGAATGATGTGTGAAAACTTTTGCAACCAGGTTTTTTTTTCAAGTGGCATTGTGAGTATTCAAGTAGAAAGTAAACTCTGCCTCAGATTGAGAGTTATGTGCTTTGGCTGATCTCAGAACCTGAACAGATGAGTAGATTATAACAGAATATTATTAGTTATTCAATTCCATGTGCAGTGGTGTTGCTTCCTTTTGTGGTGATTGCAATATATAACTGCTAACTTATGGAAAATGTAAAAAAAACACACCTTCACAATGTGTACTCAGGAGTACTGAGCCCAGTTGCTACAGCTTTGAAACTCATTATGACCACATTGTAGTGTGCCAGTGAGGTTGTGCTTTGGAATTCTCCTGTTTGAACCATCCACGACCCTCGTATGTATGACTGCAAGCTGAGATACCACACATCTACAGCATGACCAGGGTAGTAAGCAAGTTCTGACATAAAGTACTGACAAAGATCATGTACCAGCTCCAAGCATCAGTCCCTACAATTCAACACTCCCATATTGATCAAGAAATGTAATTTTTTATATTTTTGTTTTCTCCTGGCCATTCATATGCTGTCATTCCAGTTTTTCCAGTACAGCCCTGTTTCACAGCTCCTTTTTTCAGGTTTTGTAAGTTTTTTACACAAAGCTTTTAAATTAGTATCCCAAATAAAACTTTGAGAAATATGGACACCCTACATTTCTGGTAGGTTATTGAAAGTTATTTAAAACTTTTCTTTTACACATGCACTGACCTGAACGAATATATCTTGTTAAATGTAACAGCCTATAATGAAGCAAATGCAGAGACTGAACTTAAAAGATTTCAGAATTAAGATTTTGGACCCTGTCATAATGTTATTATGAAAATGAGATAACCATGCATTTTTACATAATGTCCCATGAGTCCTCAGATGACGTTATCAGTAATAAGGCCCAGGGCGATTCAAGAATCTGTTTGCACTGGCAACAAAGACCTCAAACAAGTTACTGTCCTTCTGGGGATGGCTTAACTCTCATGGTGGACCATGTAATGATTCCATGCTGTTTTTTCTTCCATCACTCAAGCTATGTCTGGTCACATGTCTTTGTAATACATTTTTATAAATAAACAACCCAAATGTTGTACTTTGTTCTCAGTTTTTTGGACTGGGTCTGACGCCGACAAGGGCAGGCTGTGGACAGCAGAGTAAGTGAAGAAGTGTTAACTGACATTTTCAAGAAGACAACCTTTCAGGAAGTCAGAAAAATGGTTCTATTACATGAGAAAGTTGTTAGTCATTAAAATTAATTTTCACCATCTGAATATTGTAATAGTTTTACAATTAGTATGTAGTAGCTAACCTTGTCTGTAGATGATTACTTACTAAAATAACATATTTTAAAGAAAATCTGTGGCTGTCTGATTTTGAAATGAGAATGTGTGCAGCCTGTCTGACAAGGGAAGCTTGTAGCCACATGCTACAGAAAGCTGTCACTGCTAAGTCAAAGGACATTTATAGAAGTGAGACTCAATGCACAGCCTTTATTTTTAGTGTGAACTACTCCTGAAAAATTGTGAAAAATGCCGGAGAAGAAACTACCATTAGCTGCCGATTGACATGTGATGAATGGCAAGCTCACACTGATGTTATCAGCTCCTTCACTCAGAAAGGTCACAAGTGATGGTTCTCTCATTCCTCACACAGGTTCTTCTGATTTACAGTTTTAACTCATTTTATGCACATTTAACTCAGAGGCAAGTACCAATGATTCATGGCTTTTACATAACAGTTTAGACAGAAAGTTTGCGTTGACCTACATATTGTCATGCTTTGCATTTCGGAGAGTTTCTAGAAAGTTTTCGACGTTTACAGCTTCCTCTGGACAGTATGCCTGTATTCTGATTTTACAGACTTAAGCATTTCATTTTGTCAGTTGCTTATGTAAAAGAAAAAAAATATGAACTATAAATATGAAAAACACATTTTGCTGAGGGATGTTTGCTTGAGGAAGGTGGTAAAGACAAGGCTGCAGAGTTTCTTGGAAAACGCAGGTATTATTTTAAGTTGCTTGAGTGATGCAGCAAAGAGAAGGCTGAAGGTCTTCTTTGAAAGTGTTGGTGCAAAGTTTTGGTGAATGTAAAATAAACTTTAAGTTTTTTTCCAGTGGTGAATATATAAATTTAACTAAAAGTCCATTATATTTTCCCAGATTTAGCAGAGCAAAATTAAAGGTTTGCTCAGAGACTTCTTATGTACTGGGGCGGTCCTGTTTTGCAATGCTGCAGTTGTATGTAGTTCAGTAGAACTGCCTGAAATATATTAATGAAAGTGACAACATGAGAAACCTTTTCTTGTTATTTATTACATTATTTTAAATAAACCACTTTCATACCTTTTGTTCACTGGACCCAGTTAAATACTGTAGTAACAACTCAGAGCCACTAGGTGGTAGTACATTCATATCTGAAATAACTTTTCCACAGCTGGAGTTTCCTCTGAGAACACATATACCTAATCTGAGTATTTACACACTAAACAGCCATTCTCAGTAAAGTATATTACATTCATAAACCACATAATTAAAGAAGAAAAAAACAAGGTGAAGACTACCTGTTAATGGGCTTTAAAACAATATCCTCTTATACAAGGCTCTACATGATTCTACCAACCACACATCACAATAAACACTAGCTACCAGTCTATCAGCTTGCTGAAAAATGGTCACAGTATGGTAGCAGCAGTTGGGTAACGGCTTTAGCACGACTTCAGATATGCTGCAGTGAGTCATCTCTAATTTCATGGGGTTGAATGAGAGAGATTGTGTTACTTGCTGACATGCTTTCCAGGTACACGTGAATCCAAATGCATTTGCCACAGCCCTTTGCGGAGTAGTCCAAAACATACTGTATTGTGGACTATGACTACATTATCACAGATGGAAACAGCACACATGGGCTGGAACCAAGCCTTTTTCTACTGAGTTTACTGTAAATTCCAACAGTCTGCATTAAATGTTACAACAACATACTGTGCCCCCAAAAACAAGAAATTTGAAATTATGCTATGGAAGAATAAAAGAAAAATCAACTAAACAACTGGGAATATCAGTGAATGGATGGTTCTTGGTCTCGCCCTCCTTTCTGTGAAATCAAAGAAAAACCACCAGTATAGATGACCTTGAAAATAATGATGTTTCTGTAAATTAATGTTCAATTTGTCTATTGCAATTAAAACTTGTGGTATTCTATTTCTGTTTCCCACATAAAAATATTTCACATGATGGAGACAGATTCAGATATGGCTTGTGAAGTATCTGAATTTACTTTTGTATTTAGAGATGCAGTTTCTGATCATTTGACAGCTGGGTTTTGTCTTTCTGTTTCTGCAAGAGGGGCATGTTAAAGTGCCTTCATTTCCTAGAAGAAAAACTGCATTCAATTCAGCAACCAAATGACTCACATACTGCTGCTGCGTATGAGCCCCCCCAAGGGTGAAAAGTTTAGTTGGACTGTCATTATTTTTGAGGCTTATCAAAGGAGCAAACCTCTCATAATTGTTCTGTTCCTAATCATTGTTCTGACATGCCCCCTTCCCAAAATTAAACAAAACTTTACATAAAACTGGGCCCATTAGTTCATACATTATCTATATACAGCCAAAATTAAAGCTTTTTCAAATGCACAAAAGAAAAAAGTTACAATCGGGAGAGTATGTACTTAAAATACAAATAAAGTGCTTCTGTTTAAACAATATCCTCTATCATGAGGTATAAAAAGTCACAAAAATATAAAAGTAAGTAATGCATCCATCAATGACATGTACAACAACATTTACAGTCAGGGAAATGTGTCCCATCTCTCCCTTCATATACACAGTATATACATATATCTGTTCCTTTCATATATTATGACAATATATATAATTTTTTGAAGGTCATACTAAAAAGTCCTACAAAACCACAAGGAAGAGAGAGCAGAAAAGTAACAGTTTGAAGTGGAGGAGGTAAGGCGTGGGGGAAGAGGACTTGGGAAAAATCCGCCAGCGTTCCCTAGTAGGGTGGAGCATCTCCATGTCCTTCAGGGCATTGTAGGCAGCGGAGGTGAAGTTAGTGTCCCCAGTGGTGAGGAGGTCAAACACACAGGAGTGAAAGTAGATGTCCCTAATCTCCAGCTGCTCCTGGCACGTTGCCATGGCAGCCTTCAGGGTGAATCCGCCCTGGGGGGCTGCCACAAGGCCCAGGCTGGAGCCGGGCTGCCGGTGCTGGTGCTGAGGCACGGGCCAGTGTAGACCCGGTTCCGCCGTCAGGGGTAGGTGCCCGTCCCGGTCGATGCGCTCAGCTGCAGGACAGCCGTTCACACACAGCTGCAGGTCCTGAGTCTCGTCATCGAAAGCCATGGCCACCTCCCTGGGCACACGCACTGCTAACGTTAGATAGCGGCCCAGCTGCCGCACCACCACTGTGGTGCCAATGTAGCCGGCGTGGATTTCCATGTGACGTCCAGCTGCCTTCTCTGTGATCCACAGGCTGTGGCTGTTTGCGGCTCCGCCCCCGCTCACCGATCCGTCCATGAAGGCTGCTGGCAGGTCGTCTGTCACGGCCTGGTACACCTTCTGCTCTGTGCAGTCCTGATATGGCTTGAATATCATTGTAATCTGGGGAAAAAAGAATAAAGGGCTTTAGAGGATGTGTCAATTTTAAAAACTTGTTTATATAGAGCCCAAGGAATTAAGGGGAACCATTTTACAACTCCTTGGCACACAGTAACAACACTGTGTGTGGAGGATCCCTGTAAAACTGGAAAAATGTAGATAGTGCAATTGATTTTTAATGGGTGAATGGTCAGTGAACCTAAAGCCCAAAATCAGGGGTTTCAACAGTTTCAATAAAGGAATACACTTCATTTTGGATTGTTTAAATTTCATTTTACATTTTCTTTACACAGACTGCTGAAAATTTTTTCATAAAACTGCTTAGACTGATGTCTGAAGCATATTTTCAGCCTCTGGCGGTCACAGAGGAGGAGATGTTCAGTCTGTTTGTCCCAGTTGACTCTTGGCATATAGTTCTATTTTTGTCTGAATTACCCTGTGTGCACCTACTGTATATGCAGACTGCAACTCAGGTTATTGGCTTATCGAGCTCACATCAGATCATATTGTTCATCTGATGAGGAAAGCCCTGAGGGATTCAGTTTGTGTATCCAATTGCTGAGAGTTCTATTTCATGTTTACAAAAACCTCACCTGTCACCCAGTGTGACCCTGTTAGTGATGGGAGAATGAGGAGTCCTGAACCCCATAAAGGGTGGAGTTACAAAGAGCTCCCAGTAACTGACAGCTATCATATTTTGACCAATCAAAAGACTGTGCAGGGAAATATGATGAGTTCAGACTAGTATGTTACTGACAGGTAGATAACTCATTAATAGAATCGGGACTCAACTATACAGTACTGCCAGGCACAGAAACAAGTAAAGCATGATATTAAGTTTACCTGGCGACCAAACCACTGTGCAGAGACATAGAAACAGAACACAACTGAGATGTTCTACATTTGGTACAAAGGAGGAAGATTCTGTAAGATAGCAGTAACACTGCAGCAGGATTAAATCGGACATTGCAGTGTGCTATAATAATTTGTACAGTGTCATAAGTTCAATCAAACATTTCTTTTGGTGTGATGTAATCAATCCAGACAGAGAATGCATAAATATTTACTACCATTTCCTCTTTGTATTCACATAGACATGAGACCCCATCCCTTCTGAATTCTTGTGCTACACAGAAGATGAATGTACACTCTCCACTGTGTATGTAGTCAGCATGGCGCTCGCAGTGCATTCAGCACAATCAATGACAGCTGAGAGCTGGACGTCACGGTCTCAATCGCTTTCCAGAGCCAGCCATTTTATCTGAGGACGATGGACCCTCACAGATTCCTCATCTGAGTTTGAGGACGGAGTCAGACGAATGACTCCAGACAGCCCAACGTAAAACATCCACGAGCACAAACTGAGGGGAATTCCTGGGCTCTGCTCTTGATCATATTTATCGTGTTGGACAGCATGAGAGGAGAATGGGAGACAGATGTCCACACCCGTAAGGCACAGTTATACACCCTGCTCAGTCTGTATGAAAACCGCAGCACTGTTACAGAGGCCATCCTCACTGGGAAGGTGGATCAGAACAAGTAAGACTGATCTTGTGAATGTGTCCCAACCAAATGGATACATCCCTATGATTCCCTATGACTTCTGTCAGCAACTTTACTCTGCACTCCAGAACAGTACAACACACAGCCAATTTCCCACTCCACTTCACAGCTTTCAGAAGCACATATGCAGGCATGTGTTTGCTTTTGAGAATAAAAACCCTAAAACCCTGTGAGACAAAGAGCGGCAGAAAACAGCCAGTATGGGAGGCATTGTTGCAACAGAATGGAACAATTGGATCAATTCCACTGGAACGGGAGGCCAAAGAAATGACAACCATATGGTTGATATTTTTGTGTTTGTAATTCTAATTGGTACAGTTAGAGGTTAGGTACCTATGCATTCTGGCCAGGACAGCTATGGGTTTAATGTAATTTTTCAAGTCTGGCAGTCACATGGGATACAACCTAACCAAAATGTTAATGGATGACAGGTGCTTAATGGAACAACTGACCTTAATGGTTGCCGTAGCATGGGATCCAGGAACGACAGGTACGTTTGTCACCTGCACTGACAGGTAGTTGTTGTCGATGAGGGGCCAGGCGCCCTCGACCTTACAGGTCTGAAAGTGGTCCTTAAAAGTCCTAAGGTGGGGGTCCCCAAACAGGCCGCAGAAGAGGTAGATGGGGGGCACGTTCTTGACCGGTGGCTGGCTGTGGTAGTCACAGGGCTCGGCGGGCGTCTCGGGATGGGTGGCGGAAGTGGGCCCGTCCTTGGAGCAGTTGCGCTGACTCATGAGGTCGCTGATGCCCAGCATAGCCGAATGGAAGACCAGGTTGCCACGGCAGCTCTTGGCCGTGCGCTGGGTGCAGGCAGAGTAGGCCCGGAGCGCCTTGCAGAACTCAAAGCCATCCAGGGAGGGGCTGAGGTGGGAGGTGAGGGAGACAAAGTCCGTGGTGCACTTCTGGATGTGGCACTGAGGGGGTGGAGCCTGGCACTCCCCTGGTAAGCAGAAAAACACCACCCACTCCATAAGTAACACAAACATGGCTCACAAGCACTGGCTCTCTTTTCAAAGAAACAGGCTGATAAATGATGCTATACATATTTATGGGAAACATTTTCGTGCAGCAATTAAAAAAGAAAACAAAAATGAATGATAACACCTTCTTACATAAGATTGATACTCTCTACAGTAAGCTCAACGGGAACATGGTACCAAATTTTTAATGATGCAATATGAGTCAAGAATTTTCTTTGTTTGCACAAGCTTTTGTGTACTTGAAAAATGCATGTGTCACACACCTGCAACAGAGTGGAGGAAACCAGATGTGTTAAGATGGAGGCATTTTTTACAGGAGAAGGGGCTATACTATCAACTAAACCAAAGATGATACTCATTCAATAAGCAAGAACAGAGCAGAATTACTGCAGACTACAGCTGTCACAGTACACAGGCTGCTCACAGTCATATCTGCTGCTCAGCCACCAAAAGGCAATGTCTTTATGACAATTATAAACAGAGAGAGTCATATTGCAACAACACAAAGTGTAGCATAATTCAATTACTTCAGAAAGCAGCACTGTAATCTTATCCTAACTTCGGCAAAGCCATTAGCACACCAATTATTGCTGACTCTTACACAGAAATACTCTGAATCATCTCTGAATCAAATGACAATAGCACACCATAAATGGTCAAGACCTTAACTGCTACTAACACATGAGAGGACTAGGCACCTACTCTCTTCCTTTCAAAATGAAAAATGTCTAGTTTGGTGCACAGACAATTGAATTGGGTATTCAGAAGACACACTCACTCACCAGTCACTGCTCAGCTGTCAATGCTCTCTCACTGATTCCACTTTCTAACACAGCGAGTGTGGTCTATCTGACTCTATTGTTAGACAAATGTTTTCTCTGAAACGCATATATCATTTATTTCCTGAAGTTGGGTTGGGAAATGATAAGCCTTTTGCAACAGTATACCATAAATATTACATACCAGTATACCAACAAAACAGACAGTGGAAATAAGGTCATTGACTTGCTTTACGATATTTTGAGGCTTTAGATGTATTTGTAACACTAGCTCCTGTTTGTATACATTTGCTTTTCAAGATGTCATTAACTAAACTGAGACTAATACACTGATAAGTGCCTTTAGTCTAGGGTTTTCTTTGAATTTACAGGAACTTCAGATGTACATGGACATTCAGCTAATAGCACAGTACAATAAAAACCCCTCTAATTTACAGATATACAATACTAAGTTTTTAAATGGAACTGACTCAAAGACAAGTATAAAAATGAATAAAAACCGTACACATTTGGATGTTATGCTATATCCAGCTATTATTGCTATGAGTAAAATTGATAGTTACGGGAAGAGAAGTCATTTGAGCATTTCCAGGAACAGAGCAAGATAAAGAATAAAAGGGTAAAAATAAAACTGTCATAACACAGCATGCTATTACAGCAGCATAACAAGAGGCTGCATTCATCCGATCAGTCTCAAAATTCTCTACATTCTTCAATCTGAGAGCCTGCATCTTCATGAACACCATCGACCCTATCAACCACGTTCTGATGAGCACTCACCAGATAGAGCAGGAGATGCAATTTACAAACAATCAAGGTTTGCAAAAAAAAAAAAAAGCATAAAAAAGCCCCTCCACATCTCGCCTGCTGAGCAGCTGTTAAAATTCACTCCCTTAGAAAGTGCCAGGTTCGTTGACCTCTCTGCCCTGGCCAAATTCCACATCTTGAAATTTCACTCTGGCAAACTGACTGGGCCCCTTTAGAGCTGAGGGAGAGAGAGCTCAAAGGACTACTCTGTTCAAATATCTCCCAACAACCTTATTGCATTAAGGGTGTGCTGTGTGCTCTGACCAGCCCTCTTCTATTTCTGAGGCAGGAACCCTGTTAATCAAGCGGCAGAGACAGAGAGGGGAGAGAGTGTGTACATGTGGGGGTTTCTTCACCATTACGCTGAGTGTAATTTTATTACCCTAGGGCACATATTTATGTTTAAAAATTCCCTCTCCACCAGCCCCACTTTAACTGGTTTTAACTGGTATACTGTCACAGAAATTGTGACAGCTGCAGCTTGTTTGCTTGAACCCTTTCAGGAAAGAAATGGCAATTCTTCCTAAGCTCAGAGAGGCTTACTGCAGTTCATCGACAGCGCTGAACTAACTAGTGTGGAACAGGACAAGAAAAAATCTCATACATGAGGATGTGCCTGAGGAATTTAAACCACGATGGCAGCCGTGAGGCTATCCAAAACACAGAATAGATGGGACAGTTTACGTTTCAATGTACATTTCAAAGACATTAATGCATGTTGCATTAATGAAATCAATTGATCATTGAAATCAATATGTAATCCAAGGACATTCTGAAGGTTTTCTAAACCAAGATCTCTGTCCTGACTTTTGCAATTTGAGCAGAACCTCATTCTCCAAAAATCAAAATGGAGAATCCTGCCTAAATATAAAGACCCTCTGAAACTACTTATATCCTGGATTGCTCCCAAATTCACACACAGACACACACAGACAGACAGACAGACACACACACGCACACAAGCCTTGCCTAACAGGCCCTATAGGCCGTGCGGCCATGATAATTGCAGGTATTGTGATCTATTGGGTGTATTCCAAAAGTAAGAAAATAAACAACATTCCTTTTTGCTCATTTTTAATGCACTGATTTGTGCTGTTTCTCACAACTGCTTCCAGCATAAAGACATAATGCTATAATGTAAGTAATGTCAATAAATAATTATTAATGCAGTAAACCTGAAATCTCTTCCTAAGATCATAAGTGATAGGATTATCGGGTTAATACCTCTTTTGAACAACATTTTTGCTTGCTCTTGTTGAGAATACACTTTACAGAGAAAGGATCTAAAACAATACTTTGCACTGTTACTGTTCTGTGTGATCACACAAAAACACATTCACAAGACAACCTCTGAGGAGAAAAAAAGTCTTCACTTTGCCTTATTTCACTGGGACATATTTGTAGTCAACAGCACCGAAGTAGTTTGCATAGATGTTTTATAGACAAGAAGCTTTGTCTATTATGTTATTGCACATTTTCTTGATAACCGAATTGCAAGTTAACAAAACCAAACACTCCATTTGACAAAATACACTTGGGTTTATGATTGCTTATTTGCTAACTTTAGACTGCACACAGCTAAGCTTATATAGGCTTTGGCGTAGAGGCTAAATTACTTCAGCCATATCAAATTCCATGTTATTTCTCTACCAAATTCCAAACCTAACATCGAGTTCTTTACCCCAGCCAGTAACATATATTACTGATGGTCCAAGTGCTCCTTGACCCTATTAATTTAATTGGGAAGATTTAAACGTACAGTGTATGTCTAGCAGCACTCCGCATGCCTTAATTAATAATGGCAACTCCCTACAGCCAGTTAGGACCCCCAAAGCAGACCCTCTGACAGGAAGTAAAAATAAAATACGCTTCCGAATGCGTACCATTAAAAACACGACACTCACGAGTGACTATATGCACATGTAAAACTGACTTGAGATTAACGTGTATTTATAAGTAAAACTAGGTATTAATCAGAAGCTATTTGTTAAAGATTTACAGGAAAAGCAAATCCAAACAGACAAGTTTGGAATATATGGATATGCATATAAATGCATAAAAAAGCAACTTAAGAAATGCACCGCAGATTACGATTGTGCATCACTAGGAGACAAATTTTTGTTCGTCTGAAGGAAAATATATTATAGGAAACAAAGTCTAAAATATATTTCTTAACCTGGAAAATCGGTTCTGTGCGAAGAAATTACATCATACACGTTAAACATTACAAAAAAACATATTCTACATATATTTGGTAAGCAAATAATCGTAGCATAAAGCGCATATAGGTGCTGGTGTTAATTTCCTACGACAAAAGCACAACACAACGCCTTTAGGCTTCCTTTAAGTTTCTGATTTTCAGGCAAACGGGATACAGCTTTCATGACACCTGAAAAAGAAATAAAACAAAACGAAGCACAAATTACGTTATGAAATAAATGTTACCTGTCTGTATACTGGAGGTCAAAGCAAGCAGCACCATGAGTGACAGTAGAGATGAGTGGATGAGGCTATCAGCCCCGGGGTAGCAAAATCCTCTTTTCCCCATACCCATCCATTCAGGTCGCTGTAGTGATGCGCTCAGATGCTCAACTTGAGAAACAGAGGTGGACTTGCGACAGTAATGCCAGGAAATCGGGCCTCTGCTCTCCTTCTTCTATTCCCACTGCCTCGATCGCGCAATAGCATCAACACCTATGGTACAATACATGCAAAACAGCAGCGCAAAAAGTGGTGGATGTATTCCGGTCAGCAACGCTCCTGGCATATGTAGTTGCGTAGGGTAGCAGAGTTAAAACTTAATAAAGTAGGCTTCGGGGTAGTGTCCGAACTGCTCCGATTAATCTCTGTCCCTCTTTTACGTTAGACACACACACACCACAAAACAGTCATACGAACGGGGAAACCAAACCACCGAGTTCGAAATGATTAACGGCGAACTCAACCAAACCCTTGGAGCTTGACCGGAACACCCGCCCCACGTTCACACTCAAGCGCCGCCCAGCAGCCCCTCGAGGAGCTCAGTAGCCCACGGGATAGCAGCAACGATCCTTATCTGCCCCGTTACCTGTGCGCAGCTGAGAATGACGAATTACACTTAAAGATACTCAAAATCCTTTTTTCTTCAATATTGTAAACAGAAAACTGTGCCATTCACAACTCCAATATACTTGCTTGTACCATGTAATATTTTGGAGAGGTGAATGTTATATTCAGAAATGTAGGATTTGCCTGACGGAAGCAGATTAAATAGACTATAAGTGAGTACATGTACGCTAAACTGTTGTAATTAATCAAACATTGAATTTAACTACATGCTCGAAATATGCTGCTGTTGTGCTGATGTACAGTAGCACTTAACACAGACAGCCTAAGTATTTTTATGCAACAAACTAGAATAAATAGGCTAGGTGTTGGGATATGAGCATATTTTGGTGCTTAGGTGGAACAGTAGAACAGCAGAACACATGTAGTTTCTGCCCACAGTCCTGACGATCTGCTAAAGTAAAGCTCTCTCTGTTGTTGACAGTTATTTTTTCATACTCACAGATGAGTATTGCCGACAAGTAGTATTGTTCCCTCAGTTTAATGGCACAAACAAGTAGCACAGAAATCCTCACTTGTCACTCTACAGGAGTCCCTGCCATTTACAACAACGATATCAAGTCAAACTTGTATTTTTGGATCTGTATTTATCAGAGTCAGTGTAATATTGAATGAACGTGGAAACTCCTGCATGCTGTTTTCATCACTCACAAACAGTGGTTTATTGAAGAGTATAATGTTTAAATCTTATCAGGCATAGATGCATTTACTCTTGACAAAGATTGGCACAGGTTAAAATACTATCTTATATAAATTATCTTTTTGGGACATTCTAGAGCACAGAGGTGAAGATTTCCACTTCTTCAACCTTCAAAGACTAGGAGGCTGTCCTTCTTGAAGAATGGCCTGATATCCTACTATTCACAGATCACTATGCAGGCTGTAAGGCATTACTCAAAGTTTCTCAATAAGAAATGGTTTACCAGATCCAGTTACTTATACACTTGATACACAGTATCTTTCACAGTGTAAAATATGAAAACAAACAGTTTTCACCTTATTTACAGTGACAATTTTTCTAAAAAAAAAAAAAAAAAGGATGTAACTCAAAGGATGGGCTGACAATGTCACAGATTTAAAATATTTACATTGTACTTTTTGGTTTTGACAATTTAGCCTAATATCAAGACTACTGTCAATACCACTTTTAGTGAATGATTATAGATATTATCTTTCCTTTATTCTGAAACATGTCTGATAACCCCTCATTAGATCAAGCAGAGTCACAGGTGATGCATGATTCTTATTGTGTATGTCCTTTAAAAGTTTAAAGAAATTCCAACTAACCATTCATATTTGAAGAGATCAATAAAAACTTTCCGTCCAGAGTCACTATGAATGTTTACCATGTTTAATGTATCAAATAATACCCTCTGCATGCAGCACAATCATTAACATTTCTAGTTATCAATTTTCTTGTCAAGGGCTTGCTGCTATTGGAGATATTGCAACATACTGTCACATCATGTCAAACATTCCAAATCTGTTTGAATTTTAAGGTTGCACTCAGCTTGAATCAAGTTCTGTTGCCATGCCTTTGAGTCTTTCACCTTATTTACCATAAGAAATAGTTTAAATTGTTATAAATTGCATTGGGGTAAATTAAATTGGTCGTGGAAGGAAAGGGACCTGAGGGTTTAATCCCAAAAACATTTGAAGAAATAAAACACTTTTATTCAGATCCAGAATTTTGCATAATGTTTGATTCATTTGGAGTTAGGTTCAGAAGGACATAATAAAACTGAACAAAGAATACTGTGATCTGTAAAAAATCAATTCCTTGAACCCTTCCACAGAGTTCTTTGTTTTTGTTCAGCACACGTGCGAATGACTGTTGGCAGTACTTCAAACTCATGGCCACAGCAGCCGAAACTTCTCTCCACGACCGCCAAGTCAAAATTTTCACCACAGCCTGGATAATTTCCCTTGCTACAGAAGTAGTATTTCTGCTGTCTCCCCAGCTAAATGATGTCTTCCTAGAACAGCTCTCATCATGCCATCATTTAGGGCTCTACAGAAGACAAGTTGATGTGACGTCAATCACTGATCACCTGCACAGACTGGAGGCATGGAAGTGTCATCACCATTCCAGTGTAAGAAAGAACAATGAGCAGACTGATTCTGCCATTCATGTCCCTCTTTCATCCGCCCTGGATGTCTTCCTAGCGGATGTTTGTATGACCTCCCTGGAGGATCTGAAAGGCTGGGAAATGAGCTCACCAGTCCTTCAGAGAGGAAAGGGAAGAAAGGAACGATTTCATGGTCAGGCAGGAGTTGAGGCATCTCACCGTACTTGCTGTCATCTTGAATTTGCTTTTACCAAGATGAATTGCCGGGAAGCCTATGGCTTGCGGCCAGGTCTGAGGTTTTAACAACTGAAACCAGAGGTTCTGGTTCACACTGTGACCCATTCTGAATTTCTTTGTTCTTCTTGTAGTCATATCAGCTGATTAATAGCTGCATTATTTAGCTTTCATATGGAATTGGATGTTGTTTGTCCTGTTCACCTCAATGTGCCTACACACAATTTATGCAAAACTGCTATTTTGAAGAACATACTGTAAAAACTTTGCTGACCTGGATTGAATGGACCCTGTAAGCCAGAGGCATATATGAACAAATCCAGGAAGCACCTTGGGCAGGAGATAGCTGCTGTGCAGTTTCCATTCAATGAGAACCATACCCTCCTAACTGCCCCCCACTCCCCTAATGCTAGGACTTTGTTTGAACTTGTTGACAGTAGTGATGGGCTAAGTCTCCAGGATAGATCTAAAGCCCATAACTATCCTTGCTAATATAGTGTGTCTTGGACTCTGGGTAACCTGCCACAAATATCCATCATGCATCTCCCCCCTCCAGAAGAGAAAACTCTGCAATCCCAAAACAAAACTCTTAAAGCTATCATGCACACACACGGCCAAGCTGGGGGAAAAACGTTTCCCGAAATGTCACTCAGATTTTGATTTGGTGAAGAAAGAAGGGAGAGAAGACCCATCCCAACGCGGCAATTGACCCCAAATTCCCCCAAGCGTGGGAATGTCCAAGCCAAATGCCACAAGAAAAGACAACAAACTCTAAATCAACCAATCAGGAGGCTGGCAGCAGGATAGAGGTTGCTGCTACATTTGCTGAAAACCCCAGCAAAGTAGAATCCTGCTGCAGGAGACTGAATGCTAAAGGAGGAAAACTCTGCTGAGTAACAGGGTCATGGAGCAACAGTATGAGGGGATGTCAACCAGGAAAGGAGAGTTGAAGCTTGAGGCCGCTGTTTACAGGGAGTCCTCAGAGCTTCCAAATGCACATGACAGCACCTGGACCACTGACAGCAATTCAGCATTATTAGCCATGTCCTGTTGTCGACAGAAAGGGAAAGAAATTAAAACTGATAAAAAGTGAGCTGCTCTGACAAAGCCCTCAAGTTTAGCCAAAAGGCATCGGCTTGTATCGATATAGCCCACAAATTGAGTTAAATTTGGTTGCAGAGTACCTGACATGAATGCTTTCTTGGAAGGAGAATACCTCTGTTCAACAATTCAGCATTGTCAGTTGGAGAGCATGCCACGGAAGGATCTGCTGAAATTGCTGACAGGGGCTGCTTGGATGTTTCAGAAAAGAGCAAAGTTTATAATGAGCACAAACATTTCCAAGAGTTTCCCCAGCCTAGCTTAGACCTACAAACTGTAAGGGTGGCCTGTGCAGGTGGAAGCAGTCATGATAAATTGCCAGGAGACCCTGAAGATGTTGTGTACACAGATTGTACAAGGAGGTTAAGATGTTCCAACAGGGAAAGAAAAGAAACAGAGGTGGTCAGAGTCCAACAGGCTTAAAATCCTTTGAGTCACCTGGGTGTTAGGCCACTGAGAAGTGAATGAGTGAGCCTGGTGAGAAAGGAGACCTGTTGGAGCCAAGTAGATCAAGAAAAGATGAGAATACCAAACACAGCTCAGTGCTAGAAACATGTAAAATTAAGTTGTCACATGGAAACCAAATCATCAAATACAGCAATACAGCAAATCATGTCCAGGGAAAACCTTGGTATGTTAGGGTAACAAATCTATTAATATGATATACTGCAGTGTGAACCTCCACTTTGTAGCTTGTTATTAGTGCTTTATAAAATCACTCTGCCTTGCTGTGTCTTATACATTTTTATAAAGGACTTATGATGACACTCAAAGTAAAATGTGGCCCTTCTAATATAACACAAGCAGTACCCAGCTCCAGAATAAAAAACTATCAAAGAAATCAAACCAAATGACAATATAAGTATGATATTGACGTATATATATATATTTAGGTAACATATATATCTGGTGATAATTCCCAGAGGAAATTCAAATAATTATTGAAGTCCATTTATTTAGCTGCACAATAATTCATTACTAACTCCTGAGCAAATTTCCTCCAAATACTCTCTACGATTGTCTTGAATTATTGCCCTGAAATACTGCACTCAATGCAACCAAATCTGAAATATCTGCTTTTATAAGCTCTCCAGCAGTGTCAAATCTTGTAACATAAGCTTTATTTATTTATTTTACAACTGCACGCACACACTGGAACATGATTTGCCTGGATTAATCTTATGTATGTTTATTTCAGAATAATAGACTGTTAGTGGCTATTCTCCCTCTTACTTAAATGTGTTGCTGTTTCAGAATGCTATATTTACCATGTGTTGTTAGGCAACGCACAGCTTTATAAGTCCCGTATGGCAGGTGTAATGGAACCCATCAGCCCATCCGCAGCGGGATGGCCCACAAGCTTGGGCGGCCTCCAAGATCCCAGACCACCCTCTTCCCGTTTCTTTGGCTCCTAACATATAATTCTGACAGTAAAATCTCCCAATTGTCTGGGCAAGGCCAGCAAGGAGGAATTCGATATCCATAGAGGGAGATGAGCAATAAATAGTTCTTGCCAGTAAAGAGCGCTCACTTGACAGTGAGATAATGATTTGACGCCATCGAGGATAGCAGCAGACACACTAATAATGCAAAAATGTTGTCTCTGTGGTTTTCTTTGTGTTACAATAACGCACTTATGGAAATTAAATGTTTCTCGGTCACCGGATGAGTGGCAACAGATCCTGGCTCATAACCTTGTGTTATTAAATCATATAGTAAGTCGTGGAGTGAAAATTTCTCCGGTCAGTACAAGATGGGTCTTTTCATTGGGAAAGCATCTCACATGCTGGTCACAGCAGGTACTCCTTATCCTGAAGTGAGAGACAAAACCGAAAGCATTTTAGTTCTCAAGCACATTGTGTCAAACTCTCAACCTCATGGTCAGCAGTGTTATCATAGAAGCATTCATATCATTTCTATCGCACATTCAGAGGGGAGGTAACATATGGTGTAGAATGTTCTACTTATGTTTCACATATTTTTATGATAGCATACATTCTGTGCTATGCTATGCAATGGACACAGTCTAAAGGGGTACCATCAGTAAAATGTTTGTCGCTTTACCCAAATAAAAATGGCCAAAAACTTTTTATTATTATGTGAGATATACATTATTTACACATACTTTTATATACATAATAAGATACTCCATTAATGATGATAACAAAAATTGTTTTGTCTCTTAGAATTTCAGAGGGATGGATTGTCAATTGTAAGTTTTCAAATTTTGCTATGTTACCTTAAATTAGATTGATGTCACCTAATAAAATTTGGGTTTGTACTTAAATAGGAACCAAGTAAAAAGCAGTGTATGATTGGTAAGTCCTGATCATCACAATGCATTTTAGTCTCTGTACAGTCATATTAAGATTAAGCCAGTTAGATAGTGACTACTTATTAGGGCTCAATAACACATGATGGGACAAAGAATCTTGAACCTTCATCTTTAAAATCACACGTGTTCATGTCACGCCTGACAGAAGATTAGCATATACTGCAGCACAAAGACGCGCAAGAGAATTTAATTAGTGCAAACAAAAAAATAGTCATTTGTCACTGGGGAGTATAAATGACACCAGCACGTGCTGAGATACACCATAGCTGTCTGCCAGGTTGAGCCCTGGCCCTTGGGACATTGGCTGCACATGTGGGGGCTTGGGGCCCAGTGCCTGAGCAGGGCTGGGCTGTGAGATGCCGTACTCTGAGTACTCAGAAATTCAGCTGGAAACTTGGCTCTGGAATCTGAGATTCATGAAAAGCATGGCGTGATTTGTATCACTTTTCTCATGAGCTGAGAGTCACAGAAGGGCTGCCGGCGGTGACATGTGCACTCCACTCCCCCTGTTTATCGGTTCTTGTGTATTCTTCACTGTAGCATTTGACAAAGCAGGAGCTTTGTTTTGGTTCTTCATTTTTTTTGCTAGGCTGTCAAAAAGACACCTGTGACAGAGCATACATTTCATGGTGTTTACTTGCTTCATTACAATGTGTGCTTTAAAAAAGCCTCAGAGCACAACTTGTGACCTTGTTGTTAACACAAAATGTGCTTTCCAAACCTGTGAGGAACACATGACCACTTAAAACAGTCACCATCCCTTGTACTGAGGTTCTATTTGCAGAATCTACAGCCATCAAATCACTGGTCCATGCAGTTACATTTATAAAAACAGAAAAAAAATACAGTCTCTTGTGAGGATTAATTTCTCTCCTGCCAGCAATTTCAGTAAGAAATGAAAACCAACATGCAACATCAACTTTATGCAAGGGAACTAAGGCAGATTTGATTAACTATTCATGGCCTATTATTCATTTCTACCCTCTAATTCTCAGAGTACTGTATCTGCAGGCTTATAACAATGCCTCTCATTGGATTTTATCATCCTTATTCAGGTCAGACAGCCTAGCTTCTATTACACATATTATTCACTTACACAGCTGGGCATTTACTGAAGCAATTGAAAGAAAGTGCCTTGCCCTAGGGTATGAGAGCCACCTGGTGCACATCTTGTTCCCTAGAATCTAAGCTGTACATATTGAATAATGCCAATGTAATGCTTCAAAATTACCTTAATGGGCTTTGTGGAAAGACAGTCAGATGGTGTGACCTTGAAAATTGCAAAGATGTTAACTGGATGTCCAGTGCTCCAGTTTTGCTTTCTTCCTTGTTTAGAGAAGCAGCTGGTTCTGAAGTTAGTCTCATGCTGCTAATGTCCATAGAGCTATCAACCAAATCCAGCAGCAACAATCCAAGGAAATTATCCATTTATCGAAGGTCTAATTGCAGGTAATGAAACAGCTGGAACTGGGCTCTGAACCAACTCTGCTTAACTTTTGAACAGCTGTTCAGAAGGAGGGTACCCATGTGTTTGTTTGTGCATTTACATGTACATGTATGTGTGTATGTATATACACATAGTATATCCGCAACCGTAAGCAGTGTTATGTATTAAAAACATTCTCTTCACAAAATAAGTATGTTTTCCCTCGGTTCTAAAGCTGTATTTATGAATGAACACAAACTGCATCACACCTACTACAAAGAATTCACCTGGAGCACAAAGCATGTACAAAACATTGAATTGAGACAATGACTTATTTAATATGCTTGTATATGTATTTGTTTACAAAACCAAGAAATACAATTAATCAGTCACTAGAAACACTCATTGTGCTTCATTTATCAAGTATTTGCATTATGTAAATTACATTTTTTTCCTCAAGACAATAAAATGTAAATATTTAGGATGGGAACTGGGACCTTTTTTGGCTTACCCTTTCCACTATTAATACATTCTAATACATTCTTTTTGCTTAAAATATACATTTAATGTTTTATTACACTGAGAAAAACTTGTGTAAACCCACATATGCGCAGATCCATGATAAATGGGACTTTTCATGGACAGCCACTAATTACCTTTCTTCATGTGAGAGCACTGTCATAAATTCACAACAGAGCTAATCATTTTTAAAGAGCAAAATACCTGCACAGTGACTACCAACAGAGCCACATCTCTAAAATTTCACCAGCATTACAGCTTCTGCTGGATCGCAGTATGGTAGTGCAGTTGCAGCTCTGGGATTAGCCTAGGTCATTTGCAGTTTGATTAATCATTTGCCACTTCCTCATAAACACAGAGCAGCCGTTGGCCTCAATTCGATCCTCATTTGTCCTGTTAAGAAAATGCCATTTTAGATTTCTTTACAATGCAAATGCAATTTTTCCACTTAATTTTTGGTGATCAATGAATTTACCAAACGGACTGTGAACTAATTCACAAATCAAATATGATTGATTATTGACTGAATTGAAGTATTGGCTGAATCCAGGCCTTTGTGTCTGCCTGTGATGTAGGAAGTGATTTCTTTAAATGAATCCAAAGATTCAAAGCATTCAGACAATTGGTTTTAAACATGAGCTTCCATCAAATGTCATGTGATAAATGAAATCACTTTCGATGATCAGTTCCTTTCTGCCCGAGGAGTCAGACTGTGATTCTATTTTTACTTTGTTCGTTTCTTGTTCATGAACAGATTATGCTGTAAGGCACAAAGCAGACTAATCCAGTTAGACCTGCATGCAGAGAAAAAGGCTGGAACAAAGCCAGACAAGATTATGAAAAAATTAAAACTAATATCATCCAGTCCAAACACAGAGGGGAGTAGCTGGAACATGGAATTCTCTAACTGGAGACTAATAGTGTTCCTTGGTGTGACATCACACAGCAAGAAAACTCTGCATTGATATGTAATGAATGACTCAGACAATCCATGTCATGCCAATAATCCAAGGGAAGAGTAGGGAAGAATATGAGTGCCTATATGAATACCTATGATTTTATTCAGTTTTATTCAAATACAAACAGAGCCTTTATAACCAGATGTATGCTCCTTGTATTGGACTGGGCCTCCAGGAGAACTCTGAAGCTAATTAATGCATACAGAAAGGACCATGTTCCTGTAAAATGATAACAGTGTCAGCAAGTCATTCAAACCCTGGCAAAGACCACTGCTCCACCTGGAAAACACAACACCTGCCTCCACAATACGCTGGAGTGCAGGGGTGATGGGAAACATAAGGAGAGGCTCTTCCTTTCTCCATGACCAAAATGCTTGAACACTGAAATTCCGAAAAAACAAAGGATGGACTTTGGCTTATATTTTCTTTGGAAATGAATGTTCAAGCTCTTTGCTTAGAGAGTCATTTTCAACATGCCGCTATGTGTTACTTGAGCTCCGTTAACATTACTCACAGCCAACTCAAGCTGAAAGCCAGGGCACAGCTGGATGCAACAGGAACCAGAACAACTCATTCTGAGAAGGCCATGGGTTGCACTCTCCGATCTCAGCCCAGTTGCAGGTGTTTGTCTGTTTTTGCATGTGCATATCCACATCGAGGACCGTGTCCTCCAACAGAAACACATGCACAGATGGATGTTTGGATTGCAGTGTTAGACAGATGAATGATGGCCAGGAATAAAACCACAGCCAAATCCTTTTAATATGAGCATGAACCAAAGAAAATTTTCAGTTGTGTGAAAAAGGGGACCATGGCCAAGACATGTGTTACCCTGCTGAAGGGGAGATGCAGTCTGTAATCGCAGACTACAGCTCTGGCACCATGGATGCAGCAAGGCTGTGACCACACACAGGCTCTCCCAGGTCCAGGCAACCTGAAGGGGGCTGTGGAGCTGTGAACAATGCAGGCAGATGCCAAATGCCTGTTTGTGTTGGAAAAGTGTGGAAAACCTTGATGAAAAGGATATTGCAGACTTAGATTCATACCAGCTCTCAGATTCTCCAGCTTTGCACTCAACAGCGAAGTACCCAGCTCCAAATGTGCTGGTAACCCTAATCTCAAAAGGGGGAGTCTCTATATTGCCACATAAAGACTGGTGAGATGACAACAGTTCAGATATCCATAACAGGATCAAGTGAATGCATATGAGAAATCATATAAACATGCATTTGCATTTAAAAACATATTTTGATTTTTAGAAAGCCTTGGAAAACATGCATGTGAATTTTATTAAAACATATCATTATCTGAGTAGTTCTGTGAACAAAGGTAGAGGATTTTGGATTCTTGGGCAAAGAAAAGAAATAAGTTTGTATCCTTGTAAATATCTGTTCCTAAGATCCCTTCAGCAGTCATTACCCATGGGTCCTGCACTTCATCCCCTTCGCCCTGATACTGACTCCTCCAGGCCTTTCAGTGAGAAGTTCGCCATTTTGTTTCCGTGGCTTATGACAGGTACGTGCTACATCAGCACTTCACCCTGCTCCCCGAGAGACCACTGGTTGCTCGGCTTTTATGATCGTGAACGGGTGAGCTAATGGATCCCTGTGTCTGCTCCCTTGCTTCGCCCCTCCGGTGCAAGAGTGATGGAGGCGTAATTGGCGGGTGATGTCAACACTTAATCGGTCCCCCGCTGCCTAATCAGAGACGGCTGCCCGGTCTCAGACAGTGGGAGGTCTCGGCTCAGCTCCGCCGCCATCGGCTTCATGTTCAGCCACACCCTCTCCGTAGACTACTTAAGCCACTGAATTTATGCCATATGTGCTCCATTAAATCAAAATGCACATATTTATGTACTTCTAAATACATTTTGTTAATGGAGATCTACTTTCACAGTACTGTGGGGAATATAACAGAAAATGACATGAGTAAATAGATAACAAAAATGCAATGACTAATATCAATAAATAATATGACAAATTAATACTTAAACTGAGAATATATGAGGTGTCACACATCTACCTACAAAACAATGTTAAAAACTTTTGGGTTTTCTTCCTTGTGTCATTCACGAGAAGAGAGCAGATAGGCTGACCCTACTTTGTGTCTAAAAGTGTTTTACTGTAAGAAAATCATTGAAAGCAGATGAACTGGGTGCAGCATTACTGTGTGGCCAGTGTGCAGCTGCAGTCATTGTGACTACAGGAGGGACACTGGGTCATCTAGGCAGGTGTTCAGCTAAGGCAGATGAGCTGGACTACAGCCAGTCAGCCTTAGGTATGTCTGTTACCATTGATAATGCAATGCTGAGATCAGAGGCTTTCCCAGGCTTCAGTCTCCCAAACATCTTTAATAACTGAACTGTTTTATAAAGAGAACCGAAATACTGACTTCTGATGTCATTCTGCTCCCTATCCACATTTACAACAGCTAAGAATGACATCATGTACATTACTTATCTATCAGTTTCTGGTAAACTCCAGATATGTGATATGTGATGTAAGTATAAGAGTGTAGAGTGAAAATGCACAATCCCTTATATTATATATCATGATCAACATTACATTATATTGGGACATGCAACAGATATTCTTATCCAGAGCAACTTACACATCTTACATTTTTACATACTTTCCATTTATACAGGTGAATATTTACCAAAGCAATTCAAGTGGTGTGACTTGTTTAGGGGCGTGAAGACAGTGGCCTTTCTGGGAATCAAACTTCCAAACTAAGCTTATAACCACAAAGTTATATGCACAAGATGCTAACCACTATACTATGATGAATATGTGTATGTTTAATGAAACAATTATCCTCCCATTTTTGCTTCAGGATTACTACTACCAAAAGACATTAAATTTAATCCAACAAACAGTAAATCTCAGTGAACAGAAATATAGAAACTCCCACTCAATGAAAGGGGAAATGTACATGTGCAATGTTCTGCAGTGGATGGTCTCATGTTTGACTTTGAGCCCTAAGAAGGAATGTTTTGCTTCCCCTTCTTCCTCTCCTGTGTTATTCCGCCCCCTTTCCTCTCCAACTGTTCAGCTAACCTGATGCACAGGTATCAGCTGTAAGACTCCTGTGGTGCACAGCAGGTCCAAATCTGTCTTCCAGCCTGGCAGTGTCCCAGGAAACATAGGCAGGACTGCCAGAGAACACTTCTCAGTCAGCCCAAGGTTCACCTGCAACTCTACTCTGGCATGAAACACAATGACATTGTCGCACAGGCTAGAGTAGTGTAACAAGGTGAAGTGGCACAGAGCCTTGTTATATAAAAAGGATACAATTATCTCTAATGCCTGCACAGGATACAAAAACACACTGATGCACTCTTGAACAGGTTCATCGTGCTGCAAGCATTTGGCATCGTCCAGATGGCAAAGTGGAATAACAGCAGCATAAGATGTTATGCAAGGATATTTAAATGTGAAACACACACACACACACACACATGTGCATACATACGTATGAAAAAACATACACATGCATGCATGCACACACACACACACACGTATGCATGTATGCACACACACAAACCCACAAACCCACATGCACACACACACACACACACACACACACACACACACACACATACACAGTGCCTTCCCGTCCCACAGAAACCTTCCTGTCTTCAGCTAATATAATTTATTCTCCCTGGACAGCCTGGTCTCTGCCATTGTTTGATTCTTTCTCAAAAGGTCAAGGACAAATCATGCTTTATGAGGAGGCTTTGCATGAAACCAAAAGACCAGGGTGCATCTTAAATACTTTTTTCCCCACTTGCTGTTATTGTCATTAGCAAGTGCAGACATCTTGTCTTTTCATTTGCACATACATGCTGCCTTCTCCCCTCTCCTAAATGGCCTTCACTTGGTAACCACCCACTGTATCACAAAACATCATGTCAGCTGTCAGCCTGCTCTATCCGTAACATATCCATTAAAAGCAAAGCCAAGGAAAATAATATCTATAATGCTTGTCAACAGTGGATGGAGTCTGATCGTCTGCTGTTGTACTGCAGTGTATAAACGGAGGTAAGGGGATATTCGGACCTGTCAGGGCAGAAAAAGTGTAAATCCAGAGCAGAGGTTTGCGAAATTAGTGAAATATCATCCCCTGAAGAGGGGAATAATAGAGCTGCATATCATTTTATAATGCAAGAGATACCGTCTGAGGCAAGAGTGAGAGTTTCAATTGTCAATTTTTAGGTTTAGGACATTTCTGCAGTCTGCGGTTCCAAGTTTTTTTCCTCAAGTTTTATTGAAATACATTCACTGATACATTTTGGTAATAATAAAGATGATTTTAATTGATATTAATTTATATACACATTAGTCAAATTCATGTAGAAACACTCAAACAGAAGGAGATCCACCATTTGTTTTGAATTAATTTTGTTGGAATATTATCACTCAATTTCACTTTGGTAGGAAGTAAAACTATTTCTAACCTGGAAATTAGTTGCAGTGAAAGTTGTCCTTGTCTTGTTGTCTAGTTCTGAAAGCAATAGAGAGTGGAGGAGCTGGTAGATTTGCTGGAATGGCAGCTTCTAAAGCCACCATATGGAGTATGAAGAAACTCTGTATATATTAAAATAACTTATTGTTAAAAACAATATTGCAAAAAAACTGAGCTTATACAAATACAAAATTGTCATAGCAGTGATAAGTAGGAATAAAAATATATATTGGTTCTGTGTTTGCACAGTACATGAAATCTATTTTCCTACATTACTTTGAATGAGTTATGAGCATGGTTGATCAGTTGTTTGTGTGCTTGTTTTTGGGGACTTTGGATTAAACATTTACACTGCTGAGAAATATTCTGTGTGGATATTCCCTAAAGTTGAGAGGTTGAAGAGGATCAAAGTATCATTGAAGAGTTGATGAGGATCGAAGTCTCATTTCTGCATGCACAGAGAAACATTTGACATATTAAACTGCAGACTACTTTCTGCAGCAGTGGAAATGCTAAACCCTTACATTTAAAAGTCAAAATTCTGAATTTTCTTCACGTCTTCGCAAAAAAAAAAAACTCCACTCAGATGAATACATTATTGTCTGATGCAGCAAGAATGTGTGATACAGCATGGAAACTCCACATGCCATGACTCTGTGATTAAATTATGTTAGCACTTACTAACGAGGCAGTGAATACAGCTGCATTAAAGTCTAAGTTTATTAAATTCTACAAACATTGCCTCACCTGCTACATATGAGTAAGACTAGCCCTGCTGGTTTTACCTTCACTTTGCACTTCATTCTTAGAGAAAAAGAGATCACAGGGGGCTTACAGTGTGTAATTGTAGTTCAATTAATAACTTAAAGGTCTGGTAAAGGATGTAAGAAGGTACCCACTTTAGCATGTATGATTCTGCATCTTTTTTACAGGAACAAATTGAATGTCTTCCTTTGAACAAAGCCACTTGATTTCCCTGCTGACACCACGAATGCAAAGAACAGTGACGTTATTTCAGAGAACAGAAATGCTTCTGGCCACAAGAGGAGCTCTGTGGGTTAGATAAGCGATATTTAATAGCTTGTGAATTCCATACCGGCGTCAAACACTGTGGTGTGCTATTTTGTGAGCTTTTTTTTGATGCATGAAATGAGACAGGATCATGGCTGCCCTGGGGTGTAATTCACATATGGTGCAACTTATCCTGCCACCACAATATCCTGAACAATGACAATGGCTTAGCAGCAAAATGGAAGCAAATGTGTTATAATTAAACTAACTACTCACAGCCTGTTCGCCTCAGGTATTTGAAGTATTACTTTCTACCATTTGATTGTCCAACTACACATGATAACAAACAACAGTTTTTTTATTTAAGATGATAATTTTGGGTGTTCATTCAATAAAATTTTTCTAGCATTTGGAAATGTCCTATTAGTTTCTTAAGCCAATCTTATTGATACAAACGTCGCAATCAATATGGGAGGGTTGAGATAAGCATTCATGGCCCTCTCATAGTACAATTATCAGTGTTAAATAAACCTTGAGAGAGTACAATTGATCCATATTAACAGAACACAGTGCACATAATCACTAATAATGTCTTCCCTGCTGCATCTATGATTCAGAAGAATCCCATCAAAGAGGTCATTATGTAAATCTTCCATGCTTGTGATAAGAGCACTTCTGCCAAGAACAAATTTCCTCTCACTCACTCTCAATTAAATGAGATGACATCAGCAGAGTTCCCATACAAAGAAGATCAATTAACATCTTTCTTTCCACAGTGATCTATGTGTTTGAATATAACATACAAGCAAAAATACATTCCTATGGGGTGGCGCCTGTTTCCACAGTTCAAGGAATTGTGCTTCATTTTTTCATGTAGATCAGGAAATTCCTATTTTATTAAAGTTAGAGTTAGGTTTTATAGATTTAAGTTTGAATTTACTTGAACAAATTTTGTGCAACCCTTACTTATCGGCAGTAAGCAAAAGTTTTTTTCACTTCTTCGATGAGTATGCATTCTGTTTTATTTTGATGTTAACATAACAATTTAAATTTAATGATTGTGTTCATTTTATAGGTTTCTCTTATATTTAAATTACAAAGTCAATGGTCATTACCCTGCCACTCTATAGCTAAACTTGTATCTCAACACTTATTGACCTAGCAGGAATGAAAAAAGTGCTGAAGTCTGGTGTCTAAGGAAACACGTGCAGTAGTCCTTGAGCATAACCTACGTCTGTCCATTGTGTCCTGTATGAAAAGTGATTTTGAGCAGAATGAAGCCCAGGAGGGAGCCCTGTACACATGACAATTGTGCTGCCAAAAGAACCGGAGCCCTAATTAGTGGACAGTTCCTGTGGAAAAGCAGGCAGGATGCTGCCCTTCCAGCGGTATTAATGAGCCAGGCAATGTTTGGGTTCTGGGGAGGGGGCGGGTGCAGCCTCTCACACATTACCAGGGTGCTGATCACCGCCTCAGACGTGTTAAACCAACAGTTCCAGATGACCGAACAGTGAACCATATATCTGGCACCCAAAAGCTGAAATATTTGCTGTGGAATGGGGTCCATCAAATCTCAGGGTGTTTTTTCTGCATTTTGTTTCTGGTCAGTGAAGCTGGATGGGATCGGTCAGATTATCTGTTCAGATTTGCTTTGTTAGGGCTAGAGACCTGGCAGCCAGAGCTGGAGCACAGCAAGGGGTTCAGAAGCAGGCTGGTGCTAAATGGGGAAATGTTTTCTAAAAAAGTAAACCTGATTGCAATTATTACAATGCATCTTAACATGTGTAATTTGTTAAAAAAAAGGTCATATTGTGCAGGAAAAACCTCCAAACCCAAAGAGAAAAAAAATTCCACTGCCACACTGCATAATAGTATGTTTCTTTTCACAAGGTTTTTATTAGGAGAGTAACCTTATGATTTCATCTGATGATTGTCAGGTCCAAATCCCTCATACACCCCCATCACACACACGTCTACACTCACACATCCATAAACACACTCAGGTTCAGAACCTTCTTGGACATGGAACCAAAAGTGACGTCAGAGCCCACTTATCCATCATTCCATGTATTCATCATGTTGATGTGCTTCATTTTGCCTAATGTAATAATTCAATTACTATCCTTTGATGCTCAGTAGTTTGTTGGTTACCCAGAGAAACAAGCATAAATAGCAGTGCATACTGCACTACATAACCAGCAGCAAATGACCATGATGCAACAGAAAACACACAGATGCTTTTGCTCCCCTCAACATTACACAACAATGTGCGACAAAAGCCAGCCCCACACAGAGGCCTCATTCACTGCACTTCACTCCTACGTACGCACAGCAGTTAGCCGTAATAAGGTTCCAGACTGGTCTCATTTAGTTCCAGGTACTTAACTTCCCTGTAACTTTTCCAGAGTGACATGACATCCAATGGCAATGCTCATTAGATTGGGCTGATCCATATGGCTGTTCTGGGAGATTCCAGTGGCCTGGACTTTTCAGCACCTGCCAGGGCTCTGAATGACCATGGGCCAGGCCTGGAAGCACATGCTGGATGGAGTTTACTCTGGATCAAGTGACCTTCTTCAGGTCATCACAGTTCTTTGTCTGACCATCTATAGAACTGTACTTACACTGAAGGACCTTTTTATAACAGGAGGACGCTCTACTCACCCCGCTGCCACGGATGTCCTATTTCATTTGACAAAGTGTGGAGAGGTGGAAGTAACTGCAGATCCCAAAGCCCATCTTCACTCTGAGAGCTGCTGATTAGACTTCAACACTGACCGCTGACCAGGGCCAACACTGACAAATACAGGTACACATTTATCCGCTGATCTTTCTCACCAAACACATAAATTGTACCATGTTAAGTCTTCATGATACTACTCTGCACAACTTTCTTGCACTAAAGGCTAAGGAGGCGATGAATGTACCTCACTGGGTTCTAGCCTAGTGCAAAACAACTGTATCCCTTCATCGCTGTATTGTATCTTTTTAAAGGGATTACCATTTTCCATAAAGCAAATATTACTTTTTTGCACCAAATAATTCATAAATCATCTTAGTAACTCTCTACAGCAGCTCTGCAGCAGAACCAACATTTGCTGTAGTTCACAATCATTTGTTGGTCACATAATGTCTGGAATATTCTCTTTCATGGCCCTTCAGTGACACCCTGTGGACATATTTCCCTGCCAATCTTCTGTAATGCTTCAGTGCAAAAATTTCCAGATAAGTGTCCAAAACTCACTTTATGTAGACACGAGTTGCTATGGGCGAGCCGACGGTTATCCAAAGGGAAAGGTAGCGCATTTTTTTTGATCTGTTAGAAATTTTGGGACAACACAATGATACTGCAAATGTTTTTAAAATTGATAAAAAATTCCTATAAAATACATGGATGATAACATGGAATAAGTCTGTCACAGAACCACCTCAACAAGACCAATCGTAATCTTCCTGTCACCACATTAAATAATGGCCACAGTAATACTGTGTAAGAACTCTACATCATATTTCATATTAGCTGTTGGGTGGGAGTTCTGCTTCAAATCCTTGCTGCCTCCAGCTTAGGCTGTTTTTCAACAGAAGTCTTTGTGAGGGGCCTGTCCCTTACAGCTCAACATAGGATTAGTCAATTTTTCCATTTCCCGGGAATCTTGTGAAGGATGGGGCTCTGTCACGTACTGCACACACCCACTGGCGCAATCATCATCATGGACCTGACAGGTTGTTCTTGGACCAGGGCAGAGCGCACAAGCAGTTCCTGCTCATGAAGTACTCTATAAAATAACTTCCTAAATTTATTTAGAGGGCGCTGAAGCATTCTGCCTTAGACTTCTGAATGAATCCTCTGTGTGTCGTTCACAACTGCAGATGTGTTATAGCATCTGAGAACGCTGATGCTACATTTACCATGACAGGTAAAGTGCAATTTCAGTCATTCACAAAGAAAGCACTTGTTATTTTTCTCTAAAACTTGATTGCATGATTAGATCACAGTGCTAAATATCCATCATCATTCCTTTCCACGTGTTATTTTTTCAGTGATTCTTTCAGATGGTAGCTGAGATTTAGAGGGTAGATTGGTTATAATGTTTGACAGCTTACGTTTTCATTAAATAATTAGCTGTCAGGAAAAACAGCACATAGTTTCAATATGCAGCTCTGAAACAAAATAATGGGAAAAAGTATTTTAATGGATCCCACACATGGTGCCGTTTGACTAATCTGGACAGCTGGACTTCATATTAATTCAGAGAGTTGCTGAGGTAGACCCAGGGAATCCAGTGCACATTTCTGCATGTACACACACCTGTCCATGGAATCTTCAAATGCCCATTCAAATGTCATTCAAATTTATTTTACATTTCAGAATATAGCTTTCCCCATATTTACAATCCTCCCTACAGGATCGCTCTAATGGCAAAAACAATGATGTAAAAATTAGTCAAAGATTGCTTATTGACAACAGTCTATTAAAAGAACATGTAATCAGATTACCTGTGGAGGCTTGACCAAGATACTGCAAGGGAAGCCTACACATAGCTTGAGGGACACCACACTATTTTTGCAAAAAGTACATATTTCAGATAACCCTTCAATCATAACTGCCTCCTATGGTTTTTTGGCAGGCTATAATACAAATATACGAAGCCAATAATAATAACGGGTTTGCATTTACTCAAAATCTGAAAATATACAGAATATTTAAAACCACAAAATGTACCTGGCAAATCTAGAGCTGTAGTATGTCTGTCTTCTAATCTTTTTTAATCCATCTAGTGTCTTTATTTTTTTAATCTAATTTTTTTTGGATGCTCTCCATTATAATCAAACATGTCTGGAAAGTGTCACATTTTCCTGACCAAGACATTGCTGATATCATTTGAATAGAATTTTTCAAAAACGTTCAGAAAGGACAAGAAGAGTAAAAATGGTATCGAACAGAAGACTTTTAAGATATTTTTATATTATCTGAACTCCATATAGGCTTAGTCTTAGGGCATTAATACAAAATAAATTATGCTAACCCAATCATTGGAAGAGTTATTTGCTTCTGATATATTGTAATCCAAATACGTCAAAGCTGTCTCTATCATGACAGTCAAAATGTCAAACAAATCAACATAAACCTTTATGCAACAATGATGTCATTACCACACAAACACAGAATTGTTCTAATAATCCATAATTAGATTCTTTGTACATTACTATTCAATATAAAACAGTTGACCTTGAAAAGTCTGTTTAGGGATTTTTCAGACATTATGAGTTATACCCCTTACCCATTGTAATATCTCATAATTCAGTCTAGTGGCAGACCATACTGTACTTAGGTGTGACGATATGTAGCAAACTGAGCTGAAGTGTCAAGATAACTGGAGGAAAGCTCTAAATTACAGCTGGATGCCTGGTGAAGGAACTCAAACAGTATTCCTCTCCATTTCACTATAATATTCAATTCATTTATGACTTTGGAGCCAAAAACGTAATACCCAGCTATACATGCATTACTGCAAAATATTGTCAACACCAGAGGAAACTGCAGACCAGTGGCAAATTTTTCCTGAAGGAAAATTCTGGTACGAATTTAGACTCGATCACTTTGCTAAATTGTTCAGTATAATGATATATGGTCAGTGCTCTATAACTTGCAATGATACACATAATACTACAATTAACATCTCATAGGGGGTTGAAAACCATCCCCAGACAGACTAGGATATTTCTTTTCTCACAGAAGTAGTGTGGCCAGTCATCACCTCCTTAAACTTCACTGGAGACGCCACTATGTGCAGGTGTACATATAGTACTGTAAATACCTGATTTGAGGAAATTCACCTGTGTGAGTATCTGGCTAGCTGGGTAGGGAATGTTGTTTTATGAAAGCTGTTAAATTTGACTGCAAACCCCTAATTGACTCAACACAGAACTAGAACAGTGCCACACCGTGATGGTGCAGTCCAGATTAAACATTTTATAATCCCATAAACAGAGGAAAAGTGTGATGTGCACCATTCATGCCTGCAGCTACACCTGCATAAAACCTTAACATCTAACAGAAGAGCATTTTGTTGGAACTTTGTGGTACAGACATGGCCAATCCTCAGCATGGACAAACAAAATAATACACAACACAAAACACATACAGTTTACCCTAATCCACTTAAAAACTATGAACCATACTTTTTCATTTATTTATACATTATATTTATACAACAGTGTTTTTAAATGAATTAGTTGATTCCAGCTGAGTTGTTTCTACGGGGTTTATGCCTTTCATGATACAGAGGTGACCTGCATTCCCATTTTGTCCTTGCGGCTGGGAGAGAAATTATTGCACACAGCATAGGTTGTTGCTATCATCACGTCCAGCTATTTTGGCCTTTGATTTTCCTGCCATAGGGTGTGCTGCCAGTATTGCTCTCTAGTGAGGTGTGTGTAACCATGAATTTTGTTGATTGTGGAATCCCTGCAAAGAAATCAAGATAGCCTGCTTCAAATCAATGAGCAATGTAGGCTAATGACAAAGGATTGATTTCATTTATGCTGTCCTGCTCAGTCCTCACCTCATCCTTTGCATTTTTAAGAAATATATCGCACCATGGCATAATCAGGTGGGAAGTATTCTACATACAGGACATATTTGCTAAAAGTACCACTTCATAAATTGTTCACAACAGCTTTGCCTATTTTCTTTCACAATAGTAATATGAAACCAATCTTTTTGCTTACATTTGGAATGAAAACCTTTGCATACAGGCACTGTTTAATAGTCTTAATAGCCTAGTAACAGTTCACTCAATATTTTATACCACATATACATTAGTAACACAATCATCCGCTAAGCTTTTCAATGTGTAAGAAGTCAATCCAATACCTGCCTGTTTGAGATATTAGATGGAAAACTAAATGCATTCTGCATTAGCAAGGCCATCAAGGTTGGAGAAAGGAAAGCCAAAATCAATCGTTCTGGACACTCTCCATCAGAAGATTCTGAGGCCCAATCATGACTTGGGCACCTTAAGTGCCTCTGTGGACCAGTGAGATAGACAGCTTCTTCGTCCTGAGGTACACGTCCTCCGGCTCAAGTGGTGTTGAGTTGCATTGCGTGTCAGATGGGGAGACAGTGTCGTCTGGAGTCCTGGAAGATAACTATGAGAAATTGCCTTGCCCTTCTTATAAGTATACACTTTCCAGCATGAGTGCAGAGCTGCACTGTCAGAGAAAGGTCTCATATCATGTTTTATAGGGCATCAGACTTCTGTTCTGTTCACCTCAGGGTTGTAGGGTGAAGGTTGTTTTCCTCATACCTTAGTCTTTTACATTTTTCCATAAATTTTGAATTCATATCAAAATTCCTCTGCAATCTTCGATGTACATCTTGTGACAGCGCTAAGTTATCTTGTAATCTCTTCCTCTGATCATTTAAGCACAACAGGAAAGTTTTGAATCCAGAGCATGTAGGCCCCAGAATATTATCCATTCTCAACTCTGACAGACGCTACTGATATTTGTCATTTCACTTTAAATATTTTGTAATCATAACAATGCCATGATCAACAATTATTAAACAACGTCTCCTCTTTTCAATACTCAGCCAAAGTGTCCCGGAATACTATGTTTCTGCCTTGTGCAATGTATATGTAACTCAGAGGGAAATTGAGTAAAAAAAAAAAAAAAAATAGAGGAAAATTCTGTAAACAATAAGGTACCTGAGAAGGAAGTCATTCTTACCTGTTCCCTGATAGGCCCATGATCAAATGGGTCTGATACATGAAGATACACACTGTCTGCAAGCCCAGAGAGAAGAAATGATTCACTGGGACTAATTATCATTCCTTACAGTTACTGATAAGCCACGGAGCAATGCATCAATGGTGAAATCCAATCTGTGCACAGAGAGAATAAAGTAAAAACAAAAAAACTCTGTGAAGGGCTGTGAAGCATCTATGTTGTACTCCTCTTCACAATAAAAGTAATACATTAAGCATGGAATATGTAGGCACAAATATCACACTAAAAACAACAGATGTAACCGATGTAATTGAAGGTATGACTGCTGATGCCTTTAAAATGAACAGATTGCAGGTGTAATTAAAAATACAGTTTAAATTATTCAACAACGGTTTCATTTAAAATGTGGGGCTGACCACCTGTTGTAATTTATCAAGGCTCTAATTAAGAGTGCCTCATTGATATCAATGCACATTTCTTCATTCTTGGATACTGAATGCTGAATTCAGAAAAAGCTGCCTACAACATTTCTGTTAGAGTGGACACTTCACAGAAGCACATTTGGTGCAATATTTTCACCAACAGTGTAGTTGGATTGGTATGTAGAGCCCCCAACCTGAGTTACTCATTAGGGTTATTTTCTAGATGGCAAATTTATGACAGCATAGCGATACTCATATAGAGTTTGTTTTGCCCACATGGGGTTAGAAGGGTTTGGGTTGCCCAGGGTTCCTTGGGTTAATCACTGCATAACTTTCTTTCAGGTACCAGTTGAGGCACCCACTGTCAATTACTGTCAGTGAGATATACATGTGTGCATCCGTTTTACATGATTTGGGAGATGTAACATACTGCAATGAGTGACTTTAGATTATATTACATGAACATCAAATGTATGCAAGCTTATTTGCAATGCCCCGGTATTATATTATTTAACCTACTCCGTTTGACATACTGAAGGTCCTTGCAATGTTTTATTTTTCTCCAGTCATAGGGTCATTACGTCTTGGTAGAAAAAAGTATCTCCTGCCAATGCTCCCAGTTTTAATTGGACTTAATGATCGTAACAATCATAACATGTTTGATTAATTCAGATGATGAGAGTCTACCTGAAAATAAAAACGCGCTCTACGTATCGTCGTGGGTAATAAAGTAGTACAATTATTTAATCAATTAATTAGAAAACAGAAATGACCCTTGGATTGAAGGGTATTTGGTTTCGGTTTCGTTTCTTTAGTGGTGGCTCCAAGATGGAGTGAAACATTAACATAACATTCGTTTCTCCGAAATCGAAACTTTGTAGACTAGGGGCTGAATCCGGAGCGAAAAACGAGCGCATTATTTACCTGACACTCTGGTTTGTAAAAGATGTCGGAGAAGGACATTTTACGACAATATCAGACATACATCACACAGATAATCCAGCCATCGTGTGTTCTTCCCCTGTTTGACGTGTTGGGAGGTAAGGCACATACATACCGCTGAATCCTAGCCTATATGTACTTAGCAGTTTTAATATAATTGTCTATGACTAGTCTTGATAGTTACTTTGCTATTTAAAAAACGGCAGCAACATAGACCATAATGCAAAAACATTGGTGCTCATGATTATCGAATTTGTGTCGATTTGGATTCATGTATCAACTAGTGCGTGTTTATAATAATGGATATGGATTTACAGCAGCCACCACGTCTCACTAAAGTGCTGAGGTTTTCATTTATTGAATGTATTTTAACAACATTAAAATGTTCGAATCGTTATCGAATCATTATTGCATGTATTGCGCTGAAATAGGTTAAACATAATAAATATGACTGTTTTAAATATAGCCTACTGCACGGTTTAAACCGGATACATGATAGGTTGCAGCATTACTAGTGGTCAGTCATTTAAATGGCAATTCAAAATTCAGGGTATTGTAATCGGGGATAAAGAAGTGTTGATTAACATTCATCAAATGTATCAATACAAAGCTCTCTGAAAATGGACTTAAAAAGTGTAATGTAAGGACTCCATGCATTGTAGCTCTGCATTTCCTTCAATTTTGGAAGCTTTGTAGGTAATATTGTGTCAAACCATGTAGCTCTCATATAAATCTATTCAAGGGAACTGCATTTGTATTCAGTTTTAGTGCATATAGCTCAAATACTTGCAGTTTGTTGATGGTTTACCATGACCTTTTCCAGAGTATTTATCACCAAAGTAAGTGTCAATTGCATTGTCAAATAGTTGCCTTGGGTGTGTTCAAATCACTTTGGTTTTGCATTACTGTTTGTTTAGATGGGGTTTGAAAATGTATCAGACAATGAACTGGGAATACCCTTTGTAATGTTATACAGTGATTGCATTGTTCTGTTTCAGTAAAAAAGAAAAAAATATATAGAACAGAGCACAGGCTATTCCTTACCCAGTAATTCCACACATCATCGCAATCATTCTTCAACCTTTAAGGCTTGTGCTGTCAGATACTCAACTTAAATAAGGATTTGTAGCAGCTGTCATTGATAATCTGTGTTTGTAGAATATGAGGAGCAGATCAAGGCTAGAGAGGTGGAGAAGGGCCCGACAGAGGCCGCCATTCTCATGATGGAGTGCATCTATAAACTCCCAGAGACACAGGGGTGGTTTCGCATGCTCCTGGACAGCTTCAGTAATGCAGGTAATGCTTCCTTTTTTTCTCCATACCACCAGAGCTGCAGGAACAATAGTCATATTGTCAATAGTCAATAGTAACTCCAGTCATGTGGTTTTTTATTTTGCATGTTTTACTGTCGGTAATATTATGTGGGGGAAGCCTCATGCTATCAATCGCAAGTCAGAACTCACCATCAGGGATAGCTAGACATACTTAACGCAAAAAATCATTTATGACAATATGATAATATGATGGCACCTAGCTGTCAGTTCTTTAATAGTTTTTTTTGTTTTTTTTTACAGTGCTTTTTAAATGATACTCACAGAAAATCAAAAAAAGCCAGCCTGAAAAACTATCAGAGAATTGGCTCTACACCTGCATGACCCATTCTCAACAGAAACTTTACATGCTTCACAAGCTCTACAAAGCTGGTATTTATGGCTGGTAGGGCAGCCATTCAGAAAGCACTTGTAACCAAGGCCTAGTCACAACAGTGCATAACCTGGTATAGCAAGCACAAAATCTGCACTTCTGAGCAGTGGAAGAAGGTAGTATGATGTATTTTATAACATCTGTGAGGTTTATCTTTCAATAAAGCCAAAAAAATCATTAAATCCAAGCTGCCTGTTCCTAACTTAACGTAAAATGTCAGTGAACCAGTTATAGTGTGGGCGGGGATCTTGTGGGAGTCACTGGGTATGATAATTACTCTTCATGGTATAAATATGGCCAAGGAAGTCAGTTTACTGGACCAGATTGACCATATTGTGCAAATGTTGTTTCCTCAAGATTCTCCCAAATTCTGAAAAAAACATGCCCATATGTATTGCTGAAAAAAGGTTTCAGGAGTGGCTTCAGAAACAACAAGATGAAGTCAAACAGTTTCCATGGCCTCCCCAGTCACCAAGTCAGAATATTAAGAGACATCACCAAGATGTTCATGAGGCCAATTAATGGTGAATGTCTTCTTGGCTTGTTCACATGGTTTCTACTGACAGTCATTTCTGCAAAGCCTGTTTTGTCTAATGGATGTATTTCTATGTCAACCAGCCATTTGTGAAATGGCAATATTGTCCACCACTGTAATTACATTACATTAAAGGTATTTATGAGATGCTGTTGTCCAGAGCAACTTCCAAGGCAAGGTGCAAATGAAAGGTACAAAAGTGCTAAGATAACGCTAGAGAGAGGTAAAGTCCCAAGTGCCAAAGGTGACAGCATAGACTAATCTGTTAAAGAATGTAATATCTGCTGTCTGCTGTATGTGCTTCTAGGTTACCCCACCCTTGCTGAAGCCATTGACCAAACTGACTTTACTGCTATAGACAAGGCTTTGGCTCACAAGAATATTGTGAAGAAGCTCAGGTATGGGTTGAATTTGGTGAAGTCCATGGACATTCTAGTACACATGGAGGAAGTGCTGCTGCCGAGCCAGAAGGAGACAGTTCAGCGGGTGTGTATCATTCAGTCCCTCATACAAAGCCAGAGGCTGAGTGTGGTAAGGGTGGGAGTAAAACCCTATTAACCCTGAGACCACCATAGAACCAATAAAGTCAATACACCAAAGATTACCTGTATGAAGGTTTTGACAAATGTGGCCCAGTCTGATCATCATTGTGGTACAGCGGCTAAGCTCACCATCTTAGAGTCATGGGTTTGATACCAGGGTACGGCACTACTGTAACTTTCATTGAGCCCTCTAATTCACCTTGTGAAAGGACGTCTGCTTAGAAAATATCCATATGGCTTCAGAATTGTTCAATAATAACTTGATTTTTAAAATTTTTACCATTTCTACTGACATAATACATTTTATGAACAAGTGACTGAAACTGAATGCCTGTCATGTTATTATTATTGCCTCTGAAGTTCTAATCATGCACATTCTGCACAATTCAGTCTCTGTATTGGGTGACAGAATAAAATAAACTCAATTCAACAGAAATATAGGTCAGCATCAAAAACCATAGAGCTTGTTTTGTGCTTAAAACATAAGCTTCTTATATTAACATAAAGGTTTGGGTACTTTATCTTAATATTGGACAGGATTAAACCTGCCTTTTTCTTATAGTTGAAAGAGAGTGTGATTTGTTTTCTCAGTTTTGCGAGTTAAGATTCAAGATTGCTGAATTTTCCAAACTGTGTTGGTGAACATAAAAATGATCCACTGAATTTAATTTCATTCCAATGTTGATTGAAACCTTGCCATTGTCTTTATTAGGTGACTTTAGAAAAAGGAAACACAAGTGGAATTCAAACACTGCTGGACTTCCTACTCAGGACAGACAACCCACAGTGGTATAGAATCTTCCTGGAGGCTCTGAGGAGGGGTGGCTATAACCATCAGGTCAAAGTCCTGGATGATGAAGATGATGATCCAGCAGGGAAAAGTGGTAAATCCTTTAGCCATAATTGCCAGTGGGAATGGCCATGTTGACTTCCAGCTGAACATTAAAATCACATATTTCTTTGGATTTCTTTTCATTTCAGGTGCTGAGGGTAATGAAGAGGGATTGGAGGAAATGGAAATTAGTTTCAGTGAAAAGGCAGGTCAATCCAATCTCAGTGCCAACACAGGTGATCTTACCATATTTTATAAAATAACCCTAATTAAGTTTTAGCAGTACAGCAGAATTAAACAGGTATAGAAATGACTGATGGTATATGTCCTTCACCATCCATATGGAATTATTTTTTATATATGCACTTTCAGCAGGAGTGTGCCTGTGCCAGAATAAGCATGTTACATTGAGACATTAGTTAGACTTGTGTATTGACAGTTTAACAGTTGTTCAAAGTTGTGTTTATAAAGTGTTGCTTCTACCTTCTTAGCCAACTGTTTTGATACCAGTCTGTAGTGTCAAACGAGTAGCCTAAAAAGCAGAGCTGATCTTTTCAACTTCAGACCTATTTACAAAGATGTATGCAGAAAATTGGATTAGCCTGTTTTAAATTACATGACTTTAGTTAAACATTAAACCCCATGGTTTGGCTACTCATTTCCCCCTGTTGAAGTTAGAGGATTGCTTTATTAATTCATTATTATTCACCTGAAAAATATGGTTATTACTATCAAACACATTTTAAAAAAATGATCTATCCCAGAAATGTTTGAAGGCGATATGATGGTATGAATCTTAATATCATCCAGCCCTCAGTACAATCATTGACAGAAAGTAACTGGAACAGGGTCACACTGACGCAGTGCCTGTCTGTATTGTTCCTTTCAGATAACCTAAAAGATGGATACCATCAAACATCATACCATGAGGATATACCTTTCGGGAACCTGCGAGACTACCAAAGAGAACTAGCTGAACCAGCTTTGATGGGCAAAAACACCATTATATGTGCTCCGACAGGTGGGATTGTGGCATGTTGCAGTTCTGTCAAATTATTAAAAATACCTATTTACTTTAGGCACTATTCAAATGCAACCTATTGAAAATGTCCTGAAATATAGGCTATAAATTAAAGGTATAATACATGTAGAATATGGAAAGTCCTGAGCCAGGGCTTTCTAAATACACATTTATAGACGATTGTGAGAACCCAGTCTGTCACTTTGTCTGGCTCCTGAGACTAAGAACACATTGTCTTGGCTCAGGCTCGGGGAAGACGGTGGTTGCCATGGAGATCTGCAGACATCACTTGGAGCAGAGTACGGAAGAGAAAAAGGAAAAAGTAGTGTTCCTTGCCAACACTATTCCACTGTGCCAGCAGCAGATGGAAATGTTTCAAAAGTACTTCGAGAACACAGAGTAAGGCCTGCTCCATTTTACTCATAGTTTCCCTCTGGTAACTCCTGAGTGTCATGTATTGTTAGTAATATGAAACATATCTGTATGAGCATGCAAGTAGGACTGAGCATGCCAGTTAGTAATTTCAGCAAATTAGTTTCAACCTATATCTTATGTTTTCATTTGTACCCAGCAGGTGGCAGGCATGTACAGCATATAAACACAGGAAAAACCTGCTGAATCTGTGATTTGTGAAAATGGGTCAGGTTGATGATCTTTGTTTAAATCCTGAGATTTTTCTGTTTGTAACTAGGTTTGAAGTGACTGGTCATTTTGGGGAAAATGCCAGCCAACTGGGTATCCAGGTTGGCGTGGAGAATTGTGACATCATTGTGATGACACCAAAGCTGCTTGAGATCAACCTTGATGAGGGCAACATCCTCAGGCTCTCGACATTCACCCTTATCTTCTTTGATGAATGCCACCACACCATGAAGAACCATGCTTACAGCGCAATCATGAGAATGTACATGGACATCAAACTGGGTCCTGACCCATCAGAACTCCCTCAGGTACTGACAGTCTGAACACTTTGTGGACACTTGTTATATCTTACTGCAACGTCTTCAGGGGCGAAACAAAGTCTATTTCATGCTCCAGTTATACTGAAAAGGAATGTTAAGATCTTAAAAACCGTAAAAAGATCCTCTGTAGGTGGCATAAGTACATGAATGTGCCCTTTCAAAATACTAACAACAACCATCTAAGTATTTAATCACTTAAGAAAACACTTTACTTCATAAGCCTTAGTTGGGTCAGATGCAGCACCCCTTTAAAGATGTCTCCCCCTCTTCAGATTGTAGGTCTGACAGCATCTGTGGGGGTGGGAAAGTCCAAGAATGAGCAGGAGGCCAGAGAGCACATCTACCAGTTATGTGCCAACCTGGACACTGACACCATCTCCACTGTGAGCGAGCACTTGGAAGAGCTCAGCTCTCATGTCTTTGTTCCAAACAAAGGTATGGATAAGCCCACTTTCTCCTGCTTGTGCTTCTCCAGCAGGGTGTACCAGCCATATTTGCTTTCATGAGCACCAGCATTTTAAGTTACCTTCTCTGTCCTGAACCTAGAGGGCATCCAAAGATACCAGTCCTTCAAAGGTTGGTTCTGTTGGCCTCTTTGCTTTAGGCTTCTACATGCTGAAACTATACACTTGAACCCCATGTGAATTGCTTGATTAGAAATGTAAAACTGTGGAGTACAGACGTATATGAAGAAAAAAATCTTTGTCCCAAATGTTAAGGAGGGTTTTGGTATGAGAGAACATGTACTGCCTTCTTTGCCTTTCTAGATACTAGGATTGCCAAGCGCCGTGTCTTCAACCGTTTCATGGATATTGTGTTGGAACTAATGGCACAAGTGGAATCCATGGCTAAACAAACCTACGACATTGGTAAGAAACTGTTGTGGGACAACTCAAACACACTTTCTCTGTGCCTAGGCAGAGGTCTGATGCAATGCACATCAAGGAGATTAACTCATTTCCTGTGTCTTCCTCTTATAAAATTCATTAACTTTTTCCCCATCTCTAATTAACCTTACAATAGTAAATTAAAGCACTCTATATCAGCTTTTGACACTTTAACTGGAACACAAAACAAAAGTAACACAGAATGAAAATGGAATACCAATAAATGTGAAAAGCTAACTTTTTAATCACAATCGGTTCACCCAAGGCCCATACTTCAGTGAATCTACATTCTTTCTCTGGATATTTTTTTGATGCCTTTTGAGTGATGTTTTTGGCCACTCAAATGTACCAGACACTCTGTCCAAAATCCCTCGGAGCAACCGCGGCAGCCAGAGTTACGAGCAGTGGATTGTGGCGGTCCAGAGGAACTGCAGGGTGCTGAAGTTGAACAATGAGGATGAGGAGCAGAGGGTCTGCAGAAAGCTGTTCACCTGTGCAGAGCACCTCAGGGTATTACCACCCCCCACATCTTTAGTCCTTCACATGACCCGGGTGATACTCACATACAAAATATGACTCCACTCAATTGCACCCTACCCCAAAATATAATTCTGCTTTTGGTTTTTTTGTTTCACTCAGAAGTACAATGACTGCCTCATCATATCGGAAGATGCTCGGGTGAAAGACGCCTTTAAATATCTGCTGGAGTATTTCAACAGCATGGACCCAGCATTCTTTGATGAGACTGATGAGAAGCTGGTCAACTATTTCCAAGGTCTGGGTTTGAGTGTGTCCTCTAGGTTCCTATGCACAGAACACATTCACATATAGCTGAAGGAAATTAAATTGCATCTGTACCTGTAAAAAGACTAATTTATTATTTTTTTTTATCCAGAAAAAAAGGCCAATTTGGAAGAATGTGCAAATGACAGTGTTACAGACAACCCCAAACTGTCTGAGCTAGAGCTGGTCTTTCAGGAACAGTACAGATTTAAACCAGAGACCAGAACCATCCTTTTTGTCAGGACCAGGGCACTTGCAGAGGTAAGAAGTGGAACCAAGACAAAAATACCCACTTTGACTGCTTTAACCCAAGCCAAGGAATTTAAAAATAAACTCACAGAAACCCAGTAAACTGTTCATCCATGTAAACCTTTACTGAGCCCTACATTGAGCTGTTTGATACTTGGTTTGCTTTTGCTCTGAAACAATGTGTTTTTTCAGCCATGACCAGACCATTTTTCTCCCATCAAAATACCCACTTCACCTATTCCACTATATTTCGAATTGTCCTCTGCCATTTGCGTTATAAGGGTCCTAGCAATTATAGCCTCAGTGGTTGACTCAGAGTAGTGTTTGGTATTCAGACAGGCCCTCATTTTGATTTACACAGAATGGTAGTGCGCTGCAGGGGCAGTCTCCAATCGATCACAAGTGACAATGTGAATTAAGTGGCCTGCTTTTGTTCCCCAGCTGGACGTGCTGTCAGTGTTCCCTTGCTGTATTTAGCACCATCCATTCAGTTTAGTACAATCTGTACCATTTTCCCAGATAAACAAACAGCCAAATTAAGATGAAAGTGACTTTTCTCACACATCAGCTTTTAAAAAGGCAGTTATTGGAGATCTAGGACATTAATATTAGTTGGATTTTGCGTGTTGGTTCATCTTGTAATGTAAATAATCAGTATTTTCTTCTTCATGGTCTTTGTCTAGGCAGTTAAAGAGTGGGTGCTGGAGACACCTGCTCTAGCTCACCTCAGACCACAGGTTCTCATTGGTCGTAGAAAGACTGACAATGTTGAAGGTAATCATAGGTGAATGTTCTTGTCTATCTGCAATCACTTTTATGTATACAATAATGGTAAAGACCCAGAGCCAGAGTAGCACAATTTCAAGACAACCAAGATGTTGAGAAGAAAGTTATTCTTACATGGTGGTGTGAGGCCATTATCCGGTTTCTCTTTTGGAAACATTTCCTTGTGTGTTTTGAGGGCCTTAAGAAATGTGTTACATGATCTTTTTATGTGTGATTTAGGAATGAGCCTGAATAAGCAGCAAGATGCCCTGGAAGCCTTTCAGGAGGGAGGCAGCAAACTGCTGATCGCCACCTCTGTTGCAGACGAGGGCATCGACATCGCCACGTGCAACCTGGTGATACTGTATGACTACGTGGGCAACGTCATCAAAATGGTGCAGACCAGAGGTATGGCAGCATGTGACTAGCCTCACCTGGTGCCATTTGTCCATAGCAGTGGTTCCTAATCTTTGGGTCATGGTAGAAGCTTATTCAAGCTGGTTGCAAGATGACATATGATAAAGCATAATAGATATAAAACACTATCTAATGGTAGATCAAATTAAATACTACAGGTAGTGTGTTTACAACATTCACAGCATACAAGCAGTTGATTAAACATTTTAATTCTGTATATAAAAACATGTCAGACTCCACTTTAGTAACAGGTGGGTCACAGTGTGTATGTGCTCCATAGGTAGGTTGTGGCCTCCACAGAAAAAGGGGTCTGGCATGACACAGATCTCCATGTGACCGTGTGGGAGTGTCGGTTAAAGACAGTATCCTGCGTGTTCCCCTCCTAGGCCGTGGCAGAGCGAAGGACAGTCTGTGCATACTGATCACCAGCAGCTCAGAGAGTGCCACTAAGGAACAGATCAATATCCTGCAGGAGAAGATTATGTATGATGCCATCCAAAACATACAGATGATCAACCACAGCCAATTCCTGGAAAAGGTAAACTGCAGTCCACCTTGCGACAGAGCCTGACCTACATTGTGTCAAACTTGTTGTGGGTACACAATCAAACACATTTCCATCGATGTTAAATAATGGATTGGTTGTAATACTGCTGCGTATGAAGAGTCTCTTCAACATTGACATTCACTGACTATTATTCGTCTTGCTCTTTGGTGAGGAATTTCCAGTTCTCAAGTTACTTTTGGATCGCACTTTCACGACTGCGGAGATGAGCTGAGTAAGATTTCCAGACAAAAACTGAAGCAATTTTAAATAGCTTATTCCCCTAGAAATGTCTGCACTTACATTTGATAATGAGAATGTGACTGAACTTGAACTACTCTTCAAAGAGAGCGAACATTATAATGGGGGCTTTCTTCCTCTTAATGAACTTGACTTTCCTGCACTCTCATGAGCCTGAGCTTATGAAATGTGTAATATCAAAACAGAGGAAATTCAAACGGGTAATTCCACATGGGCACTTAAAATATGAAATATGCAATCCTCATGGTTATAAATGTGTTCAGCTGAAACCTTGTGAAAGGATATCAACTTTTTCAGGAAATATTAATTATTGCTGTCACAATTCAAACATTTTTTCCAGAAATTTAGTTGTATCCATCATTCTAATGTCAGTGGTTTATAAACTTGAATTTGACCTTTCAGGTGAACAAATATCAGAAAATGATGAAGAAAAAACATGATTTGGAGAGACAAATGGCTACTGCCAGGAAACAGGATCCTAACATCTTTCTGCTGCTATGTGGAAAATGCCTTAAGTTAACGTGCAAAAGCAACGATCTCAGAGTCATTAAGGTAGAGGATCCATCATGTTATTGCTTTTGTACTTACTCAGTTAGTCTGAAATAAATAACATGTCAGATTGTATTAGTTAAAGATCTCAGTAGAAAGTAACGTGTGTGTGTGTATGCGTGCTTGCGTGTGCGTGCGTGTGTGTTCAAAGATGGTTTAGGAGTAACACTGACCACTTTGCTTTCTGTGCAGAACTCTCACCGGGTTGTCATCGACAAAGATTTCATCTCACTCTGCAATGTCACGCCACACCCAAAACCGAAAAAATACGATGACATAGATATGAAATTTAAGATATCTTGCTCAAGCTGCAACCATGACTGGGGTATCTTGGGCTCATATCTGGGATTCACTGACCTGCCACTCCTCAAAACAGAAGGCTTCGTCTTTGTCAACAGACGCACTCAGAAGAAGCATGTGGTCAGGAAATGGCAGGAATTTCCAGGGATCATAGAAGAGTTTAACATCCTGAAGATGGGTGATGCTGCACAAGGAACAGGGGAATAGTTCCATTGAGTACCATGGATAAAGTGCAGTAGAGCTGCTCTTAGCAATGAGAATATTCATGTGGAAATAGGAATACAGGTGGCAATAGCTTTTAATAGTTATATTTGATAACTGATTTTTATTACTTCTTGGTACAGCTGAACCTCAGCATTCCACAACTCTGAAAGTGAAGTAGAATGTAATCAATGTAAAGAATTTTAAACTTTCATACTCTCCAAAAACTATCCAGAATCTGTCACTCTTTTAGAACATTTTAAAGAATCTGTTTAGATAGAAAAGTCCTAGATAGTAGGATGCATAGGAAGAATGAAAGGTAGGTGTGGAAAGTAGGGAGGATCCTTTAAAGGGCTTTAGTATATGGCCTTAGATTGGTCAAACAATTCAATATAAACCCATGTTTTGTAGCCTATAACAGTAGGCACTATTGCCTCACTGCTTTCAATGGACCCCTACATAACTTTTAGTAGGACAGGTTTGTTATCAAGGGAAAGTATGATTCATTTCATTTTAGTGCTTGTATTTTTGATTCAGTGTTATTAAAGATTAGTTTTTAATTGTTTCTAGCTATCTTGTCATCTAGCTGGCTTGCCATTTATTTGCCTAATAAAATTAATCTGCACAACTGATTTTTATCTTAAGATTACCCTTTAGCATTAGTGTAAGCTAGTATGTTACCCTAATAATATTGTTTAGTAGTAGACATGTCTAATTATGATAGTATGCTGTGGTTTTTAATCAAAGGAATGGGTAACGGTATGTATGTATTTATAAATCACCTTTTTGCATGTAATTGATCAATTATAATCATAATGGCACTACTGCTTTGAAACTATTCCGGTGTTTCTGTACCTCCGATTTCCATGTCTCTGACTTTCAGCTTAATTTCCTGTGTTAGTGTTGTAATATTGTTTGTTACTTTTACCATATCTTAACTAATGTTGCATGAAGGGTGCTCTACAAAACAGTTTATTGTTTAAAAAATCATTAAATAAAGTGAGGGTTCATCTAACTGGTAGAAACTTCTCACGGTGTCATTTTTTCATAAATAGGGCAATTGCATTGAATGAGACTGCTGTGACTGCAGTGAATTCTACCTATGGGGGCAGAAGTAATGTTTGCATTAATGTGCACTTGGAGCTTATTAATTATAAATTCAGCCTATTCCACTAAAAACCAGTTCGATTTAATCAGCTGCTGTGTGAAAATGTGACCTTCCTGTTTTTGGGCTGCACCTCCACGTGAGGTGTTTGCCGCATGCTTAGCAGCATGTAGCCAAACGTGGACGGGACAGGCTCCTTAGTATTCCAGGTGAGTGTGGGGAACGGGGGAGCAGTGCCGTTTTCCTGATGGCTGCAGTGCTGCTGTGCTGGTCTGGCTCTCCGACAGATGCAGCCGAGAGCTCCATGACCTTAAATTACCCCAACTACCCTGAAACTCCCGACGCTGCTGCACTGCCTTATGTCCTTCCTAAATCACCAGGGATGAGTCTAATAATGAAGAGCATTTTTTCTGCCATGTAGGAAGGAGCAATTGAGGACAGGCACACGCTGTCCCTGCTGACAAACATTAGCATTCCAGCCTGAACTGTGTGCTCCATATTTTTTATCTTTCTCTCCCCCCACCCCTGAAAAATAGTGCAGCTCAACTCGATCAGCTCTGTGAGGTGGAGGATTGCTGAAAGGATGAATACAGATGCATTTAGCAAGATACACATTACATACCTAATACTGATACCCTTATAAGTTACAAGCTTTGACAGACCTGTCAAAAGGGAGTTTAATGGTGATGTGATGGTTGAATTTAAGTATGTTTATTAAAATATTTACATTTCAACTAAAGCTTTGCTGTAGACGTGTTTGACCTGATTTTACTCAGGTTCGTTAGGGAAAATGAACTGAGGAACACTGATATGTAATCAGCCAGGCTGTTTCCAGGCCTAATCTGCGGTACGTGTGAACAGATGTTTGTTTCTGTGGAGGGTGTTTAACCCCCCGGGCAGGCCTGTGACTGAGCAATAGTTGTGGGAGCGTTTAATTGTGTCTGGCTGCCACTGCTGCTCAGTGGCTGCTGGTGTGCTGCGTCTGTAGCTAGGCGGAACACGGTGGCAGTCTGATGGACTTACCTTGCGTGAACCTGCTGGGGAAGCATTGCAACTTCTGATTCTCTAATGCGGATCTCCTGAAACTGTGCACAGAGCTTAAACAAAAGGGCTTACTATCCACACGTTTAACAGCTTTGCATAATGGGTGGTTGGACTTTCACAATGCACTGTTATTAGTTAATCAAAGCAATATTCTCCTGTAATATGGTATCGGATTAGTAGCATACAGAGCATTCATGTATACCTGTAATTATCTGTGACTAAGGACAGCAGCAATTCGAACACTTGTCTTCCTTACTCATTCAATGAGCTCACTGATCAGATGTTAACTGTAGCAAATGAAAGAAGAAATCCTTCTCTCACTGACAGACTTCCACAGGAACAATACTGCACCAAGAGCTGTGTCTGATCAGACCTTTTTCAAACCTTAGGCTAACTATAAAAATTCCAGCACACATTTGAGATAATCACAATGGGAAGTAAATATGTGACATTTTCTATAAAATGGGAGTATCTAAAACAAAGCGGAAAAATTAAAGAACAAGTGTATGAAGTTGTTCAAATATACCAAGAACATTGCACAAAACCCTCTGAGCGTTATTAAATGTGATTAATCATCCCATGTCAATAAAACCCTTAAAATGATTGATAGCTCTAATAAGCATGCTCATTTTCTTAGCAGTTACCCTTACCCTGTGAGATATGCTATGATTACCATTTCTTCCTAGACGTGGGATTGATTTAATGCAGTGATATAACATTTCATGAAAGAGGGAAGGACTTGTCCATATGGGTGGGTTGATATGAGCAGTGAGAAATGTGCAATATGTACTGTTAGTTTACCATTTGTTTTCATCCTCCTGATGTTTTAATGAAATTCACAGCAGAGACATAGATCTGATATACCAGGAAATACGTATTGCAATCAAAGCGTGTAACAAACCTGGATTTGCTGAAGGTTTGGATTACTACTGATCAATGTTTACCCAATAGCTGAGCGAATTACATTTGACACTAAATGCCGACCAATGGTGAGAAGGGAGTCTGTCTCACTTATACATTGCACTAATGTGGGAGATCCTCTCAACATTATACCACTAATGAGAACAAAATACAGCATCAGTTCAGTGATAGATATTATTAAACTGTATTTTATTTCTTTGACAGCTGGATTCATGGATACAATATTACTTGTGATTAATCAGTTCACATTCATTTTAAGTAGATCATGATCTTGCTGCTTGAAATGGATCCTGGATAAGTATACTGGAGTATCTCAATTATCTGTCATATATCAGACCAAGCCGAATATCCCAATAAATACATAAATCCTGTACATTCCAAATTAGGACTGTTATGATGTGTGACAAAGACATCATTTTCTAGGTCTTTTTTCTAGTCCTTTTTTAACATCCAGTTATGCTACTGCACTACATACCTTATTGACTCTGTTGTTTGTTATATGTACCTTATTTTGAATAGTACGCAGATTAAAAAAAAAAACTTGTCACATTCAACACAAGCCAGCACTATTAACTTATTCACAGCCGCAGGCATAAATGGGCATGTTGGGCAGATTCTACAATATGTTCTGGAGAAGCTTCTCAAAGTCTGTCTTCGTGAAAAAGCACAGAAAGGGTGGAAATGTGAGCGTGTATTAATGCATGAAAAAATTCATTGAGAACATTGGCTCATTGCCATGAAACCTTAACAGTCTACACCAGGGGTGTCAAACTCCAGTCCTGGAGGGCCACAGTGGTAGCTGGTTTTTGGTGTGTTTTAGCACTTCATTGATTAATTAAAATCACTGGTTGGCTAAAGAGTCCACACACCTGGTTTCCAAGGCCTAAAATGGCTGCCAATCGAAAGGAAAGAACAAAAACCCGCAGACACTGCGGCCCTCCAGGACTGGAGTTTGACACCCCTGGTCTACACTACAGAACGTTGGAAACAAAATGCCAATCCTCTAATTGCTTGCAAGAAATAATATTAATGGCAATCATTATGAGTTGCTGTGTTGCATCTGTCCAAGCCTTTTACAGTTTGAATGCTTTATGGCAAAGTGCATTGAATAAATTTTGTTAATTACCTCCTCTTTTTATTGAAGCACAGTGGATTGATACTTAAACTCTTATGCACAAAATATTTAAATTGGTCATCCATAAGAAAGCTTTATGTAGCCTTGGTAAGGCCACACTGTTTGACCACATATGAAGAAAAAACCTCAATACAGGTATGAGACAGCTGATATTTATAGATAAATATCAGCTGTTCCCCAGAGCACAATCTCCTGGCAGAGGCCATGAATTACGTTAAGACAATATTTCAGTTATTTATAGAGTTGAATGGGCAAGTTTCCCAATTTATACCCATTAATAGACTTGAATGGTTGGTTTTAATTGTGGAGTCTCATTTAAACAACAAACAGAGAGAGTGCCATCTTGCTGGGTAATCTGAAGTGGCATACTTTCACTGTGGTGTTTGGGCATCCCTTTGATGTAATTCTGTCTGTCTTTGTGCACAAACTGTAGACTAATTAGGGTTCTGTTGTTTCAAGAAAACAAGGTAACTCAAATACAGTCAAATCCGTATGTTGAAATATGTTTTCATAAATGTGTACATGTATGATGAGTCCCAAGAACATATGTACAGAAAAGTGGAAGGCCAACACCTACGTACTTCATAGATTCCTACCACTACAGCTGATAAATGGGGCTTATCCTTGCTTTTGTTGATTACAGTAATTACCTGTTACTGTTCGTATAAAGTGGCTTATGTAATGTTCACTTCGGGGGCGCTTGCCTATTCTGCTGAATGAATTCGCCAGAGAATGATCTGTAGCTGCAGTACACTGCTGACTCTGACGCTGATGTTATGACAGCCTTGTTCCAAGAGTGAAGCCTATCACTCTCCAGACTATTTTTGCACACAGATCTTCACAACACATATGCTCTCTGGGAAAAGAAAAATGCTTAAGGTGCATCAAACACATACAATATAACCCCGCTGAAGACACAGAGTGTAAGCAAATCAAATGGTGTTTGAATGGCTTTCAGCTTTGCCAATTATCTGTGTCAGACAAGAGCTGAGTATACAAACAATTAGCAGGAAGGGTGCAGTGTGTCTGTGGGGGTGCCATGTGTCGGCTTGCCATGATCACCATTCCTCTGCAAATCCACAGGTTGCCCATCCATCAATCAGTATTGCAGTCATTCCCCCTCCTGGTCTCTACACATGCCCCCCCCACCCCACAAAGTGTGAAATGAATACTAACAAGAGCCTGTATATTTCACCGGAACTTCTCCTCCTCTCTCTTATGCTCCTCTCTCTCTCTCTCTCTTTCATCCTCCTCTTCCCCCCCGATTTGCTGCAGCTACACACACTCGCAAAGCACCCACAGGCTGAGCGGATCCAGTCACACTCACAGACATGTGAGTGGGCTGGGGCTGGTAGGAGAGGGAACACGGTGAGACATGCCGCAGCACTGTCTGCGTGGCGCATCTCAGCCGCGAAAAATGCCGGCTTCCCACTCCTCCTTCTGTGGGCAAGGGCATCGCTAAGTGAAATCGTGCCCGTCGGAGAGGGCAGAGGAGGGAGAGGGGCACGAGGCGGCGGGGAGCAGGGTGCCAGTTCCATACCGAACATCAGCAGGAGGGAAGAGCTCAGCTGGAGTCAGGATTCAGCCTCCTGCTATGAATAATGTATTAGTTCATAAATACATAATGGCTTGAAAAAAAATCAATCCAAGCAGAATTTTTGGAATCCCCAATTGCATGAGCTCTGCATATTATCAAGCTTGTCATTGTTTCAGTGCTGTCTTAGCACAGTCCTCACTGCGCTCCATTTTGTTTTAGGGGAGAAAAAAGCAGGGAGAATCAATACTCATGAAAATAGTATTGATTTTGCAGAGGCAAAGCCAGTTGCATAGCATCCCACTGAGCAATTAAATGGGAAAAATGGAAAGTCAAAACCGGCCATGTCTTCATGTTAACTGCAGATCCTTTATTACCTGTAGAAAGGGCTCACATTGTGGGAGAAATTAAATTGATCAACTTGTATCATTTCAGTGTTGTTGTGCAACTTAGAAAAAGGTTCCAAGGAAATGTTCTTTAAGACGTTTTATTTATGTTCAGTGTTTCTAACTGTTGTACAAAAACAGTCATTTTAACTTTATCCTGGGGTATAGATTAATTCAAAAGGCTGTTCCTGTGCATTTTGTGCTGTCGGAAGTGGAGCTAAATGATCTCCTTTGGAGGGAACGCTTAATGATGTGGGGAAAATCCAGCTGCAATTCCTGTGTGTATGTCTTTCAAAGTTTCCCCAAGTGCGTCAGTGATGAATGATGAAATAACACTTCTTGACATCTTGACAGTAGAAAAGCTTCAAACCTCTGTTCAGGCATCCCAAGGTGAGCGAAGCACACTGTGTGAGACTCAGCATGTATTGGGTTTGCGGGGGCGGTGAGAGATATGAAGATTCAAGGGACTTTTCATGGGGGTGGGGTTTGGTGAGGGGTGGTGAAAAAGTCCTTCTTAATCAGTTGAGCATTTAATATCCCACCAATGTTTTAATGATACATTCAACCTAAGGATGATGCTGAATTTTGGAAGAAAAGAAATTCAAATTCAAATGTTTGAGATTATCAGAAAATGGTCTGGCAAGCACAAGAGAGGGCCTAAACACAAGGTTTATTGTCAATGTAAGAAACTTTAAACTTCAAGTCTTGGTCTTGTCTATCGTGGGTAGGTCCATCCATGGCAATTAACAGGAATTAAGGAACACATAACAAGTAATTAGGCACTAATCATTGCCAAAAGGATCTCAAATGTTACATGTGGGTGGTGTTTGGATGTTCTCAGCATCTTGAAAATGATGTGTCCTCCAGTAGCCCTAACACCTGCTACTTTTTTTTTTTTATCTCACCTGGACTAACACTAGAGATTTCAATGGTAGGAGGTTAGTGAGGGCCTGAGGAAAATCACAGCGAAGACAGATACTCCTGCCTAATTTTTGCATGCTACGGTTTCTCAGCTCGGACCGCCTTAGCTGTCGAAGAATCTGCCTCCTTACCCTGGGCGAAAGGAAAACGAGTCACTCCACTCGTTCACACCTCCCTGCCGCCCTCGCCTGCGGAGCTGACTCACACCGTGGCCGCTGGGATGAGATCAGACTGCCTCTTCCTACTCCACTACCACGCCGCCGCCACCTCGCTGGGTACATCTCATCAGCAGCGGCTCGTAATCCTCGTCCCTTCTCACTGCAAGCAGCCTATCGCGTTGAGCCTTCCGCTGATCCGCCGCTCAGCTCGCAGCACGAGCCGAAACAACACGTCGCCTGACATTTGAGGGCAGCGAGGCGGTGACAGAGTGACGCGGAGTGCAGAGAGTCCGAGGTTTTCTCGCTTGATTCAAGCTAACGGCAAAATGCTTCATGACCTTGGAAATGTTACCACATTTGTCCTATTTTAAAATCCCGTTCACACCTGCTGTTCTGGGTACAAGGCAAGAGGGAGCATTTGTGTGCACTTACTGACGCAGATGTCAGTGTGAACCGAAGTTGTGAACCGAAGCAGCACTCCAAGTACCACAACTACCTCATTTCAAGTGTTGATCGCTTTGACAGATTAGGAGGTTTTCATTTGGGGGAAGTTTGATTAATTAGTGTCACTGTCACTGAGGGTGGATGTGACTTCTAATGAAATCATCCATTCCTGCTATGATTAACGATGATTAATGAGATTTGTATATTACATCATGGCTATAGAAACAGTGGGGAAAGCAAGGAAGAATCACTGTGGAATGGAAACTGCCCAGCTAAATGTCCAGCTAAGATGATACAATACTTAAATGGAGTGGGTCAAACACACCTTTGAAAATGACTAAAACAACACATTTATCTCAAGATTTGTAAACATTTGGCAGGTAGAGTGTAATAACCTGCATTTTACCAGTGCAATCCAACCTGCCACCTACTCTGACCATGAGGAAGAGATGAAGGGGGAAGCTATCAGGCCTCCATGCAAGTGAGAAAAAGTTCTACTTTGATTCGAATGATTGCTGCTGATGGGGAAGTGAAGTTTCACAAACCTTGTAATGGATGAAGCTACAATTAGTAACTTCTTTAAAGCAATTTCAAAAACAATTTACCATCAACAGCCAAATACAATGATTAGTGTCCACCTACTAGGTAGTGTACATGCTAATAGGGAAACACTGATGTAAGTACTAAAGTTTACCTAAAAATGTACAATTATATCTTATCAAATAATATGTTTCAAACTAATTGTAAATACACTATACACAATTAAAAACATACCTACATAATTAGAATCAACTGGAGTTTGAGACTGGCCTCAGTAGAAAAGGCCAGCAAAGAGTCAGCATTATTGTTGTACTAACAGTAATATCAACAACAAAACTTTTGGGTTTGTATCAGGGACAGCATATATTAAAAACTGTATGGCATTTCCATTCCACAAGCAACAAGGTAGCTGTAAATAATAACAGCACATAAATTATGCAGTGTGCTAGTGTTCTTTCACAACCATTCAAGAGATCTGCAATACGGATGGAAATTTAGTTACATAAGACTGAATTCATACATGCAAATAAATACAGCCCATTCTATCTTTAGTAACAGCAGCAGAGGCGTAGGAAGCATTTTAAATGGGGGGAAAACCTTGGTGGGGTTTTCCCAAAGGAGAAAACATGATATACAATTTGAATAAGAGGGAGGGTACAAAAACATAATTTTAAAAATGTGAAAAGGGCATTTACCCCACTTGTAATGGTTTCTATGCCCTCAAATATTAATATTCATCCATTATTAACCTTGGTAGTACTGGAAGGAGTATTACATGGATACCATGTTCACCTTGCAAGTAAATGTATCAAGAAATGCATGAAGTGTGGGTTCTAATTAGAATAACTTAACTTTTGTTGTTTGTCCCCCCTTTTTGAAAAGGGGGGACAAACAACATATATATTGGCCGATTCCCTCTGCACATGTTGAGCAACATGAGTGGAAATGTTCTCTTTATACATAAATACATGTATAAGATGTACTAATTTGATGTGTTCTTGGCAAGGACTTCGTGTAATTTCGCTGCATTTTAAAAATATATTGAAATATCCATACTCCACAAAGCCACCAGTTAATGCTCTTAAGAAGCGTTAAAGCAGCGTTAAATGAAAGTCATCTCCACATCTTCCGCTGGTTATGTAACACACATCCTTGAATGCAGCTGAACGTTGAGGAAGAGAGCATGTCTCAGTTTGACATTTTGGAGTGTGAGTTTGTATGCAACCAGAGGACAGATGGAGGACAGTTGTAGTATTAATATTGTAATGATCCATATACAGGTTGTGGGGGGTGAGGGGTGAAACTGGAAGAACAGAGACGCAGAGAGTAGGGGATGAAAGAGACCTCCCTAATGGAGAGCAGAGGAAGTGGTGGGTGTACAGTATGTGGGTGGATAAAACGCGGGTCGATTAGGCTGCAACCAGCGCTTTCATTGCTGCTGCTCTCATTCTCCCTAATCCACAAAGCAGGCAAAGCGTGCATGTACCATTGGCTTATCTATGACCCCCAATTATTCTCCCATCCACAGATAGGCCATTGCTTTCATTGAATGGAACATTGCAAACAAGACTATGTGTCCATTTTGGAGGCACACGGGGTGAACTGCCAGTGTAGGCTAAGGGAGAGTTCTGTCAAAGTTGGTGGTACAGACTTGAGCTGATCTGGGCTACGTCAACCTTCTTAGTCAAGAACAATGAAGTACACTTTTGAGTACAGACTGACTACAGCAAACTGGATTAAGATAAGCACTGTGAGATTAGCACAGGTTTACACCTGTGAAACCTACAGGCCTGGTGAAACCAGAGCAGTTCAGAGCAACACACCTGCTCACTTTCAGTATGTAACTGATATTTTCCAACCGTCACATCAATTCAGTGAATGCTAGTCTGAGAAGGTGGTGGAGATTCAGACAAACCATAATCAAAGCAGGAATGTCCCAAATCATGCTTCAACAAAGTTCTTTTTGAGAATCTGGTATTTCAAATCTTCAGGTATGTGACTCATTTGACATCACAGTCAACACAGCTGTTTCAACTGGTCAATTATGAAAATACTGATATTGTGGAGAGAAACAAGTACATATGACACTAAAAATTCAAAGTGCACCTCAACAGGACCATGATGTAGACTCAAATTAACACGCATGAACAATAGCAAGACTGTTGCTGATACAAAGTGTCCAGCAAAATGAGTTTAACTAAATTAGCATCTCTGATCAAGTTTCCGGTAAGAGAAATGTGAATGCATTTTTTTTCTGAGCCATCAGCAAACATAAGCAACAGCTATGTTTGCTGATGAAGTTATTGCTCCACTATAATATAATCTGCCAACACAGACAGGGAATGAACTCACAGTCATGTTGTAATCCTGTGTTGCATAGTACTATTGCAAAAGTGAGCACAACATTTAAATAGGTGATATTTTGGATGGTATACTTCTATTCCCTATTTTACACAATTTCCATGCAGAGTATAAGAAATCACAGCCACCCTTACATCTCCTTAAGAATATAAATATAATTAAAAAATACTTTGAACTAATCTCAGTATATTGACATATAACTGTTGTGATTGTTTTACTATTATCCATCACACCAAAAACACTTTCAACTTACTGTGATAAATTATTAAGGCCACTTGTGTGCCCTTATACACACAAAGACGAAATGCTGTGGTGTCCTCATAAACACCCAAAAACACCCCTAGAATGATACAAGGAGAGTATTTCTATCTTCTGCACGAGGAGCAGTTGGGCTGAATGCAGGGCAGGGTGCTATAACAGGTTAGCAAGGCTTATCATTTTTACAGGAGAAATTGTGATGTCACTCTATTGTGATGTCACTCTATTTCACCACAGCTGTATTTCAAAATGTCCATGCATTATTTTACCCACAACATTTACATATTACAAAATGTAATGTAATTCACCCAAAATATTTTTGCATAATTTCTTGGGTTTACCAGTAGTTCTGCAGAGTAGTCACCTCATAATATGACAGAGCATTTCATCACAAAACAAAATCTTTTTCCATATCTATCCAATCTTTTTTTTTATAATTTACTCAAATTTGAAATCTGTCTCAAAGTTTGCATGAGGAAAATACTACAAGCAAAACAACAATAGCATCAACCACAATCTAAAAGCACAAACATGAAAGCAATGATGTGCATTTTAAAAGTTTCTGCTGTATTTCAAGTAGAGAAGGAAGAAGGCAATTCACTATAAAATATGCGAACAGTTGATAATGTATCTATCAACACATTGTCTGACTTCTATAATAACCTCCAACTCCCAGCAGCATAAACCATGTTTTCAGTGGAAATGATAAACATTAATTAATGTGATATAGAGGACACTGACACTGTACAGCACGTTTTTAATTATAGCATTTATGTGTCGACGTGGGCAGAAAGAGTGATCTGAAACTACAGTAGTTTCCGCAGCTATGTGATTCATGTAATCCTTGATTCCGGTCTTTCCTTATTTTTTTCTTGTCAATGGCACTGTGGACCCACTGTGATTTCTCTGACGCTCCTGCCGAGCACAAGAAGACCATATTTGTCTACATTTCCTTTTTCTGTGGAGAATCCTTGGTTACAAGTCGTATGCCTATTGGCTGAACATTAGAACAGGAAGCATGACCATGTATGTACTGTTCTGTCCAAGCTCACAAACCAATGCTGTTTATCGAGAGGAAGATTGATAGAAATGTGAATTTTAGGGGCTGCCGTTTGACACTGTTACATTTATGAATCAAAAATTTGTATCAATACATTATTATGATAGCCGATTTATCAATAAATCGCCAAATCAAAGGTCAGGTGTGTAATTTACCAACGTTCCCACTTATAGCCTAAAGGTTAACGAAATTACTATAGGCACACGAATGCAACACTATAGAGCACCAGCAAATAATTGTTCAATGAGTTTTTAGTGCACTGTACATTAATTTGTTGCTACGTGAGCATTAATATGTTTGCTTAAGTGTTAAATCAATCGATATGCATCATTTTCAGCTGTGAGTTTTTACCCACCTTTTATGTACATTTTACTTTTGATTTTGTGTAGGCACTTCTGTGTGTTTCAGAATTACAGATCTTTTTTCTTATGACTAGAAGGTTCCTTATGGCTATCCAACACAAGCCCAACTACAGTACACACGGTGCCCCAAGTCAAATATGACACGGGGTGACTAGTTGAGTGAGGGCAATAATACCCCACAAATTAAATGCATGTCTCAGGCATGTCATTAAATCGATGACATTGAAATGAAAAGTGCCAGCACCTCTGGAGCATTACATAAATTATATAAAAATACAACACAATAACATACATTAAGTCTACTCAGCGTGTAGCCAAAACCGGAAACTCCTAATCCTAAAGATAAGTAGGCGGAGAGTTTGTGTGATAGATTGCTATTGCACCAATGATTACGCCGTTATTACGATTGGCATGGTATTCCCTCTAGTGCGTAAATTTGGGCGGTTCTTGGGGATGCTCAATCGTATTGTGTAGGCGGAGTTTGTGGAATAGGGTGACGGGCGAAGCGGAGGCAGGCAGTCAGCAAAGCGAAACACGGACACGGTAAGGTCCCAGGTTTTATATAAATACCGCTGCACACACGCTACTGTAGGTCGTAGACTTGCTTAACTTGCACCATGGTTTTAATTTGGACTCAGTTTGGGTTGAAACACAAAAACCTTAAATGTAAGGTTCGTGTTATACACAGAAATGACAGCTGGACAATGGGGGTAAGATTTAAAATATTATTCACAACTTTCTTCATCATTTAAAATTCCATGTTATGAATTAGTTTTTGATCGTTTTTGCACCAGAATGGCTATTTTTGTGTGTCATAAATTCACCATTGTTGTATCCCATTAATTTCATACCAGTAGGCATCTTTGTTATAGCCTTTACTGCCTGTCACATCATTTGAAGTGCAACAAAGTTATGTAAATGTGTGCTCAGTGTTTGTTACATTGCCTCTGTTGGTATTCTTTCTGATTCTCTGACTTGCTGATAAAGAATACGGTTTAATTTGAGTTACAGATATGCTGCGAGTACATTAGATGCATTGTAGTGTGGTGAAATATATCTGTGACAATGTACAATCTGAGATCGATTTGTTTGCGTTCTACCCTACTGAAGTCAATGAATATTCTTTACACTGTGGTTCTAAACTGCGGAAAAACGTTGGGTTCTGTAGGCTCGAGCTCCTCTGGTTGATATAATTTCGTGTTTTGCGTTCCAGCTCTACGAATTATTGTACATTTAAAGAAATGTATAATAAGTGCATTATGTAGGCTATTCATTACTTTAATAAGGAATAAAGATAAAATTTGAACAACTCTCGATTAGCTTACTTTAAATATTCCAATTTCAGTGTTGGCGCTCTCTAGTTTGATTTTGCACTGTTCCCGGTTATCCGGGGTTCTGATCATCTAAGGAGGCACTGACGTCAGACTTGCACTGTCACCGGCTATTTCAGATTTAGAGGAATATCGACTGCTTTATAATTTACCACTGCACAGATATCGCCGGGAGGTAGCGCTGGGAATATTTTATATAGCGAATATTCAACGGACTCTGCACATATATGCCAAATCGCCTTGTTATCAGCAAGTGTCTTAGGTATGAATAATTTATTTCTTTGTAAAATGATTCTTTCAGTCGTTTCAATACACGAGTTGCCGCATTCCTGGTGCCATTTGTTTTAACGATAAGCTTTTGTTCCTTGGCTGTTTGTTTCCTAAGCTCAGTTTCTCAGCTATCACCTATTTTGTTTCAAAATGCATCATGGTTTGCCTTTTACTACGGTCAACAATTCATGTCTGTGTTTAGGAATGACAGCGTTTATGTTTCACTAGTTATATATTGTGGTCATTCTATGTATTTTCTGTGTATTGTCATTTTAATGTAGTCAAATGATTTTGTTTTTAAAGATAACACCCGCATTATATATATTCAGGTTTACGTGTCAACACACTACTAGGTAGAACTTAGAATTTTAATCGCTATGATTGCTACTTCTCCCATGGCAGTCGAGCTTTAAGCAAGCCATGCTACATCGCTGTACCACCACATTAAGGCGGCAGCCTTTGCATCTCAGTGCCTTTAAGTATGTGCATAGACCTGCGGATGCACATGATATTTATTTCTAAACAGGAATACAATTAATATGAATGTATCGGTTATGGTATTCATTATTATTATTTTGTTTAATCACGACACGTACTAGAAATTCCCATACCTGACCTTTATATACTACACATTGAGTGGCTACAAGTCCCTATATGAGTACAATGACCTGGATCACTAAGATCATGTAGCTCCTCAGCAGTGATTTTGTATGTTGGATGAAAAGCATATTTTATGGACTTCATATTCAGCTTTGCAAGGAAGTGAACAATATCTGATTTGCTGCATTTGCTGCAAGTGATACCACACCCTTTGATTGAAATTGTCCTGTCTTTGTGCTGTTTGTACAGAGATTAGTCTGAAACCTTATGTCTTTTGTCTCATTCAGATGGATGTACACTTATCTATTATGATTCATATTGGCATCATAAACCCATTCTATTCACTTCCCAATTATGACATTAAAGGTTCTAGTCCTTACTCTGGAATTGAAATGTATTTTGATTTTCAAAATTGTTTCTTGATGCCATTCAAGCCAGAGTAAAAATGAGACTAGCACCAAATGTTCCCTATTTTTTTACTTTCTGCTATGTAAATCTGCCAAAATGATGGACTAACTTGTCATGGCTCCTTTTGCCAGCAAGCACGGGTGGTCCCAGAGGTGCACTGTCTGTCCATCAAGGCCATGGGAAAGGACTACTACAAAATCTTGGGGATCCCATCTGGTTCCAATGAGGATGAGATTAAAAAAGCCTACAGAAAGATGGCCCTGAAGTTCCACCCTGACAAGAACAAAGATGCCAACGCTGAAGATAAGTTCAAGGAGATCGCAGAAGCCTATGAAGTGCTGAGTGACCCCAAGAAAAGGAGCATCTATGACCAATATGGAGAAGAGGGTGAGTCTTCTGTCTTGTGGAAATAATGTGGTGAGCTTTGTGGAAGATTTGCTTACAGTGAATGTACAGTTAAATACTTTGAGTCATAAACTGAGAAGCACGCTATTTACAGATTGTAAAGCTATTTTACTAAACTAGGAAAACATGGGAGATCACCAGACCGAATCCTGACTAGACAGAAGTTGGCTGCCTATTGCAAAAACCACAAAACAGCAGAAGCAGTGCTGTGATTTTGGCTGCGACTATTCTGTGCTATTCTGTTTTCAAGCACCAGTTAGCCTTCGGTGCCAGGCTCTGTGCCAGCTTGGTTGTTCTATCTTTAGAATGAAGGCTTTGAAGTTCCATAAAATAATTCTATTCACCTCCTTTCAGTTTGTGTCTGCCAGCCAGAGAATCTGTCAGGAGTAACAGGGAAAGAGCTACCTGGGACATTAATGCTGGATGATACTGGAGATTGAGTGGGTTTAGAATGCAGTAAAAACCTAGGCTGAGGGTGCTTGTGTGTTGTGTGCAGTTTAACAGCCTCTCAGGTATTACCTGACAATCAAGAGTAGACATGAATCAAAATACTGTTCAGCATCTGTGAGAATGAGGAGGGACTTACTGTAAACACTCTCCAGAGGCGTGATTTTCTGATTTGTAAAGATCAGGGAAACCTGAGCACTGGTACATAAATAAGTATTATGTTGAGGTAAGGTAATGAGACAATAACCTGATGAGGTGTTCATTTTTATGGACTTTATGCACAACCCAAAACCTGAACAGGTTTCTCTGTAAAGCATTGTTTGATTAGACCTTCATATACATTTCTTTACCAGCTACTGAATATAGAAGTACACAATTGAAGAGACAAAGGGCATAAAGAGGGTAATTTGGGCATATACATAGGATCATGATTTCCTGAAATATACACAACCTACATAGTCAGGTGTTTCCCCAACTAGAAAGGGTATTTTTTGAGCAGTAGATTGCACTAAATACATTCTCCATGGTGTAATAATAGCACTGTAGTGGGCAACTTGCGTAGGAACAGAGCATAGCTCAACAGTGTTGATTTATAGGGTCATTCTATCAAATCATTGAGAAGAGGACCACTTGGCAGTGAAGCATCATGAAAAGTCAGTGACTGCAAACACTCTTATGTCTACTGGAGGTGTCTTAAATAGCTTTTGTTTCATAACACCAAAAATGCTGAGACTACAAGGGCAAGCAGGATAAGAATTTCTGCACTTGTCTACATGTATGGACATCTGACCACGCTAGCTTGGTTGTGAGTCACTGCTTGGATTCCTCACATCAATTGCCATACACGGCATAATTGTACTGTACCATACAGAGCAGCCAGAAGGATGGCTGTCTGCTGTGAGCTTTCTTTGAGCTGTAGAGCCTGATCTCCTCTGGGCAAGTGACACCTCCTGAAATAAAAGCTACCAGGCAAATCAATGTGACAGGCATGGACAGCTCTCAAAAATTGTGATGTGAACAATTGATATGGCAGCATAATTCAGCAGAGTATAATGTAGCAACCCTTAATCTAACTCCAGGAAATTATATGCTGCAATTAATAAGCAAATAATTTATTTTCAGATTCAGGTATTTTTTCCCCAAACTCAAGTTAATACAGAGTAATCTTAATTATTTGGATTTCTGATGATTGATGTCATCATAAACCAGCATGAACTGTATTTCACCCTCTCTGTAATATGCCTCATAAATTACTGTAGTGCCCCTTTCAGCATTCTGTTAGAAGTGTAGCCCTCCTCCTCTTAAGTCATATGGGCCTGTGAATTTCTCTGTCTTATTAGTGCTGTTACAATCTTATTAAATTGCACTGCCAGATTGTAGATGCAGCAGCTATAATCAGAGCCTGGGCTATGCAGAAAAGAAAAGCAGATCTGGTCTCCCCAGACGGAGTGCGTGATTGTGGGCAATAACTGTCCTCCTCCTTGTATGTAGTCACTCTTCAGTCACGTTTGGCAGCCTTACCATTTTCTATAACCAACAGTGGTATGCTTTCCTTGCTTCGTAACTGTCCAACCACTAGGAATTGAATTCTTGACAACACGGGGCTTGTCACCAGGAAGACAGGAGAGTTGCTTCTCTTTAAATTGACTTCACTATCCATCGAGACTTGATCTTGAAGCCAAAAAAGTGATGACAGCTGTGGATTAATTCTTTACTCAGAAGACTTCATAGTTTTCAAATCCGTGACTTCCAAAGGTGTTTTCACATGTAAAGCCTCTTATGAATAGAAAGGGGACTTGAGGGAGAACTTATTTTCAGCCAATTGTCTTTCAAGATGTAAATAAAGGAATAGGTTGTCACTTTTAAACATATAAAATGTTGAAAATGTAGAATACATGTGTTTATTTATGACGTGTTTATTCCTTCTCTCTTGTTTTGAAGGGCTCAAAGCCGGGGGAGGAGGACCAACTGGAGGGCAGGGAAATACTTATCACTACACCTTCCATGGGGACCCCCACGCCACATTCGCCTCCTTTTTTGGAGGCTCCAACCCCTTTGACATCTTCTTCGGTTCAGGACGCTCCCGAGGAAACACCAACGGCTTTGGAGATCACGAAATGGACATCGAAGTGGATGGAGATGATGACCCCTTCAATGCCTTTGGCCGTTTCGGCTTCAATGGCATCAATGGTTTTCACCATGGTGGCGGTGGCGGTGGCGGCCGGCGGCACCATCCAGAGGCCATCCATGGCCGCCGGAAGGTCCAGGATCCACCGGTGGTGCACGACCTGCGCGTCTCCCTGGAGGAGATCTTCCACGGCTGCACCAAGCGCATGAAGATCACCCGCCGGCGCCTCAACCCTGATGGCAGGACGGTACGCACTGAGGACAAGATCCTCAACATCGTCATCAAGAAAGGCTGGAAGGAAGGGACCAAGATAACCTTCCCAAAGGAAGGTGATGAGACGCCTGAGAACATTCCCGCTGACATTGCCTTCATCCTCAAGGACAAGGGACACCCACACTTCAAGAGGGACAGCTCAAACATCATCTACACCTGCAAGATCAGTCTTAAAGAGGTGAGTTAGGACCCAGGGCAGTGGGGAGCAGGGAGGCTGGACACCAGCAAACTGAGAATAGACAAGGGCTCAGTTAAACTTATTTGAAGTCCTTAGGAGTAGATAGTGGGAAAACAAGCTGAAACTTAAGGGGTTACACATGCCAAGGCATCATGCACTTCTGCCAGTGAGTGGTTGTGTTGTTTTATCAGTCATTTCAACTGATTCCCAGTATGAGTCCTTGAGAAGGTGGAGCTGTTTCCAAGAGTATAGTTACCTACTCCACCATCAGTCTTAGCAAGGTCCTATGTGCTCTTTTTCCACTAACGAATCCATAAGTTAAGCAAGCTCCTGCATTCACACTTAGATTCAAATTGTAGAGATGAAGGATTCTTCCCTTTTTTCTGACTAGTTCACTCAGTTGCTGCAGGGTTTATGTAGAGGATTCTGTGGCCCCATTCAATAGTAGCTGCCATATTGTGCTTTCTGGTTTTTGTCTCCCTTTACAAATGGCAAAGACAAAAGAACTGCTGATGAAACTGTAAACCAGCAGATCCTCCTCTCATCATTGTCTGTCATGAAACATCCTATATGAAACATATTCAGCAATGTGACTAAAGACACCATACCTTGCTTGTGCAGTTTAAAGCAATATCAAATTATAACACTGAGATAAAAATGTCTCCTTTCCAACACTAAAACAGCTTAGGGAATTATCTGACATTTTTAGACTCACAGATGGGAGTGTGAGATACGTGTGACATTGACAGAAGCAGTGATGAGTTACACATTAGTCTACCAACCAATGTGTTTCTTTATTTACTTTGCAGAGGACTTAAAATGCTTACAATTTTATCACTTACATAGCACATTATGCAATCCATTTAAACAGTCCTGTAGCTTTACTGAACCAAATATAATTTCACTTAAACATACGGTAGTAAATAGAGTAAATGCAGTGCACTGACCACTACGCCACTTCTCCTCGTGATCAGCAACTCCTATTTGTGTTTCTGGAATCTTGTTTATTGGAAATTGTTGTGTCTGATATGGGCTTTATTACAAACTTCAACTGTGCCACCATGTGACAGTCACACAATTGGCAGGGAACTGTCAGCTGAGCCCCTCATCCTGATTTCCCACACTTTACAGGTTATATTAATGGTTGTGCAAGTACTGGGAGTTATTTACTTTCTGTCTTGTGTGTGTGAACACCCAGGAATCTTGAGCATAGGTGTCAGGCACTCAGTAGACTTCGCATTGCCAGGAGCATGATTGAGCAGACTGCATGCTCACTTGCTGCGATTGAGCCTTTGAACATTCAACCTTCCTTGCATTTGTAAAGGGAATGCATTTTTCCTCCTCGGGTCCTCAGCACAGATATAAGTATCAGTGGTGCTGGTGCAGACAGGATCCAAGCTATGTCCTAGACCTCATTGCATCAGTCAACAGTTTGTGGTGATCTAGTGCCCATGTGACTGATTAAATAACAATCAAAAATATACTTAAACTGGGGCCAGCGGTTCTCCAGTAGGAGAACACCAACAGTGTAATGAAATCATGGCGTAATCATTGTGAATGTATCAATGAATGAATTCTGGCAACCATGTCCCACACTATCCTTTCTTCTAGAAAGCATCTGTTGAAGCTCTTGTGGCTTTAACACTTATATCCCACATTAAAACTTGGTCCAACAGAGTTACATGACACAGCACAGTCTGTGCTTCACCCTCATGAGAAATCTTCATGGGCTGCATTCAGTCTGCTGCTACAAAGGGCAGGTCAGCTGTGCTCTGCACCTCTGTCCCACTCTGTTTGTTAATGTTAGTAGTGGGAGAGGCCACTGGAAGGCCTTTGTTTCCACTGAGAGCCGTTTTCCAATCATTTTATAAGGCGGGAGCTTCTGGCAAATTAGAGAAGAGGGAGGGTTCAAGCTGCACGTTTTGCAGTTTCTTTATGAAATTCTGCACAAGATGGAGAAGGTGGCTGTAGTAAACACATTTAAATCTTATTACACATAAAAATGTTTACCTCTTTCAGTCGAACAAAGCTAAAACAAAACAAGTTCATGACCTCCTAATTCCCAGACAACCTCCTGTGGTTGTGTCTGGAATAGCTATGCTAAGTCATCATCATATTCACCTTGGGCTCATTTGTGGAGCATCTCTGTCTACTGTGATACTAATCAAATCATATACTGCCATGCCTTAAAGAGACTGTTTTTAAAGCGCATTTAGTCAACATTGGGCATCTCAGAGGCAAGAAGTAAAAATTACTCTCTAAACCCCCAAATGACATGACTGCATCAAAATGAGTGCGTCCAGTCAGCTCCAGTGCATTCACTAAACGACAGATAAGTGCCCACAATGCCTAGTGAATGACTCGGCCCGGGACTGAATCAACAGCCCTCTAAAGTCAGAACAGGCACTTGAAATGCAAGGCCCCTTTACAAAAGGGATGACTTCACAGTGAGTAACCACTGTGGCAATGAGGCAAAAATGTCATGTCTTTGGTTGATTCAGCCATAGTTTTAGTTCCACACAAATAAAAAAACAGTGATGGTTAGCTTCCTTAACTTTTTTCAGGTGAGGTTAAAGTGTCAGCATAACCTACACATCCAAATGATGCAATTCTTGCATTAAGGCGGCTATGAATGCAATCACTTCATTTCATGCATTTTAAAGCCAGATTTACCAGGGTCTATTTTCTTGCCTTTATCTTCACCAAATAGGAAGGACAATCAGAGCAGGGCTTGACTGCAATTTTTAGGGATGTTCTAGGCTGTCTGCATTCCTTGGCTCCAGCACATTTTGTTCTGTACTCATTCTCTCCCTCCTCAGCCTGCACCCCCCCTCTCCCGCGCTTACTCACTCCCACGCCACTGTCCTTTCACACTCTTTATCCCAGCCTGCCCCTTCTCACTGTGAGCCAGCCTCACTGACAGTTAATGCCATCCACTGATGCTATGGTTACCTCATCTGCGCTAGAGAATCAGAGTGGTGGATAAAATTAGCCCCTCCATTCTACACTCCCCCACAGACCACATTCACTTGCACTCCCACACAGTACGCATAACGTACCATGGTGCACTCACAGACGTTCGCTCGCACTCCCACACACAAGCAAGAGCACAGATATATATTGACATAGTGGCTCTCTCACTTGTCTTCTGCTGACAGTCTACCCACCCACTCTTTTACACACCTGCCACAGATGCACCACATTAAAACAATATTGCATTATTGTATCCTTCCTGGACAGTGAAAAAAAATACAATAAAATTAACATTTTATAGATTTGAAGCCACTAACAAGTACAGTTTTGCAAAAACAAAACTGCACTATGAATTGTGATGTAACACATACAAGTGTTTCTCCCTCCCCCAACTCCATAATCTTTGAATGAAAGGCATGTATCATGTATCTCTCAGAAGTAATACTTATTCCAGTTTAATCAAAGACAGACTCATCTATAAATACATCTCATAACAAGGCATATTTAGATGGACATCAGAAATGGAATGCAGTAAGGTTTAATGTCCAAGTGCAGTCAACAGAGAGAAACTATATCATTTTGTGAGATTGTACTGTGTGGATGAAGAGAATCTCCTTGGAGTACAAATAAAATAATGTGTCCTTCATTGATGAAGTGTCATTTAATGGAAACAGTGATATTAAACATATCTCCCCCTTTCTTTCCCTGCAGGCTCTGTGTGGTTGTACAGTGAACATTCCTACCATCGACAACAGAGTGATTCCACTTCCCTGCAATGACGTCATCAAGCCCGGCACAGTGAAGAGACTGCGAGGAGAGGGACTGCCATATCCCAAGAGTCCCTCACAACGAGGGGACTTGATAGTGGAGTTTCAGGTGCGGTTCCCAGACAGGATACCCCCACAGTCCAGAGAAATCATCAAACAGAACCTACCGGTGTCTTAGGATCACAGGAGGACCATAGAATTCTAGGAATTGCAGGGATGAATTTTTAATTTTTATTATTTCACAGACACTAATATTTAAAAATTGGAAAGGAGGAGGAAAGTGCCACAGGAATGTTGAGTTATCTCTCTGATCTTTATGAGTAAAGATGTTACTTGTGGATATGTTGACAGCTGTTGAAGAACTGGGCCGCTGTGTTGGTCTGTGTTCCAGAGTTCACTGCTCTTCCTATGAACACATTGTATCAATCCTTTTTTCTAAAGGACTTGTTACAGCTGTTCCTTTCCTCTTAACTTTTTTTTTTTGAAAGAGGGGGTTAAGAACAGATCTTGATTTTTAGAAAATGTGGGTTACTCTGACAGAGGAAACAAAATGAATGCTGTGATGTTTTTTGTTGCCTGTGTTTTCTTTTTTTCCCAGCTAAGCGTTGTTTATGGTATGAGCAAGCATATGTTCGTATGTTATATAAAATAGATATTGTGTGGAAACTTTTTGGATAATGAGTCATTTACACTAAAAGGCTAAAAACAATACCAGACTGTCTAGCTATCCCAAACCTCGTCACCTACTATACCTGGTTGATTTTCAGGCCCAAACCAATGCCAGGAAGGCCTATGTTGACAAGGTGCTTTGTTCCCTGTGGTTTTGGTGCGTTACAGAATGATTAACTAGTGTTGTTCTTAACTGCCTTAAAATTTCCTGGGTTTTCAGACCAGGTTGGAAAAAAAAAAATCACAGAGAGACTCTGGGTGCCTTAATCTGGCTCACACCAGCAGCCATCATTAGGCCTATTGTTGTCGAAATGGTGAATAAAATATTGAAGAAGCTATGCTTCCCAACTAAGCAGGTTAGTATTTTATGGTATACTGGCCCTGACTTACAAACTGTGCCATTTATTCTCATGGTGTTTAGTATGAGGATGGGGAAAGGTAATGTCCACCCTGCCTGTCCTCAAACAGCATAACTGGCCATAGCACAGACAACACCATCCTACCTGACTGATTACAGGCTATTGGCATCACAAGGTATATGCCCTTGTCCATGATACAAAATACATAAAGAGATGTACTTGTGTTAACTAAAGGCATGTATTCTGATGAGACTGCATGTCTTTTTCTTTAAAATGAAAATATGTAATTTTGTCTTAGTATAATCAGAAAATTACTTCATGTTCGGTTTTTCACCACAATTCCTTCACATATGATTGAAAGAAAAAATCTGAGGCATCTTTGAGCGTTGCTTAGTCCCCCGAAGCCCTCTTTGTTCTGTTAATCGTGCTCCATTTTTGCCATTCAGCAGTGACCATTGTGTGAGTTCTGTTGATTTCAATTTCACTGAAATGACTGTTGTGTGACTGTTCAATTAGGGAAATGTGGTCTCCCAGAAAGAGATGCAGACCCAATCAGCAGGAGTCAGTCTTGTTCATTAAGTGCATCTCTGCACTGTAAACAGAGTGCCAAGCATCTGTGGTCCACTCACTTCCTGTCCAACAGGAAGTGACTAGCTCCTCAGAAAAGCTGCTTGATTTAATTCTTTGCTTCAGCTGACTTAATGCTGTATGTTGTTCAGACTGCTACATTTTAGTCAAATGACAACAAGGTTAAAGTTTGTAACTAAAAGTAAACTTGTTTAAATGTCTGCTTGATAAGTTTCCTTTGTAAAACAATTTTCAGTTTTTTTTTTTTCATAGGATGTCTGTTAATGGTCTTCTTATACTATTTTTCCCATGGATTTTTTTTTAAAAGAACTGATATGAACAAAACAAACTTGTATGTTACAAACAATCTGCAGCTTATGTCAATTTGGAGGGAAGAATACATATACTAATAAGCTTTAAAATGTAAGTTGTGATAGAATACTCCACTCTGGCACATAGAGAAAATGGGCCAGTGTGCACTTTTCTACATTCATTTCAGTATTATAAACAAAACAATTGCACTTTACAATGAATCTGTCTTCACCTTTCTTAAAACTGACAGGTGTCAAATGCAGTCAATGAATGCATTGGTTTTCATATGCTTTGTTACATGAAATTCAGCAATGAGGGTTTGTAGTTAAAATATTAAAAACATGAAATAAATATGTGTGTTGGCTTCATTTTTTATAAAATAAATTTTTAACTTTCTGCAAGGTAAAATCGGGACATCATAAGAGCAGCTACAATAAACCAAAGCTGGACACCAGGACTTCTCCTCCAATCAAGATGCACTATTAATCAGCAATCAGGAGCCGACCTTTCCAGTAATGTCTTAAAACAAAGACCATAAAAATGGAACAAACAGACCAATACAAGGTTACTGCAGTAAAATAATAATTTTAGGAGCAATGGAGAATGAATGAATCTGTACTTGGCTGTTAGTCTGAACCAACCATTGTTGCAAGATGACCTTAACAGCCAAAATTACATTTTACATGTATCAAATGTGGTCATCTAAGGTGACCTAGATAGCTTACCTTTTACACATTATTCATTTATATACCTGGATATTAACTGAAGCAGTTCAAGTGAAATACCTGATCAAAGGAGAGATGGCAGTGCCCTAGCTGGGAATCAGCCCTTTAACCTTTGAGTTACAAACTCAGCTCTCTAGCGTGAGTAGTAATGCATTAGAAGCCAACTACAATTGCTCTGTCCTTTCCAATGCATGGTTTAAATAATAAGATCACATGTGTGAAGGGTCATGTGGCCATATGCCCATAAAAGGCCCATTATAAGAGAGGGCTGCAGGCCTCCTTGATGAACCTCCAGCCAAACATCTGCTAAAAATAAATGAACCGCTTTTGTTATTGCAGTGCTAATGTTATCCGTCAGGATAATGAGAACCAGCCTGTGTGGGCAGCACAGGACCGAGGTGTGTGTCCCAACATCTACACTGCCTTTTTGTCCAAGGCTTTTCTCTCCAATACCAAATGGAAGTTCATGATTTCAAATTCAGAAAAGCTGAATGTTGGATTGAGCTAAACCTTGATTGACCATCAAAACTTGATTGAGCTAAACCACTGCTGCCTGGACAGCTGACACTAGTACAGATTAATTAGTACAGATTTGGGAACTCAAATTATTTCCCCACCCTTTGAGAAAATCCTCTGACATGCATTCTTGACCCACTAGATTGGATACTCTCTCAGTATAGTCCAGTGGTGGGAAATATATGGGAATTTAGAAGTCTGCAGTTAACAGTTCATGAAGTTACATTTAATCAGTTAGGAGGGAATGACATATTACTGGTAATGAACATTTAAATCCACATCTCAGACAAAAAGAGTAATATGTGAGCAAACAATCAGCCATCATATCATGGTTTATCCCAGCATTCAACAAACAGAGGCTGTGACAAGTCTGCCAAGCCAGAGGTAAAAAAAAAAAAAAAAAAAAAAAAAAAAAAACCCAGCTTCAAAAAGAAATACTACCATATATTTGTTCTACTCATATACAGCTGATTCTAATTAGCACAGCTCCTCAGCCAGGTAGATGAGCTAATTAGTGAACTCACCTGCTTCAGTGCACAAGTACAACAAATACATGGTAGCACTTACTTTCTAAAGATGAAGCTGAAGCTTTCCACCTCTGCACCAAACGCACTAATACAAGAGAATACCAAAGTTAATGAGCTTTCTGTTTAGTCACTGGCATCTTCGGTGGGTCTCACTTGATGCTATTGTTTCATTTTGCCTCCTCTGGAGGAGCAGCACACTGGCTTATTAAAATTATTCCCTCATTTTGGCTTGAGTTTTTATGTGCATGGTTACAAACATTAAAGCTACAATTTTCCTTCAGATTCAAGACCTACAGTTGTGATTAGGATTAGCAGTGTCCAATGCTTCTTTCAATAAAGCAGCAATTCTCATTACCCTTTGAACTAGGTAGATGTTTAATGTTACAGAATATATGCAGTATATGTAGGGAGGTATATTAATATGATGTCATAAGATAAGATCAAAGTTGAAGTTCTTAAGGTAAAGCCAGTTTCACAGGTAACACTTAAAAATTAAGAGAGAAATAATTTTGACATTGGACCATAATTAGTGAAATAATCTCCCATATCTCTAATACTTCCTGGTCAAAGCAGAATTCTGTCCTGAACTCTTTAAGTCTGGGTTTGGTGCTTTCCAGATTACATTACATTACAGGCATTTAGCAGACACTCTTATCCAGAGCAACTTACAACACTAAGTATATTTTTTTTCGGGACAAGGGTATTAAAGTGTTGGGGTGGGGGGGCATCAGGCACACAGAGTGAAAGGGAAGGCGTGTAGGGTCTAATGATCTTTTGAAGATAGGATGGGGGTTTTGAATCTGATGTGTGCCAAGACAGGTAGCCAGTGGAGGTTGGCGAGGAGGGGTGAGACGTGGGACTGTCTGGGAAAATTAAACACCTTTGTCTGGGAAGGTTGAAGATTTTCTCCTATGATGAGGAAACATGCAGAATTCACAAAGCAGGAGTATCTGTCCATATCCTTTCAGAATGCAAAAGGGCCTCTGGCAATCAGCGTTACGTTTAAACCATTACATGGTAAAACAGAATTGAGGCACGGAGAATGTAATCACTGTGATCCTGCAAGCAATCTGCTTCCATGAGTTTCAAAGCCATGTCCCATCATGCAAATGGAATGCATGATGTCATCGCACTGAACCCAAAAACAACAAGACACACTGGCTTCACATGGATTTCAAAGAGTGAAATCCTGAAAATGCAGAGATATTTTGTTACCATAGGACACTTTTACATAAACAGTTTTCTCCTACAGACAAATGCCAGTGAAAACACACTTTAGACTTCAGTGTGCCAATTAACAAAGCATATGTTTGAGAAGAGAAACCCATACAATGGAAAACAGCCCAATTCTGTAAGAAACCATAACAAATAAAATGTATATATAAATGTTATTAAGTTTGCTGCATTGTTTGGGGTCTCAAGGTCTATTCCAGAAAGAATCGTCACTGCCATCTTGTGACAAATACAGTGTAAATGCAGGTTTTGATACACAAACATATACTGTAGCCAAAACATTACATGGTATAGTACCTCAATATTATCACAAACAAACAATTTCCATGCAGAAAATACCTACACTGAGACATCAGAGGCCATCACTCCTGTATAAATCTCACAGTCCCACAAATGCTATGCAACTTTTGTAGTCCATTAATTCCTAGTACCTCATACATGATGTTAAAATAAAAAATGTTTTTCACATTTATTAACACAATCCCACTCTGTGTACCCTGAAATTAATCTGTCAGAAAACCACCACAGGGGACTTCAGTCCTCCATAACTACCAAAGGTCATCACATGTCTATTTCTGCCTCCCCTGCAAATATAAATGCACTGCACAACCCAATGTTTGTCTAAGAACTTGTTTGACAAAACTGAAAATGCATTCACATTAATCTGCAAAGTTGTTGATTCCAACCAGTGAAAATCTTATGGTGGATACACTCCTAGACTTCTACATCTTTATAAATCTTAATAAATGAAATACACCCACATCACATACACTGACATATTTAATGTACATAATCATACAGCTGACACCCAAGAGTGTCAATTCATCTCTAAGTAATTAATCTCTCAGATCAGTGCAAGAAAAACAAGCATCTTGTTACTGTTATACTTCAGTTGGATGCCAACAAGCGTGTTGGTGTCAGTGATATCTGATGTGCACAATAATGAAGTCTTGGACAGTGAGCAGAGAAACCCCTTATCAAGTATTGTGTCAATTAACAAATTACTCCACAATCAAATACAGATTCAGTTACATTGTCTTTTGCTTACAAGGATTTCAAACCACAAAATGGTTTGTTTGATCACGGTGGACAACCTTTATCAGTTTAGTGCTAGCAATTCATCTCCAACGTCCAGCAACCACCTGGGTTGCAGCCATGTTTGTTCTGCATTCTCACATAGCATTGTGTACGCATTGCAAGAGGGAAAAGAATGATAAAAGTAAATGAACCACGACAGAATGGTTAGATTGTGTCTCAGCTCTGCCAGAACACTTCAGAAATTTCAGCAATACAAGGTAAAACTTGTTTTATTTTGAAGGGCGCACATCTCCATGCAGGAACACTCAGCCTCATATTGGTGTAACGTTATGCGACCAGAGAGTTGCTAAATGGAGCTCTGTTATCAAGCAAAATGGAATTAATATAGGAAACACATTTACTTACAAGCTTTCAAAGTACTGCTTGGTAGAAACCGTTGAGGTTGTCCCCATACAGACAGCATGGATTTTTTCAAAACTCACACAGCCTACCTTGCGTTTGTGCCGAACACTGTTTGGAAGTCCAAGCGGAATCATGCAGCAGTCGAAAACAACTGAAGTTATTTGAAGCTAACCGATAGCTGCTGGACACATCAGATAGACCACAGACTACCTGTGTTTTACGACAACAATCACAAACGTTGTACTAATTCCATAACTTTGTTTTAACTACCAGGTGTAAAAAAAGGTTTAACATTAGTCCGTGCTGGAAATGCAATGTCGCAAATTGGTCCATCTGTAACTCCCTCCACTTTGACCGAGAGTTTGCCCATTTCAAGTTTAACTCTGCTTATACTCTTACTAATACCATGTGTGGTTCTTCTCCTTTTATTGAACTGCTTGATAATGGGGTACAAATTATTCATTTTAGCTAAGAGAAAGAGGGGTAGGCGCCGGGCGAGCTCCGAAAGCACGCTTTTACACTCGACGCTATCCACGCAACAGCGAATAACCAGGATCTCCGAGGTGCCCTCGTTTTCGAACCAAACAGGGAAAAGAAACTTTATATCGGTTTCAGAACCAATGTTAGTTCAGCCCGTGACTTCATCCCTCACCTCTTCCAAGGAGCGCGTCGCAAAGGGTCAGAGGATAAGGATTATGAGGCCAGACGGAGCTACAGGGCGCGGATCCGAGTCTTTGAGGGCACCGAGTACCATATTGGCTACCATGTCAACAACTGGTTCGACCACAAGAGCAGACCTACCAAGAAGGTCATGTTTGTACACGAAGAACTCGATGGACTGGCGGAGAAGTGCACCGGTATTACTGCAATCCAGTGATTCGGAGATAGATCGTCCGAACAGAGTGCCACCAAATTCCCCAGAGATGGATGCACCACCTTCAGGGGTGAGTAGGTCTTATTAAATAATACTGGTCCAGTCGTAATGGTTGATTTATTAATAATTTAGTTTGCTAATCGACGAGTGATAACACGTTTTATGACATGCAAGGAAACGTCAAACGTGAGTGAAGTTAAAAACACGGGTGTTCACTCTCTGGAATCGGTGAAGTTGGAGTATGAGTATGACAGCAGAATACCCAAAGAAAGCTCACGCCTTGTCGCCTCAGCGAATTCCTCCATCGTTGGTTCGGGATTGGATAGCGACTTTGGAGCGAGCGCAGGTAGGTTTTGCTGTAGAGGTATATTTAAGAAAATTGTATAAAATCAAAGTAGCATACAATGATTTTATACTATATTGTGGTTTGTTTTTGTTAACTTAAACTTTACTCAATATTTTAATTGTGAAAGCGTAAGGTTCATTGCGTAATTACTAAATGCCCTAATTGTATTGAATCTGACAGGTATTTCCCTGCGGATCTTGTCTTCAGACAGCGATGGCTTCACGAGTGCTATCGTAGGGTCAGGTCTAGAATGGGACTACTATGATCCATGCTATGTGAGACAAAACCACGTACCCAAACACCTGCACCACATGCCCACCGTCACCACAAAACAGTATTGGGTGTGATGTCTCCAATTTTTAATTTTTTTTTTTTTTATCCCTACACACTTCACTGAGAAGTCACTCATGAAAAATGATCACGTTTAGGATACAATTTCAAAATTAGTATCACTGTAAATGTTTTGCACCCTGTTAATGATGTGAGAATAAATCGCCTTAGCCACTTGTGACGTTTAACATAATCATTCTGTTAAGTTGAAATGTTTTTTTTTTTGGTCAAATTAAGTATTCACAGCAAAGCACTTCACCTGTTGTACAATGTCACAATTTCTATTCACAGTTTAAAAGTATTAGTTTCCACTTTCCCCGAAGCGTTTCTAAGGTGTTTCTCTGCATTCGCATTACTTCAGCATTTTGGAAAGAATGTAACTTTGTTGAAATTCTCACCGACACATGTGTGGTTCCAGATATTACTTTTTAAATGTAAATTGGTTGACTATGTATTGCAATAAACATTTATAACACATCCAGGGCTTTTTACTTGACTAACTGCTAAGTTTAACATATTTTTTCATATTATGTCCAAATCTTACTTCTCAAACATTTGCATTCATGAATATTTTGTGATTCAATTAATATTCAAATTTAAACAATCAACTTTTTTAAAATAAATGTACACATTGTACAATCAATTCAGTCAGAAGAGCCTTGTCTGTAATCAGCAGCAATGATGTTGAGCTTAATGGCAACCTACAAAATAGTGACAGAAGAGTGAGGCTTTGAACAACCTCTGAACTATCACTTCATATTAGTTTTTGCCCTGTGTTGCTGTTATCACATAACAGCTCCACCTATTATGCGTATCATGAAGGCTCAATCTGCCATTGGTAAAGCCCAATAATGGCAAGTACTCTCCAGCAGTCTTTCAGGAAGCCACCAGCATCACACAGAAACATTCTGACAGGCACTATCACCAGTTAATTTATTGTACTGTTTCATAAGATTTTATTTTTAACAACATTTTTCAAACTTCTAATACATTATAATGCTACGTTCATAAAAAATGAAGTCATTAGCAATTTTCCTTTTTTTTTTTTTTTTCCTTCCTTCCTCACAGACTAGCATTGTAACCATCACTTAACCGGCTCAAAAGTTAAGGTTGTGAATTATAAAGTTTAGAATAAAGCCACTCCACAGTGATTTTACTCTCTGAAATGGCCCCACCCACCCCCTTCATTTAATAACAGGCCCTGGAATAATCTTATTGTCAATCCAGATCAAAGACAAGCAGCTACATGCTTTCTCCAACATTTCTAGAGAGAGAGAGAGTAATAGAGATGTTTAAAAAATTAACATTAAGAAGCATATAGTCTTATAAATGTGGAATTTTCATAGGTTTTGTACAACATGGCCTGGTTGGATGGATTGTTTTGGGCCACCATGTGGTCAAGTTTAACCATAGAGATCATCATCATTGTCCTCGTTGAAGACATTTCCACCACTTCCTCCTGCTGATCCCTGGCTAGGTCCAGCACCACCCTGGTTACTGGAGGGGAATCTAAGAGAAAGAGTGACTGTGATTACAACTGAGCAAAGCATAGACTTCTCAGTTGTACTGTAATCACCAACAGTTAATTAAAGGTTCAGTTTGGAGAATTTGCCTCCACAGGCAAGTTGTGCATCACACAACCTGAAAAAGGAGACATTTGGGAACAGTGATATGAACACACTGCATCATAATTCCAGTGAGATCATGGATGCTCATTTATTTAAATTAAAGCAATATTTCTAGCAATGTTAGTTACCTCACTGGGAAACATTTTGAGTTATTGAGTTCTTTGGCTCTTGCGAATAGGGGTCTACACAACCCTCAAACACGAACAGGACCAAATGGCGAGTTAAACATCATGCAAGTGTTCAAACTGCACATCGTATTTTGTATGTAGTGGTCAAAAAATGGACAAATGCTTGTCACAAATTTTATGACTTTACATAGTGACAAAGCCATTATAAATAGTGAAGTTATTACTTTAGTTTGGTGCAGCATTTTCAAATATTTAGCTGCATCATCCCTCTGTGTATAGTTGGTTTTTATTCTGGCTTAGTTTACATGGACCTGCTAAATTAAATGTGTGCACTCGGCAATCTTTGTCTTTGCTGAATTATTTCTTAGTCTTGCTAGCCTTGATTTCGGGATTCTGTAAGTGACGTTCCCCTAAGTCTGACTGTACTTTAATCAATTTCTGTGTATTATTTCCAAACCGTCATAACTATCCTAACTACTGCAAGTCTTACCACTTTTTCACATGAACACTGCAGTAACACAGAATGAGGTTATGTAGGCTTATTTCAGCCGCATACCTGAAGCTGCCAAACCCTCGGCTCTGTTGCAGCGTCTGTGCAAACATCTCGTATTTACGGATATCGTTATCACTGACAGAGCGGCGAGCAAAGCGCATGGCCTCCTCAAAGTGGTCTTTACGGATCTCAGGAACGGGGTCATCCTCTTCAACCTCCTGCATGACAGACAGATTTGTTTAATATTCTTATTCTAATTTTGTGAACCATACAAGAGTATTTCAAATCACAATACCAATACCCAGACTTTTTCCAGGTTCCTGAAAGCAATGCTCACCATGGCTGAGGGGTTGGTCTGTCTCTCGCGCTCTCGTCTGATCTCATTTTCAATGGACTCCCTGATGGCCAGCTTGCAGGCCCGCTGGCAGATCTCTGTCAGGTCAGCTCCCGAGAAGCCATTGGTCATTTTAGCCAGGAAATCCAAATCCACATCCTACATTAGAAAATGGGGCACAAAGTTTATTTACTTGCACTTTTAGGTTTTTAATTTATAAAACTCCACTGAAAAAAAACTTGATATGATAAACTATCAAGACCACTCATTTTTTCAAATGTAAAATCTTTTTCTACAATCTGCAGGTGAAAGAGGATTGGTTCATAGAGATAATTAGCTAACCGAGTCAGGGAGGACAAAGAAACGTTTATACCCACCAGGGTATGTGTTGCTATGGGCCATTAATGAGGTTTAAAGCACTGGGAGAAAGAGACTATGTTGACAGTAGGAGAGGCAAAGGCTTGCCTTGGAGATGGGAGACTTCCTGAGGTTTGCCTTCAGGATAGCGATGCGGGACTTCTCATCGGGCAGTGGGATGTAGATGAGCTGGTCCAGACGGCCTGGTCGGAGAATGGCAGGGTCGATGATGTCCGGCCGGTTGGTGGCCCCAATGATGAAGACGTTTTTCTTGCTTGACATGCCGTCCATCTCAGTCAGGATCTGGTTGATGACTCTGTCGGCGGCTCCGCCCCCGTCCCCGACATTGCCGCCACGGGCCTTGGCAATGGAGTCCAGCTCATCAAAGAAGAGCACGCAGGGGGCGGCCTGACGGGCCTGAGAGGGTAAGCAGAGATCAAGTGGTCAATTTCCATTCCGCAAGCTGACAACTTCACTGCAGACACTGTTGTGAACATGAATAAGTATTTATTTCTAGGGTAGCTGTGTTTTTGAAGATTCAAATTTTCACAATTCAAGCTGCATTACGCTTGCAGCTAGTGTGTGAAACAGTAGAGTGTGCCTTGTTAAACCTTAAGCAGACATAAATGATGACATTGGTGTAATACATATTCTGCCTTCTGCTCAATATCACACTGGGAACTGAACATTGTTAAATGGTACATTTGAATGAATTTAGCCACGTTAGGCCAACTCTTATACAATTCAGCAGTTTTATTGTATTTAAAGACAATGGCTCGATTATCATAACAAGTAAATTCATTTTTGTTACACATTCAAGCATTCTAATGCCACTGACCTTGCTTATTCCCAGAATTATCTTACCGGTTACCAGGATCATTTAATTTAGTAGCAGGTGCATTTTCTTTTTTCATTTCAGTATATACTGATATAAATACATTTTAAGAGCAATGTACAATGACATAAAAGTGGATCATGAAGCCTAAAAATCTAATCAAGTGGATACCAGTCACTTGTGAAATGGGTGTTTCAGCACAAGATACATTTGCTTCATTTATATTTACAAGGCAATATTTTAAATTTGGTACTTTTGTTTTTCTGGGATGATGAGCAAGGTTCAGAGAACGGAATGTGTATCATTGCAGGGACAAAGATGTCTTTTAAAATGAAAACCACCAGACAATACTTCTGGCGAGTTTAGATTACATCTGGTTACAGAAAATCGTATGACTAGCTTTTAAACATGCACATTATGATATTTTTAAATAGATTTCATAATAAGTCAATTCTATTCATTCTATAACATGTAATGCAGTGTACCAAGGTTTATGAAAAACATGGCCGAGAAGCATACTGTGAGTTTACACGCAACTTCATTGTATTATAGTGAAATACTGCACCCTCTAGTGGCTACAATACAACATACCAGCAGTGCACAGAGAACAAGAAGTAAATTGTATTTTTATACATTATCTTACATAATAGTATAGGTTACATAAGATGTCTTGTATAACTGTATGCTTTACATAACAGTAATCTATATATCCTTACCCACAAAACACAATTTTACAAGGTACTTCCAATTCCAAATAAATGTTGATCTAAAAATATTTAAACACAAAACGCTCTGGTCACAGTATTGACAGCGTTCCATTACACATATTTCCCACCTCCAAAAATGGCTACGGAAGTAATAAAGAAGTGCTTGCCTCATATGAAAGACGTTTTCGACAGAACTGCAACAGAGAAGTGATACTACACACTATCCACTAAATGACAATGACTTGCTGACTATCCACGTGTGTAGATATCTCACCTTGTCAAAGATCTCTCGGACGTTGGCCTCAGACTCTCCAAACCACATGGTGAGCAGCTCTGGGCCTTTGATGGAGATGAAGTTGGCCTGGCACTCATTGGCAATAGCCTTTGCCAGCAGTGTTTTACCACAACCAGGTGGCCCATAGAACAGCACTCCCTTGGAGGGCGTCATTCCAAACTTCAGGAACTTGTCTGGATGCTCCACTGGATACTAGAAAAGAACACAACTTATTACCATGAGAGTTACTTTAAGTCTACTTTAGCATCGTTCCCCTAAATCAGTCTGTTGTTCCGTTTCACTGAGCAAATACTCAACACTCGATCAAAATGTAATCTCCACAAAAAAAAAAAAAAAAAACAATTACCTGCACAAGTTCCTGCAGTTCTCTCTTGACATCCTCCAGTCCACCGATATCCTCCCAGGTGATGTTAGGAACTTCCACCACTGTCTCTCGCAGGGCTGAGGGGTTGCTCTGACTTAGGGCCCACTTAAAGACACGCCCAGCACACAATTAACCAATTTTTTTTTTTTTTACTGTAATTCATGGCTTATCCTGTGTATGCTTTATAAGACGCAACATTCCAACAGGCTATAGTAGAGCCTCAGAGGTGAAAACACACTTCTGTCAGGCTCCTTACTATCAAGCATATAAAAAACACCTGATACCCCTTTTCAAGGCTTTCTTTTTCACCTGTTTTTGAAAACCTGGCCTAACTGTTGGCCTGAATGATGAGAGATCACAGTTCACTGCAGACATATAGGGGAGTCCAAAAGTCTGAGTCCACTCGTGGAAGTGAATTCTTTTATAATGTAAATTCTTATTAAAAATTATACTAACAATTTGAGTGAAAAGTTAAATCTTTCAAGAATGTGCATGAATTTCAGAATGTCTTAGTTTTTACTATTTCCTCCTTTTGCTTTATTGACAGCATGCACTGCAGCTGGCATGGACTCCACAAGTTTGTGAAAAGTTGATGATCCATGTTATGCCATGGTCTTTAAGTGTCCAGAAACTTACTTAGCCTTTAAGTGCCCCCATAAATGTTTGATGGGGTCTGACCTTTTGTAAAAAGGAGTTTATGTGGTCAATGTCACAAATTTCTTTAAATATGACCCAGAAATAGTACAGAATTTTAAATATATCTTAAATGTGTTTAATAAATATTTATTAAAGGTCATAACTTGTAAAAAAATCCTAAAACTTTGTTTATATCCAGGATTACATAGAAAAAAAAAATCAAAGAAAAAGTTCAATGTGGTCTCAGACTTTTGGACCCCACTGTAGATCTACACAACAGAGTTCCATGTAGTGTTATTGTTCTTGGGTAATGGAACTGTACATTGCCTGTCCATAATTGCCTGTCTAGTAGAGTAATGGTCTATTGCTGGAATGGGTAAACTGAGAACACAAATAACATAGTTTGGTCATAATACATGTTACATAATACATGAAAAAAGAAAGACAACTTACTAATCTCTTCCCTACGATTAACTATAAGAGAGTAGAATGCATTTTCTCCATGCCTGCACCAGTAGTACAATGCAGAGCATGCTGCTCTTTTCCATGGTAGATGAAGCTAAAAAATTCATTCCAATTTGGTCAGGGACGGTTTATGGAGAATGTGAAAATTCAGATAATTTAAAAGACACAGAAGTTGCTAAATAAAGAGAGGAGGGGTGTGCCAAATTCTCTGCCCAGTGTCTCAGCTGGTCCCTGGCAAGATGTGTTGTACCCACACAAGAAGTCTCAAAGTCTCTCAGGATGTGAATGTCTTGGATAAGACTAAGTATGACAATAATGTAGCACTGTGGTGTTGTAGTAGTGGTGTCCTCCACTGGTGGTGTCCTCTTACCCTAAAGTCGTCCATGGTGACAGCTAGGGAGTTCATGACCTCTGCATCGATGGTCTCATCCTCCAGGTCGATAAGGTCCATCTTCTTCCTGATGGCCTGCAGCGCAGCTTCTGAGCACAGGGCAGCCAGATCTGCCCCCACGTGGCCATGGGTCTCATTAGCAACCTGGAACCACACACATACAAGTTTACAGATGGTCCCCGAGATACAATGGTCGGACTTACGATTTTTCAACTTTACAATGGTGCAATAGCACATTGAAAGCACTTAGCAGGTGCCCTTACATAGGGCAACATGAGATATTAAACACTTTATTATAAAATAGGCTTTGTGTCAATTATTTTGCCCAACTGTAGGCTAATGTAAGTGTTCTAATCATGTTTAGGGTAGGCTAGGCTATGATGTTTGGTAGGTTAGGTGTATTAAATGCATTTTCGACTGACGATATTTTCCACTTACAATGGGTTTATCGGAACGTAACCCCATCTTAAGTCAGGGATCGTCTGTATATAACATAATGAACAGTCATATAGCACAATACATATAGGCTAAACTTCACTGTTCTGCATCCTCTTACACCTGTTACAGCGTGCGAAGTAATGCAATTCCACTGCTCTCTGCAAAGGGATAATGTTGCTAATTTAAGAATGACTAACCACTGTACCAACAGACCATATGAAAGTCATGTAAATTATGGAATCGGAGGCTTATTATACCAGAGGCTACTTGAATACATGGCAGGAAGGGGCCAATGGACAATAATAATTGAAAAATGAGAGCCACATTAAATATAACATACATTTGAACTGCTACAGCAGGGATAACATGCAAGGCTGCTCCTTAGTTACAGACCTGCTCAAGATCAACATCATCAGCAAGCTTCATGTTCTTAGTGTGGATCTGGAGGATTTCAAGTCGCCCTGTGGCATCTGGAATGCCAATGTCCACTTCCCTGTCAAAGCGGCCTTGGATGAAAGACAACTTGCATCTTAGTAAAGACACCAGTTCACATTGACACAGAGTGCACAATTAAAGTGAACTAAATATAGTGTTACATTACATAAGAGTAACCCTGCATATACATAGGTAGCATTCAATTTGCATCTATGTTTTAGTTCTACACACCTTTGTTTTTGTACAGTTCCTTATTTTCTCAGTTTCACGATTATAAATTTGGTTTAATCAATCCTCATTATATCAAGAACATGAAATGGCAAACAATTCAGCATCCATTATCCTGTCATTATCAGCCCTAAAGCTGTTCATTCCATATTTTCAATCATTTTGTTATTAACCGGAGCGGTTTTATAATTGTGTGTATATGTTTGCCATTTCAGTTACTACCAGCTTCATTTAATAACATGAGATGGTTTAATAATATGTTGTTCTGGAAGCAATTAAATAAAAGTGCATAAGGCAAAGAGTGCACCTCAGGGAGAGGTATATTTAACAACCTCACAAAAAATTCTGTAATACAGCAAACAGCCCGAGGGACAAAATGCCAACGTGCACATTAAAAACAAATGGGAGCTTCAGAAGAAGGCAGACATTTGAAGAAAACCTGGCAGAAAGGGTTATCCTTCTCATTTATACATCAGAAAAAGCCTAAGCCCTAATTCTGACAGATCTGTTGAGAGCATGGGGTTCTGGAGTTGACTGGTGGATTCTGGGATCTGTGAAAAGCTTACATCCTGGTTTTTAATTTAAGATACTTCCCAACTGATGTCTCTGTGGAGTGTGACATCCTATGATTCAAATTCACTTTACCCCTATTAGGGAACTCTGTGCTGTGTGAGGCACATGAAGAGCATAAAGTCATAATGTCATTGTTTTGACATGGGTGTGACTGATCTCTTACCGAATCGCCTGAGGGCTGGGTCAATGCTGTTGGGTCTGTTTGTGGCTGCCATTACAATAACATGTGCCCTCTGTTTCAGCCCGTCCATGAGAGTCAGCAGCTGGGAGACAATACGCCTCTCCACCTCTCCATGAGTCTGAGGAAGAAACACAACCACAATGAGGCCTTCATTCACATTTATCCAAACGCTGGGAAACAGTGGGCAGCACCGTGGTTCGGAGTGGGAGTTAAGCGCTGAGCTTCTAAACCAAAGACTGCAAGTTCAGCTCCCTGATGGGGTGCTGCCGTTGAACTCTTGAGAAAAGAATGCACAGTTGAAAATACAATGGACCGTGTTATACAAATTCATAAATCATTCATATTTCACACAGGCACAAATGCTAAGTTGATGAAGTTTCTTCCTCCATCATTACTTGGTAATGAGCAGATAAAAGCTATGTACGTCTCAGCAGAAGTCCAGCTGTACAATTACAAAACATGTCAAGTAACAAAGCGTGGTTAGCCACTTTAGCAAACAATTCCAGTCAATATAACTTTACAGAAGCATAAATTAAAAGTATAATTAACTGCCTCGCAATCGATAAAGAAAGCCACGAATAACCCTTGACAATTGGACGGAAAGTTACGGAAGGTGCATCTACTTTACCTTTTCTCTTTTTGGTGCAATGGCATCAAGCTCATCAATAAAGATAATGGCAGGGGCGTTCTTTTCAGCTTCCTCAAAGGCTTTTCTCAGATTGCTTTCCGACTCTCCAGCTAGCTTACTCATAATTTCAGGCCCTTAAAATCAACAAACATTTGACAAAAAGTCAAAGGCTTACATACACCAAAGGATAATTTTAAATGCATTTATTAGCCTTGTCTGCAAACATTCAAAGACCATGGTCTTCACAGTTTTTCAGGCGTGCTCTAAAAAAAACACAAGTGTATAATGAAGATTGCTTAGTTTTTCTCAAATGGTTGCTTACACAATGTTCAAAAAACACAAAATGTATTTATCCCACTGCAATTACCATTTTGTGGAATTTGCCTATAATTTTGCTGCTGTTCTGTAACCTCAGTAAGTGTTACACTTGTCAGTCTTTGACAGAAAATCTGATTGCACTTACAAGCCTTGCATTAATTCTGTTTTTTACAATTAAGCAATGGTTATGAGTGCATATGTAGACCAGTACAATACAGTTTACTGTTAACGCTGGTTCTCTCACCATTGATGAGGAAGAAGAAAGCTCCCGTTTCATTTGCAACAGCTCGAGCGATCAGCGTCTTTCCTGTTCCAGGAGGTCCATACAGCAGGATGCCACGGGGAGGCTTTGCAAGGAGATTTTCAGGGAAAATGCAAGGTTTCAGAGAACATAAGTGATGGGTTGCTGTATTTTGCTATAAAGGCAATTCAATATGAGCTGCCTGTTCTCACTACAAATTTAAGCCAAATGCACTTCCTGTCAAAACACCACTCACATATGCGGCCATTACTTCTATTAAAACATCTGATACTAAGGTTTCTTAAATATAAACACATTTTATGCTTTATGCAAATACTTGAAAATGTTTGCACAAGTCACCATGACTGCATGGAAGACATGTTTTTCCTTTTTAAAACCAACATCAAATATTTCCAAATTTCTTTTTTTAATGCAACATACAAACAAACATTCCTTGAGGTCACCAAACATATGTAGTTACAGGCTATTATACCAATGTGCTCTGTACCGCTCCAGAAATGAAGCATTCTTTAAATCAGATGAGGGCTTCTCTCACCTTCACACCAATGGCTTTGAACAAAGCAGGGTGTCTCAGAGGTAGCTCCACCATCTCTTTGATCTGGGCCAGTTGCTTCCTAACTCCTCCGATGTCATCATATCCAACCTCATTGAGTGACTCCTCTTCATCCTGGAAACAGACAAGCCTGTTATGGGCAACATATTTTCCCCTGCAGTTTAGTACTGCTACGTCTAGGCAGAATTTAGCTACACAAACACATTACCTCTTAGAGATAGCGATTCTACTAAAACTAGAGGAGTCTAGCTGAAAACACAACCATCTAGGGAGACTAAAAAAAAGCCCAAAGCATACTGGGCACTTTTCAGGTTGTCATCAACTCTAAGATTTGCATGATTACTGGCCCCTGTGCTATGCACTGGTCGCAGCTTTTATGAGAAAAAACAGCATTTCTGCCCAAATGTTATAAACATTTGTAATGAGCCAAATAAATCAATTCAGTGATTGTCTTGAGAACCCTATTATTTGCATCAGTAGTGGATACTCCTATTTACTGAAGGACCTAGAGTGGGGATCCATCCAGAGCAAGGGTGCAGAAAATTCTTCCAAAGAAAGCACTTCAGGAATTTGTGGGAAAAAAAAAAACTAGCAATCTGTAAGGACACCAGAAAACACCAACTAAATCATAACTTTTTGTGCTGAAACTAGAAGGTTGCAAAGGCATTTGGAAATACTTGTACTTTGAAGATTGATTTTTTAAGTACACTAATCAGCCTTTAAACAGTTCACGGTTTCTTGCAATTAACTCTACAAATTAAACTGTAAGATTTAACATGGGCTGAAAAAATACAGGAAAAACAAGGAAGAGAAAGCAATTATCTCTGCTCCTCTCCACCATTTTTAAAAATATTGTGGCCACAGTCAAATGACACTATATTTGAGTCTACCTGGCAATAACTGAATAACATGAAATCACCATTCCAGTATTCCTGGATGGTATGATGCTAAAATTAAAAGCTAACATTAAATTGCACCGTGATTCACTTTGTCTGGGGTAAAGCTGAAACCAGGCTAGCACAGACACACCACAGGGCGCTAACCCACCTCACGCTTTATGGGCTCTCCCTCACAGTGGATAACTGTGTCTGGGGCCACTATACAGTAGGGGGAGGGATCTGTCTCCACCACTTTGAACTCCACAGCTCGCATCCCTCCTCTGACCAGGAAAATATCTCCTGAAAAGTGTGCAGCCATGAAACTTGTTAGAATTCCTGTAAAACTACCACCGCATACAGAAATAAATCATATATACATTGTACAACTACAATGAAGACCCCTTCTACTGAGTCCATAATCAAACTAGAATGCTCATATGACCACATCATTAAGTTCTGACAAAAGTACAGTGGAACTTCAAAGAGCAGACAAACTTCAAAGGTGAATACAATCATTATTAGCAAATAGCTACCATCCTAAAAAGGTACTTGTAAAAGAACCTGACATAATTATCCTTGGGAAAAATAGCCATGTGGAACATAATCCTTTTGTAGACATTTTTACCTTTCCTTATAGGCCTGTAGGCTTCCAAGAAGTATGGCTTGAGATAAACCTCAAAAAGGTTTCCTGTGATTCCCTCCACTGTGTCATCAATAGGGAGAACATGAATGCGCTTCCCATATTTCACATCTGGACATGGCTGGATACTGTGGAAACATTAACAGTCAAAATAATCACATTCAAAATGTAATAGCTGTTTTTAAACTACTATAAAAATCTAACTATTGTATTTTTCAATGGAGATGAAGCTAAAATTACAAATATTTCCCCATCCTGCCTTGCCAAATGTGGTATGTGTAGATGGTATGTATGTATGTGGTATGTATACCCATGACACTTTCAGAACTACAGAGCATTGTAACAATTACAAACCATTCCACTTCTGAATTTATTCCAGCTGATTAAAATTAAGATCCAACTCAAATTTATACCACCCTTGAAAGCCCTAGTATATACATACGTAAGCATATATGCACACAACCCATTTTCACCTGGATATTTACAAACAAATTAATTGCAAGCATCCAAAGCAATTTCCATATCCATTACAACATGCTGACACTCTGGCCCAAGGTGGTTCCATTGCACACACCTGCACTGTGGCGATGCATGGACTCACCTGATGACATCTCCCAGGCGCACCCTCAGGTTGTTGCGGACGACCCTGTTCATACGCACTTTCTCGTCTGAGCAGGTGTCATCGGACAGCACGATGCACACGGTCTCCCTCCTCTTCTTCCCCTTCATCAGGACTGTGTCTCCTCTGAAGAGCTGCAGCTCATCCATCTTGGCCTGCCAGATGGAACAGACAGGAAGGACTTTTCAGACATGTTCACACTTTTACCAAGATGTGAAAACTGAGCTGCAAGCATGTACGAGGACAGTTTATGTAATGTCATTAAGTGTGACTCTAAGGTGGTGTGTAAGGTCATGGTCAAGTTATGGTCAGTGGCAAAGATCAGATTCATGCTTCAAAAACCACACGTTTTGATCCTTTTCATTGGTTGACATTTCCAAAATGACAATGATCCAATTCTTTGGTTTTCACTGACAGCAATTGTGATAATATATCTGATGAAAAGGCAGAGAAATGGAAACATAACCATTCTATGCATGAACGAAATGCTGTTTCATTCCACATTGTATAACATAAGTCCTTTGAGTCAAATATTAATATCAAGAGAACTGGCTTAAATGTATGCAAGCATATGCCCCCAGATTGTGTACCAAGGTACTGACACCAAAATTAAGCTGAAAGTACATTTTAGTACATTTACGTTTTACATAAAACTAAATGAGAAATAACCCACAGCAATACTGCCCATATTTCCTTGAATTATTCATGCAACTGGTCCTTCTGTCTCTTGACTAAGAAACCATGAAGAATGTGTAATTACATCATTGTAAATCTTAATGACACCAAGCCCTATGTAAGAACAAACTGGTTACTGAACGTAACCATTAATACGGTGCTATAGTGAGTGCCAAACACTTACCTGAGAGAGTGAGACCACACTGTTATCTTCATTGATGGATTCATCCACAATCAACCTGTTGGGTCTGTTCTTTTGTTTTAAAATTGCAGTGGAAAGATCATCATTTTTGGATCTGTCGGGAGGAAAACAATGCACACCTCTTAAATCTGTCACTTAGTAGCAACCTTTGCCCTTCATGATTAGGAATTCAGTGTCATTTAATTATTATGTTAAATGCATCTGGATACACTGCGTTACAAGTTAATCACATTTTAAATGTTGAGCAATACACCATTCACAAAATATGTTGTCACATACACAGCTCAAAATCATAACTGTTGTGGAGGCATGAAAACACAGATGTGTAACAAAAGTGATAGGTAACCAAGCATGCCAACACATGGGTGCACATTTCAGTTCTGTTTACACAGTAAAGTCTGATGAATTACACACTTACTGCTGCCAGGAAATATATTTAAGGGAGTCATATTCTCCTGGACAAGCTGTCTGCTGGAGCTAGTTGATTGCTCACATGCATATTGAATTCACTTTTTTCCTACTGAAGAATGCCCATGATTTTGGCCATGGAAGAATAGCCATGATAAAAGTTCAGTACACAATGTAATATAGAACCAACTCAAATTGCATCATTTAAGTTCAATTAAAGGGATGCTTGCTTCTAAAGTCAACATAATAAGCAGGTGTTGCAGGCCAACAGCTTTCGTTTTCAATCAACGGCTATGTCTTTCTCATGAAGTTGACTCATATTAAGTGGAAAATATTTCGGCATTAAACGTTAGGACTTAAAAATAAATGCGTACGGCTTAATTGACTTCAAGAATCAATACTTCAAAATTAAGCAATCTGCGAGCACCCGACCAAAAGGCAAGGTAGCTATGCACAACCGAGATACAGTGCAGATAAATCATCACAACAACTCGATACAATTTTACCAACGTGACTTAACTGGAGTCATAAATTACTCTTAGTTAATTTTCTGGCTACCTAGTTGGTATACCTGGCTAGAGATTTGGAAGGTGAATATAGGATGGCTTGCTACTCAACTTGCCAATTAATAAGGATGAGATAGAACTTCAGTTAACAATAACTACAGTCATAGTCATAGTAGCTTGTGGCTTATGAAGTTGCTAGCTCACCAGTCAAGTGACCTGCAAAGACATCCAGTAGCACTTGTGCTACCTAACGCTATCACACTTCCCACCTAAATGTCAAGGTGGCTAACTGAAACAAAGTCAATGTTAGTTACAATGCCAAACTCCCGGTCTCGCCAGACAATGAACTGATATCACTGTGACTGATTAGTAATGTATCGCTTTTTGCTGTCTTCCAGGCTTACGCATATTTAAGTCTGTCAATGCAGGCCTGATGACACAGCAAGAAACCGCGTAAGAACTGAAACTGCAATCCATACAACCTCATTAGACGCCACGCCGTTCTTAGCATGAAACATCAGATCCATGAAGCAGGCTATTCTGCCGTTAGCTAATGGCTGTACATATAATCTAACTTACGTATCTCGCTAAACACTCTAGTAAGTGTACCCACAGCAGAGCATATTAGTACATGGCTGTGAGTGCAATGTACCAGCAAACTGTGGGGTTTGCTTGCGAGCTAACAACACATTGTACGCAAAACAGTGTTAGCCTAACGTTACGTTAACGGTACCAAGCCTGCTGATTGTGACAATAGAATAGCAAACATGACCAATCTTCCAAGCTTATACTAGCGGCAGTTCTTGCCTACCTAATGTTAGACATCCTATACTGTTTGATGACTAACACTAGTTACCCAAGACTGATTGTATTTGACGGCAGCTAGAGTAATTTATGACAAATGTCACCTGAACCAGCTACCTTTGTGGTGATAACTGATAGTTGGTAGCTATCTATCGATATCATACTTTCTATCTTTTAGTGCCGGTAGGCCAATGCCTGTTCGGTTGAAAGGATTGACTCAGAACAACTTATCGTTATACATAACGAACACAGGTAAGCTAACTAGGTGGCTAAAGCAAACTATCATGACATATACCATAGCTACTATCTCGCTATAGCCAGCCAGTCAACTAGATAACTTCACTGTAAACTTATGAGCTCTTCACACTTCAAGTAACAACATAAGGGTTTATGTGTGTATTCTCCAACAATGTATCCATTTACTGAAAGCGCACGTAGCAACGAATCTAACCACTACTTAGTATACCTATCAACGACAATTTTGCCGAGATCTGGCTCATACTCCGTTTTGTGGAAAGAAAGCAGTTATCTACCAATATGTTGGTTTGCCGTTGTGCTAACTACAGTCACAAGGAAGTAGTCGGTTTAATAACCCACGCAAACCCGTTTAAAACATAGCTCGCTAATGTTAGATAGCTTGCTTTTTCCTTGGTTGTAAATTAGCATTACCTCAGTAGCTACTTATGATGGCTGGCACGCTACCATCATCATTAGGTAGCTACCATTAACATTTGGCCCCGTGACGTTGGGCTAAAAAAACGTCAAGATTGTTTTGTACTCGTCCTTATTTGCTGAGGTAAAATCTCATCGGCAAAGTATCATTTCTAGATAGCTAAATGATCTTCGAAATGCAATACATCATTACTTTTATAAAGATGGAAGGATGTACTCACTCTCCACCTGAAGCCATGTTGGTCCTCCTGATATAGGTTTATGAATACAATGTTCTTTGTATTTTTCCTTTCAAAACGTTCTGATCACAGCTTTATTCCTGTAAAACTGAATTCAAGGCCGCTCTCACATCCCCGGCTGCGGAAAAACTACCGATAACAGAGGATAATAGTGAACCAATCAAAGACAACGTTATTGCCTGGATCCCCCAAGTATCTGTACGACCATTGGTCTTGTTGAAAATTGTCACGCCGTTGCCAATCGTGTAAAAAAAGACAGGCTGCGGAACCTTCTTTCCCCTAGCAACACAGATATCATTGGTTGGATTATATCTCTCTGTTGAGAGAAGACATCTTTTTGTTCAACATTCGATTTTGATTGATACAGAGGTTGAATGTGGATGATCCGTATCCAATTATATTTAGAAGCGTCGAATAACATTGCTATTTCTCCAGGACTTCACGCAGGATCACAGAAGTTTTATATCACATATCTAACGAAAAATTAGGAAAGCAGTAATATAACTATATAAAAGGTAGATTCAAAACCAAAAGTTTTTAAAAATTCCCAAACTACATCAATAAAAATATAATAGTAATATAAGAACAGTTAAACTATTACGTTTTGTGTGAGGACAGAAACACTTGCATTTACGTTGATGGAATAGCTGCAGATAAAATAACCTGCCAAATTAAGAATTTGAACCAAAATTCCATTGTTTTTGCAAAACGTTGAAAAACCTTCGTGTATATACTAAAATGAGTGTAAGGACAAAAATACATTTGTGATAAATAGATTTAATCAGGTATTACAGCATGTCTCTGTTTCAAGAGACCTTCTTCTGTGCTAGTTGATCACCAGGTAACCTATATGACACAACAACTGACACGTGTCCACAATTATGGGCCTGGAATATTAAAGTAGGTCCTCAAAGGCTTTCACAAAATGTGACACAGGACACATCTGCTAAACCAACATTTTTCACAATTAAAAATACTTCACCTTTACATCAAAAAAACATAATTTACTGCTGATATAGTTGTAAAATTGTGTAAGAACCAAATGCAGATAAAAGGACACTGCTTCACTGTCACCATACTTTGCAATGTTAACATCAAATATATTATATAAGAAGTATTTTCGCCACAGTAAACCTTAATCATGATTTATATGGAGGCATGATGTGATGTGAATTCTTTGTATTCCAATACAAGTAACTGGGGCTCATTTTTCATTGATCATACAAGAATACTCTGTGTAAGGTAAACACCTTTTACCTGAACAGCTTCCATATTAGGTATCATCTTGGCAGTAGGCTTTGCAGTGTTCATCAACTCTTTAATGTTGACATCTTTTAAAAGTAAAGCAATCAATGAGACTTGTTTAGTATCAAGCCAATGGCTTATATAGTAACAGGTCTGCCTTAACAGTTATTCAATGAGGTTACTTCCCTGTGCAGATGAGGTACAATGAGAGGAATGTATCGTTTTTAAAAAGTTTTCTCATTTAAACTGCAAGGCGCACTTAATAGTGTTTAAATACTTTAAACAACCATTTTGCGTCTCAAAACAGAAGGCAATGAGTGATCTTGCACAAATTTTCATACATGAAGCACATATCCAACACTGCACAGATGCTAGGCCTTGGCGTTACTGATGTACAAAACACATAGAACACTGAAATAAACAAGAAATGAATTTCAGATGGGGTCAGACAATTGCTCAGGTGAAGAAAATTTGATTTTGAATTTTGTGATGGCTCAAATTTAAGGGAAAGATGAGTGTCATCTTTACAGTACATACTAATAAACAGAGAAACTGCTCTTCACAGGTGGGGTAGGTTAGTCACAGGACTGGGATAGTAAAGTTGTTTCTGTGTCATTCTTTAAGGATGAAACCTAATTCATATGCTCAGCAAGATCACAACAATATATGCTGTTCACTACAACATGACAATTTTTCAAGGATTTTTTTTTTTTTTTTTGCATTTTCAAGGTAGCTTTTCTACTTCAGTGTTTAAATCACAATTAAAACCAACAGAATTTTATTAACTTGACAAAGAACCTTTTGCTGGTGATGGTTTCCTGAGCTTGATAGCGAAGTAAGGTTTGTTATATGCAGTGCAAACTAATTATTCTCCAACCCTATATAAATCTGCCTTTTAACTACATCTTTTTGTAAGGGTACAACAATTCTTCATACATTGCATTTTGATTTAATATTGAACTAATATGGGGGTCACCCATCCATAAATACAAATTACACACAACACATCCTCTACAACAGTAGGGAAGCATTTAGCATACACAAGAATGGGTGGAAAATGTAAGAGAACATGGCATCTATTCCATCAGCAGCTGAAGACAAGACATTTCATTAAAAATTAATGGGTACCTGTTAAAAAAAACCTACAATAACATAAGATACAATCAACAAAATGTAAAATGTAAGCAGAACTTTGAACCCCCAGAACTAATACCCCTTTTCCACTGATTTTACAAGTGCTGAATCAAGTTATGCTGACACAGGGCTGGTTTTCCATCATTGAGACTAAGCTATGGAGTCTCACATGACTTTAAAAGAAAGGAGTTATGCACCATCAAAGGCTCAAAAAAAGAGGGTAGTGTAAATAAGGCTTCCACTTCAAACACAAATAAATAAGTTACAGATACCTACACTGGCTTTATTTTTTCAATAGTAACAGAATTCACAATTAATAATCTCTATTAAGAATTATAACAGTTTGAAACTATTACTTATGACAGACAACTGCATTGCTAAAGACAGCAGGTATGACAAGTAGAAAACGTGTCATATTTGGACAGTTGTGCAATCCTCTGATACTTAAATAAAACAGTTCAAAATATCTGTAAAACTTCCCTTTTGCTACTTCCTTCTTGTTAATAGCTTTGTAGCTAAGTAAGAGGTTCACTGCTGCTTATAACCAGGCCAGCACCAGACAGGCTGTGGGAACAAACTTACATGGATAGCTCTCATTTGGTTTGACAGAAATAAAAAAGTACAAATTTAGCAAGTAAGTCAGGCTCCTGCTGTACAGTGGAAAAGAGGTAGCTACGGTTTTTTTGTACATCACAAAACCATTGACATTTTACATCACTGATACAACTTTAAACTGACATATTTACTGTGCTGTATGCAAAGTATTTTATTGCTATGCAGTTAGATGGAATACAGTAACCAAAAATAAGCAGCTGTCATTAATAGAATTCCAAATTTGAGCTGCCTCTGGGTACCTTGTATTGCTCATCCTTGATCTGAGTCAGCACCAAAAAAAAATATACATGATCCATTATGTTCAACATACATCAGTCCATCTTCCATCAACCAAAAAAGGTCTTGAAAGTTCATGTATTCAAAGAAGGCAATATGTAGTATTAAAAATTACAGTAAAACAATAAGCTATTGCCTTTTTCAATGGCAAAAAAATGAAGAGTTCTGTACATATGGCTGTACTTGATAATGAATTGCGGAATGGAAGGTTCCCAGGTTTGACTTAATCGAGGGATATGATGTCAGAGATGCCAGACCCTCCTCCCCCGGTGATGACTCCCGTGTCATTGCGGCTGGAGCTGCCGCTGTGGGCGTTGCTCTCGTACTGGCTAGAGGAGGATATGAGCCCACTGCTGGAGGTGGGGCTATGAAGGCTGCTGGGCAGGCTGTCCAAGAACATTGGTGTGCGGTAATGCTGAACAAACACAAAGAGGATGATTTCTCAACACCTGTCCCTCAAGTTCACCTGAACAGCACAAATCTAAACTTACAATTTCAAAAATTCTCCTTTTTCACAGTTGGATGTGCAGAAGCAATCCAATATTTGAAGCTTCTTTAAAGGTTTGTTGTTTTTGTTTCATTTTGAAATATGTATTTTTATTCTGTGTAATATGGTAGTTCTAGCATAATAGGCCTATGTTAAATATCTTCAAACAGGTTTTATCTGAAAGGTTGTTATTAAACAGTGAATTCAAAAATGTGACCGACCCTTGTGGACATTCCGTTTCTGATTGTTTTGTCATGTTTGTTACCAAAAATGAAATCAGTATCGTTTCAGTACAGAGTATTGCAATACTAAACCTGGTATACGTATCAAAGTCAAAATTTTGGTATCGTGACAACACTACTGGGGATACATGTAATCTTTTACCTTACTCCACAAAGTTATGCAATTGGACATACCTGAGGGTCCCCTTGAATCAACGAGAACAAATCTAGACCTAGAAAAGAAAATCACCAGAGGAATTAAGACTTCAAAATGCCAATCAGACATAGATTCATGTTTTGTCCTTTAAAGCAAACCATTTTAACAAATCAAGATTGAGAAGAAACACTCCTCTCACATCCTCTTTACAAACATCAAAGACAGCACAAGAGATGTCAGCTTGGGATGTTGTAATTGATGTAAATGTTTCATTTGTTTAATTTAAATACAAAAGAGACAATGTTAAACTTCCAACCTTGCATGTCTGCAGGAAGAGTTGACAAGGTTGAGTGATGGAATGGCACTGCATAGTCTGCAAGTGAGGAGGTCAAGTAGGATGTGTCCACTGTTTGAACATTTGGCACTCGTAACGTAGATGGCTGATAGGCCAAAACCCTGAAGCAGAGAGATGGGAACAAGCAATGTAAAAACATTAAATGTGCATCAACATTTTTTCAACATCTGTTTTCCCTCAGAATCATTAATAAGCACCACCACAAAGGCTAAACAGCAAGTGAAATAAAGACAAACCCCTTTGTGTGTGTGTCTTCAGCCGACAAGTAGAGACATCGTTTTTTTGGCGGAGGATCCTCCTCACCCTCGTCTTCAGAGCTCTCCAGAGTCAGGTCAATGACATCTGCTTTCTTTGCGCTGATGGGTTCACTGGAGGTCACTACTGTGCATGGCCGCACCGTGGCAGGGCCTACAGGTAACGAAAAAGTCTACCTTTGAGCTGCAGTAGTGGTGGCTACTTCCTTAATGCAACTTCTGAGACAACATTCAGTTCCAGTCCTGAAATCAAGTTGACTCAACCAAAATTCTTCATGCTGTGGTGACCCTGCATGAGCTGGGTGACATTCTTCATGGTGACAGTCATTTATCCTTATCCACAGAAACTTACAATGCGAGCAAACATAACCATATCTACAGGAATGAAGCATAACAGTGGTACAGACATGGCTAATAGCACTGATATCAGAATGCAGGTACAGTATCACAAAACTGTTCATGTGCATGTAACCATCAGGACACAAAATGAACCTCAAAGATATTTTTGGCATGCTTACTTTCCAAATTTGCACAAAGTTGGGCAGACACTTTCAAAGATTCTTTTTTTGGCCTCATTGGACACCATGTCCCATTTTCCTGGAACTTGATTTCATCCACATCTGAGCATTCATTCAAAATCTCCATGAAAAGCCTTAAGAAAAAAAGATGAAATATCGAGTCATTTTCAAGATAAACTATTCTGTCAAAAAACACAGACTATGACTCAACTCAAGATCACTGTTTATAATCCCAGTTGATGGGTTATACCATATAGAGACTGAGACTTGTGCTTGTCAGCAGAAGTCTACAGAAGCAACTGCTGAAGTGCAAGAAGGGCAAGTGTGTGTCCAAATTATGGTTCTAGCCCTGCAGTAAAACACCTGTTCCATCTAGACATGTTGTATCATTAAGGCCTTGACTAGCTGTTTTACTGCAGAGATATTACAGAAAGCAACTAGGCTGGCCCTTCTTCATTAAAGTAATCTTACCCATCAATGATCAAACTTTCGTAGGTAGCTTTCTTGTCACAGACAGGACAGATCCAGGTGGGCTTCTTCTCATTCATCTGCAGGTAGAGAGCTGCATCGAAGCACTGCAGGTGTGAACATGTGACTGCTCGACAGGGTACGGTTAGCCGCATTTTTCCCAGCTGTAGACACAAAGCAAAGGTCAATTACACTCAAACTATCAGGACAAGTTATTTAAGTGTAGAATTTACAATGCCTCAACAAAGAGGAGACAAGTTTTCTAAAAAGCAAAAACAGACATTCTATATTACTATTATACTGATAAAAGCTTTCAATGAAAACATTATTGATCGATGATGCAGATGGCTTAAGTAATTTAAAATACCAGTTTCAACAAATGACAATTGTCGAATTGTCTATATTCAATCCGCTCTGTGTTACTAATAAGTCACTGACGTTTCATTGGAACTCTTTTCAATCAAACAATGCTTTTGAAAATATTCCCTATATATATTCCTGACTAGAAGGATATTTGTCTAAATATACATAGTATTGTCTTGGACCAAGGGGTTTCATTTCATTTCAATTAATGAGAAACTTACTGGGCACATCAGAGACACTCGTAAACTAGTTGTTGCAATCTCACTGTCCGGATCTGCTGTTAGTTTTTCTTTAACTGTAATACACAAATATTAAAAAATGAAAAAGGTTTAACATAAGACGAAATAGGAATCAACTGGTCAGTGATACATCAGTTCATACTGAATTAATACTGTGTATGAAGCTTCAGAATTTTAATAATGCTTTACTTATTCTGTCATGTTAACATTCCATTGGTGTACTGATAGCAAAAACGTTTTCTTACTCCATTTCTCAATTTCTTTCTTGTATCAATATTAAGCAATTTGAGGAGCATTACTTAGGGCTCTTGAATGGTCAGGATTCCGGATGCCCTTCATTTTTAACCTCTGCAATAGCAGTGAAGATGTCAGCTGCCTGACCAGGAACACAGATATAGAGTATGTCTGGAAGAAAATGCAAAAACAAGACAACACACATATATGAAAATACATACAACTAATCATCTTCAAATACTGACATCAGACATGTAGTTTCCACAAAATACAGACAGGAATTCCATCAAGCACAAACACTTGTTTTCAATGGGTTACATTTTTTTATGACACATTCAAATGAGCCATACTGTAGCTTCCCCTTCAATATGGTTGCTACAGTAAAAGGTATTTTAAATTACATATTGAAGGAACCAAACTATGAAAAACACGAGTGATGGGTGTAGGATAAGGAAACAAAAATGCAAACACGTTTACCTTTCCGATTTCTGGTGCCCACGTTACTGAAACCTGGTTGGGCACTGCAGATGATAATCTAACTAGTGATGTGATATTCAGGGGTCTCCCTGGTCTCTTCTGTTCTACTCCATTCTTAGGAGGTGGTGCATAACCCTGGAGCAAAAATAACCAACTTTATTATGACTTATAATCCACATCAAACCCACTCACAAGATATTTCTCAAAACATTATGTATGTTTTTAGCATTTAGCATGAAGCTTCAGTACTATGTAAATACCAACAGTACATTATTGTTAAATTGCTATTGCTAAATGTTTGCAAATTACTGACAGCACAGATCTATACAGGTATTTGTGTATATATTGTTTTTTTGTATTAACAAACAGCCACATGTTATTTAATAGAAATTGTTTTATAACGAACAGAAATAATTGCATGAACATTTCTTACATACCGGAAGAGGAAAAAGCTTCCCATTTACTTTTATGCACAGGCTGTTTGGGTAGTTATCTTCTTGAGGGCAACTGGTCTCTGCAAGGCAAAATCTGAAAACAAACAATAAAATATTTGACAGAGCTGCGGAAGTGCAATCTATGAATCTGTTCAGAGGAACATCATTTATATTGCCTCAAACATTGCAATGCATACTAAGTGTACAACATACATATCCATAAATTTGCCATTTAATTATGGTTTATAGGCCGTCACAACATGCACTTTCCTCTTTAGAAGACCCAGGTCCATTTAATAACCAAATGAAACTTAAATTGTTTCATTGTTCATGTTATTGGGGATAATATCCCTTTTGATACCATGCTCAGTCATATTACAAAGCTCTACCATTAGACATATCACATTAACCCATCAAGAAACGCATACCTGATGCACACAGTAATCTCTTACTCACTAATGCTATTTCAATTGTATGGCAGTTAAAATACTGGTTAAGCTTACCTTAACTGAATTTGAACCATATAGTCCCTTCTACCACCTGGGAGAAAGTCCCTTTAAACATAAACAAGGGGTCAGCTTTATATTCAAGAAATTATTCTTTATAATCACAAAAAAGACACTGTAGTTTGTGTTGTCATCTGCAAGTAAAGGACTCACCTGGAAATGCACACCTCTCGTACTTGCTGTGGTGTCAGGGCAAATATGAAGTATTTCTCTTGGAAACGCTGGATGCTGCTCGCACCTAAAATAATATACCAAAGTGAAACACGGGAAGATTTGGAGGAGCTGGGTTAAAACATTGTTTCAGTATTTATTCCTGTGCAAAGTCAAGATGCCTCTGGAGAGTTTGTGAATTGGGTCCAGAAATGATCACTACACAGAGTTACTGTTACATGTTGACAAAAGAGATCAGTCCTTCTTTACAGAGAGCTTCATGTTTCCAATCATAACCCCTACCAGATATTACATTTCCATTTTATTTTTATATAACTCCTGAAAATCTAATTAATGCAAAACTATATATAAGGCAAAGTCATTTAATTGCTCATTTGAATGCAGTAAATTCAGACACTAACCCAGACTCGAAGGCTTGATCAGGACGTCCAGCACGTCATAAAAAGGAAGTGATTTCAACTGCACGTCAGGGTGGACAGGTGGGATGGGGGGTGCAGACTGCTGCATGTCGATCCTGTGCTTGCTCTCGTGCAAAAGAACAGAGCTGTGAGCTAGAGATGACTGGGGCTCGGACACTAAACCCTGGATGTACACCGTGGTAGGGGAGGGGTGTGAGAACACGACAGCAGAGTCGTCTTCCAGGGAAAAGACAGACGATTTGAGGGATGCCCGGTCTGGAAGAGTTTCTAATACCCTGGGATAGCGGCAGTCATAAAGTTCCTTGATTTTGATATGCACTGCTCGACTGCACCCACTCTCTAGCAAATGCAGGGCCCTCAGTACTAGTTCATGCTTCCGGCCACTTGTGTTACATCCCGCAAAGCCCAACAACTCCAGTAGCTCCGAAACTTGAAAAGCCGATACCATACCCTAAAAATATAAGAAAGATACATGAATAAATACAAGAAAGCAAAATTAAACATGAATGATTTTCAGATTAATGTCAAATGTTAAACAGAGGTTATAAAAGAGTTGCATAGTCTAGTCCTGAGGGACTACAGTGCCTTTGTGTTTTAGTGAGCCACTTTCAGTCACCAGCCGGTTTAGGGTTTGAAAATGAAGGATGCACTTTGGCAAGCACTGCTGAAACACACCCAACACTAACAAACAACATCGGCCCTCTAGGACTGTAGTTTTGCTCCCTCCCCATATTACATAGTCATTTAGAACTTAACCCTAAATTCCAGCTGTTCTTATGCCACCAAGATGATACATTCGGTGTAAAGAAAACCATTATAAGATGGTATTTCATTTCTCGTGGCTGCATGGAGACAAATTAGACAGGTATCTCTGGAAAACAAAGATTCCACTTTGTAAATAGACATTGAACCATCTAAAAACTAATTCCATTTAAAACCACATATCCGTTTAAAAACCTTTCCCTCTGTGTTTCCATATGAAAATGTGCGCAATTCAGTATTAATGCTTTGTTATTTTGAGGTTCTGCCAGCAAGGGGATAGACCTCAGAGCTTGCTAGAGGTTCAGCTAACTGGCTAACACAGAATCCCACGGGACACAGACAACTTCTGACAAGTTCATCGAAGTTGAAGTTCCGAAGTTGACTGCGGACGACATAACTTTAAACTGCGTTTGCGAACTGTAGGCGAACATTAACGGTTTTACCTAGAGAGTAAGCTAATGTTACATTGTCAATACACAGTTTTGCCCTATACATGTGGTCTAATTCCACAGTCCCTCCCACACACAATCCCTTGTTAACACCCACAAAGGAAGATGTAAGAAAATCCCAACTGACCCTTCGTCATTTGGTCCATGCTCCCTTGTTCATACGTGTTTGTCCTTTTCTTTACAAATCCTCAAAATGTGAACGTAAAGTATCTAAAATGTTAAGAATAATTCCAAGACCCGTTGACACGGAGAACATGACCCACAAGGAAGAAACGCAAATTTTTCCAACAGAAACTAGCTAGCATAGCAAACTTTAGCCAAGTCGCTGAAAAAATTAAATGAACAGAAATGTTAACATTTTGGCAAACCACAACCATTTAACCAGGCAATTCAATTGTTCAGATTCTCATCACGATTGCTAAGACAAAATCATGATTTTTTTCAGCTATCTAGTCGCTCATCCCTAAAAGCTATATCGCGAAGATCGCTACCACTATTGTTAGCTTATTGCTACGTTGGGTACAATAGCTCACGATAAACATCAGCTGGCTACCTGGCTAGTTGACAACAAAACAAATCTGTCTTCTTGCAAAATTAGAGGTAAAACATAGTTTCTTTAAAAAGATCCCTATGAGACTTAGTCGTAGAACATCTCTGAAAGCAGATAGCATGATTTTACATAAGATTTAACAAAATATTGAATTATATGGTGTATCTGACGCAAATCTACACTGTGCTCGGTTGCCAAGTGCAATTGCTAAAACTATGCTAGGTGTTCACCGGGAGAGCGACATGAGTGTCTCATTCTAGGAAGACATTTTTCGCATGGAAATATATCTTGCTTGGCTAAAACTTGCAAAAGAAAGCACCTATGACACTCGAATGTTCGTTCTCTGAAACTGTGAATTACAGTTGCTGAAACGATTTCTTCTCCATACCATTAGCTTCTCAATATCCGCCATTTTCTTGCTGCTACCATCCTGCACCGCACCAAAGATCTTTAACATTGGCTGGAAACATAAGACGGTACTACTAACTGAGTGGTCAATACTGATTGGTCTTGCCTCACGTCAGTATAAACTAGAGGAGTGACTTTTCAATGGGCGTGTGGTCAGTGCCCACACACGAGTTTTCGGTGTTCATGGATGTACACTATTGGGTCTACAAGATAAAAGTAATTTTGACTCTACTAAAGCTGGAGTTCATGTTTAATGGGGAGAGCTCCGCAAATTGACATTATGAAGGTGTGTGGCTCCTACAAGTGAGACACTAGATGTAAAATCCATGCTCTCAGGCTAACATTTTTTTCAATGAAGTTAACTATCGCCCTGGGCTGCCGGCAGATTCGCCATGTAGAACGAATGGGTACAGTAAGTGTATTTTAAGAGCATAAGCCTTCAGAGGCAGTAAGAAAAATTGACATACTTTTTGCCTCAGGCATGCTAGTAATGTGTATGACGTTGTGTTTAGTAATCATCAGTACACAGACTCTACCATGAATTAAGAACATATTAGCCTACATCGTGCTAACATATTTAGGCGATTTGAGCTAAAAGATGAGGCATCTTTAGAAAGTTCTGCTTCAGAACACACTGGGCTAGATGTATCACAGACTTAAGAACATGACGAATTTTTTTGGCCATGGAATTTCAGCGACACGATTTGTGATGGGGAAGAAAGACTGCCTCAATCAAGTGCATGCTCTCCTTGTCTTTTTGCACTACAAAAAGTTTTTCATGCACTAAATGCTTTAGTAAATCAGATCCTTCATACACAGAATGAATGTGATTAAGTGAGTGTTCTGTAGAGAGGATGTACTATTCCGCAGAAATCGTCATTTTGCTTCTCCACCTGGGGGCAAGAAAACCACACTGGAATTACACGAAATGCAAGATGTTCTTTACCAGGTTGGTGCTGAACCTCCCTAACAGTTAAATTAAAGTACTTGTAAGTTGTGGTTTTGTTTTCCTTGTGCAAATGTCTTTTGAGGCCCCCATCGCACACAGATAAATCAGGATCTGCGTGGCAAACAACACTTGTTTGCAACTCGGGTACATTGCCACAAGAGTGTGCTGTAACCTTTGAAAAAATGAGAAGAAATGAGAAACAGTAGAAACTGTTAAATTGGGAAAAACAATTTCTCTGTCTTTACATGTTATTTACGGAGATACATTATGGTATTGAGTACTCTTATATAACATTATTTTTATGGAATGGAGAACTGTATTGTAAGTATATTGAATGTGCTCACAAGTTTCACATTGTAGAATTGAAGAGCTCAGACTTGAGGTGTTTTATCTGCAGATAGTACAGTTTTAACATATCAAGACCTATTTTCACCTATGATGGATTGATTACAGTGCTCATAGGAACTTTAAACTTCCAAAACAGCATTGGAACCTTTTATGCTACAAAAGGAAATGGGGTTTGGTGAGTCCAAATGTTTAGAGACGCCATACCTAATATTTAATAAAGAGGAGCTAAGACAGTTCTATTCAGACTATTATCTCATTCGATACTTGGGCGAAAAAAACTGTATAATGTCAGTAGCTTTGATGATATTTTAAGGACTAGAGACAAACTGCAACATTTCTTTACATAGGGCATTTCAATACATCCTTCAGTGCAATATTCCTTACTTAATGGTAAATGAAACAAAAAGTGATTCAGAAGAAAAGAATTGAAGCAGGTGAATGGATCTATGTTAAGACAGCAGATTAATGGAATTTAGGGAATTACAAGAAATATTGATTCAAAAGATTATTTCAGAGCAAATTAGATAACATTGGCTGTAAAAGCTGCTGATTAGAAGGTCACATTTGATCTACAGTGAAATGACTGGAGAATGTTGAGGTGGAATGTGGATAGAAAACATTGACTGTCTGTAATTATTAAAAACAAAACTGCTAGACAATAGCAAGTGCTGGAAATGCAAAGCAATAAATGCTGATCTCGTTCTTGAGAGTTAAATGTGTCAAGCTTTTGTGAAAATAAGAATATAGACAGGTAGAGATGTGCAGCATAACTGGTATAAATCTTTAGAAGAAATTAAAACTTTCAGTGTATGAAAAAAGGAAAATTAGATGCATCTATCTGTATATATATGTTTAGTGATGAAGTTTCCATGTTAACTGCCATACCTGATATGCATTAGTTCATCCCAGTCATTTTAGAGGCCTTAATGCCTAGTTAAAAATATTTGTTAGTATCCCTCCTGGGTATTTCCTGTGGTAAAGACAAATTGTAGCCATAAAAACCATACTAATAAAAATATGAAAATGTCTAATTTTCCTGTTTTACTGCACCTGATAAACACTTTTTTGTGCACCTTCTGCCTGGTTTTCAGAAGGAGCAATTTACCAGACAAAACAGAGGTAAAGCATATGACTGCATTATGTTTACCACAAAATTATGCATTCAGTTTCAGGGGAACATTAGTTTTCACAAGTCGCAGGGCCTGTAATGCATTTTGCTAATGACTGATTTAATGGAAACAATTGATTTTGAAGTTTAAAGTTCTTTAAAATCTAATTAGTCACATCCTATTTGTTAGGCCTCATTTAAAGTGCAAATATTTTTGAGCATTTTGAGAAGAGAATGATGGATTTTTAAAAAGTCTTTCAGTTTTGTTTTCAATGAAACTGGGGTTTTGAAATCATGGATAACTCAGTCTGAAGTATTTATTAATCAAGTACACTTAAATCACAAAACTAATAAAATGAATCCAATGCAAAATAAATCCAATAACGTAAATGCAACTCAAAATGTGTGCCAGTACAACTTTGCTTACAGATTAGCTATCATTTGTAATACTGAAGCTATTAATGCCACAATGTGACTTTTAAATAGCAGCTCAACTTCTCAAAACATATCCTGGTGTGTCACTTTCTATGTCACATGTTTTGTTTTTGTACAGCTTTCCACATCACTTTAAAATCTGTATTCAAAAGGTAATCCAACTTTTTATGGCATGTTTGCTTCATTTATCAACAAGTAGCACCTTCACAGTAGTCTATACAATATCACCACTGACCCTCAGCCTCCTGCACTCAAACACATACCTTTCCATTTAAAGGCAGCTCCTTCCAGTAAACTAATTTAAGGACTCTAGTGGTGATTTTATACTGAGTTTCCCAGCTGGGTGTACTTGATAGTTTAAACTAGTGGTCAGACATCTCAGCCATCCCTGAAAACAAGACTCCTTGCTTCAATTGTTCATTGTTTGTCCCTCAGGTAACATGGGCTAATCTGAACATGATCAGCTGTGTCTACTGTAATGACATAATTCTACAAATAACCAAACAATTTCTGGGAGGCCTTTTATCAGGTTTCATTATTTAAGGGATTTACACCAAGATCTCCTCCCAGTGAAGCCAAAAAATACCCATAGATGGACACAAGCCTTATTAAAGTAAACTAGGCTCTGGGCAGCACTGTATTTAATCAGAAAAGTTTCTGTGGTAGTGGGGGATAATGAACACAAATATATAGTTGTCTGTCATCCTCCTCAACATTTGATACCAAAAAAAGCAGGAGTGCTGACAATTACCCTTGGGAGCCATTGGAATAAAGTCAGTATTTACACTTTTACACATTATCTTCTGCACTCCAATATAAATTGCCCTCTTTGTTATAGTACAGACCAGAGTTGATGGATACACACAATGTTGATGTCACAAGTAATCTCTTAATTTTCATGTATTGTTGAAACATTTTGGAGAAAAATATGATCAGGTAGATGAGTGAATGACTACATTATGAGGGCCACCTCTGTCATTACATGTTAACATATTCTAAAAGTCAGCTCATACACACAAACCAAGAAACTGAGTATTTTCCAAATTAATTATCATCTGAAATGTGTTTAAATGAAAGGCAAGGCAATGTACAGAGCTTGAATCAAGCGTTCAAAGTTTAAAATAAGCAAGAATACTTCTGACATTATGGAGCTATCTACTCATTTTCTGACTGAGTGGAATTTAATCTTCACAAGAAAAAGTAATGCATATATGTTCATCAAACCCACTATTAAATGCTATTCAGAAAACCAAGTCTTAATTTATGTTACCTTTTTAAACAGGTAGTGTGAAGAAAAACAACACATCTGGCCTTTGAAGGGTCAATGTTTTGTTAATGTCTTTTGTTTACACAAGGTTTCAGATTTGCCATTTCAGCTGGGAAAGATAAGCAATGTTAAATATTTTCGATTGCAGCTATAACCGTTTTTCATCAGTGTAGTGCTGAATCATGCTAGGGTAGTGAATGATATTATGGAAATCTTAATCTGTCTGTGGTAAACTTTTAAATCTGATTAATGCTTTCTGAATTTGTATATTTTCTCACATGCAAATGCAAGGAGTAGATCAAAACTGAGAAAAATGTACCCCAACAAACTGAGAGCATGGCAGCAGAATATGGGTTTCATGTCCTTTCTCAGTACATGTAATCAAAGAACAGAGGTTGGAGGATTCAAGAACTCTTCACTCAAAAGAGCCATGCTGAATAATTGAATCAATTGACAAACTTTCTAAACTGAATACTCTTCATGACGCATAAAATAAATACCAAAAGGACAAAGCTTTTTAAAATGAATTCTAGGGCACTTAAATCCAGTGCAGTGATGAAAACAGCCAGCTGCTGAACACATATGTACAGCCTTTTAACGTTGGTAGACATGTGTTCTCTTTCTGGAGTGACATGGGGCTGTTAAGCTACAGACTGTATCTGTCTGGCCACATTCATATTTGTTTTCAACCTAATGTTTCCATTGACACCACACTGTTTATCCTGATGAATCTCCTACATATTTCCTTACGGTTTCTGGGACATTAATTCTGTGTAAAAAAAATACATATGTATAAATACAAATTCTTTTAGTACCGGTCAACAGACAGTCAAATATTGATACAGCCTGTTTCATTACCAACATAAACTTCTCACTTTTTCTCGGAGCAATTTGACTTGGAGGTCAAAACAACAACTGAGACTGAAGCACAGCTGTGACACAAACCTCAGTTAAAGCCCACTGGAGACTTTAAAAACTAAGGTGCAAAAAAAGAAAGAAAAGAAAATCATCCATGTTGGTTAACTAAAGGCTAGTGATTTCAAAGAAATATTTTCTAGCCATTAAAATTGACCCCAGAGACCTTTTTTGGATGAAAGCAACTTAATCAAGCAAGGGCAAGTTTTTCTCCAATAAAAAGTAAAACTCCTCTCCTAAGACCCCAGTTTTCCCTTTTATTGCTACTGGGGGAGGGGGGGTGCGCTTTTAATGTGGGTAAGGTGGTCAAGGGGCAAAAGGCTCCATCCATCATTGCACCCCAAGCTTGTCAGGGCAGGCGACAACTTCACAAACAATAAGACCTTTCTAGACTTACAGGTTCTTGAAAACCGGTCACTTCAGTAAAGCCATCCCGGTCTATCTGAATCAGTTATCAAAGGTAGATTGAGTTACATACATTCTAAGTCCCTTTTACACAGACTGTCTGAATGCCATCCACACCATTAGCCTTTAGCTTTAGCAAAGTAAACTTTCCCTCCAGACATGCTTTTATTTGGTCCACTTCCTCTTAAAAAAAGCTCTCAGAAACACATTCTGCTAGATTTCTGTGAGAATACACCCTTTTAAAAAATATACAAATAAGGTGCTTGCACAAACATTTGGCTTAAAGAATATGAAGTGTATCTTTATTATTTATAGTTACATATCAGAGGGAGTAAAACAGATACTAAAGATGCCCAGAGAAATATACATATTTAAGGTTTTTGAAAATCTGTCTACAACTACTAATATAAATATAATGCAATTTTGGGAATGACCAAGGGTTATTTTTGTTTTCAGAATATCCTTCTATATTACAGTTGAGCAGCCAGGAGATTTGTATGGTGAATATTTAAATTCCATAATATTTAACTGAGTTAAATATTACTATCATAGTCACTCTGTGGTTTAATCTATTGAGAGCAAAGTGGCTGTCTGATTGCAGTTTAAGTAAGCTCACAACAAATATAAAACCTACTGTCAAACAAATTCAAAAGCATGAGCAAGGAATAGGGAGGGAGCAACATAAATACAATTGCAACTACAAAAGCAAAGCAAATAAGTTGTCAGGTTTTGAGTGTTTGCCCTCACATTCCTTGATTTTGTGAGACTGAAAAGCTGCTACTCCAATCTGCAGAATTTCCATAATTTGTCCTGTCTGCTCTGCTCTCCATGTGTTGTAATCTGTGAAAAACTGCCAAGGACCAATGGTCAACCAACAGCTTGGTTGTTATGGAAACAAACAGTAAGTGAAGGGAATAGGTTTACCAGTTTGAAGCACCCATAACACAAATAATTATACAACTGAAATTAAACACAGGCTCTGGTGGCTCTGCTTATATGTTGCAACATGAACGAGTCAAAACATTTTGTTCTGTCCCATGTCGTCTGTTTTACATAGTGTAAAGATGTGAGTAGTGCTTGCATGGTCTTGAGCATTTTCAAATAATATCTCGACATTGTATTTGTTTGGTCATTGTGTAACCATATCAGATAGATTCCTCCCAGCTATTTCAAAATCCTTTGTGTACCCACGCAATTTGCAGTGTTCCGAATCTAGCCATTGAGAGTATTCAAAGCCTCAGATTGCACAACTTTTTTGTCCTGCTATACATACAAAAGCAGTTGAAGGAACTGTTCTTACAGTAAATGATTGAAGTCTTAGTATACAAGTTTGACTTGTCTTGTAGCAGAGTTTGCTTACAAATATAACCATATTTGCTCAATGGAATTTGAAATTTTAGGGACTAATACATTGCATCTATGTATTATTCAGCCAATGATTTGAACACTGAGAATGTGTTACGAGCATGTATTCGTCAAGCACACCATCCAGCCAAATCATTGGGTGGATGGGCCTCCTCCTTAAACCACCAAGCTTTTAGATACATTGTAACCTGACTCTCTGTTGATCTCTTCCATTTAGGAAACTAGACCCAGCTCATAGCGCTTACACCCCCTAATTACTGCAGCAGGCAAAGGCCTCAGCTGTCCATGATCTGTCCAGCCCTTGGAACACACACCTGAGGCTTCTGCTGTTATTGGATCTTATTGGCAGAGCTGGACAGAGGTGAGACCCCAATTATAGCAGAAATCAATCTCCTGCTACTTTTCTCATAAAGTGGGGAAGTGTGCACTGTACAGTGGACAGGGCAGCTTGTTAAGCGGGTGCGCGTTGGCTCCTGTGGGGATGTCCTTTCAATATCTGTCTCTGGCTCCAATGCTAATCCACCCTTCCCTCAGAAGACAACAGAATACACTGTGAGAGGGAGTTAGGAAAAAGCAGTCATACAATTAAATTACGTATGCATTAATAGCAACAGTTGAAATTGGCATCTTTAAAGGAGCCAAAATGGAGGAGCTACAAGTAAGCAATCTTCTGTCAAGTGATATTTTGACAAGACACAACTTTTTAATCAATATGATGTCATAGTGGTCTATCAATAAATTAAGAATGAAAACATTGTTATATTTGTTTTCCACAAATGATTTTACAAATAGCATGAGGTTATTGGAATATTGTGAGAACATGTTGAGAATATTAGGTTCTAACATTACTTGGTGACTTTGAAATGATCTGACGTGAATTTTCCATGTTGATTGCTACGAGGTAAGGGAAACATTTCTGTCAGCATTCAGACATTTTTCAAGAACATTTCTCATTAAAACACCATTTACAGGAGAAATTATTTGTAGATGTAGCAGTAGTATTAAACCATAATATAGTATACAAATCTAAATGAAACTTGATCTGATGTTACAGAAAAATGTGGTGAACTGGGATGTAAATAAAAGACAGCAGCTTTGCAGGACTGTTGCAATGATTTACGACTACAAATTAGTCTTCTCTCACTTGTCTCGTACAGGACTGTAGGATCAAGAAATAAGATGCTTACTATGGATTAGCTGGTGTTTGTCAACAGATTATTGCAGCACCCTTTTTTCACCCTTTAAGGCAGGCCTCTAAACCATGGTTCTGAGTCCCATGTAAAGTCAGAATTATGCATGAATGCTGTAACAATGCCCCATATTCACAACTGAGGTCTTTAATCAGTCATATAAACCAATACATTAACTTTCTGCATTATATGTACAATATGTACAGTATATCCATTTGAGTGACATTTGCTGATAGTGTGGAAACCTCTGCCCTAAAACTAAACCTTTTGTATAAAAAGAGGTGTGCAATGACATAGCAACAAATCTAACCTGTATTTTGTTGTGTTTTGGATAAAATTATGATAGAACATAAACACAATTTCAACTACCAGAGACTGGCAAAACAACAGCATTTATGATGGGTCTGCATTGGAGTGGCAGGTAATATTCCTATGCAAAATATATTGTATCTCTCTAACATATTAGAAATTGTATTGTATGGCTTAATCTGATAGCACTTACACACAAGCTGGCTGCCCATGTACTATGGATGCACTAATTATTGTTTTGTTGGTCATTATTTACATTAAACATGTTCAGTGTGTGCACACAGTCACCTGATACTCTCCCTCTGGTTACAGGAAGCCCCTAATGGTATTAACCTGGTGAAGCTAAGCATGTATGAACACCTATCTGCTATGAGAGGTAATTAGACACCCATACTTAGACCATGTGACTAGCTGCAGAGCATCTGTCAGGTCATGGCTCAATTCTTGACATACACAGTCAAGGGGCTGAGAGGTTATTGCAACTGTTGAAATGTTTGCTTATCAGTGGCTGAGCAAGGCAATATCCAGGCACATTTTACAAATGAACACAAACATAAAATGATGTTGATGAAGAAAGCCAATATAGTATTTTCACAAAATATGCCAGTATTCGGTTGGAGCATCTCAAATCCAATAATATTTCATGTCAGTAGTATCTGACCCTGTCACGTTCGGTATTTAGCCAAGTTTTTGTTGGGTAAATACAAATGTCGTTATGCTACATTTCCAAAATATCTGGCCCATCTTAATTTTACTCACATATAATTATTTTAGTCAATTTTACTCAGTTTTGGATAAAGCATTTTAGAAATCTGCAAGTCTGAATGGACAACAGGAAACATCAGAACATTAAGACATACCTTCTGTTTCAGTTTTGAATGCATTGTTTAAATGGTACTTCCATGGACACTAAAGGACTTTGGAGTATAAAACAATTTCACAGATAATTACCAGCTTGCAGCTGACGAATTGTAATGTCTTCCATCAATTCTATAGAAATAACACAAGCCACAAAATTCTGTGCTTTTTTCATTGTCTGTAACGGAAATATACTCATAGACACAAATTGACGGAAATTCAGGGAATGGTTGAATGGTCTTTTCACCTTAAAGAGTAAAACAAAAGGAAAAGTTATAGTGTTCACTCAGGAAGGAAACTGAAGGATCAAAGTTTTTTTAAAAAATCTGTCAGCATTCACATGAAGTGAAATTTTAAAAAATGATTTCTTGTGTTGTGCTGATGGATGATTCATAATCTATCAAGCCTGAGTTGTAACAATGATTTCTTATTACATTCAATAAAGAGTGGCCTTGCTTTAGTATGGGGGGTGAAATTAAAGCTAATATCCTTCAAAACAGTAAAGTCAAACTGAGTTTTTGTCAAAACATTATTCACTGTCTCTTGGACATGGTGAATTCTTAAGATGACTATCTTTTTCCAGAGTGGCCTTTTGAATTGCTGCTGTGCAGTCCACACCTTTGCATGGGCAGTGCATCTTAAGCGCCGATACTCCTTCAATCCATGCACCTGAAGTCCAGGGTTACCCAGCCAATGGCTGAGCAGAGAGATTTAGGTCTCTCACTGGTGACAGACGCTTTCCTCTGTACATTCCTGACACATTGTTGAGAGAAGCCAATGAAGCAGTAAGCCTAGGAACTCTGTATCTTGATATATAGATATATATAGCTGGATCCTGCTCTGTTTAGATGAAGCATTGCCCTGACTATATCCCAAAAACCACACATATGTTTATGGATTGCTTCCACTACCTGATTAATCAAGTACCACAGTTAACACATGGGGCCCCACTGACCCATTCATGTTTGTGAATGTCTCTACATTGATAGAAGCTATCATTTACATTCACATTTTACATGAATCTTTGCTTTAAATCTAATGCAGTCTGTGATTTCTGACTGCAGCATGCTTCATCCCAAGCAGGGCACCCCATTCGCTTCCAGTCGCTTCCATTGAGAAAATCCCCATGAAGATGGCTATCAAAAGACCAATAGAACCAGGTGAATAGAGCAAGAAAAATTAAATCTTAAATGAATTAATATTTTATATTTTTATAACCAATGTTATACACTCATGAAATGTTGCCTTGAATTCTGCACAATACATGATGTATATAAATGTACATTTATTCAAGTCTTCTTGTGTGTAATCACATTAGGACTTTTAAAAAAATAATAATAATCTTATCTATTAAGAATCACTTTTGTGATCATATTACCACCCATATCAAAACACATCAAAAAAAGGGGGGAGCAAGAGAGAGAAAGAATACTACAGAAAATACACCCACATGGAAATAATTCAATAGAGCAGAAACCAGTTTGGAAATGTACAGTAATTCCTTCCCAACAGGATGACAGTTGATGTTTAAGACATGTTTTTCCTGTTCCCTCTCTACCTCACCATGGATTACTTTTTAAAGAAGGCCTCAGAAACCCTGATTAGTACAAATACTCCAGTGTATTCTTCAGATAGTGGTTAACTGGTCCAGGATTAGGGCAAATCCTGCTCCAACTGCCCAAATGGGTTAATAGGCCTATTTCACAGACCCTGGTTAAATGTGATCCAGGATTAAGTCACATTTTTCCATACATCTCCAGATTAGGGCACCATTTTACCTGAGCTATTATTCAATTAACTTTGTCCTCAACTTTCAATTGAATAATAGTGTGTTGCTCTTTCTCAGCAAGGATGGTTTGGCGAGTTCATTTTCAAGAATGCTAAACTTGATAAACTGTGTCAGTGATGAAGAAAATGAACACTTGCATTTAATTTCACACATCAGTGATGGCAGCTGTGGTTTCCAACAAGCTATCAAGTCATCAAACATCTTGATAAAAAACAGCAGTTAGCTCTTCTTATTTACTTATAATTCAGTGGGAAAAAAGTAGTTTACAGATATAGAAAAAATTTTTTTGCAAGGTTCTGTATTACATCTTTGGTTCACTGGCCATTGTCTGAAATGGGCTTAATGGGTGATTGTATTGAATTGACAGCATTACTTTTGGTTTATCACATTGCATTCAGAAAAGAAAATTAGATCAGGGTAAAGTAGGAGTAGAGTTTTCTCATCACATGATGCCTTACTGAGGACTCATGTACAAATATTCTAGAGTAACCTTGAGAGTAACATAAAAATAACGCCACAGCCAAAAGAAACCAGGTCAGGCCTGGGCCCCTGAGAGCTATTTAATTAATCTGCTGAGGTTAATGAATTTAAATTTGGGTTCTAATCCACCAGTAAGCTCTCAGCAGCAAATACAGACGGTATGAAGCTATACAAACACATACTGAGTTTGTTGGATGCCCCTCCTTCGGTCAGAGAATGTGGTGAGCACAGGGAAAGAAGTCTGACATCAGATTTAATGACACGTATTGGTAAAGAATCAAATGATTATTGAAATAAATTAATAGGATGACTTTGCTGCTCAGCAATGATGTTGTTAATTAGTATTGACATAACAGGATCCAGTCTTTCAGATCAGCTGCACAAATCCCTCTTGACAACTGGGAGGTGATTGCAGTGAGGAATTCCAGGATGCAGGTGAAAGGTCAGAGTTAAATCAATGGCCACTGAACAAACAGATGGGTCAGGTAGCAACTCTCTCTGTGTTTGTTATTATGTGTGTTGAAGGTTGATGAATAAATGGAAATAGGGTGTATGGTAAAATAATAGAAATATAGAAAGAATGGGTCATTGAGAGAACATATTGGCTCAGTTATGTTTGTCAGAACAACAGCAACATGTCACCTAGAACTTAATTCTGAAAATAAGTAAACATGACTTTGCATTCTTTAACTTGAACTGACAATAAAAAAATTACAATGTAAATCATTGCACAGCATTATTCATGATGTATTTTCAGGTACTTACAACACTCAGTGACAATGTCTGTAAACACTGTGGAGTTTTTTTCAGCAGTTATGTTTGTCATCCACAATCTCAAGTGTTTTCCCGTTAAATCCCAAATCTAAATCCGATGGTAGAATTAACTGCAGGTGAATCAGGGATAATTTATCATTTATAATTTATAACTGGCTTAAATTCATACAGTCAATGAGTACTGCATATACCGTTTATATGAGTCCAAGAGGGAGCAAATATACTCTGTTACAGTAAAATGTACTGAACATTTGACTAAATGAATGGAGGTGACACAAGCGCCTGCTTTATATTTAGTGCAGCTTGAAGCATTCAATATCTTGAATCTGTTAGTGCTGTACAGCTGTGTGAGATGCTGCATGCTTACACATTGCACTTTAAAAAGTACCAGGCAATTCATCACTACATTTATGTTGCATCAGGACTATGTAAATGTACTGTAAACAAACTAGCATTTCCTCCCCCACTTCATTCCAAACCTAACTGATGGTTTTCTTTACTTTATAGTAGTGCTATTGATTGTAAGCGTGGTTTTCAGTGGTGCATAAAATTAACACCGTGTTATAGGGCATGGATTTCTGTCAGTTGCTGACAAGATAACCCATTATCGGAGGACTACTCTTAATTTGTTTTTGTTTATTCAGAAGTGTAATGTAACACCATTTGAGCCCAATAATGACTCTATTACCTGTAAATCCCAGCAAGACCATTGACGTCTGCTAATCTTGTACTGTGTCTAATTACATCAGGCTCTCAGTCCCTCATTTACCTATTCCTTCTTCTTTCCAGGCCCTTAACACAGCACACTTCGGCTTCATTAGTTTAATTGCCTGCATTGCCAAATGAGACTCTGACCTTTGTCCTCTAAACTTGGCAACTTTTTTAGTTCAGCTAATTGGCCTATTTGCTACAATTCTCTGCACCTGTTTATGAACACTTGACCATCTGGTGTTTTATGTGATTGTATCATATTTAAATTGTACACAGACAGTGCATATATTTGCTTGAATCTCATATTATAACATGCAAGAAAAAATCAAAACATGAAACAACTTGAAGCATGAATTTCATTGTTGTCCTGCATAAATTCTGCAACATCCTTAACACACAAATTATTTCTATTGATTTTTGTTTCCTTTGTGTACATACATAGTAAGAAAATACATGCTTACTCACAAATATATATGTTCAAGTTCACAGCAGCTGAATTATGTTTCCATACAATTCCTATTGTATTCTACTCCTATATAAACAGGAAGCTTACACATGCTCACTGAGCAGTAGCATTCATCATTTGCAGGGCTATGTAAGAGCAGCCTGAGCATACAGAACTTTGAGGCTTGGACTCGCTGCGTCTCCCATTCCACTCGTACACTGACAGCTGTAGCCTTTCAATTTGCAGGAAACAGGAAGTAAATAATATTTATTCATTTGTATCTGCCATGATATTCGAAGAAGTTTGCAAATCACAAACAAACTCTGCTCTCCCATGTTTATTCGTCTGTATCCTCAGACTTGTAACTATGAGCCTGAAAACATATTTATCTCCATTGTGATTAATCAGTTGTTATTTTCTACCAATCCAAACAACTGATTAACACACACACACACGTGTACATTAATACATTGAATTAAGAAGTTGGATATTTATTTGTATTTCACTTTGTATAACAGGTGGATGGTATAGTGGTGATAGCACACTTATTAATGCTTACTAATTAGGCATCAATGAATAAAATCATTAATTTCAGGAAATCAGCAAAAGAGAAAGGGAGGTCCATGCTTGTATGGCTTTCACATAAAATTGTGATTTATGTAAATGTGTATTACATTTTAGATTTGAATAAAAATAGCTACTAACTGTGTTATTGACAAGATAAAATGGTCTGACATCTCCTGTAAACATTGCTATGAAACAATGTCCAATGAAACTCTTCTTATCCTCACATAATTCAATAATGTTTAGGATACTCTACATTGAATTAATCTATACCGCATGTGAAAATTTTAATATAGAGACCTATTTAATAGATTTCAAAATGTAAAATACTGTGCATATAACTTTTGAAAAATGACAACATGTTCAGTTTGATTCACTTAAAAGCAGCATTTTTATTTCTACATGAGCTACAAGTCAAATGGCAAAAACAAAAAATCTCTTTCACTTTCATCTCTTTTTTATACTTAAGTTTTAACCCCTGAGCACCACAATCCAGCTATCCCATAATGCACTGGATTTATCCAAAATTAACAAAAGAGAAAAAAATAATAAATTTAAGCATCATAAACAGCATGTAAAGCCATTGTTGTATCTAAAATCTACCAGCATAGCATAGATAAAAACTTTTAACAAAGTAAACAACATACTATTGAGACAAAATGAATATTTATTTCATGAAAATGATGTGCTATATTTCTTTGCTTGTATAAGTGTATATGATATTGGTGGCTTTTTGATCTTTGGTTACAACTATTACTGCGATTTCATGTTTCACAGTCAGCAACACTGTTTTTTTAATCTTGTGATACAGTTATTGCCAATCTGACCAATTCACTTCCCCTGGTTCTCAATGCTGCGAGGAGAAGCAGGGTTATTAGTACAGCATACATAGACTGTGCCTGTGCTAGGATAAACAGTTAATACATTTTTGATATGTACACTTTAAGTAGCTAAAACAATGAAAAAGTGTGTATTTCTGTGTTCAGTTTTGTCCCCAAAGCTATAAACACATTTAATCTGTCCTTTGGTAATTTATGTATGTTATACTCATTGCCAACAGTCATAAAGTGAACATGATAAATGTCCAGTTATTAGATCGCTGAAGGTGTGAAGTACAAAATTCCTCTGTCTGAAGAGGATTTTCAATGTTCTCAAATGAAATGACACATCATGTTTCTCCCACTGCGTTTCCCTGAAATCTCTAAATCTAGTAAAATGACAAAACCAGTTTTCAGTGAAGAACGTTTGACTTTGCTGTGGTATTTCCTTTTAGTGAGCCCTCCATAGGAAGTCATAAATGATATGCTAAGATTTTCCCACTCACTGCATTGATTTTCCCACTCACTAGATTAGAGGAAACAGTTTCATTTCCAAAGACAGCAGACAAGAAGGCAACTACCTTCAGCTAAGAACAAACATCAGGAAATCTGTTTTACTTCAGTTGTCTCTTCTGATATGAAAATTCATAACTTAACATGTTCTTTCCCATACATACAACAAAGAAATCTATTAAACTACTGAATATGAACATGTCATTTAAACACCTTCAAACTGTATAATTTGTACAGAAAATAGAATCATTCTGGCATTTCCATTATCAACAATACACACAAGACAAATGTGAAACATGAACAGCTTGCTTCTTGTTTTACACAGTCCAAACATTTTTTGTTTTTGACTGAAGTACTGTTGCACAAAATAGTATATGTGGACCTACATATTTAAACTGGCAATTAAGATTATGATCAGTTTTGTTGGCACAGTCTATAAGAAATGAGGTAGATGTGCTTTCATAGAACATTCCCTTCTTTGGTATAACAATACAAAATATGAAGAAACAAAATCCAGTGATCTGTTGAATAAAATGTTTTTCAAGTGGCTTTACAATAAAAAAAAATAATAGAAACAAAATGAGGTATTTTGTGTTAATCTATTTTTATGGGCTTACAGTTAAACATGTGAGGTATCTGTATCTGAAAATATGATAAAATGGGTTTAAATGAAAAAGGTCTATGGGGCTGATTTATTGTTTGCAAATTCCTGTATAATAACAAAATAAATACACAATTAAATCTATATTTTCAACAGAATTAATTGGAAAAAGGTCTAAACACAATCTTCAGGCTCTTTTTTCCATTTTTGCTCAAAAATTTAAAAAAAGGAACAATGACAACTTCCAAGGGTTTGGATACAAGTGCATACACATTTTAAAAATGAAAGAAGGATTCAGATCACTATAAAGCCACTATAGAGTGATTGCATCACCTTTGTAGTATATGCCAGTTATGTCACATACATAGACTTGTATTTCCACCTACTTCTGGATGAATTATTTCAAGTGCTTACTCATAGGTAAACCTGTCATATTCACCAATGGCTTCCCTTTATGGGGTAGTTGTCATTGGTGCCTGTGGCTTATATCATTCATATCACTTTTATATGTTTATTAATCTTACTGATCTAACTCTAAACCATATGTTAATTAACTTAATCATTTGTTTTTTTGTGAAGGCAAAGCCTTTTAGATTTATGAAGAGCTACATGGATTCTATCCAGGGTACTGTAGGACCAGCGTTACTTCTCACCACAGCTGGCAGTGAAGAAGCTAGGCCTAAGTGATCTTTTAATTTGTCTTTACTAAGGTGACATTTAAATGAAGAATGGCTTGCCAGTCTTCGCTGTTAACAATTGTCATATTGTATTTACCCTGACAACATGGTTATAGTTAAAGCCAGTAAAAACCAGTCAGGGTTACCACAGGGAAACAGACACAAACCAATGTTGTCAATAATGCTCTGAAAGGTACTTCCTAACCTTCTTAATGATGCCCTTCAATATTGAATAAAAAAATTCAGATCTCTAGAATGATTCCTACAAAGCAGCCGCTGTCAGTGATGCGTATTGGTGTTTTTAGCACTGAAAGGAAAGTCTCTTTGCGTTCATACTGAGCCAATCGATATTACTGGCTAATTGATGATTTTGTTTTTCTTTGGTATCAGCTGAGAGTAGCCACCCCGTTTTGGTTGCATCAAAATAAAATCGAGTGTCAGAGCTGTACTGTATGTGGCGTCAGGCATACACCCATGCTTACACGTGTAATAAAAAAAACATGAATCAACAACTGCTTTAAAAGAAGCTCATATGTAACTGGCCCAACCATCTGCCAAGAATGGGCAAGCTTCCTGTGCCTTTGTTGTGATGGGGCCATTTCCTTAACAGGTGATGCAGCTTCTCCAAAAAGGACATCAGGAAAGAAAGGCTGATCATGTTTGGTGTGTAGAAAGTTTCCATTTACACTATCCTATTGGCTCCAGAAGCTGCCATGCCTTTAACTAATCATTTTTTACTTGGAACTTGTTAAAAGAAAATTGGGAATACAAAAGTCACCTCCAAAACCATGTAAGTCCTTTTCTCTCTTATTTTGTGTGCTGCTCAATGTGTCTGTAATTTTGGGAACGGTCTGTGAGGCAGAGGCAGGAGCTGCTCAGGGGGAGGAGCTGCCAGAGGCGTGTCCATGGGCTGAGGATGAGGAGGAGGTTGAGACTGAGGAGGAGGAAGAGGACGGCTGGACGTGAGCTGGCAACCCCAGGCTTGACTTTCCCTGAGAGCTGATGAGGCTGATCCCATTGTTTCCTGGCATGACTGGAATGGCTTGCTTCCGGGCAAAAAGGACCCCTGAATTAAGGGCGAAGGCAACACATCAGCTCTCGTTAAATACCTTGTCTGCCAGTCATTGACACAATATTAATTATCTATTGTACATTCCTGAGAACCTCTAAGTTGCATATTGCTGAAAAGATTCCATTATAATATATATTTTTTTAAATAAATGTATTCTTCTATCATTCAGGTAATGAATGGTTTGTTTATATATGAGGAAAGACAATACAAAGGTCTTTAAAATTTTGAGACTGCTGGATTTAAGAGACTTTGAGGACTGCCAGACCTGTCATGTGAACATGCATTTTTAATGTATTAATAAATGTCCAATGTTTAATTATAGCTGCAGTAGAGTTCAATCAAGTCTTAGCCCTGAGAGGTTATGACCAGAACTTTATGAAGCTTTTGAGACCACTCTCATCTGAGAGCTGTACTGAATGCTTCCACCAGGTCAGTGGGGCTGCCTGAATGACCCATCTAAAGGTAATTAAAGTGGCCACTGTCTGCTGCTTAAAACAAGTGCTTTTCCTCTTGGCACGTAAGACAATAAGTCCCATCGACCTGAAATCAACAAGCCCAATTTTGAGATATTTAACTTTTTTAACTCTATTGGACTGCCACTTCATTACAATGGATTTTATAGCAAAGACATCAAATTGCGAGGAGGACTAAGCACAGGGGTGCTGCTATAACTTATTGAATTTCCTGCCTGCAATTACATCAGCAAGCAGCCCTCTATTTACCTGTGTAGACAACTCCATTTATTTCTATTGACATGTTGATGCTGCTAATGCAGTTGGTAGACAGGTTCAATGCAGTCTCTTGTCTGTCATCTGTCAGAAAGAAGCCAAAGAGAGAGAGAGAAAAACTCAATATGAACATTTCTTAAAAGGAACAGAAGGAGCAGGATGAGATCAGCTCCCAGTAACAGTCATAACTCCTGAGTGACAGGACTTAGGAGCAGTTTATCAAAGGTTCCAGAGCACAGATAACTGTAATAAAGTAAAATTGATTTATACTCTCTAGTCATCCCTATAATGTTGTTTAGCTCCATATATCAGAGGACACAGATATTTGCAGGTAGTTCAATACCTTATTTCAACACATACTCACATACATTTTGTGTTTCTGTGCAAACATAAAATATTCAGTGTTAAAATTATGTATCCAGAATGAAATACCTTGCCAATCTATTCCTTACACAGTCATTTTATTTCACATTTTATTATTTTATTCCAACAACTATCTAAATTCTTCAAATTTCTGCATTTATGTTGATTTATTCCCTGGACAGGCAAATCAAAATTAATGCCAAAAATTGTGTCTCCCTTTTCAATAAGACATAAATCTAACTATAATACCTGTAAGATGTAGGAGGCAATCATGAAAAACATGACCAGATCAGCCCCTCATTCTCCATTTAGATACTGTTATTAACTGAGGTATAAAATATTGCTTGTAATAAGATGGGGAGAATGTAACCATTAATGTCAATGTGGTGTATTTACTTAATTTAGAAACATATTGCTTTGCTTCAAGTCATGAAGTAGTATCTCTTCTTGCCAGATAAAATAAGACATCAAGAGATTTCACACTGGAGTCTATGTGTCTTGAAATTAATGTAATGTCTCTCCTTATGTTTCACTTTCTAATTCACACACTATTATTGAAAAATAGTGTGAACATGTCTACACATAAAATACAATACTGATTGCATTGTTTTGGTAAATAAAAAATTCAGGGCTGTATTCAATTAAGGTTTGTCTTTAACTTTGGTTGACAATTAAATGCCACTGTTATTTTTATGTTGATTGAAAACCACCTGTACATTTTGTGCTCTTATTATATTTGCAATGTTTAGTTATTTATGTGCATATTTAACTGTTCATAGTGTGTGTGAGGTTAGCTAGAGCCTGTTGTGATACATAATTTAATTTACAAGTAACATCAACTCTCTTTGCTTATTTAACTGTCTTTAGGAGCCTAATTCCCTCAATAACACTCTGGTACTTCAGTCTTGGTATAGATGCATCATTGAGCTTTTACACCTCAGTGAAAGTAAGCCAACAGTGTTAGTGTGTCTGTGTGGATCCTCTCTGGTTCCTAGCCCTCACCTCTGTTGTTGAGCTTGATGTTCATTGGCAGCTGGGTTGCCATGGCGAAAAGGTTCTGCTGGAGGGCATGCTGCATGATCCTCTGCTGCTCCTCCGCCATCAGCATCATCTTCTTTTCCGGGGGCTCGCTGGACTCCAGCTTCTCCCGCAACTGCTCCAGGGCAGATGTCTGTGCAGCTGCAGCTGCTGCCGCCTGCGCAGCCGCCATGTGGTGCCCAGTCAGCGGCATGGGGATGGCCAGCCGACCTGGTCTGCCCCCAGGGAACATGGGCTCCTCTGCAAAACAAGAGCCAAACATCACTGAGGCTCTCTCTTATGAGACTGACACATACACACAGACATATTCCAGATGAAATGCACACTGAACTCTAATCATGTTTAACTTTGTAGAGAATCCTTGCATCTCCTGTTTTATGACATTTTTAGTCTGACATGAGAATGCATTCCATCATTAGTGTTGCCTGTTGATATTGCTATTAGCTACTTAGTTACTAATGTCTAATAGTCTAATACAATGTAATTTTGTGGTTTTCTCATTTCCTTAAAAGTTGTCTTTTTGGTGATTTAAAAGATATGCCATTATATTCTTTGACAGAACTGGAACTGAATATGTCATATGAATCAGAAGTATGAAAGTAGGTAAGTAAATCCTTTTATACATTATACGCAGTACTGGACTTCAAAATGTGTTGTGCTAGAATTAGGGTGAGCCTGACCAGGGGTTGACACGCAGGGAAATGAAATGGTCATTATCTTCAGTTCAGGAATGTATTATTGTCAAAGACAAGTGATGATGTCACATTCAGTCAGCTGACCCCCCACCACCCATTGTTCATCCACACATCATCATTTGAGAAATGCAGTCCTGCCTTGGTCCTTACAAAAACAAACTCACAGATACAGATGACTTTCTTTTTCCAGACCGACACATTAAAATGACTCTCATGCTCTTTTTGGTGTGTCCCTCCCCCAGGCTGAGCCTCGGAAATCTGCATGGAGGGTTTGAGGAAGTCCTGCAAGATGTTTCCTCTCCAGTGTGATGACCATTCGGCCCACACATTTCACACAGATCCAGGGACACTGGCATTGTGAAACCTCAAGACTATCACAAAGAGCCTTCTCCTTCTGTGTTTCATCAAGAAGGTATGTGGCTTAAAAACATCTCAATATGCCAAGGCCAGATTGCCATGTGTTACTTTTAATTTCCCAAATAAAACAATATGCACATAAGTACAGATTAAATAATATGGACCTACTTAGAAGTATAAAATCTTGGACTTAAAGTGTAAAATCTTGTTATCATGTCTCCTGTTTCATCAGTCAGCTGGATTTACTACTCTCCAGGGCCCAGGTCAAATTAGGTGCTTTTCCTTCCAGTGTAATTTATCTTTGGTGGCTAAACCAAAGCAGGTAATGAGCTAAAATCATGCCACTCACCTTTCTTGATGGAAAAGGCCTGGGAGATGTGGTGGCCATTGGGTGTGGCCATGGCAAGGTGAGGCATCTGGATCTTTGGTGAGGTGAGGAGGGTGGGCGTCCCAACGGGGGAGTAGTTGAACATGGCCGACCCATAGGTCTGCCTGCGCCCCTCCCGCCGGTTACTGTCGATAGCTGCCTGAAGCTCGCCCGGGGAACTCAGCCCCCTTTTTTCACATTCATAGGGATAGAGGTACTTCATATACCTGTGATAACAAGTGATAACACATAACTCAACAAATATTTTTTCGTCGTCACCAGGATTATGCAACTGAGATGACTAATGTCTTCATGGTACAGCAGTCACGTTGACTCGTCTGGTTATCTGTAGTTGTCAAAGTGGGATTGTGCACATGTGCGGCAGAAAGATGTCTAATGAGATATTGGCTTTTTTGAGCATGATGTAATCATACTTAATTAAAGTCTGAATGAGACACTTGTGCAAACAGGTTCTGTTTCATTTTTGTAATTGAGGCTAAGCATGTCATATCTGCCGACTGCAGCCATATTTTATATTATATACTGGGGGAAATCTGCTGTAATATAATGACAATAATGAGCAGTGCTGTGCCAGAAAACAAAACATACAATATTTCTTTTGTGTCAGATATGATTGAGAACTTCTCATTCTGTTCTGTTCTGTTGCATAGTTTCAGGACATGTTGAACTTAAGTTTCATACTTCAAAATACAAACAATACCATTTAATGAAATTGATAAGCTCTAACGGTTGTTTTTTTGTGCATTTGGTTCTCGGTACAGTCTGCCTCTGTCCCTGGGTTTCCATATCTGTTACTCACTGTGTTCTGAGCGTGAAAGCTGCACTTGTGATAGAGGTAGGGAGGTTTAGACCCTTGGTGATCTCACGCCATATCTTCTTATTGATGACCTCCACTAAGCCGCCTTTTTCTGTCACAAGCTTGTAGAGAGTGTAGAGATCCAACACCTGCTTGGCCATGATAGGAATCCGATTCACTGGAGTTCCTGCAGAAACAAACACAATATCCAAAATCAATGCCATTAACTCCAGTTCATCGACAGGCTTCTCCGCTGGTTATAAGGCCAATTAATCTCCACTAAGTAAAATGTCTAAAAGCTCCAATCTTTCACTAACGGGAAATGTCACTTTCAAAACTTAAATACAAAATCAGTTTTTCCTCAATAGAACATGAATGGAAGTGCAGTGGCTTTTCTCAACAAAAATGTCCCAATTCAGTTGATTCATTGAGTACATTGCAAGTGGTTTGTTCTAAGTTGTCCTTTTAAATATTGAGAATGTCTGCTTGGTATCAAGAATGTTGTAACATTTACAATTCAAATGGCTGATACATAAAGGGTGCAAGTCAGTCACAAGTCTTCTGTGAGCTACATAATGAAGAGCACAGAGAACACAAGTAATTCCAGATTTTCAAACTAAAGTGAGAGATTGATCTTTTTAAAATGACAAAGTCAAAAGTACAGAATGTGATAAATAACTAACAAAGACTAACAAATACTGTTAGGTTTAACCGGTAATATTGAACCAAATCCTTTCTCTGCATGAGGTCCATTGGAAAACATTGCTGGGGACAATAAGAAATTTAAGTTGAGCTAAATGCGAACAGTTTTTCAGCTGCATTTGGAGATAATGAAATGCTGGCTGCTACTAGTGAGTCTGCAGTCTGCCCAGTGTGTCAAGGCCTCATAAGGGAAAGCCAAAGCCAACACTACTATTTTAGAGATCATTTGCTTCTCTGTGTATTTTGGGTACACAATTTAAATGTCTTCCTTGAGCTGGTTAGTGTTTGGATTGTTTTCGAAACCCTCACCCCCCTCACACACACACAATTGGGGTGACCACAGTCACATAGATGCCCATGCAAAGCGTATTCAAATTATTCCTCTCGTATGATGACCTACCCTTGCTACTGACATGCTCAATTTGATCCCTATAACCCATCTTAGGACTAAATACACACACACACACACACATACACACACACACACACTATTCAGCATCTCAGAACTGCAGTATGAAAGCACATGTCATTCACAATTTTACACCAACATTGTTAGACATTTTCCTATGTTACTTTTGGTTTCTTTTTAGCTTATAATATATTAAAAAGCAACAATGCTCAATACATTTTAGAGGCTTTTTTGTAAACAATCACTACAAAAAAAGAGGAAAAACTCATTCCATTTCCAACATTCTTTATGCTAAATGCCCATTAATTAGCAGCTTAAAAACACTGAGAGATAATTTCTTATTGAGATTTAATGTGTGCTGAAATGTGAGGGGGCAAAGTCTTCCATGTGGATACAAGAAAAGCTGACCCTGAGATAATTAACCTGCATTTTGCTGATAGAGTGCTATTGTGCACATCGAATTTACCATAATAGCAATCAATAACCTGGGAAATATAGTGCAAACAACAGGGATACAGATTATACGGGAAAAAAGAGATGGAGGCAGAAGTATCGTCCAGGGTGGCAAAAACACATCAATTAAGCCTTGTAATTATTGCTTCATTTTGCTACTCTGGCATGTGAACAGAACCACTATTAAAATAAAAGATTTATCCCCACTGTCCTTGAACACAATGCAGGCATTATATCTCAAGTAGCGACACCTAAACAACCCACTGCTTTTTCTATTAAACAACTCCTCCTAAACTGACTATATGTCAGGAGGCATTGAGAAGAAGCTGAGCATCCAGAGGACTTTAAAGGTTAGTGTTAATTAAGGTGTTGAAATAATTAGTTTGTATCTGAGGACTGCTATCTTGTGGGATCTTTCTTTTCTTTCTTACTTAATTCTTTCCTCCCTTTTCTCTGGTTCTCTTCACTTGCTACCTGTGATCAGCTATGATGCAAACAGCTTTTTCAATTACTCCAATAATATTCCCCTGCAAATATAATGCCTGAAATGATACCATATTTTATTTATAGTCCACCATAAACATGGGAACATGGACATTTCCTGTCATGCTATAACAGCAGCCATTGTTTTAAATAAAAAAATATATGTCACTATACAATATTATGCAGGTTTATGCAGAGGATACTCCATTAATAAATGTTAGATAATATATGAAAAAGGTTAGATTTGTTATATAATATACAAACTAACCAACAAGAAGAAAGAGTCAAGTAAAGGGGTCTGAACAGACCCAACACTAGGCAGCACTCTTCCTCTGAGGGCTCTGTGCTTATGTGGAGCTAAAGCAGTAGGATCTGCTGGTTATATGTGGAAACAGAAATGAAAATTCCTTCTTCTAGCCAGCAGAACAAAACATAAGATGTGTGCTTTTGCATAGAGTGCCCAGACATGTTTTACTGAGCAAAGACCTGACCTATTACATAGATGTCTTCAGGCAGTTTATATTTTATTCTGTCACATGCATGAACACACAATCCTTAGCCCCATTTTAAATGTCAGAGAAGGGGTATGTGTAGCAGTGTGTATTTGTATATGTAACAGTGTTGATAGATTTCCATACCATTCCAAAGGAAAAGGATAGCTAATATGCTGTCATAAAATGGAAATATTTTTGAACACTTAATTTCTGTAGTAGTGGTAATTTTACACAGCACAAAATGACACTTTATGCTATGTGTATACTTATGCTGTTTGTGGGCTTTAATTCACAATTATTCAGGTAGTAACAAGTGACTGTAATTAATACTCATGTACAACTTTGATATTAAATAACTTCTTTAAATTTTTTCCATTCGGAAAGCTGTTTGTAAAACTTCTACTGAAAATTAGATCAGCACAATCTATCTTCCTTAAGCAGTGGCCATTTTTTATAGACAGCAAAAAGCATTTCGAATGTTTAACCATTTAAGATTAATGAGTGTTGAGCTGACATTAATTATATTACCAAGATGGATAGAGGCCTTTGAAGACCAAGAAGGCCTTAACAGTGATACCGGGAGGGAAATATCTGTTCCAGGTCTATAGTTTATATCTAGCCTATTTTTGACTACATCCTTTCATTTTAAACAAGACCTCAAGGACATGCCAATGGCAATGACTTCAACTTTACTTAATTCTACTTTTATAATGATCCACAAATCAAGGACTAAAATCAGCCATATTTCAAAAGAGCGCTATGACCATTGTTTTCCTTTCTCACTAAACAATATTCTTAGAGGTCTATTCTTTAAATTGAATGCAGAATCTAAATTGAACATCATGCAGCTTCTTTCCACATAAATTCATCTTGAATTCAGAAGCAGACAGCATTTACGCATTCTGCACTGACCAGCCAAATCATTTGAATCCCGGAGCGTAATTATATTCATTCTCATTTAATGTTCCCCAAACTGAACAAAAGACAACCTTTTGATGAGCAGGTTCAATAATGATACTCATCATAATGACAAAAAACCCAGGAAGAATTCTTTAAAACTGGCATTCATCAAACAGCATAAAGGGTAACCAAACAGGTATCGGGCCCATTAATTAAAAGCTGTTCCCCAAAGCCTTTGTGTGCCTGAATCTAATACTGGCCAAGCCTCTTAAAACAAGATTTATGCATTTTCAATAGGCAAGGTGATGTATGTGTCTCTCAGATTCTCTGAAAGAGATATAAAGAGGAGAAGAAGATACAACTTTTTGTCAGCAGAAACCATCTGTGAGGCCATGTATCATTATGACAGTAAGTGATTGTGAATTAAGGCAAAACAGGCATCAGCAATCTAAATCTCCAACCTGCTGTATGAGAGTTTATTTAATTGGGTAGATGCAAGGAAATAAGCTCATCTTCATGGCAGGGGTAGACCTATTTTTCATTTGACCATAGGTGAACTGAAAGGTACGTGTCTTATTTCATTTATGCAACAATTTAAACCATGAAATGAATGCTGCATGTAATTCCCAGAAAACAGGCTTTTTCTCCAAATGCATGTTTCATGACACAGAGCAACACATTTATGTTCACTTTCGTGTTCATTAATTCAAAAAAAGGAAGTGGACACAGGTCTGAGGAGCTTGATGACTTCCCAGTTGATCAAATTCCAGGAGAACTGAGGAGACAGCCCTTCCCAGGGGAAGCACAGGCCTGGACCAGGCCAACAGAAAAACAACTGGATGAAATAGCAATTCCTGAAGTTTTATTGATTATATACAGTTATGCAAAGTGCGCTTGTCCAAATTTTTTCCTATTGCAAATTTATTCTTGTTGGTCTATTCTGCAAAATTACAGATGCCAAGGAATCTTATTTTCATGAATGCATAGCAGCCTAACCAATATACATGTATCTCACATTCAAAAGTAGGCAGAATATAAAAATAAAAGTAAACTTATCGGACTGGCTTAAATCTCAAAATCTGACACCTACATATACAGCACTAAACTTTGAACTCACTAGTATGAAGATGCTACTTGATCAATAAAACAGTTTTTAATAAGTATCCGAAAAAGTAAAAATAAAGTTAAAAATACAATCAACTGATATTCTGCTTTACTCAAACGCATCCTTGCTATTGATTAAGCTCTTAGTTTCAATCCTGAGAGGTCTTCTCAGGTTTGGATCAAATTGGTTTTACTGGCAGATGAAAAATTTAAACAGTTGGCCAAAATTTCCTTCCCCATAAGTCTCCTAGCCATTCACCAATGATATGATCCAAATTACATCACATGACATGATTCCAGACAGCATAGGGCATCACTAAGATCAACTGCCTCAGCTGGGTGCAGTACCCAGAAGTTCCATTCAGGGTTCATTTTAGAAATCACTGCACCCACCATGATGTGTGAAAAAAATGCTTTCGTAAATTCATTATAAAGTACTGAGGACAAATTACCTTGAGGTTAGATTGAATCTCGGTTGTTGGGATAATTTAAAAAAATATCTTTCTTGAAACACTAAAGCCTGGCAGAAAATTTAGTGTGCTACCGATCGGGGACTCAGCCACTCTTTATACAGCGGCTTTGAAGCTGCTTTTTAATTCTATGTATTGGTATTGCAAGTAGTACTGTGGAAACAAAAGTTAAGTAATTCAGTAAAAAGTGCTGATTCTCTCTGGGTCATGATCAATTTATACGAACAGCACTGAAGGAACAGTTTATCAGCCTGGGTATTTATCACCCCACAATGAGATCCCGCACTTTTATTGTTCACTTTGATATATAGGATCAGAGCATTAAGAGAGACCATTCGTCCTTTAACAAAACACATGCACCAACTCTGACTCAGACAACACTATTCATTTGCTGTCTACTGCATCATCTCTTCACTGAAAAATGGTACAGACTTTTGTTTCTTGTACATTTTACATTGCAAGCCTCCTTTTAACCCTCAGACAAAATCAGAAATGAGCTTCAATAAATTGTATCATGGGATGGGCACATTAATCATGTATAATTCTACTTACATTTAATAAAGGAAATTAAAAAGGTAAAATAAATTATTTTACTTATTGATGTTCTGCTTTTGATTCTTACCAAGTAATTTAGTTATAGATGATATAGAATTTTTAACATGTGGTAAAATTTAAAATCAAAGGTACCTAAACTTTCACCAGATAATGAGTATGAAAAAACAAAAAACAACATATTTTGTCAAAGCCTTGTTGATAGATTCATTAATGTACATAATTAATGTAAATCCATGGGTGCAAAAACAGTACACTGGACAGACTTAGCTCATGCATCACTTTAACACATTACTTAGACTGACAGGATGAAAAAATGACATTTTCTGAAAGGGTTATACATATCAGTTTTCTCCTGTCATCCAAATCCACACAGAAAAGTGTCAAGCTGGACATGGTGATAGGGATATTGGTCTGGCTACACCCCTATTAAAAGAGATGTAAACACACAGGGTCCTTTCTGATTTTAGCCGCAAAGCTGAGCCCAAAGCCCCCAGGATTTGAAAAAAGATACTGCCATCTTAATACTCAGTGGTCCCTCTGACAAATGATTGCTATTTGGCAGCTTATGATTAATGTCCACAGGGGCAGAGGGACACAGTAAAGGTCACTGACCCCTTGGCTGGGTCTGGTCTATGGGGAAAGAAGATTTGGGAGGCACAAATTCACTTTCAAGCTGCGCACAGTGGGCAGTGTCTTTAACGAAATGATTTCGGTATGTATCTGACACAGGATAAATTTTGGGGAATTTTTGAATAAATGCAACTTTTACGTTTCATGAGAAATGTATATGTAAAGGTATCCAGCCTCTTAGGAATGGTCCAGAATTACTGCTCGGAGGCCAGAGGAAAACCAATAAGAACTGGCCAGGCTGTTATTGGACTGTCAGCTCCATGCTGACTGTATTCACTTCTTAACCAGAAAGGCAGCAGTCTTAAAACTCATTTCTAATATGTATGGTTGAGAGGCAGGTCACACCTGGTCATACAGTAGCTCTTTGTTCTTACAAAAGCAAGTCCACAAACATTTGCCTCATTTCAAAGTATATGTGCAGTAACTTTCTACACATATGCTTTAAGTGTACAGAAATATTTCATTTGAATTAATGTAATAATTGAAGTGAACTTCTTGGTGTTTGGCTAGTTCAATGGTAATTAAAGGTCAGTTCGAATACTGTATGTGGTACTGGTAACATTTAATATGACCTTACCGGAAGACCACATGAGAGTAGGTGCTATAATTAAACACTTCTTTTGAATGGACCGCCTGCTGAGATATTTGTTAATTTAGTGATTCTTGGGGTCAATATTGTGCAACAATAGGAGAGAGTACGTGATGGATGTGGAACTGTGGCTGTGAAAGGACAGTCACTTATGGAAAGCCACTTACATGAACAGATTCATATGATTTAGTTCATTAGTGCCTTTCCTGTAGGTCTAGAAATGACCTGTAATGCAGTCAATCGATGACATGAAAACAATGGGGGGATCTATACCGTAGTCTGCTGTATACACAGCTATGTGAGTGACAGCAATTAGCAATATCGTACTACAGAGGCTGCCATTTTCCATGAGACTTTCCCCATTCAAAAAATAGAAGGGTGTGATTTCAATTTTTTCCTTTGTGTAGTGCAGCTTTCTCTTAGTGCTTTATCAAAACCATCCATTGTTCATCACTATATACATTGTAGCATTATGTGCTTTTCACAGTGTCTTTTGGCATGGAAGAAAACTAAAGAATGGAGAGACATGAATGATACACATTCCCAGTAAGTTGATCCTGATAACCCTGGGCTCATATATGGCCCAGGGAAACAGTGAATAGACATGAATACACACATCCATACACACACTTGAACGGCACAAAAAATTGAGTTTCTGCCCTTTTCATCTACTCTTTTTCATGACAGTCTCGCTTTCCCTTTGAAGTGGTCAGAACAACCATCCTGCCAGGCTTTTGTGGGTCTGTCTAAACCACCAGGGACCAGAGTATAAACAACTGACACCCTATGAAACCAACTAAACTTACACTGCTTACCCACCTCCAACCACATCTACTTCCTTTTAGTGGACAGGGCACCTATGCCATCATTAAACCTTGTTAGATTAGGCAACATTCACAGGCAGGGAACAAATGTGTATTGTATGTTTAAGTGTAGAACTGCTTTCAAAACACAAGGACTAACATGTTTCAGCAGATTATTAATAAAAATTAAAATATACAACATGTTGGATATGCTGTGAAATTATGTTAACACATTTTTATTATGTTGACTGATATTTCAAAGTATAGTAAACAATAATTTCAGTTTTTCAAAATGATCTCATCCAGCACTTGGAGAAATGTACAGGTCACACAGTCACGCAAATATAGAACAACTGATGACAGCAAAAGAAAAAACGACACATAAATCACTCACGAAATGCCATTGCAACTCCATTGTTTTACTATGAACCCAGCTGTCCATGTTTGCATTTTTAGATTCAATATATAGGCATGCGTTGCAGATGTACCAGTCACATGCCATTTCTGAATGCCATCTTCACCGAGAGACTAATTCCTGTGGCAATATTCTTTTTATGAGGGATTTATGATATCTGCGTTTTAAAACATACATGGAATGCCATTTACCCTATTAGCTTTTGCATGCTAATGGAATTGAGTATACTGATGTACCAGTAAGAAGACATAAGTCAAATCAATACTCAACAGATGTGATTCTTATGAAAAGCATGTATTGTATATGGAAACGCTTGAACAAAAAATTGCTTTACACCTATACATGTAACCTATTCAATTTCACTAACAATTGCTCTCTGGTACAATCAGCTGTTCAGATTTAAATTCCACCGTATCCATCAATAGCTTCAGTTATAAATAAAATCTTGGGTGGTATCTCTGATAAATGACCTTTCATCTGGTTGTGTAAAGCTGTATATAGACTAACTAAAGGCGACCTGTGGGAAAGGTCGCACAATTTTAAACCAAAGATGAAATGACAGCTGGGAGTTTCAGACTTTGGACAATCCATCCCTTTTTTTGAGAGAAAGGAAAATAAACTGAAAAGGCAGAATTCATTTTATCAGGGTAAAAGTAGCTGAGACTATATGGAACTAGGTATTTTGGCAGAGATTCATACAAAAAATATATAAAGCTTAAAATGGATACAACCAGCTACATTATTCTTTTTTGTACTAACATGTTTAACATAGAAAATTGCAGATAGATACATCAAAATTTATAGAAAATTCTATCAATTATACTGAAACATAGAACTGAGATTTTTTAAATGTTTTTACAGCAAATCCAGTTGGATACAATTATGAGGTGAATTAGCTCTCCACAATTTTATGAGTAGCAGGTCTGGTTGTTAAGATTAAGCAGTTTAAAAGCAGTGGACAAGAAGTGCCAAGACTGTTTCAGTTGCTGTTATGGAAGAAGGATGCCCTGCTGACTGGCTCTCTTTAGCTGAATGGCAGCCAGATTGATTTTCTGGCTTTTTAATGTCAAGCTTGACAAGCATGGGTCTTCTGACATTAGACATTAATTTAGCATCTGAGGGTAAGTGGATCAGTGTTTTAAAAATCTTTCAATGACAGTGATGTCAACTACTGGAGCAATTTCTGTTTACTGGTGGTCATTTGGCCCTATTCATCTCAGATTTACTAAATAAATTACATTACATTAAAGGCATTGGTTAGACGCTCTTATCAGGAGCAACTTACAAGGCAAAGTGCATATGAATGGTACAAAAAATGCAAAGGTAGTACACTTTGATATGACAAATGCATCCATCCCAGAATCTAGCAGCTTTGACTAAGTCCCTTTAAATAATCAAAAACAAGTAAACTATACCACTAAGCAGAGGATTCCAATGAAAAAGTGAATGAGGTTGGAACTGAGTAGAACTTTCATGGTAGGTTATTTTATGTTTGTTATTTTTATGGCATATTTGATGGGCACACACACACACACACACACACACACACACACACACACACACACACATATGCACACACACAAACCTGACCTAGAAAATGAGTACAAATTTCTTATGTGAACAGATAATCAGTAGAATAAATGGTGACATGACTACTAGCCTTATGACTAGCTATAATGTAATAATTGTGATAATTTAATCAAGCCTGTAAATGTAATTATAGGAATATGAGTATGGAGAACATTATGTAATTCATGACAAAGCTAGCATTCAACAGGAACAGCAGCTGTTATGTAATTTTATAAGCCTTTGTTTGAGTGCAACAAAAGTTAGTATACTGACCCAGTAGGCAGCATGTCGTTATAAAATTAATATATTATCATTCTTTTTTTGTCATACAACTAGATCTAATTCCATTTATTCCAACAAAAAAGCAGCTTTGTCTGTTTGAAATCATCCACATACATAAACAATGTATGGATAGAAAGATCTCTTAAAATTCCCCCATAAAAAACATCATCTTAACTATATGACAAGAGCTATTTTCAATAGCTTTACATGGGTGACAAGTTAGCTCATATAAGAACTACTTACAGCTAAATGGACCCAGACCATTTCGATATTCAGAAAACCCTCTATATTTTTATAAAGGTGTAGCTGAATACACAAAGTGAAGTTTCGCTGGTGTACTGTGCAGCAAATGATTCGGAGAGGGATGCATAAGTACACATTATCATTCTCTTTTTATAGTCTGAAGATGGCAAAATGTCAGAGGTTACCTATTTCAAGTGCTCTGTCTATATAACGATCAAATCTTCAGGGGATAAAACAGATACTGGATCCCTGGGATATCCCTGGAACATGGCTGGTGGTGTGGAAGGCGCAAATCATTGGGAGGAGGGAGGGGCAAGCTGGGAAATCACATAGCAATCCTGCTTTACATGTTACAACACAGCTGGGATGTAATCATTGGTCCTGATCAACACCCTACCTCTTGGGCTTTCTTGCTCTTAGGTCAAAGCCAGCAAGCATGTCCCCCTGATGAGTGGGTCTATAGCCTAGAGATACATTCTAAAAAGGCCACCAATAGGATTTCTCCCCATCCCGCCTGCAACACGTATAATCTAACTCACATAAACGGTAGTAAAACAGGTCTCTGTTTACAGCCCTCCATTTCAGCGTGTTGTTGTGGCTGAAATGCTAATGTGAAAGAGAGGTTACAGACCCAGGCTACATGTTAGTACAAGCAAAGGCTGATGAAATTCCAATGACAACTTCTTCGTAATCTTGCAACTGCATAGTTGTGTTTCTTAAGATAATAATTCACCCAAAACACTAAAAATGTATTTTAATCTGTAGAAGATAATACAAATATTCACAGCATCCTATGATTTTAACATATATGACACTGTAGGCAAGAATAACCCAGCTCCTTTATTATAGGAAATGTATATGTACATTGGCTTGTACTCTATGCTACTTGTTATTATCTTTATGATTTCAAAATCAATCAGCTACACAGGTGTCTGTACTTGTACTCCGACAATTGAACGATCAAGAAGATGTATACAGCTTAAATATTTATCCTGGGAATGTACACAGGCTTGTCTTTGATTGAGTCTAGCCCTGCATTTCAATTTTTTTTTCTAAAAACCATATTCATGAAAGGCAAAGAATAGAACAAAAATACAATTGAAGACCATTAAGTTGTTTTAGGATTTACATTTTTCTACACTCAGTGATGAGGTAATGAAGTAAGCATGTGGAGAAATAAAAATGGTACACTTTGGCTGGGCTTAAAGCAAACATTATGTTGACAGCACACCCTTCAACAAACAAAGACAGGGAATAATAACGCCCGATTATCTAGATAAGGCTGATAAGAACACCTATAGACGTCACGTTGCTGGGGTTACATATGACTTGCATAACTATCAAAGACATGGAATGATATTCAGTCATGTTTGCCAGCACATCTATCAGACTGAACAGAGATCCAGGCAGTAATGGCGTGGAAAAAGTGGGTCGACTCTTGCGAAAGTATATTATTATAACGAAGAGTCTGGCGGCAAGTGACTCACCAGGGGCTGATTCGTTCTGATTATGTAAAAGCATGGCAACAACCTTGACATCTACAATAAAAGAACAGTCTGACATTCCTGCCATTGACATGACAGACAAACCGTATGTGAGAGGTGTTAATACTTCTCATACCATTCTGATTTTAGCTGCCAAGAAAAATTCATCTTTAGATCACAAATGGAAACACAGATTTAAATACTAGGGACTGAAGAGGTCTAAATTCCAACATAAAAAAATAACTATTTGAACAAATAACATTGAACTCATGTCAAATGAAATAAATGATGCATACACCTGTCGATACATTTCAGGAAAACCAATGCTACCTTCATGAAGGAAGCTGATAAAAACATAAACTCTTCAGAGCCAAGGTTGAATAGTCGTGTGATTCAACATATAGCAAGGAAAAATTGTTCTTAGAAAGAAATCACTGGATTTTGATGTTGTAGTTTCACTACTGAGTTTGACTGTGCAATTTGATTCAAATTCCAGTATGTTCTTACCTATTCATTACAATTTTTGATACATAAGGACAGTAAAAACATCCAGCATTCAAATTTGCAAACCACCCTGAGCCCCAATATAACAAAAGACAAAAACTCGCCAGTGTTTCCTCAAGTACATCTTGTGTTCTCAAAATAGTTCCATCATTGTTTCCTTTATTACCAGCTGGTGGAAAACTTCCTCAAATGTAAGGTCGCAAGTATGCTCTATTTCCCTCAATAAAGCCTTACACAAAAGACACCTTTCTGTGGGAAAATGTATGAATGATCCCGTCCAATGCTCAATAAAAATGAAAATTAATGGTATTTTCTCAGGGCAACAGAATTCCAGGATGTTGCCTTCTCCTACATGCCAAGGCCTGCCCTCCTGAAGTGTTTTCTCAAAACCTCTGGTTAATTGTAAAACAAACACAGAACTGTTGTCCAGATAGCACTAGGAGATGCAGTGGAAGCGCAGTATCAAACTACACCCATTAGACAGGCCTGGAGTAGCGTTCCTGCAGGAAGTCCATATGACAGACAGGCCATTTCAAAACAAATCCTTATTCACCCATTGTTAGTGCTGCTGATTTTGGACCTGTCAGTCAGCCCTGTCTGACCAGAATATCAGTGTTTTTGCAAAATGTGAAACTTGGTCACTCTAAGACATCCCCAGGGCTGTGATTAGATATCGTCATGGTGGAGCTTTCAATAATTAGTTTGCATGTGAAACATTCCTACAGACTGTTGTTAGAGATAGGATTAGGTATTGTTATGTTATCCCATCAACAATTTCAAACCCCTACATCTTCAGCTGTGGCACTACATTCAGGGAACTTCTCATACTTGCTACGCTATGCCTAACAAAGGAAAATACAGATTATTATTGTTTTTTCAGATTTTTAGAAAATCTTTCCCACTTGGTTCATGTATCAGGTATGGTTAAACCCACAGGTAAGCTTAATGAACAGTAACAGAAAACATTTCCAGAGGAGGGACACTCACCTCTTTTCTGCATAAAGCCGAAGAGATCATCGAGAAACTCTTTTCGCTTTTCATCATCGTCCAGCTCATACAGCTGAAAGGAAAGGTGAGAAACACATTAATCATAGGCCTTAGGGCCTTCTTGTCTAGTGGTGAAATGAAACTTCATCTAAAACAAACAATGATGATCAATCTAATTCTAGACAAGCTTTGTAAACAAAATGAAAAAATTGCAATCATTCTGCACATATCAATAAATTGAAGTACAGCATGAAGAGGAAAAGTTCATGAAGAATAATTACAGTGCAGAAATACTTCTCTGTCCACTTCAGATTTAGTCAGATTATTTGTTTAATTCATGCATAAATGTCAATTACTTTCATTAGACAGGAAAACCCAAAATGGGTAGCATATTTCATTGTATCTCAGTTGGACAACAATACAAAGTCAGGATGTCTACAATTGTAAATTTATAAACAATATGGACAATATAGACAGTACAGTTAACTTCACTAAGTATGACAGTAAAAACATAATCAAGGTGTTTCATGCTCCAGATACAAAGACAATGGATCAGCTGAGAAAAAAAATTGCTGACATTTAGCTGGCATAGAATTTTATTAGTTGACATTTTCCTTCTAGAGACAGGAAATATCATTTTAGTATGACTACAAATGGACTCGTACAATGCACAGTACAAATATTTAAATACATAAATACTGGTTTAATACATACCAGTTCACTTAGAGTTTATGAACTATATTTCAGCTTCTGTCAAAACTATTATACATTTTCCATAAATGCTCAAATTCTCATTGGCATATCAATTATGATCCCTGTACTGCTCAGTGATATGACTGGCAGGTTGCAGCGTCCCTGTGGAGTGAAAGGGCCCTTTCACGAACGGCTACTGGCAGAAAACACTGCACTCCTGATGAATATATGTTACTGAATGTTCACTTCCAATGAGTCACTGACCATGTTAACGGGTCACCTGATCAATACAGGAAAAGCAGGGCGATGACCTTTGGAAATGCAGGGCACGGGAAACGAGGCCCCAGAGAAAATAGCCGATCATTTAGGAGTGTATTAGCTGCCACCAATCTTACAGAGTCAGGGTTGTCTCAATTCCAGGCAAGCTAGGGGGGATAAGGAGGACTGGGAGGGACTTGGATAGTGAAGTTGTTTACAACACACAGCCTAATGAAATACACTTTTTCCATTACCTTAGAATTTCTTCAAAAATAAGTTTCAGTTATAAATAATGGTAAATGCAAATTAATATGTAATGTTTTTTATTTTTGTATCTCAGAGGAATTAACTATAAAGTTTTATGTGATCTAGGAAGAAGGCAACATCTGGTCCTATTCAACTGGACTGCTGGACTATTAATGTGTGTGAATAAACAGTGATAAAAATGTGTCCTGCTTACCTAAATACAGACACTTGTGAAGAATCATATTCGGTTTAATTGAAAACACTAGCACAAAATAACAACAAAATAAGCTGTGTTCTAGTTTGTCATTCAACATATACATGGGTTATTCATGGGTTGTAGAAAAAGGAATAAATATAAGTTAAGACATTTTTCAAATTGATAAAGCTGCACAGTCGCTCTTTATTTACTTCCTCTTTTCATTGCTATTGATGTGATAACATAATTTAATAGGATGGACTTCCTATTAAAAATTTACTCATTCTAGAGGACTCTTCAGTGCTCTAACTATGCCAAACTAGTGTGGTTCTTGTGCAACTATGTTCTCACATTACCAAATTAGTGAAAAGGCACACTGCACTAAGCTCTACGTGAGTCCAGAGTGAGATTATATGAGAGGCCCTGGAATTATTCTGTAAGGTATCTGGTGCAGTACGGTGTACCAATGACAGGAAGTAAACTAGCACTGATACTTGAGTTGGTCCAAGATCCGTTCACAAGGAGGGCAAGAGAGGAGTAATTAGGGGTCTTGCATTTTACCCACATGTCAGACTACCTTACACCTCAGTGTCCACAACAGAAATTAAATATAAACAAGTTAATATTTATTAACCTTTTGACCAGAACGTGCACTGAATGGTTCCCCTATCCTTGATAAATGAAAATTTAAATTCACTCTGGTGTGAAAATATATCATATGATTCACAACACTGGTCAATGTGCTGGTCAATCCCAAGCCTTTTCTCTATTCTATTACGTAATGGGTTGTTTACACATTACTTCTTGTTAGTGTTGCATTACCAAGCAAGAATAGACTATTGAATCAATCAGTCAATACTGATGGCTTCAGCATGTGTGGAAATATAATCCAAAATACAGTATCATGTGTATACAGTATCAGTCTATGGCTTCCAGTTTGAGGTAATTTATATCTTGTGTACCACCTGTCAAATATCAGAGGTGACATAAATGTCAAAAGACAATTTAAACCAAGCCAAAATTAACTTACATGTAACATACCATTTAAGAAAGATACAAAGATCTTAAAAATGTACACATACTTTTTTCATGCATAACAAATACCCTTAATAATATTTCCAGTGGCCTGTGGTGAGGATTTTTATGAAGTAGTCAGGTAAAGCATTGTGCCTGAATATGCTGTGGTAGATACTGAGTCTGTGAGGTACATATTACAGACCTCATCAGATAAGGGGCACTGAGCCAAAAGGAGACAATACAGACTGATATTTGCTCATGTCACAGTACACGCAAGCAGCACAGGCCTTCCCTCTGTGCTTTCAAGGCCTTTTACCAAGATGATGTGTAGGTGTTGACTATCAGGTCTCTGAATAATCCCTTACCATAACAAAAACCAACCACCTTCTCCATGTTTTGGCGCCCTGCCCCACCCTGACACTGGCTAAAGTCATACATGTACACACTCAACAGGTTCTGACGATGAGCTCTGCTAAGACTACGAAAGATGGCCAAATCATACGCAGAGTATGTTTATGTTCCCCTAAGGGTGTGGAGTGCAGACAGAAAACCTCCTCCCTGTACAACTATTTGTCACTCCTGGTTGACTAAAAAACAAACGGCAACGTAACAAGTACTCATCGACAATCACACGTTTTGCCATTTATTTCCACTGGATAATGTGGTGGACAAAAGAAGCACATACAGTGTTATGTCCTGCACAGTGGGTGACAAAGTAAGCCAAGTGAGAAATTCAAGTGAAAAGAATGACTGTGGTGTAAAGTAGATATGCAGTATGTTTTATAGACTGCAGCATACAAAGCACCGTGTGAGTTGAGCTGCTTTTGCAGCCATTGCCTTCTTGGTTGATGGAGCCCTTCATGGGTTTCAGCAGAGCAAAATGTTTAAACGTGTGTATCCAATCATGTACTGTGTGCACATGTGTCCATGTGTGTACTCTCTCACATACTCCAAATGAGGCCCATGCCTCCATCACCCAAGAGACTGAAAACAACAAACACACACACGCACACACACACACACACACACACACACACACACACACACACACACACACACACACACACACACACACACACACACACACACACACACACACAACCACTTGCATGGTCATTTGTTGTCTTGTTTTGATATCCAGTCTTTAACAATACACTTTGCACAACTAAGAGGGCAGAATGGAGACTCGGTGAAATGCTCTGGTTTTCCCTGATCAGTAATGGGATTAATAAGAGCTGAGCTAAGATAGATGTGTGACTGTTTGTTTTTCCCCAGGACACTCAATGCCTGGACTGCTTGGGGAAGCCTGACAACAATGACTTTGGAAATTCTGAGCAGGCAAAGACTCATGAACTCAATGACCTTGGGTGTGTAACTTCCTATACTAACATAAAGTTTTTTTTTTTAATACTTAGTGTCACATAAATGTTTTTTTTTTTTTAACTAAGTCAAATGTTTTTTTGGGGGCATTATTCCTATCTTACATATAATATACTAATTATTTTTTATAAAAAAAAACCCTGTCAAAGTGGCTAGTTTCTCACTACCCCTTAAGAGGTGGGAATGTTCTTTTGTTTTGTCTTGTTATTTTTTTAATGAAAAAAAAACAGATTAAAAACAGATTAGTTGAAGAGCAGGAGTTACACATGTATTTCCTGGTGAACTGCATATTTAGAATTCCATTTCTGACACCCCTTAACGTTAGTCTGGGTCAAATAATATGAATGTGGTTCTAAAAGAGCTCCATAATTTGTACACAGTATGTAACAAAAGACTAATGACAATACTGGTATAACAACATGAGAAACATTCTTTTAATTTAGCTCCAAGTTTCTGTCATAATGAAGGATTAAAAAAATAGAACTTGGGACTTTACCCCACTCTAGGTTTATATTCGCACTTTTTGAAACAACTGCATCAAAGACGCTACAGTGAAGACCTTGTAGTCTCATCAAAAGCACAAAGCTCCAGCATGAGAGAATAAATAGTACCTGTTCATGCAAAAGAAAGTGTAAAAATGTTTTCAAAGATGAAAACCCACAAAAAATGAACAGGAAGTTGAATTTTTTAAACAAGATTTTTAATAAGATTACCTTATAATGAATTTTATAGAGCTGTATAATTATGTGATTTAACAATGATTATTATGATTGTAACATATGTATTTTTTCCTTGTCTTTCAGGTTAACTATTAATAACATGTATATCCTGCAGCATACATGCAAGAGGCAGACTTAGATCTGCTTGTTGCAGTCTGTAATGCTGGTTGCCAGTTGTGTGTAAGTAATCAAAAGCAACCAAAAAGGAAAGGGCTATGTTGAAAGCATTCCTTTGGTAAAAAATTAATGTGTTATATTTGATTTTCACAAAGTAACATGCTTATTAGGGTGTTGTATATTTAGCTAGACTAATAATTCAAACACCTTTCACCTAGAGCCTTTCATTTCTTAACAAGCTTAATGTCACTGCATCTTACCATCTTACCTGTGAATTCCTTCTGTCACTTCCTATGACTTAGTGCTGCCTACTGAGCTACCCACTCAACATGCCTTACCGCACCTCAAAGCGCATAACAGGAAAGGGAATTTCTGCCATACCCTTACTTTTCCAGGCTGAAAGGTCTCTAAGTCACACCAATCACTCAATGTACATGGGCGGACAGTGCGGTAAGCGCTGCCCATTGGCTCCTCTGAGACTCCTCTGGCTGACACGGGAGCAGGGAAAAGCGGACGCGAGGGAGCCCGGGAGTTAATTAGCGAACACCGTGCCTGGCTGGACCTGGCACTCCTCCAGCTGGCCCCGTGCCAGCCTCCCTCCCTCCCTCCCACCCTCCACGTGCAGCACCGTCCTTCTGAGAGGCGCCGCGCTAGCGTAACAAGATGTGCAGGTTCACATGAAGTGGCAATCTTCATCTTCTCTGATGGAACTCTTTTCCTAATGGAATTTGGCAGGTACTTGAGCTGATAGGCTGAATCATGGCGTATTGGCAGAGCCATGGCTGTTTTTTATTCACCGGTGCGATCTGAATGAAGCTGCCCTTTATGAATTCAGTCAAGTACTGGCAAAAGAAAAGACCTGTCTACTTTGCTCCCTAGAAAGAAATTTATAAACCAGGCCTTTTCAGCCCACCTGTAATATGACCAGAATATAGAGAGAATGCTGCAATCCTGGCCCCTTAAAGTAGATGATTTGGTCTCCTAAGTGGCACATTCAAATTAAACAAAAGTCCTCTTTACAGTGATATACTCCACCATGTAAAATCTAATCCTGGTCATGCTCAGGCCTGACTCTGAGATTTGTAATTCACAGTACATTCATTATGGAAAAGTTTGGTTTTACACATATATTATACAGAGAGAAATGTAATTCCAAATCAAAGATATTACGTTACACTTTGGTAAAAAGGTTCTAATTCAGTACCTTTTATATGTTGTCATCCCACAAAGCAACAGAGCAAGCCACTGAATTGTCAAAACTCAAAATATATAATCCAATTACATCCCTGGAGTGTGTTGTGTAAATGACAGTGAGAATAAACACAGTGGGGCTGCCTGCCTGGCCAAAGTGCCTGTGCAATTTACTGTGCCTCCCATTCCCTACAGCAGCATTCCAGTGAAATCTCTGATGAGCTGCATAAGATATAAGAGACAAATATGATTTATACCGGGACTTTACCTTTATCTTGCAGCCATTATTCAACATGAGGAGGCTATGGAAAACTGACCTTTAATCACTATGGATTAAACGCTAAAAACATAAAATATCAGTTGACTAGATGTGGTTCAGACACAAGCTTGAGCATTATCTACATATGTCTCAGTGCAGGGGCATTAGACCTGCTTGAGGTTTGTACGGTAAACAAATAGTATGCATACAATGTGCCCTTGGTCTCATGTAAATTATATTGTTCCAGTTGAGGTAAGATGTTAAATAAACATTGACTTTGGCCTGAGTCTTGTTTCCAAAGGTAAACTGCACAGAGGTGCTGTAACCAATTTACTTCTGTGAAATTAAGCTTTTGATTATATACTTGTGTACATAGTAATATATCAATACTTTTAACATCAAACCAGCAAGCCCACATGAAAAGAAGTACAAATTGTATTAATGCAAATTCATGTGTGGTGAGGAGCACATGGAATTTTGTTAGCTATTATTACTGGTTAAACGTGATCATCAAATTGTATTGTCACTACATACTACCCCTACCAATGTAAGGTATTCAAAAACCACACAAACATAAGTTTAGAATAGATGGCATTGTTATTTATCCAAGGTTATTTGCACTTGTTTGCATATTGACCTTGGGACTTGCTTTGGACAAAAACATCTGCCAAATAAATACATGGAAATGAACAAAGCTGTTCTAATGCTAAGTAGAACATCAAATACAATCTATACATAATAAATAATTGTAAGTTCCCTTTCAGTCTTGGTTTATCATCACTATTTTGAAATGGCAACATAAGATAACTGAGAAATTTTTAGAAAACATCAAGTCTCTCTTTCATGTTAAGAATAAAAGGTCAACAAATCTCTCAGTACAATTTTGTGACGCAATGGCCACATGAATTATATATTCCAACGAGAGATTGCTTTTCATGTATGTATTCCATGAATAATTTATTTTTACAGCTTGTGTCCTCATTTGGTAGATGAGTCCAGTAACCCTAAGTATATCCTAAGGCAAGAAAGGTCACACTTTTTAGAAGGCAACAAATTCTGGGGCCAGCACAAATTGCCACAACAAGGGATATTCCATATGAAGAATATGGGGAAACTATGGAATTACATAATAACAAATGTAACAACAAGTTTCTTGTGTTGTGTGCTGTTGTGTTGTTGTGTTGATGTTGGTTTACTGTGAGAGCAGGGGCTGTCCTTGCATGTCATCAAAAGCAGTGCAGTGATATTGCAACTCCATGCAGACTGGACCCTAAAAAGCTAATTAGTTTCATTATGACCTTGTGACCAAGAGCCATCTCCAGGATTCCACATATAAATGCCACATATAATTCCACTCTTTACCAGCCCCATGAAAGTGCTAGTGCTTCTATAACTAAAGACACACCTGTGCATTGAACACAGGATCAACATTCCTCATGGCTTTGAAGGAAACCTCCATCATGAGACCACCACCTCTGCTAATGGCAGTCTGCAACCAAGACAGCAGTTTTCCAAACCGCTGTCATGCCACTGACACCTACTATCCTCCATGACAACCCTCTCCAAACATCTCAAAAGCCACCAGCCTCTGGATAGGGCAGCTAAAGGTTAACCAATTATGATTACAGTAAACAAAAAGCTGTGAAATTTTGCTAACTTGAAATGGTAGCTACTTGCAACAGTTTTAGGGAACGCAGGAGTTTAACTGTTCTTCATAACTCAATATCTCATGCATTACCCATACAGATACCTCTTCTAATATTTCATGAAAATACACTCAAGGAGGACATTATGAGATTGCATAGGCAGATTAATATGTAAACAGGCCAGAAAAACTATTCTTTTTCAGGCTGTTCAAGGCATGCAGTTTCCAAATCTGGGACAGTATTTTCATTTATCTGAAATAAAATATGAAGTATCATTGCCATTTCAATAATTGCTCTTTAAAACATATGGAATGTTACAACTATGGTTTTTCATTCATTCTTCATTATGTTCTTCCTGAACCTATTTTACAGCAAGCAATAGTCTGAGAATGGGACATTCAACATTTAATTTACATAACTACACTGTTGAAAAAATTAAACTTGCTACAATCAATGGCATTTCAGCTATTTGATTGATTTTGCCCTTGATTTTTGAGGCCATTTACCACAACAAAGTAAAATATCCATTTATCTACACAGCTCTCATCAGTATCTGGTTGTCATCGAAGAATAAAAAAAACAAATACACAAAATGACTTTAATTTGATGCACACAGATGTGTTTTCCCAATCAAATTGCAAATTGAGTACATTTCCTTTTGTCTATTTAGACTGCATTTTAAGTAAATAGTCTGTGCCCTAACTGTATCCTACATAGACATTTTCTGGACGACTAGAGCAGAGTTACAAGTTCCCACCATTCTTCGGTCATTAAGGGTTTTTTTTCTCCTGTCCTTTGGATCGGGCACCTCCCCCATCCTGTTGAAAGTGCATGATGTTTATCCTTAAACCCTAAGGCTGTGTCTCTAATTATCCCCACATGAGAACAGGAATGCTTTGCACTATCATTAAAAATAAGGTTCATGTTTGGGGCCCAAAGGCCCAGACCCGTACACACCCACCTCTCCCAGCAAAAAAAAAAAAAAAAAAAAAACAGGTGTTACCATTAAAGACTCCAAATCCGTTTTCAACTCTTACATGCTCACCTTATAATTGGCCCTGCAATAAAAAGCTAAGTTGCTCCTGCTCTTAAATCCCTCTCAATTAGTATAAAATCCCACCTAATGAACTGTTAATTACAAGATCTATCCCAATGCCTCAAGTATAGGTAATGTCAGGGAATACTCAAAAGATACAGGATGCTATGTAGCATGCACAAGTCAGCTGATGACACATAACAGGCAAGATTGTAGAGGATCTTTCTTTCCTCTGCCTCTTGTCAATCTCATTGTAAAATCACTTAGTATCACTAAAAAGTAGCTCACAGTCAACACTGTTATGGAAAGGCACAACAATCTACTCGACCAAAAAGGTTAACATTTAAAAGCAACACAAGATTCTCAGTAAGATTGACCTAGACCTGTAAATGCTCAAACATTTTAGCTTCACCATCTTAATTACAGAGGTGAAATTAGTAAGTGAGCGCCAAAACAACAGGCCTCGCCCATCACTATGGGCAGATGCAGCACCGAAGCTGCGGCACATTTGTGTCTGTTTGACACACAGAGCTTATAGTTTCTTATATCGCTTCCAAGCAAGGGGTCCCTCATTCACCAAAGGAAAGGGCTTCCCTCTCTCAGGCCTGACTCCCTCTCCTTCCTGATCAAGGCCCTCATATCACTGGCAGATGTGAGCTGCTGTGGACTGTACCCCCGTACAGTGGCCTTGAGACGTCTGGATCCTGTCACTGACACTTCATTTCTGCGCCCAGAGCCAAGATTTGCGAGGTCCACAAAGAATGCGCATTTCATTAAAAGCGAACAGTGGTGTGAGAAACACATGCTATGTACATCATAGCAATGTACTGTACAGCCAGAGGGCCTCTCCTTACAGACAATCATATTCTTCCCCTCTAAGTGAAGTTACAGGCTTCAAAATCTCATATAAGCATTTGTCATCAAAACCAGATTTTAATCTTCTCCAAATTGTTCAAAGGACTGTTTTCTTTGATTTCATATTTTAATCAAGTTATATTACCCATTCTTTTATGAAACCTACCTTTACAAAAAAAACTTTTGCTTTTTATGAACACTGAAGGTCAAGTTTTTATAAATAAATTCAGTCTTTTTTCACATGACACAATAGCTTTGTCAACCAGTATAAATATTTATACAAGAGTTCAGAATGATCTGGGCCTTATTTAGCTCACAATGCACTATTTTCATTGGGATGACACTGCACTGCACCGACAGCTTGAGGGTATTGCAGATCCAGCAAGTCTTTGTTCAGTAACACAAGGGCACAGGATACTGAATTCTGTTGAGAAATGTCAATACTTACAGACGAGACACCCTTCATACGGGGAGGGGGGAAATTCAGTGACACTTCATCTTTAGCTTTGAAGAACACATTTTCACACAGAGTTGTTTGGCCAAAGACCAGCTATTTGAGGACAATGATTTAATGCTGCATTTTTCATGCTCCAATTTGAAAGTGTATTAAGTTAACAATCACACGTCTTACATGTATATACATAATGAATCCCATAATAAATACAGTTTGAAGAATAAGAATAGAAAAAAAGTAGTTGCCATGATGGAATTGTACATGTTCATACAACATCTGCCTCTTTTGATAACATGACCTGACAGTAAATCCCACTATAAACACTATAAAACAACAGCTGTAGTGAATTAAATTAATGGTTTTCAAGATAAAGAAGACACATTTTAGTTTACCCTACCATGTTAATTAATGGAGGAAAGATAAAACAAAAAGGATAATGAGACAATGACACAGATTACTGATACACAAGACTGGGACCCCTTATCCAAGGCAGTCTATATCTAATTACACTCTCCTCTCATGGAATTATTTATAAGAACTGAGATGTGTTCCTGCATGCACTTCCAGGAAATCACTCTGTGATAAGTTAAACTTTTCCACAGGTACCTTGGTCCACTTGTTAGTCTACTGGGATTGGGAAAAACAATGCAACACTGAAGGACACACAATGAGCCTGAAAACATGTTCAGATCCATTAGATTATTGTTATACCCTTTAGATTTTTCTTCCATGGACAGTTCCAAAGGCTATGACAACAACCAGCTAATCCACTTCAAATGATTAACTAAAAGATTAGTACATGAAGGTTTTCAGAACATTGTGATCTCATGCAATAGTTAATAATTGTTGAGAAATTTTAGGGAATATGTTAAACTATTGCTTAACTGTTGCATCTGGTTGGAACCCCATTGTTTAATAGACAGTAGTAATGCTGTATTCACAGGTCACATGGTCCTCAAAGCAGCACTAAATAGTTTCAGAGGATTAGAACATCCAACAGGTAGGGATGCAGATTACTGTTAGTCAACATAATTGAATAACAGTAACTCTTCATAACTCTTTAAATGAAGAGTCAACAATAGCTGAACTCTATCCAGAAGGGGACACACCCGCCTTCACAGGCACAGCATTCTGAATTTACTGACAAAGGGCTTTGCGTAAACTGGATTAAAAGTCATTACGCTAATTGTGCTTCCAAGATCTCTAATGAAATATCAAGCATAGCACAGCATAATCATCTGTCAACTCATTTGAGTTAAAAATATTTATAACAGTCTTCATTAAATTTCATATAAAACAAGGTTTTGTCAGCAATATCCATTGATGGTCATGGGTGTTTCTGCAGTTGTTACTGTAGGGTGACATTACATTCCACAAACGAGAAAAACGCTGAATAAACCCTTCATGAAAGCTGTATTGTGGATGCTTTTGTAACCCTCATCAATATGCTATGAATGCTTTATGTAAGGTGTCATGAATGCTTATGTAACCCACTTTTAAAAGAGTGTTACCATTTATTCTCAACGTGCTGAAAAGATGTTTCCCCTTATTTATGGCATAATCCAATTAGTGATATAATGCTATGTTATATCACATAAATATACTTCATGTTGCAAGGTAAAAATACACCTAACTTGTTCAGAAAATTCCTCTTGTCTTGCTGTTAGGGTAACCCTTCAAGAGTTTGATCTGCTTACATAAATAAACAAAATGCTTAAAGAAATATGCTTACCTTTGGTAGCGAGACAAGCCAGTCAGAGGTCAGATTCAAGCACATGCAAAAGAAGGAGGAACCTTTGTGACCCATGCAAATGTCACCATTCTCTGTTTACTTTTTCTATACTTTATGTTGACCCACTTTTCCAATCAGCGATTCAACTGGTGTAGCTCAGATTACATTGATGTCAGCCATTTTCAACATATAAGACCATTTATGTACATTAGGCTGGCCATGTCCTAATGGGGAACTAAAGAGACACTGTATTGCTGTCAGGAAGAACCATCCTATTTTCTCTAGAATGTTCTCTGTTTCAGGGAAAATATCAAGGAGATTGCTGATTTTATGCACGCTGGAAAACAACTTTAACTCCATTTTAACTGCATGTCCTGGAAAATGAACTTTGCCTTTTGAAATTAAATTTAAATATCCTGCTGTAGTAAAATTAGACACATTACAACAAGACCCAGGGTCAAATAAGAGTCATCACACTGCTGCATGGTACTTCTGCCTACAGAGAGCCCTCCATAGTTTAAAACCCAGAGGTTCTTCCAACATCACAACAACACTACTTGTTTTATCATGATTGCAAAATCCTCCTCTGATGCAAAATATTCAGATAAAATATTAAAATTCATCTGTGTTTGTTCATGGTCTCCATCTTAGTTTTGACTGTTATTACTGGTCTGTCAAACTCAGTTAAAACAAACAAAATATTAATGAGATTCATAAATGAATTAATTTGACTTCTAATTCACATATGAAAATTAAAATGAAGCACTGTCCAATGCAAAGACAATGCTTATAAACGTTTCATCATTTTTTTTGAGTTTTTATTGTTAACGGAGTGAAACATTTGATGAAACTTGTACCAGCAATCATCTAGCATGATTGCATCTGTGACATTTACAGCACAGTAATACAAAGCTTTACTGACACTCATCAGATAGAAAATACGTGTAATTTCCTAGCATTCTCCACTACAGTCACACTAGTTCTGATAAATCCACTGAGACCTTTATCTGGTGTTTAACCACTTGTATTGTTATTTTAGTGGGTTGGCATTTAATGTGTGAAACCATGATTTGGTTTTCACACATATCCAAAACCAAACATATTTTTAATTAAACATGACAGTTACATGAATGAGGAAGTGGGTTGGAAAGTGATCTAAAAGCTACTGATAAATATAATTATATGATAAATGTGTCATAAATTCAATCCACATCCTGTTTGGAGGTTTTCACACTGGCAAACTTTTATTTGTCCATGTTTGTTCTTGCTGCACCATTGCAACTCTCATAAAATGCCAGCTAGAATCAAGAGGAAAGTTTCATGGCTTCAACAACGACTCTTTCAACACTTATTTTTAGCCTGTTTCCCCCGTGTGGAAAGAGTTAGCCCAAGAGGATAAAATGGATTCAGCAACCGTAGGACTGTACCATTTAGACTGAGCTCCTAGCTGGCCCAAGAGGATAAAATGAATTCAGTAACTGTAGGACTGTTCCATCAGACTGCACAACAGAGACTGCTGTTTGAAAAGAACAGTAAAGATAACTTAAAATAAATTTAATAGAGGCAGTGTTTTAGAGTGTGATTACAACTGGCTGCATAGACTATGAATACAGCTCTTATGTGCATTTCATATTAGTGTGGAAGACTGAATTGGTCCTGAATTAGCTGCACCATGCTCCAATGGACACAATAATGATTCTCAGCAAACATAAAAAGTAATTATTTAACTTGGTGCTGTGGTTTAATCCCTCTGAGCTGTGAGCAGACGGGATAAAACAGCCTTATTGTAGCATGTGTCAGCCACCTTTTTAAAATACCACTCACTAACTCAAGCGATTTCATCACAGCTCCTCCACTGAGCAGCCAGTGATGAAACAGGTCATGTTTATTTAATGTTTAGTAGTGACCCAGCACTTGGTTTGGAGCTAATAAGTTAATGTTCACATGGCTGACTCCTCAAAATAAATGCTATAAACTGCAGCCAGACACACGCAATGACACATAAACAAAAGGGACAGACTACATACAACCTTCCTTTAACTCACTGACATACAGCTCTGTTTAATATGTCATTTTGGTGAGAAACCTAACATATGCCATACAATAAAAACTGCAGAACATAATTGTTTTGCATTTTCAGTAAAATGTACAGTAAAATGGGAAGCATGCTACTTCATTACCACAGACAGTAATATTTCAGTGGACTGAAGAGATTTCATGATGACATCAATTGTGCTCATGTGTGGTGCTTTCTGAAGTACATTGAGAGCCACCTCAAAGGCAGAAACCACTGGAAACAGGTTGACAGGTTCACTGCATTGCTTACAGATACCACAGCACAAGAGGGAAAGAATTCACAGCAGTACTAATGCGAGAAAACAACATGGTTACCATATTATTCCTAATGGTGCTGCTATCTGTCAAATGGGGGAAGGCAGAAACACAGTAATTAAGCTGTCATATTCTTTTGAGGACTGAAATTCACTACAACAATGGTGTAGGTGTAAATGAGCATACGGTTTGTAATACTCTGCCAAATGGAGGGAAAACCCACATATTGACAAGGTACTGATAATATTAGAGCACATGACAGCACCAGCATTGGTTATGCTTTCACTTTTTTCACTATTAGAATCTTTGCAGCTGTTCCATCATATCCCGAATCCTTACTCATGAAACTAATCATTCAGTAATCCTCTATCACAGTGGCACAACAACACTAATACAACACTATTTGTTACAGTACAAAGGACACCTTTTGAATCATTTTCCAAACTATAATTATTTGCATGATGTTCTTGTTGTCATATTACCGATGACAGACATCCACTGAGTCACAAAATAAAAGGGCCTGCCAGTTAGCCATTAAAGTTTAAACCCAGGGACACCTGGGACGATCAGCCAACAACAAAGCCCTATGATCATGTCAATATTTGCCTGGCTGTCTCATAATTGTTGATTCTTGATTATCTGTCACAATTTCTCATATACATGTTTAAGTCAAATAAAAATCATTTAAAGAAGTAATGTCTTATGATATGCATTTTTATTCATTATGTCATAATTCAATACAGGGGGTCCTTGACTTACGAACTATTTCCGTTCCTATGACTTGTCGTAAGCCGATTTTCAACGTAAGTCGGAATTTATACCTAAATTATACCTACGTCAACACCTTAAGTCACTCACTCTGTACACACAACACATGAAGGACATATAAAATACAGTAATTAAATGAAACAGTAATAAACAAAAAGAGACAACAATTTCTTATCTTTATTTCTGTGTTCGTATTTACGAACCAAACTCCGTAGGTCGAAACTAGGTTTTTTCAATAATTTATGGAAGTGCATCGTAACCACGAAACGTCGTAACTCGAGACCGTCGTAACCAGAGGACTCCCTGTATTGGCTTTTGATCATAAAAGTACCACAGTTAATTTCAGTCATTTCATTACCAAATCAAAAGGAGTTGATAACAGAACTAATGACTTTCATATACATTCATAAATATGCCTTCTGATAGGATCTAGAGCATCTGTGGAATGTTTGTTTTCTACTATGGCAAAATACAGGAAGTAGCCTGGAGACAGCTTATAATAAGCAGTCAAATCTAACAATGACTCTACTATTAAAGTCCGCGGATCTGAACCCAGCAAATGAGAAGTCATACAGTAGAGAAGCAGGCTGCCTTACCATTTAAAGAGAAGGATCGTAAGACACTCATTTGAAAAAGATAATCTAGTTAGCATCATTAAATTAATGCTGCTATGCTGGAGGCCACCAGAATATCAGACGGTTTTATCTTAAAATGGGAAGCAGTACAAATAAACACTGGGGTCAGAATGTCTGAGCAGCGCTAAAAAAGAAAGGGAAAGAAAAGGACCAGTTAAATAGCTATTAATAATTATATTCTATTCCAGTTAAATGTTTGACTTAAAGTCATACTGTTCAACTGATAAATCCAACTATCTTGCTTGTCTGTTTATATACAAAATCCTGAATTAGTGGAATGATATCTGGTGATAGTTGGCAGACCTGAGGTTTGAGGACAGACAAGTTTAATAACACAGCTGGCCATGGGAACACAAACACGGTACAAAACATTCAGCAGGTACAGGGTGTTGCTCTCTTTTATGCAGTTAGCGAGGTGCATTTACAGTAATTCACTGTGGGGTGAGGATGTTGAGGCCTGTCTGTCTGGATCCACAGTGTTGTTGTCTCAAAACATCAGCCAGACATTAAGTTAATGTATGACCATTACACTGGTTTTCTCAGACCAACTGTCATGTTTCTTACAAATTCCTAAAATTATATACTCACAATACTTAAAATATAGTATAAAATAAAGTATCATTAACCTGAAACAACTAATAAGAGATCTGACCACAAATGTGACAAACATTACACACTTACAGAATTATTTTTCCACCTTAGGTATTAGCAATAATCAGCATGACTAGAAAATGTCTGGGTTAAATCATTTCTGTAATAATCTTCTAGGCCAATGCCTATTTTTAACAGTCAATTAGATTTGTACCTTTTCAATGTTATTTCAAAAGCATTATCAGAATGTCTTACTCAGGGCTTACAGCACCACTAATTAGGACATTAGCTACAGGTCTCTACTGACAGGGCATATCCTAGATGAAGCTAATCAATAACACTCTTATGTAATATGGTCTCTTTCGGCAAGGTTCACCTGCCTATGTCAGGCACTTTGGTTTAAAAAACCACAAATGCATCTTTCATTCTTATCATCTTTCCACAACATGATGCCTGTTATAACTCATTCAGTGCCAGTGTGTCCTTTGCACAGAAATTTGCATACCAGTATTTGAAAGGAACCCTCAATGTTGATTGTGACAGTCTTCTTTTGTGTATTGAGAATTACAGTATAAACCTGGTTGTCCTCATTTATTTGCATTCTTCCATGGTGTCATAAAAGAGAGTCTTCAGGGCCCAGGCAGTTAAGAGGCTCTTAAACCTTATGAGTAGGACCATAAACATCAGCTTTACAATTAAAAAAGGACAGAGCCAAGGCTACCTCTCTGTCTATTCACTATTACACAAGACATTTTGGGGACCAAACCCTGGAGGAGTAGAAGAGGTTACATTTTCTCCCATTTTAAGGCCATTCATTAAAATAAGGTTACTGCATTCAGTTTATATGTCTTTACTTCAGGATTACATTCCTCAATCATGGACTAAATGATCACAATATTAAAGAATAAGTTTTGAATATTGTTCCTCAACAATGAATGTCCTTCACTGTGGGGGGTCTGTCACAAAAAGGGGGTCCATTTCTGGCTCAATGTTCACAGAGACGTCAAAGAGCGTCCGCTAGCCCTGACGCCCCAGAGTAAGGATATTAATGGGAGGCAGAGAAGACAGAAAGTCAATACGTAGATTTGTTGAATTTAACCTCTCTGACCTGTCAGTTCCTTCAATCTGTCAGTTGAGCCCTCCCCTCACACAGACCACGAAAACAGGACAGAACAAGGAGTGCAGGGGCAGCAGGGGGGTTCCTAGTGTTTTCTGGGAATCTTACCCCACTCTTAAGTGGCCCTGTCCAGACAGTGTAGCTCTGACTGGGAAAGGGGAATGTTCTAGAGGAATCCTCTTTCACTAGCATCAGAAATCCAGACCCTCCATCCCAAAAGCAGTAATGACTTAATAAAAAAATGTGTAAAAAAATAAATTTGACTCCATAGAAAGTCTATGCATTATTGGTCACAATGCCTTTGCACACAAAATTGTTCATTCTATACCTTGCTGTTATTCACAGGAGTAACTCTTGACCCAGCATTTCAGATATTGGTAGTGGATGTATTACACACAAGCCAGCCAGCTGGACCTGGCCCAAACTAAGAGCTGCCAGACATGTCAGAAAAGTACAAGCATGAGCCTCACAGAGGGTCAAACAAAGTGTACCATGAAGCGCAGTCTGGAAAAAACCTAGATATGCTACATAGTGAATAACAAGCAGCACTACACAGCTTCTTAAAAACCGGTTATAGCAATGCATGGTAGTATCACGGACGCTAGGCACGTGGATGAGGGGCCTGTTGGACAACATACTTCCTTTGGTGGGGTTATGACACTTATTTATCAGCTCGGGGCCTCTTTAACTCTACAGCACTATGTTGTTGTGATGTTGAGAAATGCATAGAAAAATAGCTCAAATACATTTAAATACTCTGGTGCAATCATTGTTAACTGCGTCCCAGCTAGGTTTCACAAGAGTATAGATGCAATATTCCCATAGGTCTTTCACATTTTTTGTTCTTTTTAGCAAAGATTTTTTTGTATTCATTGTGAATTCTATTTATAGATACATCAGATTACATGTCAGACCTGAAATAAAGAGTGTTTACCTTTTCCTTGTACAAATTCATACATTATATGAAGTGCATGATTTAATCTGCATGTTTGAAAATAAACTGTTGACATACAGAGGTGCTGCACATTGAATACCTTTCCCAAAGCTGTCAATGTTTTGAGATGTTAATTAAGCAATGTGTTAATACACAATCATACACTGTATACATGAGAACTTCACTGTGATTTGCTTTGTGTTTTTGAGGACTCCTTATTGTCCCATTTCAATAACCCTACCTTTCCCGACGCATTTATTTGTGAAAATAAGATATAGTACAATATAGTACAGATTATGTAGTACAATAAAACCTTGTTTCATAACATCTGAAAAAATAAATGAGGCAAAAGGACTTTTTAATTCTGTGCCCTTTAACTCTATTGGTATTGGCAAAGGCAAAGATACTGGCTTCAGTGTTTGTTTTCTGTGAGGAAGCGAGGAGCCTTTTTGTCCCAGCCACCACTATCAGTGAAGGCCAGCACTTGAAACCACATGGTAATGTGACATTGATGTGTCAACCCTGTGACGCACTCACCAAAAGAGGTGCCAAAATTCTTTATTCTGAGATCTCCTGGATTTCTCAACCCTTCTCATTAAAAATTAACCGGTACAAAGGGAAGGTCATGTCAGACATCTAGTCTATGACCATTAGAGCTAAACTGATCCTCAAGTGAAAAAAAAAAAAACAAAAAAAAGGATATGAACTAAAGCTTTTCCCCTGACTAGGACTCCAATTTGTTGCCCTGTGAGGAAAAACATTACCTTTTAACAAAGCCAAAAATAGGCCAATGTCTACCTACCAACACCTTGGAAAAGAATAGCACATTAAAGCATGCTTCCGCAGTGCTGTGTTCACCGGGTTCCTATTTCCCCTGAGGAGGGCTTGAGAGAAGGCAGCCCAAGACATGTGAGGGCTTTCATTAACTGCCTCCCCATGCAGGCCACTCTCTGCCAAATCAACAGCCCAGCTCTCTGTGCGTGAACCATTAATGGAGCCTGACAAATGGGCTGGAGATGGTTCCCATTCTCCTGATACCTTCATTTTTTATAAGGTAGCAAACAAAGATCACCAGGGCAACAAGTCAGTAACACTAAGGAAATATATGCCACATCTAATTGAACAGTGTCGTGGGGTCGAGTTGGCCACCTCGTTTTGTGCCTGGCTTGTTGATTTGGGTTAGGATGCCTCTTTGAGTGTCATGTTTGATACCTTTCCACATATACAACTATTCAAAATATGTTGTTTGTTTCCAATGGAGGGCAACACTTGGAAGCACTTAACCTAATTTCCTATTTAAACCCCACCCCCATTTCTTTTTTTTAAACCGACCTTATAAATTTCCCTTTCCATGTGACAGGAGCAGATGTGCGTGTATCAGTTTCTGTTTTGCATTTTTAATGCCTTCTTTAAAACTACTCAGGAAGGATTACTGGCACATGTACATCAAAACTATAGAGATAGCTGCCAAAACGAACCCATGTTGCAGTTAATACACTGCAATTATTAATACATTCTATGGTAAATGGTTCTTTCTTTTTGTTTTTCCATTTCTTTGTTCTCTCTGTCGTGTTAGCCCTTGTTTTCTATGCAAATGAGTAAGAAAAATCAAGTTGAAAAATAAAAATGCAAGTCTGTAAATCAAGAAATTGCATCTTGATTTATAGAAAAATGAGATCCAATGTAATTTTATCAATCTAATTTGATGAAACCCACACAAACAGATAGATGCCTAGCTTGATTTGAGAAATACAGAACAAAAGCAGCTGTGTTTTATGGCTTCTCTTGATAGCAAGCACTACCACTAAAACTAGGTTAGCCTGAAGAAGCAGATTTAATTTTATTACTATAACCTAATTTATACTATTGATGGATGGAAGTCAGGTGATAAATCAAGTGACATATGGATCAAGGACAAAAGGGCAGAAAATTGATACATCTGTACTGCTAATTGTATGTTAATTTCTGTCAGAAAATCTTTTAGAACACAAAAGTGATGAACAAAAGTGTGAGAAGAAAACAAATTCAGCAGTTATTTCAACAAGATTGAGAATCATACATGATTCCATATGATAGCATCCATTCCACGAATCCCAAAAATCTCCTAAAAGAATGCAAAGAAAATGTGTGAAAATAAGAGAAAGATGAACCTTAGTGATTGGGGAGAGAGGCAGGGAAGGAGTGCTCTCAGAGACATGGATGGAGACAGATGGGGGAAGGGTGGTAGTTAAATTTATGACTGACTGCAGCTTCTTCAAAGAGGGATGGCATTTCCTGATGGCGGACATGTCAAACCACCATTGTGCATCCAGACAGGGAAGGCATAGCCCTGGATAATATCTCCATGGATTTTACAGTTTGTCCTCTCCTAAAAACATCATCAATTGCCTTTAATTAGACTGAGTTAAATGCACGCAATGTACAGAAAACACCTTATTGTGGTAAATGTAAAATGATCATTTCTACTGTACAGAAAGAATGATGTGAGCTTTGATCTAAGTAGTGTTCATGCCTATGCATACAGAATGTAATTCTAACATATCTACATAGATTAATGTAGTAATGTAATAGCTATAACATTAATCACTCATACTTCCGTGATTTTCAATTCATGTTAAAATAATGACATAACCCTGCTATCCTGGACCGGATGAAGGGAGTATAGCTAATGGATGGACGAATGGATGGATAATTGCATAATTTAGTGTGTTGCATTAAAACCAGTACTGAAAGTGTTCATAATTTTACTGTATGTGTACTAGTACAAATTATACTAGTTTGTGGTTGGAGAAAAAATTAAAGCAGTTAAATATGGTTGATACTAAATGGTGGGGTAATAAACTGTACAGTACTAGCTGTGTTAGCAGTGATGATCTCCTATGACCTCTCAGGTCATTACAATGCTTCTTGAGCCTGACAACCAGAGGGAGATGAGCAAACAACTGACTGAAGCTGGCTGACAATGTCAAAATAAGAGCATGTATTCACTATAAGAGCGACCTGGAGAGCAGCTAGGGAAATAGAGCTCCACATCAGGTCTTGCAATTATGCTTTTTACATATTTTTACAGTCCATCAATCACACAGTGCCTACAGAGAACACAGTAAGCTTACCCAAACCAGAGAGGTGGTGGGCTTGCACTATTAACTCAGTTTGAAAGGTCATTAATGGCCACACGATAAAATGATTCTTTGTGCTCACTGTTGTAACATTGTAAAACAGATGAGCTTTGGCCATTTCATTTTAGTTAGTGATGCCACACAAAACACTGGGCAATGTTACATTTCTATGAGAATGTGTTATTCTAAGAAAGCAGGACCACCATCTTAGATCGGGGATGATGGTGGTGGGACAGCAAAGCGATTGGGGACCGGAACCTGAGCTTCAGCACATATCCAGCTGCAGCCATTTCCTGTCTCCTGGGATGCACCTCTAGCAGCATTGACAGTGAAAAAGTGACAACGTGGGACATTCAGACAGCAAATCACGGACAGCACAGCTGACCAACCCACATTCTGACATAATGCCATGTACCTCCAGATGAGAGATAAATTACACCCTTTCTGCTATTACAGACCTGGAGTGCGTTTCCCAAACACGAATAACTACCGTTGTTTGATGGATCGTTCGAGAAACTAGCTTCCTATTTACGACTGTTCCCCAAAACCATAGTGAGTACCTCACAAATGGGGACAACATTTGTACAAACCACGGTAGTTTTAACTACGTTATTAATGTCACGATTCAGCGTTTGGAGTGTTTCACTTTCTCAAAATATTGTGACCTCTTCCACAAAGATGATCACTGAAAGTTTGAAGCATATCACATTGCAATCAATTTATGCATGTTAATTTAGGGTAGAATTGGTCCTTAGATGTATGATTCACCATCTACATCCTCAAACAGGGTATGCAACTGTTGACAGCTGGATAGCAATAGCTCCACAGGTAGGGTGGCTGATACATTTGTTTGGACAAATTAGTTGGTTATTGCCAAGACAAAGCATATTGGAATACAATATTCTCACAGCCAAAATGGACATTACAAACATTATAAATACGACACCTGTAAGCACAAACCTACTTCATCGACAAAATCTTGTTATAACTAACAGATTCGCTGTCAAAAATAGTCTTATTTAATGCAGCTTTACTAACAACAGCTGAGAAACTTGCCTGTGTCATGTGGGTATGATTCGGTCAGGAGGAGCTAACAACGGTGATTGTGAATGTTCATAGGAACTGCGGTTCTCTCAACGGTAGTACAACCATAGATAGACAACGACAGTTTTGGGAAACGCACCCCTGATTGGTTGGTATAGCGTCTCTCTGTTATCTTTTGGTTGCCTGAGGTTTACTCTTGACACGTACACAGTAAATATCTGGTTTGAATAGCATTTGTTTGTTCTAAGCTTGTTCGAGTTTGAAGTGCTAGAGGAAGTTCCCTTTGGGTTAAATAGATTTGCTTCAGTGCAGAAATGTGTCTCCTAATAATTTGTATTTGAGTTGATGCACAATTTCCAGTGTCCAGTATTTGAATTGAAAGGTTTAGTGCCAGTGAAGATATCTGGACAGGTGCAAATCAGCATGGAGCTGAATGTGGTTATTTTGAATTTCAGGATTTCATTTGCCTCCTGCCAAGCCTTTATTGCACCAGCTTTGCATGTTGTTGAGTACTGGATGCCTTTTTATAGATGTGATGACAGGATATTATTTGTTGCTAAGTTTATTACTTGATGTTCAAGTATGGGTTTAAGTTCAGCCTTGGGATCATTTAAAATATACTGGCGGAGTTTTGATGCTGGACATTAGTATCTATGTTTGACTGCACCGCTTTCTGAGTAGATTCTCTTTTTATGTGTGTGTGTGTGTGCATGCGTGTCTGCGTGCGTGCGTGCACAACATCTAATTAGGCTGAACTAGGGAACAATCCCTTTGTGCAGATTGAAAACCTGTGTGTTTTTATGATTAAAAATAAAGTAATAAATCTATCACATTAAGATATCACTTTTACACATGATCGGCTTCTGTTGTACTTCTGCAAGTGCTGCATAGTCAAAGATAAGATATGCAATGTTCTGTTCCTCAAATGATAATTCACTCTATTAAAATCCCTAATATGTTTACAATGTGAAAAAGTGTGGCCAACTGACCATGGTGTTTGCTGATGTATGACAAATAACTAACCACACATGAGGGAAGCAAATGTGCTAATAGCAAATGATAAAAACCTGCAAGGTTTCACACTGAACTGTAGCAATTAATTAACATGGGAACTTGAAACCTCCAAAAGTCTGTGGTTTCCGTTAGGATAGAACATAATGGTAGCCTCTATCTCATTACCATGCATACATTCAGAATTAACTGTATGCAATGTAGTACCTTAATGAATCATTTAGCATGCAGTAAAATAACTCAAAATATATGCTTGTGTGATTTTCTGACAAGAGAAGTTTGAGAGCTTTTAGGGTACATTCCAAGTACAAAATAAAAAAAAATATTCAAGTCAATGAACATATGTGTGTGACTCATAAATATACATGTGTTCATCTTTTATTTAACAATCACAGTTTTGCTGTAAGTTTCACTGAATCTGTGAAACGTCTTTGAAGTAAAAACATAACAGTCTAAAGAAAGGAGTGAAAAAGTATTTTCATAAACCTTAATACAGCCATTGAGTGATGACAAACATATAAAAGTCTTGCAAAATGTCCTTGTTTTAAACAAAAGAGTTTAGCAGATCAGCCTTACAAAGATCACATATGCCATTGCAACAAACAGACATTATGAAACCTGGTCTGACTTTACTATGCTTTCCGAGACGATTTTACTCTTGTGTCTTAAAACAAGCAGCCAAACCCCATGCCATTTCTGTTCGGGGCACAATGAAAAGGAAACAGGGGTTTTCCTCCTTTTTTCAAACGACAGTCAGACAGATATGTAAAACAAAAACATAAGAGAATAGCTGCATTCTTAACTACGTAAAGCTCAGACCCTTAGAATAAACAAATTTAATATCTCTACTCTGAATGAGAATAATCATTCTGGAGAGATGTAGGATCTGAATCAGTGGCTCCATATTAAGCTATGATCACTTCAAGCAACATGATGGTACAAATTTGTTTTACATACAACATATTGTAATCAGAAATTAATATTGTACATTAACACTGAGCCAGCATCAATGTTTGATATGGACAAGACTATTTGGTCTACAAGCCTGATGGTTGAGATTAGAAATCTATTTCAAGTATTATAACTAGACAAATACAATAGCCCCCCTGTCTCTTTCTGTTTGTGTTTCCTATGTGACAATGAGGTATTTGATCGAATGTGTGCCATTGTTTCAAGAAGCCTTCTACAGCCAAAAATGACAATGGCACACAATGGCGGTGCAATTTTAATTATAATGGCACCATTCCATAACCAGCTAGGTCAGTGATTCTCAGCTGGTACAATGCTTTTTAGAATATTCAGGATTAGCTAATCAGCTGAATTTCATCAATGTTGAGTCGTAAAATCAATTGATTAAATTCCAAAAATCCAGAAGCTAATTATGTTATAAGATTTATTGGCATATACTTTTGTGCTTGCAAAACCTTGCAGAGCTTGCCCCTAACTACTGAGTAGAAATTCTTGTAAGATTTACATGACACATTGTTGAAATGTAGGAGGTTCGTGCTGTAGGCGGACAGCATACCATGTTGGTGTGGATAATTCCAGAGTTCTATCATGAAGCCCTTTCACATTAATCCTTTTTTTTTAATCATCTGGTCCCAGTGGAGCTCGCTGACCAAGTAAAGACCCAGTGAGCTGGAAGCACTATTTGCGCTGCCCATCTAGATGTAGGTGATAGGTCATCAGATTCAGCTCATGCTAAACAGAAACAAAGTGTCAGCAGGCCCATGTTAGATGTCAAGGCAGTGAATACTAACAGAGGCTCACGTTACATGAGCTGCATTCTTAAAGCGATAGCAACGGGTAGGTACACACAGACATGTGCACGCATATCACTAAACAGAACAGCATTACCTAAAGCTCAACTGCAGATCTTTAAGATCAATTGTTGTGCATCAATACATTTTTATTTTAAAAAATTACTACAACGCAGAAAAAAGTTACCAGAGCACAACCATTTCAGTGAAAGATTTAAAAAAATACGTATTATTAGAAAAAGAAAATAGAAAGCTACAAATATGAAAATAGATTTTTTCCTGTTCAGTGACATGTTTGTTTTTACAACAGGGTAGTTTAACACTTGGTGTATTTCTACAGTGTTTTCAGCTTGATATATACAAATGTACCAGTGCTTTATTGCATGAGAATACCATCAGCGTAATAAAACCACAGACACGAACGCTAACATATTTGGTTAGGCTCAAGCCCATTCTGAGCTATTCCATCGATAGGCACAGGCAGATTGTTCCCAGCACTAAAATGTTTATTCAGCCCATGTGGTTTGGTCGTTTCCGCTCAGTTATCTGTTATAAATTTTTATTAGCGAGGGATCACCCCCCGAAGAGGGCCCGGACCAGCCTATAGGCTCTCCTCTCCTGGGGCACTCGGTCTGCCTGACGCCAAAAACAAGACCACTTTATTCACTGCTGACGCACTCCCAAATTATATAGGCCTCTGTTGGCTTTTTCAAAAGGGGCGAATATTGATTTTACAGGCTCATGTGCACAAGCCTGAATAGCGCTCGAGCCAGCCTGTTTCTTACATATGACAGTATTTGTCAAGAACACTCACAGGCAAAGGGGTTACGACATCTCTCAATGAAAATGAATCCACTCTGACATCAAAATGCTATTTAGCATCATTAGGTTTGATTTGAGGAAGATTGGATAGTTCCAGGTATGGAATAACGCTGCCCCCTATCAAGAAAGTTATCAATTATGTGCTTACCCCTTTAATTCAGACCACACCCCTCTCCTCCACCCCCTCCCCCAACAAAGTTTTCTTCTATCAACAGTAATGTAGCTTCAACATGCACAAGCCATATGTTTTACAGCTGTCATTCTTAACTTGCTTTTTCAGAGGAAGAGGTCAAAGAGCTTATATTTCCATCAGTATTAAGACCATTAAGACCAAATCTGTCAATCTACCATTTTTGCATAGTGCAGAGTCAACATACAAAACCAATTCCAAGCACAGACCTTGGCTTGGGCTTCCTGTGAAAAATAAGAAACTCACATTCTTGCTTCTCTCATGTAAGAAACCTATTACCCCTCACCAGCTGATAAAAGAAAAAAAGGACACAAACACAACCTGTCCTTCTTTTGCCATTTTGGGACCCTTGCTGCATATTAGGAAATGTATCTTGTTTGTATTGATTTCAACAAGACTTCAATCTCACTTTACTGATTGCTTCCCTGACCCTAGTTGAGAGTGAAAATCAAATGAAAAAGGACCCTGTTCATTATAGTTAAGATGGCAGCGGATACAGGTTAATGGTATTAAAGCTATTGTTCCTTCCCTGTTGCTTTTTTAAATTCACACATACTATACCCTTACGGAATTGATGCTGGTTTTGAAAGGATATTCAGTGAACCTCGCTGACGAAGGCAAGCAATTTCCGTCAGCCAATTATCTCTATGATTCTAGAAGCAGCTCTTCACAAACAGAAGAAAAACATCAGGGTAAGTTCAGCTTGTTATGGGCACAATCAACAACTCGGTTTTGTTGTCACAAAAACCAGAATCAGACTCTTATGAAAGAAAAAACTGGGCTTATGGATTTTCTTTGGTTGTGTAATTGGACCGATGGCAGTCCCATTCGGTATTCTTTGTCCAAAATCACAAATCAAGAAGACTGCCTAGGATGTTGTTAGACCAAAGAACTAATTCACTCTTATTGAAATACATGATGTTTTGTAGTTCATTCACAGGCAAAAAGCCATGTACCTTTTATTTACATTTTAAACGTGTAACCACATTTCATCCATACACCTAAAAGTAGATTGATATTGATGAAGGATTACAACAATTCACATTTTTCCATAAAAAGTGAACAGAGCAGTTTCATTCTCAAATGTACCTCTGCTAGATGGTTAGGATTCAAGCAATGCCTAAACTGGAATTTACAAAAGAGGAAGCATAAGTTACACTGCTCAGTATCCACAATGAGATTAAGCAAGAAAAAATCCCGCCATAAAAACGGACAGCAGACAGTAAATCAAAGGCCCCTGCTGAAGGCAAGCACAAATAGCTATGAGATCCACACTTTGTCCATTACTGAAATGAAACACAGATACATTTCTCAGTGTTCACATTTTAGTCAACATGGAATTATTTGTGTTTTTAAAATAATCAAGCAGCAGTGCTATTGCACGCTTGTCCCAGCAAACTGTTAAAAATGCCAACTTCATTAAGCTGGTCACTTCATTAAACTAGCTCAAGTTCCGCCTTTCTGGCCTCATGGTAATGAAAATACCTCACACCCTCCACCCCCTCCTCACTATTAAACACAATGAAGAATGTGTGGGAGGACGGGTGTGTGGACATGCAAGGGACAATGCCTGTGTGTGTTAGAGTGTGTGTGTGTGTGTGTGTGTGTGTGTGTGTGTGTGTGTGTGTGTGTGTGTGTGTGTGTGTGTGTGTGTGTGTCATTGTTCAAGCATGTTCACACTTTAAAAATATATATATGTGCAAAATCCAATTCCAGTGGAATATAAATATTGTAGTGAATAAAAGGTATTTATTTCTCAACAGCAGTGTTGATTCATTTTGAATAAAGTAGTAAGATATAAAGATTACAGGCTTTAATTAGAGAAGGGGAGCTACCTGGACACTGATTATCTACAAGGTCTATGAATGTATAGCTATATATCAGTTTAAAACATGTAGTACAGCCTTGCTGATGTCACATGACCTCCATTTTAGGTTGTAGAAAGCATGAAAATCATTAAAGCATCGATTAGCTTTGAAGTTCTTCATTGTGAATACATCTAAGAGTATTGTAGTTTTACTACAACTGGAACAGTAACTGATTTCACAGTTTGTTTACTGCAGGCTGTGTGCTCCATTTGTATAATATCCTGTGACCACAGTATGCCTGCAGGCCAAACTCTTGCAAATTCTAAGGGCCATAACCCTCATACCGATTTTAATATCCATTTTACATTAGCAGTATTTACTTTTTCAGCGACTTGTTATGCATGAAATTTGTAGTACGTGACATGATTATCCATTGCATAAATGCCTCTATTAGGTGAGATGCACACTAATGTGACATCATTTGCACATTACCCATTTTATATATAAGTGCTTCTTTAATGGAAGCAGTTAATGGTAATGGTAAGTACTACTGTCTGGGGTATAACACTTGGACCCACCCAAGATTTGGACATCTAATCTTTCAATTGCATAACCACGACTTGAAACAGAACACAAGTTAAGCCCTCCGATTAATTTTTTTAGTCAATATTTCTGTTAAAACCTTACTCATGATGTAACAAGGGTGTAACAATATCACAGCTCTGGAACTTAAGAAGTAAAACCATGACTGTCTTTAATAATACATGTCTCAAAGCCATCAAAACATGAAAAACATGAAGATTATGCTTTAAATGAATGAAACTGAGCTATTAAGTACTGCTTGATCTGTAACTCTTTTTGCTCTGAAAGGACTGCATATTTTGTCCCCTGGGTCGTTGATTGTTTTGCTTGCAGTTGTTAAATCTGACATACCCATGCTGTATGAGTCACCCTTTAAGCTTACAGTCATTTCTTCCACTCATTTCCCACCCTTACAGCACTGTATTGTTTTTCCCCTACCTCTTGAAACATTGCCGTTGCATAACCTTACTCAAGCCTCATTCCTTCTGTTGATAGCATGTGCAACAGTGTTTACAGAGTAACTACTGTACTAGTCTATTGCCTTGGGCATATTAACCCTTCCTGTTTTTCAGGATCTGCTGTCCCATTTGTTTTTGTTGTACTGCACAGCCAAAAATGGGTGCCCCCTACCTATAAATCAAGAGTTTCACAAAGAAAAACTGAATAGATGGCTATCCCTTTTCCTTAATATTCTTTCTTTTCACCGCCTGTTCAATAAATGGTACCAGAGTGTAGCAAGAAACATTAAGCATGTGTGTTACTCATCATAGGAGTTTCAGCAGAAACCATAAAAGGCCAGGAAAAGTTAGGGAGCTCAAATCTAACATGACTCACGTTACATGTTTTCATTTCAATTTTTCCCATCAGACTTGATAAATCATTTTTACTGCCGCAGGAGAAGTTGTAGGATCCAGGGGCCGGCTGCTGTGCAAACATCTCAGGTCTGCTCTCAGCATGGCTTTCCCTATTAATTGTGATGGTTTCGTCAATGCCATAGCAACAGCCAACTAAAGCACACCCCGTTTTTGTTTTACTGATCAGTCAATATTCTTGTGAATGATAGTGAATGCATTTCAGGATGAAAAAAAGTTAATTGTAAAGACAACCTCTTTCATTTCTTTGGAACACCACAAAATGTAACAGCAGAGAAAAATAAGACAAACAGGTCAAGTGATCTCTGCTAGCGACTGAAGGTATTAAGGTGCCCAGTCCCCACTTATACATTTTACTGCCCTACAGAAGGGAATACAATACCCTATGGCTGTGGAGTTCTAGGAATTCTGATGAACCTTTGGATATCATTTCTAATTATAAATGATGTGTCCGGCTCTGTCAAAAATACTGCAAAAGGGCATCAGCTGCTGATGGCTGGCCCATGCTTACGATGGCTGGTTTTTCATATATACAAAAACCAATAAAAAGCCATTTATTTAGGTAAAACAATTGTCTCTGCCTCACTTGACTGTGGCTCCTGGGCTGCCCCAGTTCACACGCATGTTAAAGGCTTGACATGACTACACAGTGCAAGGGGTGGAGAGGGGTAGCATTCCATATGCATGCACAGTTTGAACCATCACAGGATTTACAAGAAGCAGGTCAGCATATCCCTGAAAGACAGCCTCCATTCAATTCGCTAACCTGGTTCTTAAAAAAACCTGGAGAGGCTCAAACTTCCAGGCATTATGGATCCAATTAGCATCCCTAGTATGACGTAAACTAAATGTTAAATAACCAGAACTTCACAGACATTGTAGCAGCAACTCTAAGAAATTGAATCAACAAATTAGTGAGGTACATCACACATGATATACAATGAAATGTGATTTCACTATGCCTGATACATAGAATACTCCATGCAGTAGAAGTATCTTATATTCAGTTCCCATTTAACCAGGGCACAGTTGGAGTATAGTATTTGTGCCCATTGTAAAAAAAAAAAGATGCTCGATCACAGCTTTCTATTAGGGATATGGTTCCTTTCAGTGTGTGCATATCATGGAAATTTCCAACAAACAAAACTGATCACGCTTCATTACTGTAGGGAGTTGACTGACGTGACTCTCTTATATCCCACGCTATTCTCTCTGCCAAAGGGGTATTGTATTACACTGGCACACCTGACCTGAGCTGTCAGATTAAACACACAGCCAGTCAGCTTTTGTTAGTTTTGTATCCCTCAAACTGCCTTCAGGGCAGGGCCTTGGCTAGGCATACGAGAATAGATCTGGTTTGAGCGATTACAGGAGAAAACTGGACTGCTGACCTCTTAAAAGAGATGTCTCCATTGACACACATTCCTCAGATTTCCAGCATCCACTTCTCTTTTCCCAGACTGAAAGTATTTCAAAGGGTACTGTTGGCAAACAGTGCGAATGGATAATGACATTTTTGTTCAGTATTTAAATAGAATTATAAAATTTTGCTTAGTATGGATGAAATGAGAACCCTATGTTATAAAATACCATACTTTATCAAATCTATATTTTAAATGCATTATTTTAGTTGTTTGTGGCCCAAGAGATTCATAGAGGACCTTGACTACTGTTTACTCCTCTTTGCTATGCAGTGTTAATGTAATGTTTCTAAACACTGCTTGGTTGTGCTTGGAAAACTCAAGTTAAAATAACTTTGAATTGTTAAATATTACTATGAAATCCTTTAACTAAGGTAAAGTAATTAATTTGCAAACATGATCTATTTGAACAGGTTTTGGGTACATGTATAAAGTCTTATATAATGAGTGACAGTTACTATCAGAGACCAAATCTGGCACATTGTTTGTTGCGTTGCTACCAACTATTATTAATCCATCATCAACCTTTGACGTTATATGAAAGATACATTAAATTTCCACAACAACAGCATATTAATCAGAGGCACATAATCAAGCTTTTTTCATTGGGATCCAGCAGTGGTTAACAGATTAAGTCAGCCTTATATCAACAGCTAGTTTTTGGCACTATTTGAGAAGCTGAAATTGCCTAACAATTTCTGATCTGTCAACTGACTGAACTTTTTGCTTGCTGTTTGAGTTTTCTCTCCAAGTTATTTTTCTAAAATTCCAGTCAATTAAAATTAATTTTACCACTTATACTTTCATACTGAGAAACCAAGCCCATTGTGAGAGCACTGAAAGACTGATGAAAGTACAGCAGAAATGCCAGTGCAATCTAATCAGCAAACAAGGTACCTGAGCAACCACATGGATCCCATTACATCTGCGGGAGAGCCTCCTTAACGACTGAACGGAACTACATTCTCATGATTCAGATATGATCTTATGTTGATGATACTCAGTTCTTAGACAAAACGTACTTATAATTCATGTTTACAGTGGCGATAAGAGACAGGAATTTGCTGCTGGAACGTTCCACAGTGAGTCTACCCCCCACAAGCTCTTCAGCACACCAGGGCCTGTTTTATTAAAAACTGCCTGATTGCTGCCTCACATGGGAGTCATTTTGATTAGAGATACTCCCACAAGGGCATGATTAGTCTCTGTAATCAAAATGACTCCTATAACAGGCAGCCCAGATGAGTCTCAGTGTTATTAAAAAGGGTGACTCATCTGGGCTGCCAGCTATAGGAGTCATGCCCTCCCAGCAGCACTATGGACAGTCTTGCACACCAGTTCATCACTTTGGAGGTAGGCTTCCCTGCAACTTCTGTCCTGCCATGTTTGACTTTCTCAATTCCTTGCTTCCCCCACTTGCCTCCTCTTTCACATTAGGCCAGTCTAAAAATCTTCATATGGGTTGCATCACTAGACCCAGGGCAGTAATGCATATGTGTACAGACACACACACACACACACACACAACCTGGCAAACCTACACTGGTCAAATGCTGATGTCCTTGACCTGACCAACACTGACCTCTAATTAGCTACTTATTATACTTTTAGTATGACAACTGGGCAGTGGTTAGGCCACTGTCAAAGTAATGGGCAAACATTACTGTGAGGTAATGTTGATAGTGACTGATGGCCTATTGGTGGATTTGGGCTGAACTTATTTGCTGAAAGTCCAACCTGGATTATGTTACATTGGCTTAGTAGAAATTTTAGAGAGGATCAATATCATTAGTCCAAACATGGCACCATTAATTTTTTATGTTGGTGCAACAAAAAAAATCAATCTTTACCAAGAGGCAGTACTTCTTTATTTGAGAAGGATCATTGGTTTGTCAACAGGTAAATAAAGTGGGAAGCTAAAACAGTAGCACTGCAGAACTACATAACTTTAGAGGGTAAATGAGGCTCATCTTCATTAAGAGGACATTATAAGATGGACAGTAAAGCATTCCAGGCCACACAGAATCTGAGGGGAAGTTGTGATGTATGACTGCCATGGCAGAACAAGCAGGCTGTGTGATTAAGCTCATACCTGTTCTGTCAAGCCACCCCCGTTACTCAGCCATTGCTTTGGAAGGGAAGAGCTGCTCTGTCTGAACAGGGCCGGTTTGCACACAGTCCTGAGTATCCCACACAAAGAGCACTGTGCCAGATGCTAAACTGGAGCAGCAGACTGAGCCGTAATTAAAACAAACACCTCAATCTCTCGGATTAGCAGGAGTTCATTTGCCCCCAGTTGATTTATTTGGTTAGCACTTCCTCAGTGAAGCTGAACAGCATCTCAGGGCCTTAATTCAAAGCCTGCCCACCCCACCCCCAACATAACCCAGGCCCACAAAGCGACACATTGACTTATACTGCATGCACTGTTCATCACATCACTAGAGTCTGTCTTTTGAATATAATACAAGTGACATACACAGTATGGGACACTGTATTTCCTAGAGAATTATCCAAACCTTAGTTCACCAGAATTATCAGCTGGTACTCTATTAATATATCCACTAGTATAAGTTACATAGTCTTTAGGTAAATATTATATAATTAGAAAGCCATGCTTGATGTGGCCTTTTTTGAAATAAGATAATCTAATACTGACCCACTGCTTAACATACTTAAACCCACTGTGTCTTAATCAGGCACAACTCACAGTAATGATTTCTGACATTGGCAGCTTTAAGGACTGAATCCCTCACGTGTGATTATTGTAATTCACTGTTTCACCTGTATGTGCTCTTTACTTTGGAGACTTGAATGAAAGACCTGACATACAATAAATAAAATTTTCAACATACAGACAGTATTTCTTTTCAACATATCAGTATATGACAATCCACTAATGTACACAGTAGCACCAAATGGTAGCATTTACTGTTTGATTACATTATGGCTGAAGTCAAGTTAAAACGTCTGAGACCTTGACATAAAAGCACAGACATTTATAGCAGCCATCTAATCTACATGTGTACCATTCTTTATCAATGATTACTTAATCTTGTATCAATTCACCATGGTTGCAGAGATAGTCAAAGGGTACAGATGTCAAATTCCCATGCCATACAATGGACCACTTCAGCTGTATACTAGACTTCTGGGGCAGAAACACCACATTGTTATTAAAGTGAAGCCTTTATTAAGGTAATGAGACCAAAGGTCCCTCTCTTTGAAGTTAAAGAAAAACTCTCTTTATCTGCATTTTTTTTCAATCAATCAGCAGCTTTTAAAGGTGTTAATATTTAATGTCAAACTGGAGACTGAGTCAAGTGTACTATAGATGGGCATGCATATTGTGCCATGTTTGCTTTTCCAGTTGGACTAATGGGACAGAACTAGTTGGCTTGCTGAGGCCATTCAGCCAGCAAGGTGACACATCAGTGTTTGTGAAGTGTGAAGAGCTTTGTCCCAGAAGGTATCTGGTCCACTCTCCCTTGCTTTGTGTCACAGAGCAACAAGGGCTAAAATAAGATGAAAGATCAGATGGGTATTTCACACATAAATATCATTTGTCTTCCTCAGAAAGCAAAACATTGAGGGTTTTCTGAATTGTTGCAGGCATGAACTGTATAAGACCATGTAATAATTTGTCTAATATAATTCAGAATGTGATTTCTGGCCAAAAGTATGTTCCTCTGCAAAATATATCCTGGCATTGTTAACACCAGGGTTGATGGGTTTAAAAACATTAGAGGAGTGAATTCTAGCCTTAAGGGCACACATTTATAGGCCTTTCTTAGAAAAAGACCATGTAATGCACTTTTTCCTGGATGGGGTAAACTAGCAGTATGAGAAAGCCCTTTAATCTACAGTATACTGTGTCCCTGTAACAGTGAGGCGAGGAAATGATCCAACAGTCAAGATGGGAGCACAAGATCAGATGAAGTGGGAACTACAATCCTTGCTGTTAAATCAACTTAATCCAAAAGTTAGAGGAATGTGTTTACAGTCCCTATGGGTGCCTCTTACACTATGAGGTGAGAAATACGGCTACACCATAGACTCTCTCAACAGACCAAAAATTCACCATTTTAAAAATGAGTAGCAGGAAAAATAAGAAAACGTACGTCTTGCAACTTAAACTACATTTTAGAACTGCCTAGCACATTTACGATCCAAAAAAAAGAACAGGTAGCTAGAGGTCAGGCAAGGACCCCAAGCAGTCCAATACTAATAAGTCTTAAAAACCCATTTATTGACAAAACAATATAGTATATCAGCTGCAACCAACTAAGGTATATTGGACACCTTTGCATCAGCAAACCTAGAGAACTACTATTGAAGTCAAGACTTAACAATGTGGAATCCGTTCCATTAGTCAGTTAGTAATACCGATGATACAGTGATACACAACACACACTGTATACAGTAACAAAACATGCTTTTTCCAAACACAGAAAACCTTCGGCCAATGAAAAAATGAGTACCCAGCAGGAATGTGTATTTTTTTCAACAAGTGAACTATCCTGTGGTTTAATGAGAAAACCATCTGCAGATAAAAGACAGCTTCAGTTCTGGACTTCAGTGTGCCACATGGCCTGTTTTTTACAACATGCAAGAGCAATGGCGTAAAAGCCCTAACATGCTTTCTATAATGCCACTGTGGAAAGCACTGAGACTTCAGTGAATGTAGAGTTAAGAGATACCTTCACAGCCACTTAAACCACCCCCCCCCACTTTAGTAACTCTCTTTTACTGCCACCATCAGCTGTCTCTGTGGCACCGCTAATAATATAAATCTAATAGCAGAGTGATAGACTTGCGGGTGCTATTATGCATTTCTAATGACAGGGCAAAGTTAAATCTAAAGTGCAGCTGTTAGATGCCTCCGTGCACCCATACAGAAGCCCGTGATCCAGGCTGAAATCGAGCTGCTCGCCATACAGGGGGGTTTACTTCATGCATATGTTTCAGCTTCGCAGAGCTGAATGATGCGGAGCTTAATGGATCTCCAGTGAAATGTACACCCAAAACCGTGTAGTAAAGGAGGGGGGAGACAGCTCAAGAAGTCAAGGGAAGGAATCTCTCTGGCTGGAAGTTACACTGCAATGTGCACTCTTACATGACCAGAGTTCCATATGTGCAGATATGTATTTAGCAGTACAAACTAACATTATTTAAAAGTATTCCAGTCCAAAAATCCTGTACATTTTTAAATTGTTTTCCTTCAGTGGATCTAAAAAAATACAGCTAGGTTTGCAATTGAGTGTAGTATGTGGATCACTGCTATAAAAGCATACTCTGGCTATGAACAGATTCACTGTTCTGGTTTACAGTATTGCTGTAGCAATCATTTACAGTCATAGCTTGACAAAGCATTCTGCCTGCAATGTCAATAAGAATTGCTTATCATACTGTCCATGTCACACACCATGTTTCATTGTGCCTACAGACAATGATGCTACTTTTTCCAGTCACATCAGTATCACATCAGTCAAATATATATCTGAAGGCGTCAATCTAAAATGTTGCAGTTCTAACCAAACAACAATTGCATATGTTTATTATTTCACAATCATTTATCATGCAAATCTGCTTGATTTCCTAATAGTACAAAATGTGCATGGAAAACATCATAATGGTAAATAACTCATATATTTTTCTGGGAAATTTTGTTAGTGTTCACAATCTGAGGTCAACAGTGTACAAAAATACATGCCTATTTTCATGTTTACATTGTGTAGATGTTGAAGTTTATTGTTTTATTCATTATCTATGTTGTTATTGCAATTTAGTCTGTTTATTATATCTGCATAGGCATCTGAAATGTAAGTGTAATATTGCCATGGCAAAAAAAGCAAACTGAACTGAACTGAACCGAGAGAGACAGAGAGAGAGAGGGAGAGAGAGGGAGAGAGAGAGCATGGAAGAGTGAGAGAGGTGAATTTGCTTCGTAATGCTTTGGCTTGCTGCCGGAGAGGGAGATCCCAGCATTTTTGGGTGCGAGCCAGTTTGGCCTGCCACCAGTTCTCACTCATGTTTCTTTTTTTTCCTTTCACAAGTGAAACACAGGCGATGATGAATGAAATCCCATAACAAGTCCCGTTCTCTCTCTGCCTCTCTCTGTGTGCTGACAGCTGGTTTCACACAGAATATTAACTGAGGGGAATACTTTTGTCATTCATTTTAAATGCGTTATTTTAATAACTGTGAACTATTGACAGTGAGAACTTGAACCTGCAACTGTGAATATAGTTAATCATTCTCTTCATTATAATACTGAAATATGCCAAGTCACTGTCTTTCTTGTTGGGTTTTGAAATTAATATCATTTCCAGATGTTTCTTTTTATGTGTTGGGGTATTGTTTATTTTCATGCAAAATTTACATTTCTAAAAATATTATTTCTACAATATTATATTTTTATCTTGTTTTAGGGTGAGAAAAAAACATGCACCTGATTATAAAATACTATTTATTAACATTTGATCTGCATATTATCCTAAATTATAAAAATATTGTTATTATTAAAATATCATTTTATTTATGACAAAAAAAAACAAACAGAAGAAACAAATGTCTTGTTTTGTGGATGAATTATTTAAATCAGTATATCATATGAATATTTCAAACCTGTTTCTTTGTTATAGCATGGATTCCAAAAGCGCAGGCTCTTACCATTCCTCTACATTAAATATTCATAACATCTGACTTTTTTCAAAACTAGTTATAAAAAGACCTCTTTTCTTGCTCTGATTTTTTTATATAGTCTTTTTGCCTTTACATTTGGTTTACCTTTACAACTCTTTAATTTATTCTTACTTGAAATATTAGCCCCATTTTGTCAGACTTACTTTATATACTGTTACTATTTAATTAAATTATTCAAAATATTATTATGAAGATATTCTAAGAATGTGTATGTGTACAGACATTTAATACATGAAAGACTTAAAGAAATGATACTATATGAAGCTAAAGTCATTAAAATGGCTACATGTACATTTACAACTATCATCTAAGTATTTTAGCCATTTGGATTAGATAATAGACTACTTCCCTTTAAAATAGACGTTTAAAAATCTTAATGGATAATTACTGAAAATGAGCGTAACTTTGCCAATAAATGGGTTTCTTCCACTAATATGTTAAAAGAAACTAATTTCAAATAAAAGTACCAGTGACTGAATATGAAAATTCAAATTGGGATATTTGTTTCAGCTAAATAAAAAATGTTCCAGTACAATATATCTGTCACACTAAAGACATATTTGTCACCTTTCAATACAAATTGTCAAAATTTCAGGACATCCCAGTTTTAGACAGAAAAACATATGCAAAATGATCAATGTGTTTGTATGTATATTTTCAGAATTAAGAATTTTCTGCACGTATGACTTGAATTTGCAACATTCGTTAAAATGTTGCATGCTTTACTGAGCTCCTAATATAACGCCTACAGCATTACGAGCTAACTCTAACACATCATGAGTAAAGGGTGTTACACTCATTCTCAAAAATGCACAGGAATGATGATTCATGTTTACTAAGGAAATGCATTACCATCTAGGTGAAAGATCCATACGTGTATCTAATGGAAGGATCCAATACCAGAGGCTGAAAAATACTTCGAGCTCAACTAAAAGGGAATAAAACGATTTTAAAATATATTTAAAATAAGCTTTCAAATTAACTTTGAAACGTGATTATTATTTTAATATAAAAAATATGGTATGTAGCATTGCAAGGATGTATTAAAGAAAAAACAAGAGTATCACTCCATGTCTATTGTATGCAACATGTGTTTTTCTTCCTATAGTATACAATTACATTCTCAGAATATTCTAATTGTGAAAACAACAAGGGCAAGGGAATTGACAATGTATGATTCAAACAAATAATCCTCCTTTAAATGCATACATTACCAATGAAAAAGAAACTGCATGATAGTAGTTATTTGGGGCCAGATAAAGGTCATTAAATGTCCAGCACATTATTACAGAAATTAGTGGTAAATAGTATGTGTATTTAATTATGACAAACCAGCAATGAAATATTCTCAAAAAATCAATGTACGTGTTTTGTCACCGTGTCGTTGCCTTTTACATGAAAAGTTTGGATTTTACAAGTGAGATGTCAGTAAACAAATTGCTGTATACTACTAATTTCTCAGTTAGCAGTTAACGATTAACCTTAGGCCTGTAATATTCAACGTGACAAAAAAGAATTTGAATTCAGTTTCAATACTGATTAAATGTTGAGACTTCTTCGGCTCACGGAAGCAGGGACACAGACTTGAAAAATCTGTTGGAAAGTAGTAACATTCTGAAAAGGCCGATGACTATTATTTTACTTTGCTATGCGTTCGAGAACAACCACATCCTGTAGTGACGCCTTACCTGTTTAAACTGCTCCTCGTAAGTCCATTCGTGCTGGTGTGTTTGTACGTATGTTGCCACTCCTCCCGGGGACTCAGGTTCCCTCGGCGCCGCGTACGATGGATGGCCGACTCTAGAAAGCGCATTCATGGCCACCCCCTTAGGATCATCCCCGTCTTCTGCTTGGAGCGAGTGTCGGGGGGCAAAGTGTGTGAAGTCGTCATCCAGGTCTTCATCCATGACTCCATCGTCTTCAACTTCATCTTCGTCGAGATCCCGACCCTCATCTTCCAAGTCGCGCGTATCTTCTACTTCGTCATCCATATCGGAGTCATCCGCGGGCTCTGGATGTTTTAAGTGGGCATGACTCGGAAGGAGAGCAGAGCTTATCCCCGAGTGCGGATCGGGTACCCCCGTCGCGAATGAGCCCCGGACTGCTGCCTGATATTGACGGAAGGCAATGGCTTGCTGATGGATCTGTGATTCAACTATAGATCTGACTTCTTTCTCTTTCTGTGTTTGCCGGAGCTTCTCCTCGAGAGCCAAGCGCGCAGCCTGTTGTCGCTGGAGGTTTTCCATGACCGCCTCCAACTTCATGCCGCCGCTGGGCGGATGGCTCTGCGAGCCGGAGAAGTGGTGGTGGGCAGAGGCTTTAGACACCAGTAAGGGAAGGGAGTTCGCCGAGGAGAAAGCTGTTTGCTAAACGGAGAAAAAGATATGGCTGGATCAAATCAAACCGCTTAACCAGAACAGTTAGCCTAACACATTACTCGTGATATATTTAAGATAAATACAATGAAAATGTACAGTAGTTAGAAGGTAAATAGCCTAGAAAAATTAGTCGAAGTATGCTAGTGAGGGGAATGGAATTGAGTGGGGTTAAAGGAGAAGAGTTAGTTGGCTATGCTGACATAGCCTGTACAAGTTTAGCAATAATATTTCCCAACTGTCATTAACATTTTCAAATCTCAAATTAGAAGCAAGTTTCTCAATTCAGAGTGTGCGCTCAGCAAAATCAGGTAAGTTGTTTTCTCAAATGACTGAGGTCAAATAATAGCTTCAGCTTTACATTTAATCCAAAGGAAATTGTTAAAGTAACTCAATCAGTGTTGCGCTGATGTAAAATCTGGTTTCACAGACCATATAGTAAGGCTGTCAATTTAGGTTTCAATCGGAATTCTTTTTCCACAAAACCATGCGTTATGCGTTTACTCTCAGTAGGACCCAAACAGCTTGGCAGTTTATTCAGTAGCTGTATTTTGTTGAAAGGTAATAATACACGTTATTGTAAATACTGTTGTTGTGTAACGAAGCACACTCAATATGGATTGATTTGAAAGATTATTGTTAATGACCAACATTAAGGATTAACAGAAAAATAGACTAATATGAGTAAAGCTGCACTCTATCTCGTATCTTCAAAAAACACACGCCAATTAATAATCGTAATAAAAACGTAGGTCGGTGTAATTAATGAGAACTGAGAGATCGAATTCTTACCAGAGCAGATTTTGTCGCAATACTGGCGTTATCAACCATGCTTTTCCCTCGGGTTGTGCTGAGATAGTAACTTGTTCAATAGTAATCCCTTTTTAAAGCGTTACAGGTGGACGCGCTCCTGTTCGAACATTGAGATATACCTCTCGATGACGAGGAAACAATGTTTAAGAAAATTAATTAATGTACGGTGAATGTAGGAGTCTGGTAGGTTTCAGCAACAAGTGGCAGCCAAAGCCAGAATGACCTCTTCAGGCGAGAGATCAGCCCTTCTGCTCCCATTTGCTAACAACACGTCAATGGAGTGATAAAAAGAGAGGGGCAGGGTCTACTGACAGCCAGGGAAACACAGACCAGCCACCAAAGAGAGGGAGCACTCATAGATAACTACTGTACATAATGGTCGGGTAATGACAAGGGAGGGACTTGTTTGAGTGACTGCTGTGTCTACATTATTACTGTAATGTAATGATAGAAAATACATTATATTTCCAATGGAACTCTTTCACTAAACTGTGAAACATTGAAAGCTGTGTATTTAAAGTTGTGATTACTGTATTTTGATTAAACCTATGAATAAATGACATAGAATGATTAAACGTTCTTTTTTATCTTCCATAATGACACATCACTACAGTGAGAGGTGTACATTGCATATGTAGAAATGATCAAGCATTTTTATGTACTGATACATGTATTAATTTAGATATATTTATCATCACAGACAGCAACCAGTTCATTCTCATTTTCTTTTCCAAGAAGGAAAATATCCCAAAAGCTTCATAGACTACATTATGGCACGTTTAATTAAAACCTTTTTTCTTTCATAAACTAATTAAAAGCGACAACTATCCATGTACATTAATCTCACAGTAAGAGGAGACAATATGATTTGACAGGGCTTCAAATCGTTTTCGCTACAGTGTTCACGTTTTTCACATTGGTATTGCAACATATTTGAATATGCATTCAGTGTAGCATTGTTGTGTTTCTGTGACCTTATTAATGTTATAATAGAAAAGTCCTATTCTTTCTTACTAAGTCAAATGATGTGTGTGTTCTTTTTCATTGAGATGTTGTTGTAATTTCATTTGAAAGTGCTTTTTTGAGAGTAGCTCTAACACCCCTACAAGTGTTAAAAGAAGCTGTTTTATTATAGTATGCATTGCCTGTGGGATTTGTCTCATTACATTACATTACATTGCATTCATGACATTTGTTAGATGCTCTTGTCCAGAGCGACTTACAAGTATCATTAAAATATTTTGGCCAATGACCTCATAGCAATGTAAAAACTCATGGTCAGCCAGTTACTCATTTTGCAGTTACATGGAACCCTGTGGTGACAGATACAGCCCCTCAACATCGCTGCAATCACCTCGATGTATTCATTCGACATTCCTTTCCAATGCATACTTTACTTAGAATGGAAGCTCATAGAAACATATAATCATTTTTACATATGCACATAACATTTTGAAATACAGAACACAATTAACAATATTTTTATATACATTTATAGTGTGAGTAATTCCATGAAGGGTGCAGCACTTGATGGCACTGTCCTGCCAGTAATAAATATGGAAGCTCAAGCAGTGTAATGACACTAATGTGCCATTACCCATGACCCCAGCTTCACTGCTACATCTTTGACCTCTCCATTTTTCAGATTCGACTGTGGGTCATGATGGAATGAGCCATTAACTGATGGCCTTAATAAGTCACTTTGAAGGATATGATTGTTTATGCTTGCACTGTATAACAACAGCAATAAGCAAGTTATTGTAGTAATCTATTTGCTTCAAATGAATAAGTGAAAATTGCATAAAGCTGAGACTTTTGGGGAGACAAAATTATTAATTAGTTATTAAATGGAGAAAAATACTGAAACAAGGTTGATAACCCTGAATGTTCATCTGCATTTTAGCCTGTGTTTGGTGTGATTGAAGTGAAAACTTCTACAAATGTAAAATCTCTGATCAAGCTACCACAGTTCTTCACTATTCAGGAAAATACTGCTACCTGCACTTTTCATAACAAGTATCCTAATCCATCTTTATCTCTACTCTGTGTACCTCTATCTGCAGAGATCATTGAATTGATCATCTTACCTAATTAACCTGTCACTATGGTGACATTTCTGTGTATTGACTCAGGTGCTTCTATATATGCTATATCGATCATTATTCTTCAGTAAATACACAAATGTATGTATGGAAGCATCTAAAAGTTCAGAACTCTGTATTGTTTTGTCATGTATAATGTTGTTATTTTGAACTTTACAAAAAGAAAATTAGATGAATAAAAAATATAAGCTTAATTGACCACCATACATAAAATATATCCTACTTTGTTTATTCAAATTCACTATTAAACAGGTTGACTGCCAAGGCATTGTAGTCCTCCAAGATTTGGAAACCAGCGATTCATGCTCAGTTTCCATCAGTTTAGATGTAGTGCCACCAAGTGGTCAAATGATTTAAAGACAAGGAAAAGGGAAAGATACTGATGGTTTAGGCAAGTATGACTACTTTATGCATATATATTGATATATCGCTGTACACCTTTTTAAGGTGAACATGGCATGTGGAAGTATACACAGACAATTCTTGATTATGTTTTTGGAGGCTCATTACAGAGCTGGTTGTCACTGTGGGTTTGATGTTTTTTGCTTGAGCCAACTCCTCGCTGCTCATTAGTGCAAATGATAATTACTCTTACCTGACTACAATGGCACGATGTAACATCCTTTGGGAAGTGTGTTTTCAATACACATTTTCAAATAATGTTTTTGTGTTACTTATGGGTAAATAAAGCTGATGAATACAGGGAGATGGCTTTAAAGTAGATGCCCTGGCCAGGTGAGAGCCATTTTCAGTTCATGAAGAAGAATAAATTCTCAAATTTACACAACATTAATTCAAAGCTAATTTAGAATATATGAATACACTTGGACATGGGACATTCATTACGTTGTTCTTTAATAAAGCAATATTCAACTGATCAGCTGGAAATGCTATATGTAAAATTTGACTCCAAAGTATTAAATGTAGTTTCAGTTTTAGTGTAATAAATAAAATGAAATTTTCTGTGACTGTCAAATAGTGTATGATCAGGTAAGCAATCTCATGTAAATGAAATTAAATGTTAGTATAGTGAATAAGGATGTTCCGTAGTCAATGGGCATCTGTAGGCATCAGAGCTCTTTTCAAAGCTGTACGGCGTACTGACTGATGGGAGTTAAGAGCTAAGCACCAGCAAATTCCGAAGAGCAAATCAATGTGTCCTGTTAAAAAACAGTGGAAGGAAAGAAAAAGCACAGCAGATGAAAGGATCTATACTGATCAGGGATATTGATTACCTTGTGGAAAATAGAAACATGTAAGATAGATTTATCCTCAGTTACAGCCTGACTGGTTATTTGCTCTCTAAAATGGAGTCAGGTTTTTCAGTTATGTCCTGTAGCATGTCTTAGCTGATAATATATAAATATATATATTTTTTTTTTTTCTTCTTTCACTGCCTGCCAAGAGGAATGGGATCACTGACATCCCCAATAGGGAAATGTGTTCTTCCAGTTCAGCTAATACTAATACACAGCTAATATCACTTGCAGAAAAAGGACAAATATTTCAACAGTACTATGGAATTCTATTAAAACAATTTTAAGAAAAGTTCAATAAAAATACAATTTATTTCTTCCATTTATTTTGTCCACTTATTCTTAGTTTCATGAGTTTAAAATGATATCAAATCCCCTTACAATAGCTAAAATTGTATTAGCTGGTACAATTAAAATGTCCCAATGTGAAGTATGTCTCAATGTGAAGTACATGAAGATACTGCTACTAGAATATTGTTTCTGAAAGTCTGACCATTATGGCCCTACAGATAAACTGTTTCCCCCTCCTATCTGTAGCTCAGTGGTGGCCTCTTGACTGTTTCTTTGTGTTAACATTCCTCCATTTACAAATTCAGCATGTGCAAGAGTGTCCCTGAAGACTGACCAAGTGCTCTTTTAATAAAGTTGTATTTACTGGCAATGCTGACTGGCAGCTTCCAATACATGAAAAAGGTTTATTGAGTCCCAGGTGAAGCTGAGGATGAAGTAATATTGACTGGGCCCCACAAGGCCTCCTCAACCATGGGGCGATGCTAAGCCGTCTCTGGAGGGATGGCCAGGCTCGTGACTATCTGTAATCAATGCTAAGCAGAGAACTGACTCATTTACTAATTAAAATAAAGCAATAGTTGTTAGTGTCACTACATGTGAATTACATGTTGTGTACACAGCACAATTTTGAAAATTATTGGTTAAAATAACATCTGAAATTTTTTTTTCTAAAATAATTCATATAATGGGAATATTGATGAACTTGTCTTCCTCTTGATGCTCAATATTTCATAGTTACAGCCTGACAATGAGGCTGGTGATTTACTATTTAGGATTCAGAAATAATTATTAGCCCTACTATCCAAACATCATTGTGTCAGGTTGTGTTTTCTATGTGCAGCATTATAGAACATACATTTTGATTGATTGATTGATTAAAACATTTCCTCTCTATAGTATGGAAATGATAAGATGATATTCAATTCTTCTCAGGTGTTTTAGCCTCAGCAGCTCACACTGAGCTGTACAGGAGCAGATTAAGTCTAACATTTGTCTGACACAGAAAATTTTCCATTCAGACAGCACAATGCTATATCTGTCTGAAAACAATGAGATATGTTTGTCTTTGGTACCGTCCATGTAACCAATAAGCAAGAGCTAGTTCAGAGCCAGCTCAACCATATAGGCCAGTTCTACATGTGTGAAAGGATATTATGTCTATTGCCTCTCAATAAATAAATATTACATGAAAATGTACTTTAGCAGGCATTTAATCATGACATTAGTGATATTAAAAAAAAACTCTTCTTTGTGGTAATCGTCAGAGTTTGAACTGAGAATGGATAATGAACGTTTAATGTAACAAATGCCAGTGATGAACTAGATGTTGTTTTGTTCCAGGTGTATTAACATTTTATTATGTTTATATTAATAATATTATTGCAAATATAATTAACGAAATTTAGTAACACTGGAAAACAAAATATTCCTCAGAAGGAATTTTGATGGTTTGTTCTGCTCAACATAACTCCCATTTTTAATGTAAAACAACGTGTATGCTTAAATATAGCATCCAGCAGGTGTCACTATTTCATAAGAAAAGTACTTTATTCTTTTTCCACCCCGTAAAGCTATAGTGAGAGAGATTGGCCATTGTCACGTCTGAAGCCAAGTGATTAAAATGTCTGTCTGTTTAATTGTATCAAGGATCACATATGAATAGTTGTGAGTTGCTCATAATGTTTAAAAGAGTCAAAAGGGGTTACTGGTTGACTTGTCCTGTTGGGTCACTGCTGTTGAGTGTGTCCCAACACTTGAAGAATGTATCTTCCTCTACTACTACCTCATCTGCTTCAAACCCCTACAACAAACAGGATTTGTGAGTGTTATTTACAAACCTAAGCAAAGTTAACTGCAATTGATCAATAAATTACAGATTGTGTGTTCTGTTTTAGACAGGGTCCAGTAAGAAAAAATTAGCAAAACTTTTTAAAACTTTTATTGTAAAAGCTTCACATGCATTCAGTAATATTATGAGGCAGCAGCACGCATACATGCAGCGTACAGTAACACTCAGACATGCACATTTTATAATGAATAAGGTGCATGTTTATTTATTTATTTTAAAAAACAGTGTATTATATTATATCACAAATGCATTTGGAAGTTTGTTGTAATAATTTGTAATTTTCTTGTAATTTTAAGCCTTTTACTTTGGCTGTATATTAATTGTCTTGTTTGGCTTTTGAATGCATCGCTAGTTCAGGCACGCTTCATACTTCAGTATTTTAAAATCTAATGTTTCCCTGCATCGACTAAGTTTTGAAATAATCACTAGCTTACACTGTGGCTGCCTTGAAAATGACCCTCTGTGACTTTAAGAAGGAGGTGCGTGGTGACGCAGGAATAATTATCCAAAAGATGCTTCAAAATTCCTCCCCAAAGCCAGCGCGTGTGGTTGCTGGGTGGGCAATAACCATTTAATAAAGAAGAATTGCCAGGGAAACAGGAAAAAAATGGGAATTGTGAAGTTCTGGTTTTAGGGGACAACGCAAAGGATCCATTAGCTAATTTTTAGAGATTGTTTAATTAAAAAGTAGATGCATAGCTTCGCTGAACTAAGTACAGAACGACGTTACAGAATTTCTTAATTGATCAGTTATTACAGAGAAAATGTTTGTATAACAGGAACAAATATCTATATATAATCAGTACAATTTCTAAAAGTAAAAGTAATAAAAAGAGTAGTAATTTCTAACTGCCAACATGACTTGCGTGGTGTCATACTGCCTTTGCGTTTGGCTTATTCTGCTGCCTGTAAAAGCAAGTGCAATGAATGAAGATATTGACGTACTGGTTATTTTGCCAAAAAACAACTCCTATCTCTTTTCAATTTCAATGGTTGCACCAGCCATAGAGTATGCTAAGCAAAGGATGAAATCCCTTAAGGGAATGTACTCAGGACTAAATTTCAATGTCCATTATGAGAACTCAAATTGTGGTGATGAAGCCCTCTTCAGTCTTGTGGATAGGTCTTGCGAAAAGAAGCCAGACTTAATTCTTGGTCCCGTCTGTGAGTACGCTGCTGCGCCCGTGGTAAGAATGGCCTCGCACTGGAACATCCCAGTAATTTCGGCAGGTGCCTTAGCGTCTGGTTTCAGCCACAAGAAGGAATACTCGCACCTGACTAGAGTTGCCCCTTCTTACCTGAAAATGGCGGAGACTTTCTCCGCAATGTTCCGTCGTTTCAGCTGGAAAAATGCATTTCTAATCTATGAAGATGACATGGATGAAAGAAACTGTTACTTCACTCTGGAGGGAGTTCACAGCGTTCTCAAAACCGATAATGTCCACATTGATGCTTTGAACATTCACTCCAAAGATAACAGAGTGGATTCAGACGAAATTATCAAGAATATCCACGACAGTGAAGGTAGTAAGACATTTTACTTTTATTAAGTGTTCAGTTTAAAGTTTATTTAAAGCAGTGTATGAGCGTGATACTGATCTTTTTTTGATTGGGAATGTTAAAAGTTGCAAGTCACGAGCGGTAAGCCTATAATTTGATGCATTCTCGAGAGTGAGGAAAGATTCAAATTTGGATGAGAATTAAACAAGTGCAAAAGAAAGTCTCTTCCTTTTTTCTTAGTGACAGATGGTATTCAAGATGTACTTATATTGAGCATACTAAGCCGTTTTAACGATCCTATTATACACTATTTTGTAAAATCATAGTCATTCATTAGCATTACTTCTCACATTGTTGTAGGGTTGGCCACTTAAAAAAACAGTGTTCCTTGAAATGTTATGAGCTACGACTTAATAATCAAGCAGATACTCTAAATATGTGCCAAAAGTCAACAGCATGGTAAATATGTATTGAACGTGCAACAGACTGGAAAGAGAAGTCTAGGCACAAACATTCTGATGATGATAATTCTTAAATTTTTCAAAAAAAAAAACAGCTAGTCACTCTTGAGTAATTGTCATGCTTTGTCTTGAATGTAATGGCCCTTCATACTTGCTTTTAGAGATTTAAGTTCTAGAACTCCTTTCACCATTATCTCCCATGAAGTGCTTTTGGTTTGGTCCATGTGTGACTTTGACACACGCACACACATAAATGTACTACTCTAAAATTTATGATTTTAAATTTAGAAAAAAAAGTAACAAAAATAATCGACAATTTTGGTTATGCTGTTAAGCCGACACTGTAAGGTCCATGATTTTGAAATGAAGGTGATGTAAAGTGGTTCTGTATTTTCTATGACTATATCATCATATCACCTTCATCCAACTGCCAGACCACCATGTCCCCATTTCAAAACTAAGCATATAAACTTGGTCAGTACAGTGGAACATTACAGATACAAATACCCAATGAGGTAGTTTGTAATTCTGAAAGTGACCCCAACATACAAATTGAAAGAATTGTAATCCTTTATGATTATGTACATAACTGCTGTTTTATTTGAAGTAGGGTTAACTTGTTTGGTACCTACCAACAACAAAAAGCAGCAGGGGTTTCTTTTAGCAAAGACAGACACACAGCTTAAATACAGTACCGATGCCATTACCTGAAGCTGATAACTGCAGGTCAAGGAATAATCTCAAGAATGAAAACGATAAACCATAACCAGAAATAGAAAATGGAAATAACTGTGTCTAGCTGGCTACCAACCAATAAACCAGTCTTATTGAGAACTACTAGCATTTGCTGTCCATTCTGTTATTTTTCCTTAAGAATATTATTTAGCAATAGTACCAAATCATGTCCCATTGGCCAGTTATGATTATAGTTAGAATTTTTTCATCAGTTAAGAATGGAATACCATTTGAGTTTGCCTTGCCTTTTTGCATCAGAAATAGAAACTAAGGCCTACTTAGAATGTTACTTCTGGGTTCTCGACCTCTAAGGTTCTGCTGTACCTGGATGACAGAATCCAAAATCCTGTTGGGTGTTATGTGGATATGCAAAAATTGGGCCGTCTTCCCTATCAATTAAAAGATGGAAATGCCCTGTCTCTGTAACATTACCATAGAAGATACAGCCTTTTGGATGTGGCATTAAACCAAGGTGATGACTCACTGCTCCCTAGTGTTCTGGCATTATTCTGACCTGGCTGTCTCATTCTGGCCACCTAATTATTCCCAGTTTAATTAGCCCAGTGATTCCCTCTCTCTTCCCCCCAGTGATGCATAATGGCCATTCTGGCATACAATCAGCCTGTGTGCATTAACCTAACACATTCTACATATTGGTGGTGGTTAAAGTGAAATTTCCCTCCTTTGAATCCACAATGGGAAAGGCACTATACAAAAAAGATGCATTGTTCTAAACTGAAATGGTAAATTAATGTGAAACATAAATGAAAATCTAATTCTTGTCCTTCAATTGTTAGCTTTTACTATAGCATTTCAGAGATGATAGAATTTCCCAAATGCAAATATAGACAATTTGTTAAACTGTGAGCCTAAAACTTTCTAGAATCTGCCAAAATGTAATAGCAGTTGGAGGATTATGTAAGGGTTCTGAATGTGAGAGGAGCCCCCTGGTATTTCCCCACTAGGCAAACCCATCACCTTGTGTAACCTAGAATGTGGTTTAATTGTCTCTACAGGTCAAATGGAAAATTCATTTGCATTCCAGAGGGTATATAAATGGAGATTTTCCCAGGAGCTGTTGTTATGTGAATGTTATGTAAAACATGTGAATGTTTTTATGTGAATACAGCTAATAAACAGGTTAAATTGACATTTTTGTGGGTGCACATTGAAGCACATTAAAATAAAAATGGTTTGATTTGGTTTGATTGGAAAGGATAAGGCAGGAGCAGTTTTTATAAATATAAGTATAGATTTATGATATAATAATTGGGTACTGTAGGTTGGAATTATTTCATATTCAATGTAAAAATGCCAATACATAGATATGTCCTGGTCTTTATATTTCCAGTTTGGTAACCTTTGAGGAGACATCCAGAACACTCTTGCTGTGAACATCTGTCATGAGTTTCATATATGGAACATAGTTTTATTGACCTCATTTCATGTGATCATACAGTTAGGAAGTGCCATCCGAAGGTAACAGATGTTGAGAGGTTTAATTTGGGGTTAAAAAATGGTCAGGTTATGGTGCATATTTACCATTGGCTTAGGAAGGGTCTATTTTTGGCTGCAATGTAAATCAGGTACCCCTGGTTATTGCCCACTTTCACCCAGCGTGTTGCCCTTTAAAATTTCTCTGCCTAAGACAGAGCCCTGTTAATGGTCAGACTGTCCTCTACCAGACAAGTCATTTTACTTTAAAACATTTTATGTCATAGTGATTCAGGAAGAACTCTGACCACAAGAGCCAGTGAGTCTTCAGAACAGCTTGCATAATTGGATCTGGTGTTTCCAATGGAAGCTATCTTTAAATTTGTTAATGTGTAATATAACCCATATGACATATTGCATGTCTGTTTTATACCATTTCAGGAGAATGGACTTTCAGACAATGCGAATGCTTTTGGAACGAGTTTATTATGATGTAGTAAGTTGTATATTGGTATAGACATTTGATCTTGGGCTTGGAGTCCAGGGGGGCAGTGTCATGCCTTACTATTTTTTTGGTGAGGTGATCCCCTCAAAGACAACCAGCCAAGAAGAGCTGAATCTCATACAGTAGGGAAAAGGGAAAAACATGAGGTGGAAGTGTGTAACAGACATGAACTGACCTTTTGGAAGTTTGATAATGAACAGTATGTTCAAATATGCATGGTATCTTCATTTGGACTGTTGGACAGTTGGAGCCCGCCGAGTTACCTGGAAAGTGCATTTTTGGGGGGAGATGTAATGAATAGAAATTCATATGTTTCAGTAAATAGTTTACTGCACATGTCAGGCTGCCCTACAGGAAGTTGACCACTGTGTGAGACTGCAGTTGGTTGTTATTGAGCAAGCTATATGTACAAGAACATCAATAAGCTTGTGATACTAAAATGAACCCGATGGATTCATGTCTGTTATTTTATAGATTTCCCAATGACATTAGAATTACCTCTCCCTAAATTTGTTTTAACAAGCTCCAATTGGTCCACTGAAAGCCAAGTCAACATAATGTGGGTAAATAGGTTTATGTATCCTTCCTTCAGATTTTAAGGGAAAAGCTAAAGAAGAAATAATTGAGTTAACCTTTTTGTGGTTTCGGTTATCAGGTGTTTGTACTCAGAATGCCTAACTTTGTGATGATTATAATCCAAATCTTACCCCCTCTCAGGAGGGTTGTTGAATTGTAATGCTTTTAACCTACATTTAAGCAAATCGATACTTTTCAAATCTCCTCAAAGAAAGGTGGCAAATTAACAAACACGCTCAATTCCCTCATGGTTGCTTGAATATGAAATCAATCTGTTTCTCTGCAGAATAACAAATTAGTACAAATGCTGTTTTATCTCATTTAATTTTTAATTGCCAGATGTAATTATTTAGTTCAGTCTACCCCCTAATTTGTCATTTAAACAGAATAATGAGCATTACTGCTGCAATGAAACATTTCATCAGTATGGGCCGTTACTTACTCTGATGCATTTAAAGCTGAGCAACAAATGTAACTATTTAAACTTGTTACACTGTGTTTTCCATTGATGTCAGTGAACATCAAACACAGCATGTTGCATAAGAACTAAAAACTGCATTCATTTGTTTCTCAAAGATGAGGATGTCATTAACTACAGCAAGCAGAGCAGAGACCACAGGTCTTGATAGCCGATCTTAATGATATCCAGCCCCATGCAAGGCCTCTCATTGTCTCTTTTATTTGGTGCTGGAAGGAAAACGGAAAGGTACAGGAAAGGGCTGTACATTGAGCATGTGCACAACTGTGTAGTTGACTGTGAGAAAGAAAGGAATATGGTTGCCCTGATTGGTCAATTACAATGTAGGCAGGTACATTGAACTGCCAGGAGGGCCCTTCTCACTGAGACCAGATGTGGGAGAGAGGGAACTGCTTTGAATGGATCACTGTACCCCTGAGCAAGACACTCACAGCCAAATGCCCCAATAAAGATTAAATGAAATGTGTTTCAATATGTTTAAGATTTGAGAAAGATAAAGGCCATTACAAATTCCCCTGGATAAGATATCTGGCAGCAAATAACTAATGAATGTTGAAAGAACATCTGACACAACTATTTTGGGGTCTGACCTGATCTAATCCCAGATCTGACTGGTTTCTGGTTGTCATGTTAAATTTTAATTGTAAGTCTGTAGGGGAGGGGGTGGACTTCAAGAAAATCAAAGCAAGACAATGTCATTCTAAAGCTTTACCCTCTGTTATAAAGTTATAGCACAGTATTTTCTGTTATGGTACCACTGTACATATAGTGTGGAGAGAAAATGCAGAGTAACTACCTCTGCTGAATCCAGCTGCACTCATTAAATTTACAGGACTCTTAATCTTTGATTCAGTGACTAAGTTTTTAAATATTAATGAATGAGAAAAAATCTTTCTATTTTTACTTTGCATTAGTCACCAAGTGAGTGATTTTCAAAAGAAGGCAAGAACTGAGGGCTTACAAATAGCAAATTCATGTCACTATGACAGATTTTTAGAAATGGTCTTTTTCTTGTGGGGATCATGGTTGTTTGAAAGCATCATGTTTTTCTACTGTGGAATTTGGTCTTTAGAACAAGGCAGCATCATTTTCACAATACTGTACATCCTAAAAAGGTTCTAAATACCACCAAAAGAGGGTAAATCACTAATAATCATAGGGGAACCGTTTCGGTTCTATATGGAACCACTACCAAACTATTTGGTTCTATACTATACTACCATTTTTTGGTTCTATATAATATCAAAAAGTTTCCCCAATGATTACCAGCAAAGAGATCCTATAGAACATTTTAGTGTAGGTGTCGCTTAAAATAGCTGTTCTTTGGTATTATGTTACAATGTAAAAATGATTGCCATCATATTTGTAATGACACAATAAAAAAAGCTACATTTAAACTGATTCGGAAGCCACTTAGTGAATCCTACACTCTCAGTTTTTTATTTTTAAATTTTAGTATTATTTGTAGATGCAGTGCCACCTATTATTGAGATGAATGTGAGATTTGATTTTGTTTGCCATTGTCACTTATTAGAGGTGTGCCCAACATGACAAGATTTGAACTTGACATCAAAGCAGGATTTCATTCAGTTGATCGTTGTCCTCTTTCCAGTTATTATAATGTGTGCAGCTGCTGACATCATCCGTGACATCATGCTGGCTGCTCACCGTAGGAGACTGACCAATGGCAGTTACATCTTCTTCAACATCGAGCTCTTCAACTCCTCATCTTATGGTAAACCCATTCCTCTGTCTACCCTATCTTCTCAAAAATGGAAATATATATTCCTATTCCCCTTGTAGAGCAGGTGCAAAACTATTAATAAAATAATACAGAGCAACTAGCAGTCATTAGGGAGCTGTTTTGCATTTTGAAGCCAGATTGGTTGGAACTGCATCCAGGCATAAGTATGGGACAAGATCAAAATTCAGCATAACTTAAGTGTACAACACAACTTTTTCTCAAAGAATTCCACCCTGAGGCAATGTGAATCTTATTCTGATGCAATCTTTTATAAAGAATTCTGATCACTGGTCATCTTCTTTGCCTCTGATATACAGGGAATGGATCGTGGAAGAGAGGAGACAAGTATGACATGGACGCCAAGCAGGCCTATGCCACTCTCAACACACTGACCCTCCTCCGGACTGTCAAGCCAGAGTTTGAGAATTTCTCAGTGGAGGTCAAAAAGTCAATCCAAAAAGTGGGCATGAGACATCACGACAGTGACAATGTACGTAATTGTCCCCACAAAACACCAAATGTGACCCAAATGTTGCTAACTGTGCTTCTGAACTGTAGTATGTAATATTTTATGTAATATTTGTATGCAGAAATTTCCAATTATTGTAATCTAAAGCCATCTATCTGTTTGCGTATTGTTTTGATAATGATATTACTGAACACCTGATTTAGCCTGGTAAACGTGAGTGATGTGTAGGGACAGAGGCTCTCATGCTCAAATCAAGGCAGTGCAGGCACTCAAGCTTATTTGCATTCCCTCATGGCCTTATAATAGATTCCTCTACAGAAAGTCTGAAGGGTTACACAGAAGACTGTTTTGCCAAAAGCATCCAATGTTCCAACATTTGATTGCCTCCATCCACAATCGTACAGTACTAAGTAGCACTGACAGCCAGTAGATGGGCATAAGTATTATTTTAGCATGTGTATGTGAGCTGCAGGTGTATTGATTATAGGGTCAGTGTGAATGATTTCTCTGTCCTAACAGTGAAAAACTTTTGCAATATGCAATGTGAAGTATTTTGACATCAAGATTGAATTGAAACTCAGTATTAGTTTGGTCTTCAGCAATGTTGGAAAACTGTAAAGACAGAATTGCCTCAAGTAGTTGTTCCGCCCTTATTGGAGAGAGACAGTTTTTTCATCTGGAAAGGAAGACTGTAAAGTTTGTGAATGCAAACAGTTTTTACTTTATTTTTTCAATGAATTCAAAGGACATGCCCTGAGCACAGCGTGGAGTAAGTGCTGGAGATGTACCTGGTTTCTGTTAATCAGTTTAGCCATGCACCAGCCCTTTTTCCATTCTCAGTGTTTGCAAGTGCACATATTTGTGGCTTATTTGCTTGTCACATTCAGGGGTGAAATGTGAGCTTTTGTGCGGTTGACAAACACGCTAATTGTGAGGACCTTCCCGGAAGACTTCTGCTGTGGCAGCAATCTCACTTGCTTGCTATTAACGTCATTACTGGAGCCAGGTTACAGCCTGAAGGAGGGCCAGCAGCTAAATTATAATTAGTGTTATTATCTTATCTTGTTGTTGCTCAAACTAATTGTGGTAAATGGGTATTGGACCTGGAAGCATCTGAATGGCTTTAAGACTTTAATTTATTTGAGTGTTTGGCAAATAATTAGGCTTCTGGGTAACCTTTCAGTGCATTCTTACATGCTTCAATATAGTTTCTCCCATCGTACTTTGCAAAAAATATTTGTTAATCTTTTCTGTTGGCCCTTTCCAAAATCATCCTCAAAGTGTCAAGGCTCGATTCTTTTAGACAGGTCAAAAATAACAGAAGCATTAATGAGGATCCTTCAGGAGTCCCCCTGTTGAAAAAGGCTAAACATATTGAAGAAAATAAAGTGTAGAGTAAAAAAGCTAGAAAATATTTTTATTATCATTTAACTGATTCCCGTACAGCAGTGGTTGGGTAGCAATGTAGTGTAATAACTGAGGAATTTGGCTTGCAACAAAGAACTTGGGTTTGCAAGTTCAAATTCAGGGTTGGGCACTGCTTCTATATCCTCCAGCAAGGTACTTAATGTGAATTGCTGTGTTTGATATGCTGCCACCTGTCAGATAATATTTAAGAAATAGAAGTTGCATAAGTCATTGATAAGGGCATCTGTTATAAAATCAGTAAGAAGTACAACAATTAATGTAACTAACATTTAAATTAAAAAGTGAAATCTGTTCCCTGATAGCTGAATATGTTTTTGAGTAATATTAAAATTATGCTTAAGGTAAATATTAGCTTTTTACATGTTGACTGTGCTAGCTATTGATGACTACTAATATGCATGGTTCCTATATATCTGATCCCTGATTGAGCCCTCAGTGATATGAGAAACATATAATCTCTTTTTTGTGTTTCTGCATTTGTATTTTCCATGGACTTCAACTCCACTCCTCCCACGCCACATTTTGAACACCCCTCGCTTTGCACTTGGAAGGCTTGTGCTCTGAAATACTGTAAAGCATGTATCCAAGTAACAGCATGCTCCCCCGCTTCTGTTGTCCTTGACAACCACAACTACCAGTGTACAACATTAATGTTAAATATTGTAATACACAGCAGGGCAAATACATCTTTGTTTAAGTGAATGAGTGACTCTTGTTCTGTTGGTTTTACAACACTCACTGTATTTTTGGTATTCAAGGTCTGCAAAAATAATTAAAAATTAGATAATTAGTATTTCCACTTGAATAAATTTATTAATATAAAGGAATTCAATCTAATACATTGATTGAATTAATATTATACCTTTTCACAACTCATCTCCTATAAATGTTTAAGTTCTGAATACATAACCATTGAATATGATATCATACTAATCCTGTTGCTCAAATTTTGAGCATGGTTTATAATATTAAATTGTGACAAAAGAGAAACTGCAGTTGTTCAGAAAAGCTGCTAGCATCACCTTTGTGTCATCTATGTACACTGTTAACTTGAGCGCATATCAATGCATCTGTTCCCCAGACAACTGAATATGTGAGCTGAATACTAATAGCTTTGTTACAAAGTGAATACGAATATTCAGAAATCGAATATTGCAAGTCTATACAGATTTAGCAAATCCCAGTTATGTAGGGATTCAGCAAACCTTCTCAATGTGGTATAAGACTCTGCAAAGACAAAGATTTGTTTGTTTAATTATTGTTGTAGAATAAACTGATTTCCAGTTGAGTCCTTTTCAGTGGAGAACACATAAACAAGCACACTAATCCACTAAAAGCTGTTCAGTGCCTTACAGATGAACATGATTTTGTGGGGGAACATGAGGTAGTCATAACACCAGAATTTTTGATAATTAGTTTTCTACATTCTAGGTGTACAATTTAAATTAAAATTAGTGAACTGAACAGTCTACTTGAACATGAGGAAGAAACTCTGCCATGTTTACACCAGGGTGAGAACTGTAATGGAACTGTGGCAGTGCACTGGGATTGAAGGACTTCACCTGTACACCTGTACTTATTGTCTTCCAGGACACTATCTATTTAGGACATATTTTTCAGATCTATTTATATTCTAAATCTCAGAACATGTTTTGCCAAGCGCTTAGCAGTTTCTGCTTTTTCTTCTCTGGCTGCAACCACAGTATGCTGTCTGACTTTTCACTGTAATGAGGAAAATGACATGCAGCTGCTCCTCTCAAACCAGCCCCGAAACACAAGGCAAAGCTGACCTGGACAGACAGGGCAGAAAATAAGACCATAATCAAAGAAGCTTAAAGCTCAGTAAAGGGAGGAAAAAGCTGTGTAAGAGTCATCTGTGCTCTAATGAAGATGGCAGCTCGGTGAAGCCTTATGACGGAGACTGTAATTGCTGAAGAATTCCCCATTTACTCAAGACAAGTTGCAGCTGTTTTATATCAGACCATTTGGCAAGGCTACTTAGCAATGAGCTGGTCGGTGGAGTGGATGCGTTTGGTGTCTGTTAACACCCAACAGTCCCCTGGCATTTACCAGATAACCCTAATACAAGCTTTCACTTCCTACCTGTACCTTTTCTGCTCAGGTCAGCACGCAGCTGAGCAGCATGTCCCTTAACATCAGTTATTCTTAAATCAATTATTTATAATGACTTGAGTAGACATAGAGATCAGGACATAGGTTTGAATAAATAGTTATGAACGTGCAGCAAAATTTTCAAAAGTACAAACACCAAAATCCTCATGTATGAGTGTGTTTAACAACATTAATACAAATTTAACATCTTCCAGCTTCCTTTTCAGTGTTTGTGTTTTGGTTTAAAAAATATTATGTTTTGTGACTTCAGGGAGTAACCAAAAAAGTTAAATGCTTAATATGCTATGTTTTGCTTCTTTTCAGGTCAATATTTTTGTTGAGGGTTTCCATGACGCTTTGCTTCTATATGCAATGGCTCTTCTGGAAGTCATGAAGAATGGCTCCAATAAGACAGACGGAGTACAGATTACACAACACATGTGGAACAGAACTTTTGAAGGTACAACATGAAGCACTTGCTCTTGTATTATTTTGTCATTTGCGCCTCACTTTGACATATGCTTTCCAATGGTGATAAAACATGCACCAAGTGTAGCAGTAGCCAGTATTGCATGTCAGGTGATACTGAAGCCCAGTGGAGCAATGGATAATTTTACACTTGATCAAAGACTGGGAATGTGATCTAAAGCTCAGACTGACAAATCTAATTTAGTCTGTGCATGTCTCTTGTGCATATGCGTGCAATTTATTTAATTAATTGGACCAATTCTGTCAGTTTTGTCAACACCTTGAGATCAACTATCATTTTCAGCAATGAAAATATATTAATTGTATCAGTCACATCATAGTCTATAAAAAGATCTTGACAATAGCTCAGGTCTTAAATGCATGTATCCTTCATTTCCTCTGTATCTAATCGCCTTGAGATTCCCTATTTTGCTCTTCTGAGACAGCTCTGAGACTTCTAAATCTAATTAAGATGTGGTGGTGTTTGAGCATTAGGCCTCACTGAAAAGGAAAAGGGCTCTTTAGGCTGGTTAAATAGCTGTTAGCGCCTCTGTTGCCAACACACAGTGTGAAATAACATTGTTGTGTTCAGCAGGTTCCTAAAAAATAGGATCGCGTTTTCTTGTCAAAAGAAATAATATTTTAGAAATGTCAAGAATTTGGGAACACCAACGCAGGGATGAAATTGCAATTGCCGGGGCAATGCCAACAAAAACACCTAGAGACGGATGTGATTTCCTATTGTATTGGCCATCTGGAATGTGTTGACTCTTGTTCTTGTTTTCCTTGGAATGCAAAGGTCTTATTGCTAATTAATTTTCTCATTCTTGGAATTCCATGGCATAGGAATTGCAGGTCCAGTGTCCATAGATTTCAATGGTGATAGATACGGGGATTTCTCTGTGATGGCTATGATGGACCATGAAGAAGGCACCTATGAGGTAAACACATTCATCTATAATGTTTTTGCCATGGAGAGTACACATTTAACTATGTGTCCCCACAAAATGCCACATACCTAAAGTTGTATGGCCAAAGACTATAGAAGGCACCAGCCACCCCCAGGTGGGTGCTACACACTGAGCACAAGAATGCTCACCACACAGCTGCAGTGGAGAGGGAGTGAATTATTAAGTTAATTAAATTGAGGGACTTGGGTGGTCAGGTTGAGAGATCCATCTTGGAAAATTTGCAAGCACTACTCTTCATGGTAAGTGGCATGGGTAGGGGTGGTTCCAAAGGGGACTTATGTCATACTTTCGCCATGGTCATTAATGTACTAAGAACACTTTATGAAGATACAGTTAGTGTGAATTATTACTATTTTATTTTAAAATATTTAGCTTGTATTTCCATTTTAATCAATAAAAATCACATTTAAAAATCCTTGTTAGTTTACATGTCCTTGGTCATTTTCAATCAGTGTGATTATTAAATGTTTATATGTTTATATTATTAAGTATTTTAAAAAGCCACTGCATTGCAGCTGAAGTGGGATACAGGTGTCAACTATTTATTAAGATGAGGGGGTCCGAGGCCACAGGGGTATTGAGATAAAAAGGTTAGGGAATTTCAGCTGTAGGACATGATAATGCCCCTGTAAGCTGTGTGTCTCTGTGCTTTCAGGCTGTAATTAACTACTTCGGCATTAACGGGAGTTTTCAGATGCTGCCAAGATTTAACAACGACCGGTTCACTCTGACACACAGACACCAAACCGCTCCGACGGATTACGCCAGCAAATCATGTAAAGTCTCAAAATGATTTTCCTCTTGTCTGTCAATCCAAGGAGGACCGTGGGGAAAAGCATTATTGACCTGCAGAACTAGCTCAGATAACATCTCAGTGCCTGATTGGACTCAAACATAAAAAAGTCATTTATTAGAAGAATGGCTTGCTGAGGTTAAACCTGAGCATGTGGGCAGGGACCCTGTTCAAACAATATTTATGGAATTCAAATGAAATGTAAAAAATTGTAATCATGTCTGACTCATACTTGCCAACAAAGAAACATGAAAATAGGGGAGACTTTCTCTTCAAAGCAGAGGGTTACCTCTCTCAGATTTTCACTCTCCAGACTATCCATGTCTGAATGTAATAGCAAGTATAAAGGTAAAGTGTAAAGTAGTTGATGTAAGCACTGGTCTAGAGTCCCTTTTCTCTTTGCAAAAATATGATGTCTTCCAATCTCAATCTCAAAAAATGTGCACTGTATGTAGGTATTCTTTGAATGTTGAGATTTGTTTAATATGTTCTCACAATTGGGGTATCTGTTCATGTGATAAACAGCACAGCAGACAGGTAGTCTTCTTCTAGTCAGCTTCTTCTCCAACAGTTTCCCTTGCTTTTCCAAGCAGGTGGACTAGGAGTGTCTGCTGTCACCGGTATCATAGTTGGAGCACTCCTGGGGACTGCATTGTTAATGGCATTCTACTTTTTCAGGTTAGTATTTAATTCAAATTGGAAGACTGCAAGCTCATCAAATTAAGCAAATCTTTTGTGCTTGATTGGTGAGGCTGGACCATTATATATAGTTATAAAGAAAAATATTGTTGCATAATGTTATCCATGTAAATTTTCAGAATCCAAATTAAATCAAAATGGAGGTGAAAAAACAGAGCCAAAAGAACAAGTTAGTCTCTCTCAACAATGAAAATTGTGCTCCATGGGGCAGTCAGGGGATTGTAAAGCAGATGAAAAACAGGAGAGGAATCTAGGAATTTTACTGCTTTTCGTCTCGAAGGCAAATTCTTTAACCTTTGAATTTTGGAAAATAAAACTCTCTCTTGCTTTCTACCTATCTTTATTTGTTGGGAATGTCAGCAAACAGTAAATCATCTAAGCATTTAAGACAAAAGTCTTTCTGTGTGTATCTATATAGTCAAACTATTTCTGGAGCATATTCAAACAAAGAAAAGCACAATGAAGCTCGTGAGAATTATATAATATAGACATAGTATAATGTGCCAAACCCACTGTAATCATTGTCATAGTCATGTCTGTTTTGGGGCATCATAGTTGGATATAGTTATTGCTGGACTGAAAAATAAACTGTAGATGAAAGAAATCAAGTAATTAAGTATTTTAGCCTTTTTTTCAGATACTCTGCATACCCAGTAGAAATAAATGGCTGTTTCCGAAAACCTGGAATGGAGAATGATTTTTTTCTTCAGCTCTAGTGTGATGTTTGTTTTAGTGACATAGCCTTGCCTTTTGCTCAATCAATAGTGTTGTTTTACAGGAAGAACTACAGGGTAACGATTGAGAGGCGATCGCCGCGGGACTGTGGTATTGGGAAGCACCGACAGCTGCGGGAGGACTCCATCCGATCAAGCTTCTCCACAGCTTAGGGTGCACAAACAGCCATCTCTGTTCTCATTCCCTTGGAAAAGAATCATGGGGTTTTCACCAAAGCATGTCAATTTACTCCAGTTGTTTAAACAGACATTTTGAAAATCTTTTTTCCACTTTCTTAAACTCAGGAAAGTCGTCAATCACATGCTGTTACTGATCACAAATAAAGAGGGAAATCATATTTTTTGTATTACCATTTTATTTTGTTTCTGATGTGAGTGGGAAGCTGTTCAAAGTCCATAACGGGTATGTGGCATCAATCACAGCCTTGTGTGTTCAGATTATTGAGTCATTGTAACACCTGATAGCTCCATCCCTCCCGTAACCTGTAATAAATTTTGATGTATGTGGTAACATGCTGCTCAGTACCAACTGTACAAAAGCACAAAGCTTGCTGTATATGGTTATAAAATTAATTGTATTTTAATTTATATTTCTGCAGTAAGGAAAATAATTAAATAAATATGTTAATGAGATTTTCTCATGCTATTTTGCACCGTAAATATCCAGAAATTGTGAATCAAACAGAAAGGACTGAGTGGCAGACTGAGTGAAGACCCAGGCGAAAAGAGAGATGGATATAGGAGATATGTAGATCGTCCCACACTGGACTTAAAATACCTTCCCACTCTTCCACTGATTATGTGATAGTAAAGCTACATTTTGATACTAGAATAAACCTGTCGTGAAGCTGTGTTCATCCACTGGAAGCAAACACTGCATGTTAAATTGCTTTGGCCTGTGACAGAATAAGCTTTAGGAGGAAAGTACCCATATATTTACTGTAAAAATCCACATCTCCATTTTTTTTTTTACAAATCCCATGCCAATAAAAGACATCATGTTCAATAGCATGTCTGAAACTAGTTAACTTCAATCATTTTTGAGAGCTATTCTGTCTATTTCCTCCACAGGCAAAGTGAAAATTTATATTTTAACTTTAATATAATTTCATGAGTATTTATTTTTCTAGCATTTTCATATAGCAACAAAATTTGTGTTTTTATAAGCTTGCAGTGAGTAATCTTCATGTCTATCCTGTACAGCTTGCTCATTTTTAATTTATTAAACTTTGAGGTTCTAAAGATTTTTCTGATGGATCTGAGGTTTTAAAATAAGCATAAGCTCAAAGCCTACATTTGACTACATGTCTTACTGTTGACTAGATCCAGAATAAAATGTGATTTGGTTCTTACCTTCACCAGAGACTTGAACATTATTAGTTTGATTTTTGGTGATACAGCTAAACTTCTGTACCATTCAAATCACACCTTTTCAATTTGAATGAATCTTTTGAATCAAGATATAATCGATAATAGATTAGACGTAGGAGCATGTCTTAGCATTACTTGTAAAGAATAGAATTTGAGAAAATTAGAAAGATGGAAATTCAGTGTGACTTTCAATGTGACAAGTGACAAATTCAACTACAATTTAGAAATGTATTTTTTGCAGTTAAAAAGGCTAATCAGACTTATGAAACAATTTAACTGAATCTAATCACACTTTCCATTGATATAAACAGTTGAAAATCAACACCCCCCTCCCTAATTTCTGTGCAGGGACCCACTGAACAGCAGTGAGCTTTGAAAGCAGTGACATCATGCAACAAACAATGGTACCTACATGTGTGCAATAAAGATTTACAATGGATTGTTTGATACATTAACAGATGTATTATTCATAAAAAGTACTACACAATGTCATGACATTGCAAAGACTGTTATTCACTAGCTTTATACTTACATACTTGTATCATGTGCTGCTTTTCTTGCTTAATAGCCTTGCATTTCCTGAAATATATATATATATATATAATCTTGTTTAGTATCTATATGTACATATATATTTGTTTTGACAACTTTCACATGTACATATGGTATGTGCTATATTACTTAATAGGAGGATCAGCTGTTGCATGATTTGATTATGTTTCCATTTTAAAAATATTTATAGCTGCAAAAATGTGGGAAACTATTTATACTATGTTGTACTATATACACAGGGGTGCAAGTGTGGTGATGTTGAAGAGATTATCTAGTCAGATGTATTTTGTTGTAATTTTTGAGATGAGCAAAAGTTATGAAACTCCATTCCCAGTTTCTCCTTTCTTTTGTGGTTCTATATAATTGTTATCTCAAACAGTAACAGCCTTATGTAATGTGAAAAGGATAGGCTTACTGGAGAAATCTACTGGTGATTTTATCATTAGCATGTTAGGTGTTACGTGCAAATAACATGTTGCAGAACAACCTAAACAAAACATGTAATAAAAATGTATGTATAAAAGTGTATTCAGAGTTCATTGTAGGCAACTCTCATTGGATTGTATTTCATCTGTATCATGTTAAGCACACATGATCCAATTGTTGGCTGTAGAACGAAGATATTATCATAATCTGTAGCCTTTAGCCTACAGTTATTTGAGCCTTAAAGAGTCAAAACTGTTGCTAAAGCTAACCATAGCCTCTCCATTGTATGTAAATGCATGCTGTTAGCCTCCATTGCATAGATAGTACATATTCCTGAGCTGTGGTCTTCATTCCTCATCCTGGACAGCCACAGTGTATGCTGGTGTTTGTTTTCACCTGCAATTCCTCAACCAGGTGCTGAGTAACAACAAAAACCAACATCCACTACAGCTCTAGGAATGCAGACTAGGAAAGAGGACAACAGAATGTAAGTCTTAAGCCAAGCCTGATAAATTGATACATTCTTTAACAATCCTGAAATAGAAAGTGATTAAAATAGTGAACTGATAAAATGATTGGTTTTTCAGCTTTTTAATGTTGAGGCTATGCTTATTCCCCATCATTTTCAGTAGTGTAGTTAAGACAAGCTATCATTGATTGATGTCAATATTTTGCAAAATGGCAAGGTTGTAACTTTCATTTGACAATCCTGTTTACTGTGTAGTACTGTAAGCCTCCATGATTTTTCCTGATACACATGTAAGCATCTGAACAATGAATTCTGATATGGGATGTATATATTATTTGTCTGAATTAAAACATGAGGAAAATAGTTTGGTTCTATGTTCTCTGTAGATTAAGTATTTCACTTTAATTATATATCTATGTTTGGTTGGTTTTTAGCTGGTGTTGTGCTAGTTAAGGGTTTTATGAATAAATGTTACATGACATGGTGGCACCAACTCCACAGTGTTCACATAAAAAACAAACAGAGTCAAACAGGAACATTTTTCAATTTTTCAATTTAGTTTGCCAAACCAAAGTCTGCAACTGGGAAAAATCATTTCCTGTGTTTTCTTTTAATTGAAAGTGCCTAGACCTCCATTGAAAAATGTCAAATGTGAGATGAAGTTGATGTACATGTATTTTTCTCTGGAAAACATTGGGAAGTGTGGCCAGCGAGGTGTTAGGCCCTGAAATTTCCAAGAGTTTCAGCTTGAGTAGAAAACATTGAGTTTCAGCTTGAGTAGAATATACACATAAAGTGCATATTCATACACTTTATTGCTAAAATACTTTTTGACGTCAACATTTCTGGAACGCAGAGATATTTAGAAATATCAGAAACAGATCATTTTTGACAAAAGTTTTTGTTAAAGCAATTTTGGGATACCTTTTAAACATTAATACTATTTAGCATTTTTTGAAGATGTGTCATATTGAAGAAAATAAATAAATTCAAATAAATATATGTCAAAATAGTGGCCTGGAATGTTTTTAGACAGGGAAAAAACTAACTGCATGCCCAAATCTTTACTAAGCTGATACATATACAGAAGGGCAGTATATTAAAAGTAATGAAGTCCAAACAGTGTATATCATAGAAGATCTGAAGCCGAACCAGCTGAAAGCTTTTAGAACAGAAAAATGGGTCTGTTCCATTTACTAAGGAGCTATATCAACCCCTTGAATCATTTTATTGATTTGACAAGTGTCACACCTATCCTATTATGGCATATGTCAAATAAAATAAATTGAAGACCCATGCTCACATTTTATTGTATGTGCATTCCATGATTTGGAATGTGTGGTTACTGAAGGGTAGGCATCTTACTTTAAAACATCTCGCATGGATAGTTTACTAAATGCGAAGCTTCATTCATGGGTAAACCATGTTTGATATGATCATGTATCATATTCTGTTTTTACTAATTATAAAAAAGGTTGTCCTTGGAAATGTGTAATTTTGCAATCATAGCAAGAATGTGTTTTACAGGAGGATTTACTACAGTGTGCAGGAAAAACAAAATCTTAAGTTCTCAGAAATATATTCTGGCAATGTAATGTTATTTTTTGTTAACATTTTCCTGATATGCAATAGTCAAGACCCATTGTCTTTCATGTGCATAATATTTAATGTAGAAACCTGAACTTTCACCTGACATTTTACAGTTATATTTAATCGATGTATAGAAAACTCCCTTCCGTACACAAGAACGTGAATAACTGCATTACTGCACAATGTTAGCTAATAAAATATAAAATGCATCACGCATCAACTGCCTGAGTGTACTCAGATTTCCAATCGTCCTCCTTACATTTGCATGCAGCTGTGTTCAGAAGTGTTTAAAACATGTGAATACATTCCAATTAGGAATGTCAATCAGCTGTTTAACTCAAAAATTACTTTGCAGAGAAGTCGGGTTTCTAAAATATTATTTAAATCTAAAGCTGACTCTGGGAAAATGACTAAAATTATACAATAGATATAATGTTAACAATTAAAATAATTTCTCAGTGGAGAATATAATCATTACATAAGTATTTGGATACATTAATAAATAACATATTACCACACTGGATATTTTTTACACATATTTTGGATTTACATAATTAGTTTGCCTCAAATGAAAACAAACTATGCACTTCAGATATATGACCTCTGAAAATGAGTACAACTATGTTCTGATATTTGAGCACATGTTGCAACTTATCTCATTTCTCCTTTCCCACTGATTTGTCTAAAATATCTTTTATTAAATGTTCATACAATTCAGATTTATACATAGGTTTCACAGTGTTCTGTTTGGTAACCTATTTATAACTAATAATCTGTGCGATAACAGCATTTGTTTGATGATAGCTGTTCAACAAGGCCCTTCAAATATAAGAAACATATCATGCATATTGTTAATAAATTTTCCATATCAGACATAGTCAGTGACCAGACTTTAATTTGCAAAACCAAATATGGAAACAGTATCTCTCCATTTCATTCAAATGTCAACAACACTACTGTGTGCCAGTACAAAACCATATTTTGATCCAAAATCAAACATTTGTTTTGTTCAAAGATAGGAATTTTGAGTTTTCTATTTCATTTCACCTTTATTCAAAAATAAAGATTTGTTTGAAGACAGAAATACTGCAGTGGGAAATGACATTTTGGACCAATTTCAGCCTTTGATTCCCAAGCTGTTGCTTATGGTATATATTATCAGTTGCTCTAAGGCCTAATCCTAAATTGGAAGAATTAGGTGAATTTGAAAAATTGTATCAAACTAAAACAGTGCTCATTATCCTGCACGAAAGGTATGCTTGTCTTGTTGGGTACAACTGATAGCTTAATTAGTAAACTAAATAAACACCAAAAATGAATTATTTTGACAGCAATAAGTTCACATCCATCATAAATTATTGAATTCTTCATAAATTATGGAGTGTAAATCTATAAATAAATCCTGGCTTACATGGTAGCTGAGAGAGAAATGACCTCCTGCTTGCACATCACTACCATTAATACTTTATAACATCATCAGGTCATGAGGAATAAGCGCAGTCTTTGAAGTGAGCTGCTGATAGAACTGATGCACAACGTGTCCCGTGTAAGAAATGGTGATTGATAGATTGGGGTCTTGTGAAGGCCCACACAGAGTGAGTCTCTGCTTTCTGGGTGATTGGTAATGCTGAGGGCTTTTTGAAGCCCAGCATTGCCCACAAGTAGAAGTGAACAATATGCAGCTTTGCTGGATATTTGACAGCAACCAAAAAAAAAGATGCCTGGCCAACCAGCAGAGGTTCCTCAAGACCAGTGACACAGGGGATCCCAACTGGCTTAACACCTATTCCTCCCTAGCAAGGCTGACCTGGTGGTTGCCTCAACAATGTGGACCCTGAGCAGTAGCTGGTAGCTGGTAATGGTGTGGACTCAAACACCAAGCCACAGGACCCACAGCTGCACTCCAGACAGGCTGTTTTACTCCATGAGCTACCCATGGACCCTGGGTTATGTTTAAGGAGTCAAAGAAAATGTTTAGCCATTTCAAACCGTTTTATAGTGAGGGAGATAAATAATTCATTCTTGGTTTGCCGCTCTTTTTTAACCATAATGCAACAGAGTGCCACAGTGAGAGCTTGATCTGAGAGCTGAGCTCCCTGTGTGGGGGCAGTAACACAGTCCTGGCTCTGAGCTGGAACAGAAACTGAAAATTCATAACAATAAAATAACATATTGTTCAACTGATATTGTTTGGCAGTCTTTCAGAAAGCTGCCCGTATCCATGCCATGGTAGAATAATTACTCATGTTCTGCCTGAGAAAACAGCAGGAATAGTTCAGTGTTCAGGATGGGTGCATAACACCTGCAAGCAGTTTGCGCAAGAACAAAATTAACATTCTGTGTTACATGTCTTTGGTGCACCAAGTGTTCTTTTTATCCATGACAGGTTGAAGGATTCCCAAAAAGTCTTTGGGTAAGGTTCTGTGTGCAGAGTAAAGGTCACTAACGAGCTTGATGTTATGCTGGACTGAATTTTGTCTTTAAAATCAGCAGCAAAGCTAGATACAAGCACACAGGCAAGGTGAGTTAACTGCAAAATCAACTACACTTAAACTGATCAGTGTGACATTGAAAACCAATGGGGGTGGATCTTCAAGGACGGGACTGGCTGCCCCTGGTGTAGGAGAACCTTAGGAGACCATTTTCTTCAAGCTATCCTGCAGTACACTATGAGGTCCTGATGGTCATCCTGTCATGAGTGACGGAAGTGATCAGCGAGGCCCTTTTGTCTGCTTACCAAGAGCAGAACAATCCACTGTGTAAATGTTCAACACATGCAACACAGAGATATCTCCAGAGCAAATGCACTGGACTGAACCGAGCTGTAGCACAATGACTGGGAGTCTATGGTATGTTCCAAGTAGGGAAATACCACAGGAGACAACTCCAAAGCTGGGTGGTTAGTATCTTGTACATTGGTGTACATATTATAATATGATAAAAAAATAATGAGATAAGCTAGCTAATTTATAAGCATGTTCCTGTTTTATTTAATACAGTAACAAAACTGGAGTATAGCCAAGGCCAATGTGGGTAATGTAACCTTGGATATGAATTTCAGGATATTTATTAAGAGCACCTTAAGATACAGGCCTTTACTGCCATGAACACATGATTATTGACATTTTATATCTGCTTTTCATGTCAGAACTGGTTCATAAAAGGCTGAGTAACTGCTTTAATCTCTACAGACAGACAGACAGCGATGTCCTTGTTGTGCTATACACTCATTAATCTAGAATATTCTAATGACTCCTGGACTCAGTGAGTCAGTGAGTCCCAAAATAATGATCAGAGAAGCGGTTCACAGGCATTCTATATCAATCACAGCTGATGTTATCAAAGGCACAAGGGATTTAAAGTATTTTGATACTGCTGTTACCTTTTTAACTACCAGGTGGCTGGCTGAATTCTTTCACTTGCTTTTAAAATGTTTCCTGGATTGAGGCAGGTACACTCATGAAACACTTTCAGAGCCTGTGGTCAGCCAAGACATTGTATTATTAAATAATTTATGACTTCATTTTTTATCAGAATTTAGGAGGGTACCACAATCACTAATAACAAAACCTTCAGGATCACATCACTTACTTCTGATTTATTATTTTCTTCTTAATTATGCAAAATATCTTAATATACACAACCCGATGCAGCAAGTTATCTGAAAGTCCATCATAATGTCCTGAAACATATATAAGATTTCTAGTTAATTACTTCTCTCAAAGTTTACTTACTATTTTACCAACATGTAGCATCATCAGATGCAAGTAACAGGTATGTAGTAAACCAATAATAAAAGATACTAGTGTACCACATTCTTCTCTATACTTAACACAAGTAAAGGCCAAAACCATGGACTAAAATTACAAACTTCCATTCTGAGTACTCAAAATAATTGTATATTCAATCAATGATACAGTTTACGTACCTTCAGCATGCTTTTGATTCAGTCATTTTTTATGGCAAAATTAGTCTTATGTTGTATTTCTCTGTTAAGCCTGAGCGATGACCTTGGTGATTCATTTATAGAGATGTCATTATTTTTTTCAGTTGATACTCAGAATTCTGAAAACAACAACTGAAATCACAAACCTACCTAAATTGTACTATCCTTGTACTAATAAATACAATTTGCTGACATTTGTTTCAGGTTAAAGACTGTGGTATAGAGGAGTGCATTAATAGAGGCATAAAGCTCACATTTAGGAAGAATACATTAGTTTTGCTCCAGTTCTCCCCTTTCATTTCCGTAATCTTAATGGCAGTGTTTTGCATCAAAGCAGTTCTTCCTGTCAAAACAACGGGGGTTTTTAGTCAATTATTCCTGAACTGACGTGTGTTCAAATAGCTTGTTCTGTTTTGGAGAGCGCAGATTAATTATTAATTGTACTGAACAGAACTCTACTTGTGCTCTGTGCTTTAAACACAAATGCATTGTATGATAATGTAAGGTTGTTTACATTTAATTTAATGTGAAAGCCGTTTTAACTCTAAATTATTGAACATTCCTCGGTGTCTTATAGATACATAAATTTATGTGGAAACTTACATCATCAACTAATGATAAATCTTGGGCAATGGTGAAAATTATTTTCAAATTCATTTCATAATTAAATGTTTGCTGCTTTACTATTTTAAAATAAAAAACAACTTAATCTCATTTAAGATTAAATACCCATTAATAGGAAAGCACTTAATAATTAGTGTATGAATTGTACTTGTACAATTAATTAGTATGGCAAAGTCTTTTGCATCATGCTTTTTCTCTGTGCTCAGAAAATATTTACTCAAATATTTTCCTAACCACTGACTGTACCAGTTACCAGTGGCTGACTGAGTTAGTTCATTGTCAGGAACGTAATTGTATTGACTAACAATGCTGCACTACCCATTTCAATGTATTTACTGCATACAAATCGTTACTTGTGCAGCATGTATCTCAGGTCTGGATGTACCCTACTGTGCTTGTTAAATGGAAGCAGGTTTCAAGTAAAAACTGGACAGAATTCACAGGTCGCTCAATGTGTATGCAAACCAATTTATGGACTCAGCTTCCAAGATTGTTTGTGCTTGGTGTTTTTACTTGCACATTTTATCAAATGTACATTTTATTTATTAGGTCAGCTGTTGAAAAAATAAGTAAAAACTGACTGACTTAGTCATCAAATAAGCTGCTATTTTCAGAGTTCTGTATTGGTAAGGCAACAACTGATGAGGCCCCACCAGAATAAACAGTTAAAAGTCTGTTAAACTCAGAAGTATTATTAAAATCTGGCAACCTGTGAAGGCCAGCATGGCACCTGGCTGTTTTCGACCAATATACTCCCTCCAGTGGTACTGGCAATTTTTTACTGGTGTCTATGATGTGAAAAGAATAGACTAATTGGCTTGAGAACCAGAGGAGTCACGAGTGAGGCTGCTTCTTCCTGGCTCACAGTGAGGCTAATTATATATTTCAGTTTGGAAAAGAAAAAAGAGGGAAATTTTTTAAAAATCTAATAATCATTTAGAGGCTCATTTAACATTGACTCTGTGTATATGCTCTGTATGATCTGCATTGTAATAATTTTATTAAAAGATTTTTCATGCATAAAAAATGAAGCAGGCTTTATCAAATTCAAATACTCCATTCTCTACTTTCATTTTGCCTTAAATTGGTAAAAGAGCTCACAATGCTCAATGCTCACAATAATTCAGCCTCCTAACTGAATGTGTTTCCTCCTATGTTTTAGATTGCCAGTGCTCTGATTTTGTTTTTGCTACAAGTTACTTTAGCAGAGAAACAGACATTTGCTTGTGAAATCTCGAAAAGCCATGGAAAAGTCTATGACAGTTAAAGGTAAATTACCGAAGGAGACAGCTGGATTTAAATTTAGCCTGTTGCCATGGTGTTGGGATCTGCAGTATTGTTAAAGCACAAAGGTGCTCTGCTGTGTGTCCTTGTGCCTATACCTGCAATTCATACCTGTGAGAACATCCTTAGCTGGACAGACTAAGAAACACATAACATTTGCTTGTACGTTTAAGGATTTCCTTCTTTAAGGATCTCCTTCACCCACACATCATGCAGTGATTGTAAAGCAGCACACTTCCTTGTTCAATGTCCCTTACATGACGAACACAAACAAAGCCAAACATTATACATACATTAAAATGAAAGAGATGATAGTGTTCACTTACAAGCATGCCATGAATTTCACACGTCCCATAATGTCATTCTCAATGTAATGTTGGATGAGCAATCTTAAATCCAATATTCAACACGTATGGACCAAATGGTCAGATACATTGTGTCATACCACCGATATTTTACTTCCTTTTATCAAATGGAAGATTGGGGGTGGACTATCATAGTACCATGTTCAGTCATGATTTTGTTTCACAATGAAATGCAATGGCATCAATAATGGTGGATTACGTTTTCTTTTGACAGAGTATAAATATGTAACACATTTTTTAGAAAATAAAAGGCACATAGTGCGTTTCAAAATGGCTGTATCTCATTTGTGACTTAAGGTGCCCAGCAGACAGCAGGGCAGTCAGTCATGTTAGTAGAGGATTGTGGTGAGAATGACTTACATACCCAGTATCATATGATTGTCAATATTATGTATCGTGTACAAAAATAATGAATTTAAAATCTAAAATCCATAAAAGAATGTAAAAAGGAGACAAATGTTTAACCCCATCTCTCTGGCTGGCAAGTGAATCCTTCCTGTAGGAAATGTGCTTCTAAGACAAATTAGACCAGCATTCCTATGTCGTTTGGTGCAGGTAGGTCATCTCATGTCTGAAATTTTTCTAAATGATGAAATGTTTTCCATGGCTTGCATTCCTTTGGTGCAAACGTGTATTTCCATCCCATGTGGCATCCATCCCTTTCATGTGGTTCCAGTTTCTGGCCTGAGCTGAAACATAAAGTATATTATACCAACACTTTGATCTGTGTAAAAATATTCATTACTTCCCTGTCAAAAATGTCATCAATGTAGTCTCACAGACAGATGGACTTCAAAGACTGAGTTTCCATTCACAAACGTAATTCTAAAACAACTTCAATTAGCACCTCACTCCACATTCATAGCTAGATAAAATAATATGTCTGCACCATAAATGGTGTGTGTTTTTACCACTGAAGCAGTGCAATACCAAAGTTTATGTTTTCCATAAACACAATATGCATTTATTAGGGGGTGTCACTCTGTCAGCTTCCTTGTAAAGTTCAATAAATGAAAGCAAGCTAAATACATAGCGGGCACTGTATGAGGACAACTGTACATCATTTATATTCTGTAAATGAGACAATGTGAGAATTGTGACTGCTTATGCACTAAGCAGCACTGCAGCTCAGGGTTAGACAGCCCTCTGACCTTATGAAACCACCATGGTAGTTGTGACTATACAAACAAATATAGCCCCGAGTGTAATATTTCCATTACCTTAATTTTCCATAATAGCAGCTATGAAACTGGAAATATCTGTGATATAATCTTGATTTATTGCTGTGTATGAGAAGTAAATTGGTATTGTGTTCTCTGTAGTTCTCAGTCCAACGTTTGATGGTCCTGTGATGAATTAAAGCAGCAGACAGCTCATCGCCTTGCTTTTTCACTTGTGCTCTGTTCCAGATCCAAATGCCCACAGAAGTTTCCCCATAGACAGCTCAATCATTGCTATGCACTCCTTCCACTCTCCTGAAATTAGCATTGGTATTGGTATTGGTCCACCATGAAGTACTGTGCACATTTATTTTAATGAATGACACATTAAGTTAACAAAGACAGTTTGCTGTTTTAAAAGATCTCACAAAATCAAAAATCAAAATCATTGTTGAGCAAAAAAATGTTCATTCAATCCAAAGAAATATCATGCAATACAGAAATACAGCTTTTTCCTCCATTATGACATGACAACCAATTTCTGCTTGTTCTTGATTTTTAATTTTATATCCCTTGTTTAACAAAGTTGTCACAGAAAAATGAAAAATAATTCTATGAGATCCAATTAAGCAACAAACTGATTATAGCTTGCGTAGAAATTATATTAATTGGAAGGTTAATTATATGCAAAGGTGAAAAAAAAATTAAAGCCTTACAAATATTAGTTATAGTTAACTAAATCTGGTCACATAGTGTCACATTGTTTAAATGCTCAAACAGTCATTTCAGTGGCATGGATAATTGCACCAGAGATACCGCTCATAAAGCAGCCTCTGAAATTGCTTAACAGGCAGGTCTTGGTTGATATTATCAGTTTATGTGCAGTATTGCCCTCAGGGTTTGAACCCTGACTATAATGGTCAGATTGAGCATTGTGTGGCACTGGGCCCTCACTTCAGGGTTCAGAATTCCAGGTGTGAAAGGAGAGGACTGCTGTACCCTTGAGCACTGCATTTCAACTCAATTACTCCAGTTAAACATGTCTGAGGAAAGGAAAGGTTTATAGGGTGTTTCTCATACAAAATTCAGATTTAAAGTCGCTCCACAGAAAGGTAGCAACCTCACAAACCAACGATAAAAAGGCTAAAGTAAATGAACATGAGATTATTAAACCATCAGGACAAATGTTTCACAGGGAGGTTATTTTGTTTCCCAGTCATGCTCTCTAAAGTTACCAGGAAAAACGGCAAAAACATGGGAACAGAAGTGACAGTTGAGAAAATAACAGAATTTAATGGAGAATTTTACTACCTCCCACCCGTGGCTGCCCTTTCCCCATATTTACGACAGACAAATTTTTCAGTTTCACAAGGAATGCAATTTGTGGACAAGTAGATCCTTTGTTCTGTTCTTTGCACCTCTGGCCAGAGAGGTTTCCTGCCAGAGATGTGCGCTTTCAAAAATGACTGAAACACACTACCTCAAAACGGTCCTACTGGTGACACAACAGAGATACATTCTGATTCAGTGCTCTGTACAATTTATGAAATGCTTCAAAATGTATTTGTTACACAGACTTTTCTTGACATTTTCAAAATCCTATGCATATTGGAAATGTGATATTGATAACAGAGCTGTTATTTTCTGTGCTCTTGTTTGTGCCATAGAAAATAGTATAGGTTATCAGTAATGTTTAGTTGACCATTTGCATGGCTAATAACATTGCACAGTAGTCATGTTGCAGCATTGTGACACACAGTTTGTTCTTCATGTAAATACCTGAAAAAATACCATCCCTGGCCTTGTTTTCAACCTAAGATATAATCCCTCAATGATAAATAGAAACTATTTTTTTCTTATAATATTTAATATATTTTATTCTTTTATCATATTCACAATTTACAGAGGTCTCAACATAATGCTATTTAAAGTACCGATTTAGAGAGATGTCCAAAAAGTAGATTTTAAAAAAGCAAAGAATCACAATGAATTGATTGGAGTGTGTTGCTATATCAAGTTAAATTAGTTTAGATTTGCAATTGCCGTTTTAAAAAGGACAGTGTTATGAGACTGTTTTCATTTGTTCAGGTAATGTATTAGTTTAACAGCTGTCATATTAGAATATAATTTAGATTATTGTGTTTACAAACAATATGTTTTTCAATTGCTCTGACTTTACTTTTTCTACTGGCAATACACCAAATGTACTTTTAGCGCTGATAATTCCATTTCTGATTAATTTAACAGAAACTTCACTCTAAAATCAATTACACATCAACCAACAAAAACAAGTCAATGGTGTCATTGTCACTGAGTTCTTTTAAAGAGGAAAGAAGGATAATTAGAAATGAATACACTCCAATAAACATTTTAAACCATATTTTCATTTAGATGGATCAATTCATATCAAAAGCTGATTTTAGGATGACGGTCCTCTTGAAAGCATTTGTTCATACCAATATATTATCATTTTGAGTTCCTGTCTCTCAACCAATGCAATTTTCAAGCTATTGGAGATCTTGTTCAAGTTCAAAAGTGCATGCATACGCTAAACCGTCAGGTGTGCCAAACTACTCAGGCGTACCAGCTGACCACAAACTCAAAACTACTCCCACAGGAACTGCACTCTTCCTCCCATGCAGTTGAGAAATCACCATGGCAACTCTGACGCCTAAGCAGCCGTACATATTTCTGTTCGTCTGAATTTTTCAGGCCGATAGCAAGGACAGACTGCCCTGACCAAAAACACACTGACCAAAACGCACAGCAGCCAGCCGCTGGAGTGGGAGGACATTCCATCAAACAGTGGCACAGCAGTTCACATTTCAAAACTAAAGGGGGGGAATTGTGCAGGCCCATGAGACTGCTATGGCACAGCAGTGATTTAGACCACACTCCACAGAAGGGCCATTCGTTCCTTAACCTTGAGTCATCAAAAAATACAAGTCTCATAGAATTACATTTTTTATATATGTAATCACAGTTTGTCACATTTACTTTGCAAGCACTAACATGTGTGTTTTAAAATTTTACTTGCAGTGAGGAAATTTCCTGAAAGATCAAAAACAGGTACATTCACTGCCATGAACACCTAATCTACTATAGTTCTTACTTCTAAAACAATTACAATTTCCATCTTACACGACAATTCAGGCTTCATGGCCGAGCCTGACAGTCAATTTTTTGGAAAGCAATAGAATACACTAACAGTTGATTAATGCCTCATCAGGCAAACTTTGGCTTCTTTGTCTTTCCCGAAGGTATGATAATGCACTTAGCTGCAGCATACAGGGCAGTTACTCAAGACGACAAGACTGGAGATTAATTGTGAGCCCTGACAGGGGAGAACTGAGCTGAGATTGAGATTTTCTGAGTCAGTCTGGTGCCAGAACTGTAATTGCGGAATATATTATCTTAGGTGATAAGTGACTATCATAAATCACGACAAGCCTTTTATTTCTATTTTAATTAGCCTTGCAAAGTTGTGACATTTAGATGCAGACAGGGAGCAGTTGTCTCAGAGGATTAACAGTTCCTTCCCAGCAGCATTAAAAACGCCGCTCGGGGTGCACAGGGCTTACCCACAAAGTGATTGGCACCTCCAAAATTGCCGGTATGCGAAGACAGGACTATTTGAAGAGGGAGTGTAAACACACTGCTATTTCTGAGAATCTGCTATCAAATGGGGCTTCACATGAGCAGTTGATTCATTTATGCAGGCCATATTCACTTGGTTAATCTTTTAGAGTTTAAAAGAGAGGAGTAATTAAGGAACTCCTTCATGAGCTATGCCTGTCTCTCTGTCTATCGGTCTGCTTCCCTGTCCATGAACATGATATCTAAAAATATGTTATGGAAAGATCTGGATTAAATTTAAATAAATCAATGTTTGCGTGTGTTTCACAAAGCACAAGTGCTTGTATGCACCATCCCAAATTTACGGAAAATGTTGCAACAGTAAGAGAGGGCTTAATTTCCTGGATATTTCCACATTGAAATAGAAAAGTAAAATGGCTGACTTGCTAGATGTTAACAAAAAATAATGTTTAATATGAGCAGAGCATATGGATATTGGCCCATTTGGCACTTCTGCCTTGCTTTACCTCATCTTTTCAGTGAAGACCAGATGTGAATGTATTCAATTGTTTTCACTGAACTTCTTAACTTTGGGGGTCACCCAGAAACCAGTGCCCTAAGTGTTCATAGAACAAAACCTTGTCATTTTCACAGGTACGTGACTGTGATTTCAGACATAAAGAAGAGGGTACAATTCAAACAAATAATTCTTTATTTACACAACCTGAATAATCCAGATCTACATAGAAATGCTATTCTTCCTCTGCAAATTTTATATTTAAAATAGTGGGCCATTATAATGTTTTGAGCACTGCAGCAAGTAAACAAAGTAAAAACAGATACCATGTTCATTCTGTCATCACTCCAAGCTATGCTTCATATCTTTCATAATCTTCCTCAACCTGTCTGTGTTGCACAATTTATCCCTGATGGTTGCAGTGTATGATGGTACAGGTGAGGGCCACTGTCACAAAAGACAGTAATAAAATAAAGACATTAATAATAAACAACAGATACTTTCTCAGATACCTTACGAGCAAATGATACAAACACGCAAGGAGGACATGCAGGCACAGCCTGGGAAATGCAATCTTTTTTGGCACTGCGGAGTGTTAGAGTGAGATCAAGCCGGAATACAGGTATGGGAGTCCTCTAAAGTGGATTAAGCATCTGTTGAGAGTGTGGAGAGTGGTTTAGATCACCACAAAAAGGGAATAAACAACTTTAAAAGGGCTGGTCAGGGGTGTAGCCTCCATGTCTGGACTTTTATTCATTCACTTTGTGGGGAAAATATAACAATAATCGTAATTAGGGCAAGATGTTTGCTGGCCTACAAGAAGTCATGAGGCAAACAGAGACAATCTGGGGTAAAATGCTATTGAGAGAGTCACTCAATGGTAAATTATGATGACTACTTTATTGTCCTCTCCATATACATTGACTCAACCTGACCTAAAAAGATAATGGGTTCCAATGGATCCCTAGCCAAACACTGCAGAAAGATCTGCGCATGTCCATAAAATAAAGGCAAACACTCAGCCACAAGTTTTGGTTTCCCTGAGGTGTAATATGTTTGACATGATGTACTGAAGATGATAATACAAACTGTATACATTACCAGCAGTACTCTCTGTTTTAATGACTTTGTTGATCCTTGGAAGTTCCAAAATCTCCGGCAGCCAGCATAACTTGACTGCATCATTACATTCCTTCATTGTTATTCCAAAGCAGCTGGCTTCATAAACCTAATTTATTTTCCCTTTAAATTGCTTGAATGATTACAGCTCCTTGGAAAAGTTAGTAAGCACTTTTAATGAAAGACCCATCGTCTAGAATAATCCCTATAACCATTGATGCAAGTAAAGTCTTAATTTAAATTTCAATAGCATCACCAAATGGCAACAGTCTTTTACCGTACATAAATTATCAAGTCTATGAAAAGTGAGGTTGAAAACTGTATACTGTCCTAGAGTGTGCTACATATTATAGGACATTGTTTTATATTCATAATGATGCTGCCCTACCTATTGTGCGGCATACCAATTGTGATATATTGAATGTATCATACTTGAATAAATTGAACAGTGTATGGTATGTATGATTTCATGATTGTTGAAATCAACATATAGTTTGTTTTAGTATAAGCATCTGCAAATATCTAAAAACAAGCAAATGACAACAGCTGACATACATTATTGTGGTCTAAAGCAAAAACGGGAGAGTTTCCTCAGCCTGTAACAAACATTTGGAGTCAAAGAGTGCCACCCACTAGTCACTAATGCTGATGCTTGGCTTTGAAGAGAATGGCACAAACTCAAATATTACAAAACAAAACTATTCAATATAGCCAACAGCCTGGCTATAAAGGACCAACCATAACTCCAGGACTTGCAAAGCCACCAACTGTTGCAATCACACTGTTTGCAAAACAGCTGTTTTTGTTGGCTCATTGAGTTATTGAATGGCTATTTTGTGCTGGTTGTTGGCACTCTCTGCTTGCTTGTGAAACTGAACTATGATCGCTGAAGAAGAATTGGGTACATTGCTAAACTGCTATGTAACTGTAAGGTACTCTCAAGAATAATGTCCATTGCTTGTGAGCTCTAATACTGTACTCCAAAAAATGAATGGTGCTACATCTTATTGTATTTCAGCCATTTAGCAGATGCTCCTCTCCAGAGCAATTTAAAATGTAAAGACACTTAACTCAGGGTTGGCATGCAAAAATCTAGAGGAGGGAAGTCAGTCTCAGAAACCACTGACCTCCAGATGTAATTTTAGTGCACATCTCATTTCACCAGAATCATGGCAAAGTTATAGAAAACTGAACAAAGAAATTACAGAAACTAAACTAAAATGATGAGATTCACTGTAATCTCTGTAATGAAGCCCTGACAAAAGTATAAATTTACCGTTTACAATTTTTACACTTCATGACTCAGGGTTAACAATTATTTTCTCAGTAAGAAGAGTTCAGATTCATTGTTTTCATTTTGGCCCTTTGCCTCCAGCAAATGTTATTGCTGAAACATTATTGATAGTTTCTTATTCTTTTGATCATTTTGCAGAAAAAACATAATGTCTCAACTTGGTACGATAGAGGTACCAATTACTCAACATGTCTCCACCTGACAGCATAGGGGATACAGGTACTCCAGTAAAGGAGAGCCAGTAGAAGAGGCAAACAATTTCAGCATTTCCACTGCTGTTTTACTGTGTCTTTTTTCTTTCATCTGAACTGGGATGGCAAGTATTCCTTTGGGCCGAGTTCCAGGTTTGTGTGATCGTCCAAACCTGTGAAATACCGTAAAATAAGCTTTAAAACCAAAATGAAACAAAAGTCTGAATCCTATCATAATACTTTTGCACTGGCCAAGCTCATTTGTAAATGAATAATCCCAGTACAATCACACAAGCCTCACCTTAAATCAGTTAGCACTCCCTTCCTTCTCTATCTTTTCCTTCCTCTGGTCAATCTATATATTTTGTATTCACACATTCCTCAGTGTATTCACATTCAACTGCATTTGGTAGAATGCAACAAACAAGCTAAATACTTACCGTACTGTCTTAGCATCATAGTCTAACATTTACCACAATATCTGCTAAGCTTTCGCCCTTTCTTGTTTTGGCAATGAGACCGTAGACAGTTTATAGCCATTTTGTACATTTGCTACAGATTAAACAAGCAATATCCTGTTACTTCCAAAATACAACCTGCAAATTCATTTTATTCTGCCCTCATGTGTGTCTTAGTCAGTTACACTGTGCATCTGTGCTTGTGTCTGAGGTTTTGGTTCATTCCATTACATTAAAGTATAACATTAAAGTGTTTATCAGACGATCTTATCCAGAGTGACTTACAATGCAGGTGTATAAACCAGCTTCATACATATAAAGTAACTGTCCGTCTCGAACAGTATACAGCACATTATACAGCTTAACTAACATGAATTTTTAATGACTAACAGGGAATAAATGTTTTTGCATGTGTGCATGCTGATGAATTTTTACAATGAAAATATTTTGTTTAGAAGATATATAGAATTCCAAGGTTATACAATAGCTTTCAACATAATGGAAAACTGTGATGGCTGATACTTTTACTGCACTAAGTAACTGATGGTTTTTTTTTATAAGATCACCCTTTGTATTCATATTTAAGAGTACTATTTTGACCATTCATTGATTTCACGGTGTATTGAAGTTGGACAAAATCAGTTCAAATGACCCAACCCAAGTGTTCTTGTTTAATGTAATGCATGTTTTTTCCTCATCGCCAAGCAACTATGAAGCTTTCAAAAAAGAGATAATTAGCTGCAAGTTCTTGGCGCTCAAAGCTCTCCAGTAAAAATGATCATGTTTTATCCACATATGTTCCAGACCCAAGAGGCATTGAGTCTCATAATCATTCTTCATTTCCTTGTAAAAGTAAAACAGTGCAGTCATCTCAGTCATTGTAAATTACTGAAGCACTGCACTATGATTAAAGGAAAGGCACACAACAGTGACACTGAAATACGGTGTAATCGCTTGTCTGTTGACGCCACTTTAGATAATGCAATATGTTTATGTTTATGCTGTTTTCAGCCACTGGAAAGTAGTTCTTGCCATGGTGTAACTGCAGCTTTATAAGAGGCAGAAATATTTTCATCCACAATGAAAGAAGCATTCTGGGAAAAATGCACTTGAAGTATTAAAGGTCAAAATCAGTGAAGGTTAGCTTTGTGATCTTCTTCTATAAATATTTTTACCACAACGCTGCACTGTCAAAACCCTCACTGCCTGATATCCAAGCTTCAGTAAGTTGCAAAAATGCATCATCAAAAGCTTATGGTGTTGTTGCTATGCCTCCCATACTGTGACTAATTTTGAGTGCCTGCACATGCCAGCATATCTTTACAGTTTATGATGGTACTAAGATATATTTCTTTTGTGACTACATCAATACTGGCCCCATGCCCTAGCAGGCTGATCAGTAACAAACATTCCTCCGTACAGATTTATGGTAGATATGAGTTATTAATAAGGAGTTGCTTTGTTCGGTAAATAGACAGAGGCCTAGAAATGATCATCATGAACCATATAACTGCATTTCCCAGTGTACAGCCAGTGGTACACATACATTTTGTTGATTATACTATCCCTGTTTCATTTTGGCCAACTTCACACCCTCTTTGAAACAGACACAGCAATAGGCCCATTTCATTGATGCAATATTCTCCAGCAATTCAGGAGGGCACACCAGCACTCACAGTGGTTACTGATGAACTGAGCATCTGCAACAGGCAAATGACGGACACCTGGGCTTGCTTGTTATGCAATTGGATGCACATTTTCATCTGCAGCCCTCCCTGAGTGTTATCCCTCCACAGGACCTCCTGTCTCAGCTAGCACTGGCATCATTTAACTGTAATCCAGGCCAAACGGACACTCCACTGTCTTATAGTGGTGTTATAATACATGATGTTCAAATGTATCGCAGGTGTGCTGGGCACAATTAAAATAAATAACTAATTATATGGGTCATTAAACAAGATATGTCCAAATCTGTTCCAAATGCCTATATCCAAATATGAACACTTTGCTGTGACACCTATTCTGGTTGACTTAGTCTAATGAGGGATGGTTGGATGGTGTTAGGAAAATGATTCAAAAGTTACAGATAACGTAATGTGGAGAAATAATTGGAGAATGGTGGTTTTAATGACCTCACCCCTAATGCGCCTCAGAAATAAGACTGACAAATACCATCACATTTCATGTGAAAAATGTTTTGTCTTCGCTCGGCTGACAGCAGGAAAGATGACGTTACTGCCCCAAATCAGGGAGGATCATTCACACATGAGGGTCAAAAATAAATAATACGGTTAGTGCTATCATATGCCATCATTAGCTTTACTGGAGGAGCATTACTTTCCACATCGTTCAGTGTTATTGTGCCTTTTTAAAGAGATTGGTTCACCATCATCACTACTTTTAAAATGTTTCATTTAAAATTCCTACTGAAATTTGTTCATCAGCGGTTTTGAGGTGAAAGAGGATCATGCAAACTCACAAAACATTTTTTCATTAAGTTCTTCTTCATATAGTTTTCTCCTACATATGAAATGCATTTAAACATACAGATTACTGAAATGAATACTATAACATTTCAAGGTGTTGCAAGACAAGAAATTTCAGATAGCAGAGAACCAACCTTAACTGGAATACTATTTCCTAACTTTCCCAAGGTTCTTGAACATTGTAATAATTAAACCCAGTAACATTATATATTTGAGAAGATTTACAACATACATTTTTGAATAAATTCAGTTACAGACATAGCAAACAAGGAAACCAAAAAAAAATATTTGCCTAAACTGGCAAATTAATTCCATCACACCATCACATGGTCACACCATGTGTACTCACTTGATGTGTAGCTACACCACTTCCACATCAAGTTTGATTCTAATGATTCACACCCTGGTTCATTTTGAAATAATTAGAATAAATTCTACTGATTTCACATCGGTTTCCCAGTTTTGACGTTTAGGGAGGTTATGCAAATTTTCATGTTATGCATAGACTGTTTCAAACTCACTGTTAAGGTGCAGCAGAGCAAAGCGCCTAAAATAATCTGAATATGGCTGAGTTGAAAAGTGTATTTTATCATCCAGAGTGCAGACAGAGATTAGACAGATCCTCTTTCCTTGGGAAAAAAGACAAATCTTGTCATGTCATAAGGAATTCATTTTGGTCTAAAACATTCTTTTCCTGGAAAAGTTTAGAAATGGAAAAATTGTGCATAGTATAGCTAATTTGTGCCAGTGGCTTAACATCTGCAGTGATGTCTGTCTATATCCCGCATTGCTCAGTACAAGGGTATCACAGCTGTCTTCAGTCCGACCTCTGGTGTGAAATTGCAATATCCCATTGGGACAATGCACTCAAGGGATTTTCTCAGCTGTCCAGTTGGCATCAACATCTGTAGGTGGTGACCTGCTCAGAAGGTGAGTTCCTATCTTAAACATTAAAACTTGAAGTTGAAAAAATGTACATTTGTTTTGGTAAGATGTTCTCCAGATTGAGGTGATAAGTTACAAGTGCATGTGCAGCATGCACTATATCGTATACTTCAAAGTCACTTTGTTTTCACTTGTTAATGTAAATATCATCTACAGACCTACAACCCTTAGCTCCAACTCTTCAGCTCCAGGATGCACATGTTAAAACTGAATGATGATGCAGGTCCATGTGTTTTCAATGCCATAGGAATGCAACGGTCGCTGTTCTTGTATGAAAGAATGCAAACATCCCTCATGTGGCCCACAGCACAGAAGACTGAAGAGGACCACAGAAAAAGATGAAAAAGTGCATGAGAGAACCGCTGCATTCAAGGTCATATCTAATGGTCACAACCTGTCTGCAAATTACATTTTAGAAGCTCCATCTTATACTTGAACAGCAAACACCCAGATTGGTTTAAAACGAAAATGTACACTACAATCATAATGGTGACTTAAGTGTTATCCATTAATTCACCACACCCATGCATTACAAAAGATAATCAACTAGAAAGCTCCAAAACTTACAAGTCAAGCATGCAGCACTGCAGCCCTGGAGTGGAGATTCCTTTGGCTTGAAGCAATGGAAAGTTTTGATCGTTTATGTGCCTCATTGCAAAATTCAACAAGCAATCAATTGATTATAGTCATGGTTCCAACAATGAAATAATTTTATTTGCAGTTTGAAAAGGAATGATTCTTGTTTGAATTGTTCACTGAAGGCTCTAGTGATTACTCATGAGCTGGACAGAAGGAGCTTGTCAAACTCTGCAAATTAGGGCTGGGACAGCTTCTACAACTTGCCTGTCATGGAGGTACATTGTGCCTGTAATAATAAATACTTGCTAATAAATACAATGAAATTTTGATTACATACATCTGTTGTACGCAAGTGTACCCTGTTTTTTAAATTTTACTTTCCCCATTTACCCCACCCGAACCCAGCCGTACTGTTTAGCCTCATGCAACAATCTCAGCTCAGGAGGTAGTGGCTGTGTCACAGCCTTTCCACACTACAGATGCACCACCAACTACATGCATGCTTAGGTTGCCGGAGGATGGATGGCGAAGTCGGCACACGCTCAGTTCATGCATGCACAGGTTGCCTTGCCACTGTGGACTTCCATCCATAATAATGGCACAGCTAAGACTTGAGCCCTGAAAAGACAGAATTCTGAACATGGAGATACAGAAAAATCTGCAAAAGGCATCTAGCTTATTTGCAGTAATTGGGGTCACACTTAAAAAGGTACCATGTAAGGTTTTGTGCTTTGTGATATATCAGAAGCAAATAAATTGCAGATAATATCTCAGAATATTTTTGGAAAACAATGTCTATCCACACCTACATTCCTAGGACTAGATCCCAGGATGTCATGCAAGCAATGAAATGAACAGCAACAAGCTGGTTAGCTGATGGTTATCTTGTTCCAAAGCCAGTCCATTTAATGGAAATGCAGCAAGCGTGCCATGAGTTCTGTCTTTTCATAAACGGTTTTACTGAGCTGATAAGTAATACTCATAAAATGCACCCACACCTCCTCTAACTGGAGCTAGGCCAGCTCAGTATTGTGAAATCCTTTTTTCCTTTGCATTTATTTCTGTATGTGTTCCTCAGAAATGTGATTCTTGTTGCTAGAGTTTGTTACCAACATGACAAGAGATTGAATTTGATAAATGCATAATTATTAACCATGCTAAATGCATAAAGAGGCTTGTAGATGTAAATAAAATAAGAGACATGACATGACATCATTTCATACTGGAAAATTGTATTAATTAATTAATTGTATTAAATATATTTTCCCTTGTGAGAATGTTTTTTTCTGCAGCTGGTACAGGACTCATTGATGACCCATGGATGACCTCTACAAAGGTGACCTGTGGGCAGACAGGATGGTGACACTGCAACAGCACATACAGAATTTTAGGGCTGGGAGTCCAAGCCTGCGTTACAGACCCACGTTCTGCGCAAACAGCTGCTGGCAGTGAGGGCTCCACGGTGCACCAGCACACAGTCTTTGAGCTACTGTGTCTGTGACCCCCACGCTGCTGCCCACAGAGCCACTGCCTGACATTTCCATCCAACACGGAAACAGTTAACACGTGCACCAAAATACTGCACAGCACTTTGCATTACAAAAGCAGCAAAGCAATTACATAACTGGGAACTCAGTATGAAACAGAAGGTTATAAATGATGTTTTTGAGTCAAGACGAGAGTATTAAACGTGGGGATGGTATTAAATGTTGCTGTGTCATATAGACATCACCTCCAGTATGATGAGTGCCCAGTCATTCATGTATGAATCTCAGTTGTACACACTGAAGGTGTCTAGGGTTAGCCACCTCTGTCCCTTCACAGTAAATGGCTTTGATTGACATGAAAATAATGATGAAAGATAATAAATGTTGGATTTTTTTACAACTCATATTGGTATTAATGGCAGTAGCACTAACTGCACTAGCAATGCCACTGGTAGAAAAAATGGCAGCATTACTGGGAATAACATAACAGGATTCTACAACAGGAAGCATAAAAACCTTCTTTGTAACTTCCATGGCTCGTACACAATTCATTCTGTCATAAAAAATGCACTCACTATAATGTGACCTTCACAGTGTTACACCTTATCAAGAATCCAGTCACCAAGCAAGCCAGTCATCTCATTACCAAGTGCTTGTAGGTTGCTAGGGCACCACAGAGCACTTACCATTTTAAGGGATATCTTCTGAAAATGTACTCCCTGTAGTTAATAAAACAGGAATATGATTTGTAATTCTTGTTTTGTGATACTGCATCCATTTAACAAGACCTACCTTACCACAAACCATGTTAAAAGAGGGGAAGTGTTATGTTTCTACCTCTTCTGCAAGTCTGCAAAGCAATCCACAGAAAAAAAAATAGTGGTTGACAAGGGCAAACTGTGCAGATGGCTCCCTCTTATGGAAAGATCCCTCATCTGTGAAATATCGGCTTCTAATCACACTCCCATACTTTTCATAAACAGCCGAGTTCTAAAAATGCTTTTCCCCCTTCCATTTATCAAGAATCTGTATTTTCCCCCCTGAAATCTTTGGTTCAAATCAAACATGTATCCAACATGTTATCCAGGTCTTATTCTTCATATTAATATGATCTTAAAAGGTTATTGAAAAGAAATCAGAATCATTACTTTAAAAAGGAGAGCACAGAAAAATGTATTCTTCTCTATCAGCATTAGTATAAGTTATATTATTATCATAATTATGTATTAGTCTGTAGGTAGTTCTAATATTAAAACCTTAATCCCATCATACATTTTTCTTTCAGCATGAGATCAGAATCAAATAAAAGCTTAATTAGACAGCATATAATGAGTATAACAGTGCTGTTGTTGCTGTGATGATGTGTATTGATTGGAATTGCACATTGCCCAGTCCTTTTATTGCCTGATGCTCATTCTGATTACACAGCCCACCTTGCAGTCAATCATGTATCCATAATGATGCTTGATGGTCTAAGCACCATATAAATTACATTTGCTTTTAATATAAAACAAAAATTAGCCAATGTTTGTTTTGCTCACAATGCTTTTTTGACTGGTGTCAATAAGTTATTCTAGTTTAGGTTTAATTCTTGGCCCCTTTCTTGCCAGGGTACTGAAACTTATTTTAGTGTATTTTGTTCTATTTTGAATGTATTTTCTCAGTCTACCTGATACCACTATGTTGGTACACAAGCAGAGTTTGAATGGAAAGAGATTCACAAAAAAAGAGTTGGGGAAAATTCAGAAAAATACAACTGTCAAGACAGTTGACAAGAGGTCTATTTTGATCCTGCAATGAAGAAAAAATATGGTTGCCATGGCAGCACCTAGTCTGCATCTCAACAGGCAGTTGCAATTACAGAGAACTTATACTTTTCAAGACAGGTTCAAATAAAGTGACTTCTCCTTTAATGACAAAGAAAAGTTTATCATAATGCAATTACAACATTCTGGGTCTTATTCTATTATTATTCTTTGTCAATCTAACCCCCTAAGATGTTTCACTGCAATTGTGAACCATGACCATTCTGAAAATATATTGTTTTGATCAGTTGCTCATTTCAGACACAATGCTGGAACTCAACTGAAATAACATCCAAACAACGTTCAGATCTAACTTACCTTCAGATCATCTTTCTTTTTCAGACTCTTAGCATTGGGTAAACTGAGACACAGGAAGTCAATAACAGCACCAATTTGCAATATAACAGTCATATCAGCAATATTAATAGTCAGCACAGAAAACCTATTCCAAGATGGAGTTTACAACACACCTGCTAGCCATACCAAGTGAGACACAGGGACACAGACCAAAGCTGTTTCAGACAGTGGATGGTAAGCTTAGAATATAAGAACATATTAGGATGAGAACAGGCCATTTGGCCCAACTTAACTCATCACTTAAGACACACAGTTGAATAATTAAATCTTACTTAGATATTTAGATAATTCAAAACAGATTGATTACATCGATTTCTGATCCCAGGCATACTTACTCAATATTCAGTTGAAAATGATCAGTCGAATGACTAACTGATGTTTGTACTCCAGATAAATTTAGGAAGATTACAGAAAATGATTTGCAATGTATTACAAAGACATTCTGTACATATATTTAATTGGAGCCTTTTTAAGGCATTTATTGAATATTATGAACAAATTGAGAAATCACTCAGACCCTGCACATTTCTCCACTTCACACAGTCTTGAGCCATTCACAAACATGATAAACAACGGTTTCTGTAACCACTACACACATCACATGCAAGAAAATATTAAAATGAACCCCAACTGCATATATATACACAATGTAGTCTTGGTTGCTTAAAAAAAGAATTCTGTCCTTTAGAAAACATTACTTTTATGCCAGTGTAAAAGTCGGTAAATCTAAAAACACTAAGCAAGCTTAAGTTCTAAACACACTGAGGGAGCTTATATCCTCTTCACAGCATCGTCAATCTCGGAGATTTGCTGCTTCAGCTGGTTCCACTGCTCTGGATTCAAAGAGATGCCTGGAAAGATTCCAAAATTGATATTAGGGTCACATGGCTCACTACTGTTTCTGTCTGCCGATTAAATCTCTAAGTGGAGATATAAAGCGTTGTTTACCTTTCCTGCCAGGCTTCATCTCGCCCTCTTGGTCCATCCAGTACTCACGAATGTCAATTAGCACTTTGCCTTTAAAGTCACGGACACTGACGTACCTCATCTTCCCAATCTGAAACACATACCAGCACAATACTGAGAGCCCACTGATTAGCAACAGTATTACATGATGTAAACATACACTAATTAACTTTTCTACTGGTACTCATTTACCAGTAAAGAATTCCCAGTTACAGTATTTTTTCATGAATATGTGTCTGTGACTCTGGCTGTGACTTGAGATATGCCTTTACCTGGAACATGTTGTCATCTTTGTTGCCGCCCTTGGAAGACCCGCCTGCCCTGGAGCTCTCCCCACTCTTCTGTTTCTTTGCTGGCTTCTCTGGTGCTGCTGGCTTCTTCCTCTTAGCCTGTGAGAGGAAGCCCATTTCCCATCTTCACCAAGAATGACCAGAAAACACTTGAAAATGCCCAGCATTCCGCGACAGCAGTCTGTGTGCTGAAGGCTATAACAGCAGCTCACCTGAACCCTTCATAAAAGAATTGCAGGAGGCACACTGAGCAAAAGTGCTGTTTTGCGAAGCAGCAATACACCATATGGCCTGGACATAAATCCAGACAATATCACTAGAGTCTGTGTCTTGAGACGTGAGGGGCAACTCATGATAGGACACAGCAGAGGGTGGAGGGGTTTCGGCAGGCAGGATATTCCCTACCTCATCACAGTCTGCAGTCTTACCTGCAGTCTACCAGCACTAACAGCCCATAAGCAACACCTCAATAACCTTTATAACTAATTTATCATGCAGTACAATGACAAAGGACCTGGTCTTCCATGTGGGGGGTATAACCTTAAGCAAAGTACTTAACCAAAATTGTTTCAGTAAAATATCCAGCTGTATAGATGGATACTTTACAGAAATGTAAAACTGTTCAGTACCTCTAAGTAAGAACATTGGTTAACCAACTAAATAAAAATGGATAACAATTGTTCAATGTTGAATTCCAACAACCCCCTCATATCATAAATATATTAAAACAAACAATTACTTCTGAATTACAAACTGCATGACCGCATGATGAAAAAAGGTACAAGGGTGCAGGTTTTAAAAAGAGAAGCCAAAACGCATACCTTCGTCTCTACTTCACTGTCGGAATCGCTACCAGAGGAGGAGGTAGACAACACTTCCTTTGATTTTGGCATTCTGAAACAGCACAAAATGCAGAAGAATAGTGTAACAATATCTTTAGCGGAGAGTGTGCAGTTCAAATGTGTTTTCATACCACCAATTTGAGTGATACGTTCGTGCGTTGTGTGGTATAAGAATAAATACAAAATCAAGTCCTTCAGATGAATTTAAAATTGGTTTCACTGCATGAAATACCCAAACTTTGGGTCAAACTGTGCTGCGGTCAATTAAACATGTTTGGGAGCATTTCAATGTGCGTGGTTAGCCTACTCTCTTCTGCTGCATTAAATGGAAAGCTAATATAAAAACACAGATAAATATTATACATTCGTCATTAATATTAGAATCATGTAGTATATAGTAAGCAGTGGTGAGTTAAGTTGTAGGACAACCATTTTTATGTATGTGAAACGTAGCTTCTTGAATATAAATAAATAAACATGCATGTTGTTGTTGAAATTCACCTACAAATTAAATTATCTCACACACAAGTGTGACAGCTAACCATCTGAAGCAGCGGTAGACTACCTACTGTTGCTAAAAAATATTATCAAAATGGACGTGCACAATAAAATGTACGTTAGCAAGCTCTATGGTAATTTTGATGAAAGACACTAGCTGTCACACTGGGCCTGGCACATTATCGAGCGAACTGAATCAGATAATGAATGAGACTGACGTTATACTAGCATCGATTTTTTTCTTTAGCTAGTACTTGCTGTTCAGGTTATTAAACAAATTGATAAAACGTGAAAAATACTATTTTACCACATAATTGCATGCGAGGTTCTCGTTTACTAAAATACAACCCCTAGTTAAGGTTAGCAAACTCTAATACAGCATAGTGCAGCTCTGTATTTTCATGTGCAATATGAAGCGAATGCAAGCATCAGATAGAATTATTTAGCTAGCAATAGCTACAACACGGCCTGTAACCATACATAAGGTTGTAGAACCGCCAATTTATATTCGCAAAATCGGTTATTTAGCTCTATTTAGCCGATAGCTGAGTTTAGTCAGCTGTTGATTCTCGCTATGTGGTGGGAATACTTCTTTGACGTTACGTGGCTTGCTACAGTATTCAACACGCAGGAGTTCGCAACTGTAAGTGAAACTAATCCAATTGAAATCGAAGAGCGCACCTTTCTTGCAAGGCCTGAAAAACCATTAATTGAGGTGAAGCATGATCAATTCACCGCAAAAAATGTCAGATTATGCATGAAACTAAATACAAAATTTTATTCCTCACGCATACCGTATCGTAATACGCAAGGTGTAAAACAGTCTGACTACTTACTTGTAATGGTATAGCGTTAGTATCGAGATGCACAGGCGCGGGAAGTCTTTAGGTCTGCAGTTCAAGAATGACGCGATGTTCAAGGAAATCAAGTCTGCGCATCTCACGCGCAAATTCACTAAGCAATATGTAATGTGGAGTGTTCGTGTCTTTATCACTGCCACCAATCAGACAATCCAGCAGTATACGGATCACAAAATCGGCGTGCATGCTGCGCAGAATTACACTATGTGAAAGTATGTGGGTTGTGAGTGAGTTTTAGTAACTCAATGGTTAGTACATCCTGTGCAGCCTCGCTAATTTGGTAAAATTGGTACATGTTTTATATTAACAACTGCGACGTGTTTAGCTCCTCATCCACAAATATCTGTGACTGCGCAGATCCAACCCAAGGGTCGTGTTTTGAGCTATCATAATTCTGCGCAAATGCACTTCTCTTTAAATTTAACAGATTGGCTAAAGACGGTGCACTGAATTGGAAGGGCCAATTACATGATTTTAACATCAGAGAATCTGCGCAGTTGTTTATCACCCTGGAAAGCAACCGTAAGGGCCAGCAAGGTTTTTGTGCATATCAGCTCAATTGAGTTTTGCGTAATGAAGTTCTGCCGTTAGTGGTTGAACAAGATGCATAACATCTCCACATAGTAGGTTAATAATATTTAAAAAGGCCAGATATTATAGTTAAACACTCTGTGTTACTGTATTTATTTGCTCATTTGCATTTTGTTAGTAAATATATTGGTTTCCCAATTCTGAATGACACTTGTCTTTAAGAATAGAAAGCCCTTTTGATAAAAAAAAATGTAATTGTAGATTGAGTGTCATGGTGATTGGCATGTACAGGAGCTAAAATGCTCACAAACTCTGAATTAGGCTCCCTCATGTTTTTTAAACCTCCTTTTTTCAGACCACAGTAAAAATATGTTAAATAACCAGAAAACCTAAAACGCAACTACTGCAATGGAGTTAAATATCTTGCTATTTTCTCACAAGTCTCTTGTATGGCATGGGATAAATATGAGGCAGCTAACCTGAGAGCTAAATGAGTATGTCCAAAAGTCTATGAAGAAATGCAGAAAAAATTTTAAACATCTAAGTTGATGTTCTGTAAATGCATGTCAAGTCACATTGGAGATTGGATTAGTTATGCAATAATTCATGTTATGCCACAGCATAAATGGAAATTACATTAGTCTTGCCTTAGCACTGACAAGTTCAAAACAAACAAGCTTCAGTGAGTCTTTAGAAAGCTGGCAAAATGGCTAGAATCTTCACTTGCATTATCCTTTTAATGTAGAAAGTCTATACAATTTCTGGTTCAAACTTAGGTGTCAGGATGACATTCTGCTCCATACATTTTCACTGTAGCAACTCAGTTTTTTATTGATTTATGCAGTGGTATGTATGGTAAAGTAACAGGTAACTCTCAAAGGAAACACCTGGTTATCAATTTGTTTAGACAATTTTATTGACACAGAAAAAACAACTCTTTGGAGAAGAAAAGATTGTGCAGCATGAATGTATGTAGAATGTACATAAAGGATTGTACTTTTTCTTTTCCTATCCAAAATGATGCTTTAACTTCTCTAAATTTCCAGGAAAATCCCATTTTCATGGCATACTATTTCAATTTTTGAACCCCACCTCAGATAGTCAATATTGTAAGTTAAAAAAAGGTATTCAATACACTAGTAATGCTCCAAAACTGCATGAGGAATCATGAATGAGGTCTGGTGTTACCAGGGTGTTTTTTAACACGAAGTAGTTATTCTCAAAATGGCTCCTCAGCATGACTGTTACTCTCATGGAGGATCACTCCCATTTTAGTGAACAATGTGGTGCTCAGTCAATCTGTGTAATCAAACACTCCACATCAGTGCTTAATAATGGATGAGAAGAAATCTGCAGAGACAGCTTGATCACAAAACTGTGCTACCATCAGCAAAGAAAACAATGAATTAAAAATAAGGTGTAAATCTTTATTTCTGTCTGTACATGCTGCAAAAGAAATGATCCACTTACTACACTTGAACTGATTGCCAGGCTTACTGATGTGGTACACATTTTAAAGAAAAGCTAGCAGGTTTATAACTGGTAGCTGGATAATAGAAAGAAGACATTGTTCGTGTTTGTCCACATGCATAGTTTGCAAACTGTAATTTTGCATTGGCAACTGTACATATAGCTACTTAGCAAGTACATTTTTACTAGGTAACAAAATACCCACAAACTGTTAACCATGTCAGAATTGAAAGTTACATAATCTGCACCACTACCTTCCCTTTTCACTTTAAGCAACATGCATGACCTTGTGATTTGCAGTGTATTTTAAAATTTCTGTCTATCAAGTTTTAATTTGGGATGACACATTTTTCCTTTTTTTAACCCAGTGCCTATAAAAATTGGAGGAATAATGGAAATGACAAACAATATGTGTTTACCTAATAATGAGTAAGGAGCAGGACTGCCCTTTGCCTTCAAAACACCTTCTTGGAATGCAGTTATGCATGTTCTGACTGGTTTTGGGTCTGATATTAGACAATTCTTCAAGAAGGGAAGCCTCAAGCTCTTTGAGAGATGAAGGAAGTGGAAATCTAATCCACATTCAGTGTTCCAGAACTTTCCTCAATACTTCATTGATATTTATATCTGCTGAATGGAGAGGCCATGCAGCATTTTTGACTTCATAATGGTCTTCATGAAATTACTCCTGGCTCCACTAAGCTGTGTGTAAGAGGTCATTATTGTCTTGGAATATAGGAATATATTAAAGATGCAGTGTTGGCATTATAGCGTGTATCTGTTCAGGTAAAATAGCTGCCTATGCCTTGGCTTTAATTCTTCTACTCAGGGTAATACTCAAAGGTAATGACTCTCTCAACACCTGTTCATACTGTAACTGACACACTACCATTGAAAACAGGAAATGTGGTTAGAAGGCTATCACAGTCTTCAAACTTAAACCCATCCACGTGTAGGAAAAGAGTACTGAAGACACATCAGACCATACTACTGTTTTCCTACTGTCTGCCAGGTATTCCAAGCTCATTACAGCAGACTATGTGTTGTGCTGCTTTGGACTTGGATTCTAGTTTCTGAATGACAGCCCCTCCACAGTCTCACACCATACAATGCTTGTTTAGCCTGGGTCCTGGAGGTTTTGAAACAGTTAATGAACAGTTAATGGTCATTTTTGAGGCTGTTGTTTTTTGGTTATGGCAACTATCCGTAAGTATCTGTCTGTCAGTGAGCTTCCACTTGTGACCACCTTTCATCCATTGTTTGAATAGTTTGGCACCATTCCCAAATTAAATAATATAGCGTTTTGTGTGAGATAGGTATCTATAATTCAATATTTGATCTGTAAGATCTCTTATGTTGTTTTACAAACTCATATATAAAAGTGTTGATTTTGAAGTGTATTTTATAGTAAACAAAATACATAGATTGTAGTTAGTGAAGTGGCTTATATAATTTTTTCCTCTATTGTACAAAATACTGACGAGGATAAACACAGGCAGGAAAAAACAAACACAGACACACACTGCGACGGAAAACAATGCGTTGGTGTAGGCGTAAATGCATCTTCCTCAGGGAGCAACAGCTACCATCTTTGCCTTCCTGTTCTTTCCGCTTGTTGAAACTACAAGTACCGTCACCCACTCTGCCTTTACGCATGTGCAACATTAGGCATTTCCTGGTCTGACCTTCTAATATAAATCGGAAGGGTGAGGAGTCAGAGTTCGTCAGAGAACAGGAACCCAATGATTCCCATATGCCCAGTAGTCTCCTTCACCTATGGTGAGTAAATCAAAATATAATTATTGCTTGATTACATATTTGAAGTGGAAAATATTTGTAAGAAGCTCTGAGGCGCCTATTAAAGCGGATCATCCAGCTTAATGCATCCTCAACGTTACTGATCAGTGACAATTCTGTTCCCAATATTGTGCTAGGGTAGGCGATTTACACGGTAAACGACGAACATTCACCCTCCATTTCTCTTCATAGTGCCCAGCCGGCTTGGTGAAGATGCCAAAATGGCCACCGGCAACTACTTTGGATTCCCCCATGGTGGTGCCGCGCAGTACAGGTAAGATGGACAATTGTCCGATGCACCACTCGGTCTTGCTGTGACAGCGAGGCGCTAGCCGTATCTCGCCATTGAGGCTGCCTGTGTGGATACTGCAGTTGTTGTTCATTGAAGGTTGGGGAGGGGGATGGGGGAGGGGGAGACGACGAAGGAGGAGGAGGGGGAGCGAATGAGTATGCAGCAGCAAGCTAATGCAGTACTATGGCCATAATCACTGCTTCGAAATTTCACCGGTCTGCAGTGGCAGATGCTAGCATTTAACTGCTATTTTGCAGCTCTGAATCTGACGCACACGTGCACTGTCTTTACACAGCAAATAGTTAAGTGGGATATAGTTGTTTTGTATATTGTCTATGCACTCTTTTGGGTAACATGAGGCAAATAAGACAATAGGTACGTTAATTAAACAATTCAGTAAATAAGTAGTTCAAATTCCCTCTTCTGAGAGGTGTGTGTGATGAGAGAAATGATGCGAATGTGAAGTAAAGAAACAAAAACGGAAATAAATCCGTTGTGTAAAAATGTTGCATAATGCAGCTAATGCAGCAATGATGATTAAAAACAGCCATTGTTTATGGAGAAACAATAGGTTTGTGACCTCAGTACTTTGAAGACCTAGCCATCATGTCCTTTCATCACCTTAACCTCTATCAGGATTATTACTTAAAAATGCCATAAGTATAATAGACCAGGAAAGAATTTAATCATTTCCCTGAGTTTTAAAATTTCACTAGGACATGATGCCATGTAACTAATCTGTTTGGGGGAAAAGACACAGCCCAGTCAAAGCATAGACTTGTGATAATGCTGTAAAGGTTTCGGTTTACAGAAACGTCTCATTGCCTCTGTATGAAGGATGCACAACATAGTGTTGCCAGGAGGAAAAAAAAAACCTGGCCCTGTATTATTTCACCTGATGATCTCATGAGAATGTGTCAAAGGAGTGCAAAATAAATTGTCAGAGGAAACCACCTACAATTTTTCCTCCCATGGCAGTTATTGTGATTGTACTCACTGTTTGTTAGAGCAATTTGAATGCTGTTATCCTGTTTTCTGTTCATTACAACCATGATATGTTGGGTTGCTTAAGTTACAGAGGAATTCTGTTTCTTCATGCTCTGTATTTGATATGCTTGCACAGCATTGCAGCTGCTACTGGCAGCAGACATGACATGTTTAGAATGTGGGAAAAGTACGTAGAACCGGTTCTTTAATTAAGATAATGAAAAGTGAGGAAAGGTCTATTAATTATAAACATGGATGTATGGCATTTTGTCAGAAATGTCTAAAGTAACCGTAATTGTACTACAAATATGTACTGTGCAGATGTTGGGTACACAAAGAACATAACATCTCTGGATATGTTTCTGTGGCAAAAGCTAAATGGTCATAATTTCCTCCTGCTTCATATATATTGATCTGGCAAGATTTCCAGCCAGGATTTACCTTATATGGCATACTTTCCACTCTACAATAAGGTCTCTAGGCTTTCCTTGCTTTACCAGCTTAAGGTAATGTTGATTTCAGTATATATTGGTGTCCCAAGGCAGTCCTCCAATATCATTGATTTCCATTCATGTAAATTTTGAACTGACCGAGGTCAATCTGACCAAGCTATGTGGCTCCCAAAAGTAGCAGTATTTCATGATATCTTGTCATGTACTCTACAAATGGAGTGTTCTTCATGCCTGTTTGTCTGTTGTAGTTGTTGAATTGTTTTGCATCTTTTGGAAACATTGCTTGGATCCTAATAGTGTGGAATGGAATTGCATGGTGGTGGCGACACCATTCAGCCTTGGTATTTTTGCAAATGTTCCCAGTGAATAGCACAGTTGCATTTCGTTATCATGATCATGGGACAAGATCAAGGTTGGCTTTTCTCTGTGCTGGCTCATTTACAATGGTCTTGCAGGGATTTTTCTGAGCAGCTTAAATGCATCCTCTCTCCTTTTTGGTATTTGTGTAGGTCATAGACATACTGGTAATTTATGCCGCCATGTTTGCTTGGCAATATTGATGAATATATTAAACATAATTGTTTATAGCTACACTATTGTTAATGATGCATTAAGTACAAGAAAGGATGAACATTTCATTCTGTAAGGTGATTCTTCTCTTTTTTTTTTTTTTTTTTTTTCATGCTCCAATCACTATAAGGTTCTACCCTTCTACTATTTCCAAAACATCTCTCATGTATCATGCTGATACACTGACTATTGACTGTCATTAAGCTGAGGTGGGCCAAGGTACTGTAGCCATTTTGGGAAAGTTGGTTTTGGGTAAGAGCCTTGTTGGCAGATGTTGCATTTGTAATTCTACATTTCAGCGTTGAAGTCTATGAGCTGGGTGTGTCACAGGTGTTCTTTTTCCATAGCAACAACAAAGGGTGTATCCACCAATTAAAGGCAGACAAAGAAGATCAGCAGTCTGGAGTTTCTGGCTAGAAGTGGTGTCAGATGGCAGTGGGAGCATGTGATCAGTGTTTTAGGCTGCATACAGGAATTGATTTCTCAATCATTAAATTGCTGAATGCAGTATATTTAACTTATGTTAAAATTATATTTCACTTTAAAGCCATGAATTTGGTGAATTGTAACAGTTTTTGTGGAAAATGAATAAATGGATCATGACCTTTTCAGATTTGGTAATCTTTGTATGGTTGGCTAGTGTCATAAGGCCAGTAAGGAGGACTCTTGATAACCAAAGGTTCAGAGCCAGACTTTTCTGAATACACACTGTTCTCAGAATAATTCTTTTTTTTATTATGCTGCTGCAGCTGTGCCACAAACCAGATGGCAGATGGATTAATTTGCTGTTGTTGCAACAGAAGACTCTTTCTTTGTTTTTAAAGCTGACATGGATTTTTTTAAGCAATACCCAATCATTGTTAGTTCATGCTTTGATTAAAGTTTTTATAATTATGCCCATATTTTAAACATGTTAAAACCATCCCAGAGAGCAGTTTTCAAGGCAACAAATTTTGTTACATTGCATGGTATTCAAATAAATATTTATCTGATGCTCAAATGTAATTATTCATTGAAGGTAGCTGGTTCATTGTCCTTTGTGAGATTTCATAGATGTACTTTGATAAACACATTGGCAATACAGCCATACCAGCTGTACCCATTATGTCTGGCTATCTTTTTTTTTTTCTTTTTTGCTGTCCTGAAACTCCTCTTTAAACAGTGCAGCACTCCTTATTGAGCTTAAAAGGGGTGAGACATTTGTAGAGACTCTGGGCAAGGCTGCTTATACAAAGTGGATTTGATTGCTCAATTTGAAAAGATTCATTCAGAATCATTCATCTCCCTGACTTTTGAGGTATTGGTGAGATCAAAGTGGGTGGCCAGACTCTTGATGCAGAATATGGGCAGCACCAGGCTTAGTATTCAATGGGATTTACTGGTAAGGGTTGCTCTCACCTAGTCTCCTGCTGCAGACCTCCATAAATGCTTTGAAAATATCTTCTCTTCCTGACCCATTTCCTCTGTTTGTCCACAGCCAGCAGCCAGCGGCTGGGGTAGCTTACACCCACCCCACCACAGTGGCCAGCTACACTGTACACCAGGCGCCCGTCGCGGCTCACACCGTGGCGGCGGCCTATGCGCCCACCGCCGCCACTGTGGCTGTCGCCCGGCCGGCGCCGGTTGCTGTGGCAGCTGCAGCCACTGCGGCAGCCTATGGGGGGTACCAGCCGACCCATGCCGCCACCGACTATGGCTACACCCAGAGGCAGCAGGAAGCCCCGCCCCCTCCCCCTCCGGTCACAACACAGAACTACCAGGTGACCTGATGACTCTAGACTTGCACCAATGGTGAAAGGGGGCAATTTGAGTTCCATGCCCTTTCCATGCTTGTGTTTCCAGCCTAAATGCAAAAAAAAGCTAAATGAAAGTTATGTTCCCTCTTGATTTCTAAGAGAAAAGAAAGTGGGTCAGTTGCCAGATGTTAAATACAATCAGCTGTGGATGTTGCACCTGTGTTTGTCACAGACTCATTTCAGTTTTAACTAAGCAGTGTAGTTCAGCTTTGTTTATGCAGGAAAGAATGTAAAAGTTCACTCTTTCATGGCACTACAGTTTAAAAACAAATACCAGCTGAAGACTCATGAGTCAGTTTTTGAAAAGAATGTGGTAAGTGGAAAGGACATTATTTCCCATCCAGAAGTTACAAATCTATTTTGCAATCTACTTTGCAATCCATAATTGCACTGTCTGTTAAGATCATTATCTTTGATCAAATTGTGCCAGGCCATTTCCTGAGGCATCATAACAATGGCCCACTGAAACCTCCTTAATGACGAAACGTCCCGGTCTTTGATGTGGCGAGGCATCTAGGCAAATGCTTCTCCTAACCCGGGCTCTGCTCCGTGTGTTGTTCCAGGACTCCTATTCGTATGTGCGGTCCACAGCCCCCGCTGTAGCTTATGACAGTAAACAGTACTACCAACAGCCTGCAGCTACGGCGGCTGTGGCCGCCGCGGTTGCACAGCCCCAACCCGCTGTGCCAGAATCCTACTATCAGACAGGTACGCTTAACACATCCTGGGAGTCAACATGGAAGAAAAGTCTCCAAGGTCAATACACAATTTTATTCATTTCTCCTTTTTTGCTTTCCATTCACTTTGTGTTACATGTGTCTGATGCAAGTTGTAGGGAATGTTTTTAGCTATAAAGTTATAAATGCGTGCCTCTTTTATTATATGTTATGTAAATATACTCTTCCAGTGTTTGATGTGTTTTAAACATGCATGTTCTGATTTTATGAATGCAATTGATGCAAGCTAATTTCTTTGAATACAGTTAGGCTTCTTATTATGCAATTATAATTATAGAAAATCTATTTGCATTCATTTCACTTGCTCAAACCATTTGAGAATGCCCTTTTTCCATTGTATTTGTTTAGCTACCAATGTTTTCTCATTGTACAATTCTAGTATATGTACTATGTAGTATGTGGGATTTTGGTACGAGTTAAATGTTTAAGGTTCACACTTTATGAAATTTAGAAGTAAATTCAATTGACTGTACAATTGAAAGTGTATTAATGAAATCAATAGCGCTTGTTATGACAGACTAATTGTTTCTCCCCCACTTTTTCCATTGTTTTCTGATTCCCGTCCCCTTTAGCTCCAAAAACTGGGTACACCCAGGGAGCCACACAGTACACACAGACGCAGCAAACACGTCAAGTGACCGCTATAAAGCCTGCTGCACCCAGCCCAGCCACCTCCACCTTCTCCATCTACCCTGTTTCCTCCACTGTGCAGCCAGCAGCTGCAGCGGCAGCCGCGGCTGCAGCCGCCACAGTTGTGCCGTCCTATTCCCAGAGCCCCACCTACAGCACCCCAGCTGTCACATACTCAGGTAAGCGCCTGTACTGGTCACTCTCTGGATGCGATCAGGTGTGAGTTTCAGGGCTCTGTTTCATTTCAGCTGTGGTTATTTCAGAGCTATGTTACGTCAATTTAATACATATAGAATGTGACTCTCATTTTTACAGTGCTGTAAAAGCAACTGTTGCCTACATTTCCAAAATTTGTGTTGTTAAAATGAACGGTGCACCAGTTTTTCAACATGTTAATAATGATGATCGATGATTACAGTAATAATTTTAGAACCCTCTGTGTTAATGTTCAATTCTTGATCATTAATAGAATATTGTTGCCATTGTATTGAAATTTGGTTTATACTTCATAAAAATCTTGCATTATCAGTTTTCTACTGTCAATTTTTCATGTCTTCTATGACTCAGATTCTGTTCAGAATACCCTTTAATGTCTAATGTAATTTGATAATGTTTTTTTTTTTTTTTTTTTTTTGCCACATTTCCTGAATAGTTGCTTGATGCAAGATTTGTGACTGTAGTCCTGATGCATGCTGCATCGTCTCAGTCGGTCGGGAGCTATTCTGCTACACTGCAGTAAGAAGAGAGTAAACAGCTATGTGTGTGTGAGTGGCCCTAACCTCCGTGCTGCTCCCTCAGGCACCTCGTACTCTGGTTATGAGGCAGCGGTGTACTCTGCTGCCTCCTCATACTACCAGCAGCAGCAGCAGCAACAGCAGAAACAGGCGGTGGCTGCAGCTGCTACCGCGGCCTGGACCGGCAGCACTTTCACCAAGAAGACACCCTTCCAGAACAAACAGCTCAAGCCCAAGCAGCCGCCCAAACCCCCACAGATCCACTACTGCGACGTGTGCAAGATCAGCTGCGCCGGGCCTCAGGTGAGCCCCACCATTTCCAATGACAACTGTGACGTGCCGGCTGATGGAAGGATGTAGATAAGCAAAAACCCACTGAGATTTATGAGGAGCGTGTTGTTTGCGAGAACTGCTAATGGTTGCTAACTCTGTGGGGTCATAAATATCCATCTGCTTTCATTGCAGAATGATTAATTAACATTTTTATGACCATGTGTATTTCTTGTCTGACAAACTTGAAGTCTTGTTCTGGGGAGGAAACAATATTTGAGTATAATATACTGTGACATTTTTGTTTTCTGAACGTCTGGCTTCACAGGAGTAAAATTTTAGTGGTTTGACTTTCATTTTGGAACGTGTATATGCTTAAAGCATAGATTCGTTCAGTATTACTGAAGTACAGAGGTATATTTGCTAGCTATATTGACCCCTCTACTCCCCCAGGTGTATGTTGAGGTATCTGCTGGTGACTGTTGGATCTCTGACTTGTCATGAATAGAGCAATCAACCTATCCAAGTTAATCTCTTTTTGTGCATGGTATCTACAGTGCATGTACTTACTGTTGCTAATGAATAAATTCAGAAAGATGTCCCTTAGAAGCAATGGCAGCCCATGTGTTGAATATTGACTTGAAAGAGAGTTTGGATCCATAAAGCTCAAGTTTTATTTTCTCGATTGGAATGCTTTATCCCAGATTCAGCTTTGTAATGCTCTGTGTGTGTCTCTGGCCGCTTCCTGCAGACGTACAAGGAGCACCTGGAAGGGCAGAAGCACAAGAAGAAAGAGGCAGCGCTGAAGGTGTCCCAGAGCAGCAGTGCAGGGGGCACGGGGGGTAACGCCAGCACTGGCTCAGCGCGGGGCACTCAGAACCAGCTACGCTGCGAGCTGTGCGATGTTTCCTGTACCGGGGCAGACGCCTACGCCGCGCACATCCGCGGGGCCAAGCACCAGAAGGTAGTGTAGAGACAGTCTGCCAAGTGGAGTTTCTATGCCTTATTCTGCTGTCTTTGTATACTGAGAAGTATTCTTTTTTTTTTTTTTTGTACCGGCACTAAAAGTAGGGCTTAATTGTTCTTAACTCTGATCACACATGTTACTTGTGCAATTTGGATTTTAAGTCCGTAGTCTGGCAGTTTTCTCTGCTCTCAACACCCTCAATTTTCATTCTGCTGCAGAGAACATGAATTCAAGGATAACTTTTCTCTTGGAGGCTTTGAGAGAGTTTTCAACTCATTCAGCCTCCACATCTAATCAAATACCACATCTTCCCCAAGTTCATACAAGTCATTCTCTAAGTGCCTTTCTGGATTTGCTAACTATAGCAGTGACATTTGTTTCCCAGCTTTTGGTATAATGTCATAGTGCTGATTTAGTGAAATTATAAGGAGAATTGTTTGGGGGACTGTGTTCTGTTTTCTGTGTTGAATGTCAAGTGGTTTGGATTGGCATATGGTTTAACTCTGCTGTTAATGGAGAGGATCGAGAGCTCTGCATATAGTGCATGCCCTCCAGAGGGAAAGTCCTACAGCACTTCTCTTCTCCTGTTCCCCATTCTTACCATTTGCTCTCCCACTCTTTCCTGCAGGTGGTGAAGCTGCACACCAAACTTGGCAAGCCCATCCCCTCCACAGAGCCCAGCGTGGTCACCCAGACATCCACAGCCACCACGGCCGCCCCCAGCAAGGGTGCCAGTCCTGCGGTGAGCAGCACAATGAGCAGTGGCACCATCAACAGCCACACGAACAGCAGCAACAGTACGGCCACACCCACCTCCTACCTGAAGCCAGTCAACATTGTGGGTGGGGCCACAGCCACAGCTGCACAGGTCAAGGGACCCACCCCTCCTGCCCCACCCACCAGCTCTGCTGCTGTTAAGAAGGTGAACACACCCAAAATCAACTTTGTAGGTAAGGCTTCACCCTCCTAGTATTTGAAAGTGTAATTCAGTTATAGTTAAGTAAAAATGTAAATTTTTACATTAACTGTAAAGGACCTTATAGAAGATTTGCCTTGTTATAAATCTATAAGGGCAGTATTAGACCTTCTGAACAGTGGGAATTCTGTCTGATGGATTCTGCTCAAATTTTCTCTGCTGCGAAGTGTTTGTGCAGCACCCGGCTGTGTTAATCTTTAAAGCTGGCCAAATCAAGAGTTGAGCAGCAGACTGTGGGAGCACACGGATTAAGCCATCTTATTGCCCACAGCAATCCCATCACTTTGCAAAGACTGAATGGCCTTTTAAGTGCTGCTGAGAACCAAAGCAGGATTACTTAGAAGTGTCTGCTTTTTCTTGCTCATTGCCATCCTAATACCAGTTTCTACATATAACACAATTGCAAGAATGTGACATTTTTGTCCTCTTGGGCAGGTGGACATTTTGCTAATTATTTAATACTGTGTGAAGGTCAGTTGAGGTTTTGGTGCGAGTTTGACTCTCTCACTCAACGCAGGGGGAAACAAGCTCCAGACCACTGGTGTGAAGACGGAGGATGTGAAGGCAGCGCAGCCTGTCCTGGCTCCCCAGACGCAGGAGACCAAACCCGAGTCTGTGGCAGAGCCGCTGTCAGCGCAGGCCGCTCTGGCTGCTCTGCAGAGTGACGTTCAGCCTGTGGGCCACGACTACGTGGAAGAGGCAAGCTATGGATTATACACGCATCTCTGTAAACTCATCCCCGCGAAAGTGCAGTTTGACTGCTTCTTGTTATTCTGTGAACTCACAACTTCACATGAGCAGGATTTTCTCTACCTTTCGGGGAGGCATTAGTGTACAATAGGGTCAATAGAATAAAGCACCTGTGGCTATCAAATCATGTTAGCTATCAGATGGCAAGTACTGTGGCTCGGGTATTAGGTAATTGTTAACCTCTCTATTTGGTGTTTTTTGGAGTCTTCCTAAATAACACAATCTTTTTGTTTGTGAAGTCAGCTGGTTCACATTAACTATTGTACATTAACAAGATGATGTGAAACGACCAATTTTTGATAGGTAGCCAGCTAGAAAACATAACTTGCAAACATTACGCTAGAGTTTGTCACATTAGCTAAAGTTTATCGTTCAATTTCATTCTTTCTGAAATTGTTATTATGCATACATAAAGGCTAATGCTCCCACATGCACACATACAATGCTGGCTCTTGCCTTCTTTCACTGTCCGTCACTCACCCAACGTGGTAAACCCAAGTGTCTCATAAGACATTAGTACACGATGAAGAACATTTGTGACACTGCTTGGTTGCCTTCCCAGTGTTTTAAATTACTGATGAAATTTGTGTTTTTGGGTTTGATAGTTTCGTTTTCCCGTCAGCAAAAATTTTGGCCACTGACCTTTAAGTAGAATATGCTATGAAAACCCTGTTTTGACAAAAATTCAAGCAAAAGTTACTCTGTTTTGATTTCTCTATGTAGGATAAAACCCTGGATTAGATATGAAAGTGAGGCATATGTCCAGCAAATTATTGGGCAGTGTCATACATGAGCATTTCTGCTTTCTCACCACACCTAAATGAGTCATGACCTAGGATTAGCATCACTGAACATATATGGCACCATGCCATTTTTATATACTGTTTTATTTCAGGATGTTTCCAACCTAAATTTAAGTAATGTTCAGTAAATTTAAAGAGTTTCAGAATATTTCACAGCAACTTACAATTCACATGACAGCATTGTGTATTTTTAGTATGCCAAGTAAAGTTTGCCGTTTCAGGTACGCAACGATGAAGGCAAGGTTATCCGGTTCCATTGCAAGCTGTGTGAATGTAGCTTTAATGATCCAAATGCCAAAGAGATGCATTTGAAAGGAAGGAGACACCGACTGCAGTATAAGGTTTGTGATGATGTCACTGTCATTAAACGGAATCCAAATGCATTATGTGGATTATGTTAACTGAATTCGTTACACTGGTAACACCCTTCAGTGTAGCTTCTGTGAGAAAGAACTTGTGAAAGTACTCCTCTTTTTCTTATGCAGAAAAAGGTCAACCCTGACCTCCAGGTGGAGGTGAAACCCAGTATTCGAGCCCGGAAGATCCAGGAGGAGAAGATGAGAAAGCAGATGCAGAAGGAGGAGTACTGGAGGAGGCGTGAGGAGGAGGAGCGTTGGAGGATGGAGATGAGGTTAGCTTGATGTCAGCTGGGGCGTAGGTCCCTTGCTGTAACTTTGGCTTTTGTGTATATAACGGTTTCAGGTGAACAGTTCTCTGTAAAGGTATTGTTCTCCAAGGGGACTGTCTGGTTTTTCAGGCTTATTGAGCCCCTAACATTCTCATAGATGGAAAGGTTGGCTGAACTGGGTAGTTTTCCACCCAGCTAGAACTGAAGCATGCAGGCTCCTGCAGGGTCTTGTTTTACATTGTCAGGTAATTTGCTTGTGGTTATTTGATCTGCTAAAGTGGTCTGATTTAAGCTGTGGTGATGAGTGAATTTTAATGAGTCACTCTGGATAAGAGCATCAGTAAAATGCCCATAATGTAATGTAATGAGAAACCCATTTAATGCCCCATATGTCTTAGTCATGGGATTTTAATTGTGTCCCCTCAAGTTGTAGTTCATATAGTCCACCCCCCGGGCTGAATCCACCGAAAGCTCGAGCACATGAATTTTTTTCCTTTTTTTCTGCTTTTAAAAGAGTTATCTTTCATTTTTTGTTTTGTTTGGTAAATTCCCCCCTGTTTATTTTTCTGTGAGGCAGTACTGCCCCTGAAATGTGTTTTCTGTGATTGATTGTTAAATTTCTGCCTTGCAATTTGTTTATTTTGTATCATGGCTTTTAAATGAATGTATTTTAAACTGAAAATTTGGAAAAAAACCTAATAAAAGTCAAGTTGTAGTTCTGGGGTTTGTATCTCTGTCCCTGTTTGTCTTGAATGTGAGGTTTTAGAATGTGTGTCCGTGTATCTCTTGTTTATGGGGTGTAGTGCATTTGTCTCTGTGTATGAGGGCGTAACCGTGAGGTCCCTGTTCACTCCTACAGGCGCTATGAGGAGGACATGTACTGGCGGCGAATGGAGGAGGAGCAGCACCACTGGGAGGACCGCCGCAGGATGCCAGACACAGGCTACCCCCAGGGCCCCCCCGGACCTCCAGGCCTACTGGGAGTCCGACCCGGCCTACCTATCCCACAACCACAGGGCCCTGTGGTAAGCTTACCAGGACACCAGTTATCAGTGTTACACAAGCTGCTATTAGAAAGTCCTACAAACGTGTTAAAGGGATATCCTGACAGTTAAGCCCTTTGACCACATGGAGTTTCAGGAAAGTCTAATATCTGTGAGTAACTGTTCCCATAGGCGTCCAGTTATTTTGCTAACAGACTTGGAATTGGACCGAGAAACATCTGCTGCTGCATGCAGAGGAATGAAAATGGCACTGTTGAGCTACACTGACCCTGCAGAAGTTTAAAAAAAGAGTTTAATTGCCAAGGTGTCAGGGTATCTCTTCAAAACCTGTAATGTTGGTAAAGCCATAAATAGTAACTGCCGTACCATGTAATAAATGGACATAATGGATATTTTAATGGGTTGTTCAGTTGCCAGCAGCCTGTATGATTAAGAACACTAACTTTTGCGTTGTTCCAGCCTCCTCGTCGCCCTGACTCCTCAGACGACCGATATGTGATGACCAAACATGCGGCCATATACCCTGTGGAGGATGAGCTCCAGGCCATCCAGAAGATTGTTTCCATCACAGAGCGAGCGCTCAAACTGGTGTCCGATATCATCACAGACCAGGACAAGGGCAAGGGGAAGGACGAGGATAAGGAAAAAGACAAAGATAAGGACATACAGAGAGACAGGTAAATGGCGTAAGATGGCTATTAGTTGTGGGAATCCTTTAACTTTTGAAGATGCAATGATCCAGTCCCAGAGCCTGCATTTAAACTCCACTGAATCATCTGGATTGTTCTGGCTGGAGAATTCAGCCACTTTTTTTTAAGGGTTCGATTAAAGGCTCTGAAGTGTGAAGCGACCTTTTTCCAGTTCTGAGAAATGCTGCAGTTTGCTTGGAAATCATTTGAAGTTGTGTGTTTATGGGTGTGGTGAGTATTTTATCCACTTCCTCCCTTTTTTGTTCCCAGAGCTCTGAAAGGAGTGATGAGGGTTGGGGTTCTGGCTAAAGGCCTCCTCCTTCGTGGGGACAAGAACGTCAGCTTGGTCCTCCTCTGCTCCGAGAAGCCCACCCAGAGCCTCCTTTTGCGCATCGTGGAGCACCTCCCCAAGCAGCTCACGGTACAAGTCACCTCCATCCTCCTCCAACTCCCAAAATGGCAATCACGAAAATGAGAATGATGGCTTTCTTACCAATGCTTTCGTTTGATCACGTTAAGCTTGCCTCCTTCAAAGTACCCAGCTGTTACATTTTTGTTTTGCAAGTTGACTGGTATGAAGGCACATCTGAATACTGGAATGAAATCTGAGCTTAAATCGCTGAAGTCTGTGTAAATACTCAAATCTCCTCATTCTAAATTTTTTTTTCTTCAACAAGATGGTGACTCCAGAAAAGTACGAAGTGAAGGCCTCGGTCCAGGAGGCGGCCATCATCCTGACTTCGTGTGCCGATCCCAAGATGGAAGTGACCATCACGCTGACTTCACCTACCATTCGGGAGGAGAACGCACGGGATGGAGGTTGGAAAGACAAGGGCACTTTCTTTTCTGCCCCAGTGACATCAACTTCAAATTTTGTTTATATTGTATCCTGAAGAGCCCATTTGCTGGCACAGAGCAGGCAGTAATTATTGTGGCAAGCTTAGTCATGAAACTTTCATTTGTGATTGCTGAAGTTTTCTTCCTCTGTACAAACTGTAAAATGAATCATGGTTTTAGTTTTGGCCGTTTCTTTTGCCAGGAACTGTGTTCATGAAGTCCTCTTTTTAGGTTCTTGTGCCTTCAAAAGCCTTGGAATGTGAAGTGTTAAAATATCACCCAATAATGCGTGAAGTGTCACTGTAAGGCCTTTCCATGGTACTTATCATAGATTCGCAATATCGAGTCGAGTCACATTTAAAACGCAGCTGTCATGTACATGGAGTCTGGTCAGACCTAGCTGAAACATTTTTGAAGGAATAATTGAAATGACACGATCCAAGAGAATAGTTTTGAAGGCAAAGACGCTTTTTTTTTTTTTTTTTTTTTTTTTTTTTTTTTTGCCTCTTAATGGATTTTTTTTCATTGGAGTTCAATCATGCATGACTCCCACTTAGCATTTAAGTCAGATAAGGAGCTCCAGTACAATGTTTTGTGCTGAAAAATGATCCACAAGTCAAGCTCTTGATGTAGTCCAGCACAGTCGCACAGTTCTGATGGATCTTCTCATCGTTTCTGGGTTTATTTGAAACATTCCACTGCAGCGGTAAGGTCAGGCCAGATACTGTTTCTCAGGTGCCAGCAGAGAAGCTCCAGGGCTACTCTATGTAACACTTTGCCAGTGCTCTTAGCTTTCCAGAAATACAAAAAAAAAAAAAAGCATGATCAGTGTTTGCATTGTGTAATTCTAGTTAGGTCCCAGGTAAGATTCATTTTTGTTTCCTGTGTTCCTGAATCCCTGTCCCATCTCCTCCTCAAAGTAAATGACCAAACGTGCCCCCCTCCTCCTGATGGGTCTGTCATTTAGGAAGCTGAGGGAACCTGATTCATTCCAGATACTAACAAATGACAGCAAAGGCACATGAAGTGCATGAGAGAGAGGACCCATTTTCATTCTAGGCAACAGATGAAAATAGTCCTGCCTGATCAGTAATGTCCCCACAGGAAACAAATATTTATTTTGTCTGGTGAGAAGTTCCACCCCTCTGAGGTGCCCTGTGCAGAGATGAAAGTGCTCCCCTGAGTGAATACATGCGCAATCCCAGACCAAAGGTCTTTTTGGATGCAGTGCATAACTGTGACTTGTCCCATTTAAAGAAAAAAAATTACGAGGTCATTCCATGTGATATTGACATGCTCCTTGCATAACCCTCTGATTTTCTTGAAAATGTGCATGTTGTCAAGGACTCTGCACTGGCCAAATATGTATCTTAAATACACTTCAAGACAAGGACAAGCGTAGTTGGGCCATTGTTGTGCCTGCTTGCCTATGCCTCCTTTATGATATGTATCATTTACCTACACATGATAGATACTACTTCATTATCACGGTAGAAGGCCCTGCATGCTGTAACAATCCGTTTTACCTGACGAATTTACATTTCTGTGTATTATAGCTTATAACAGAAGTAAAACACAAGTCAAGTGTGCTTTTCAAAAATTAGTCAAATTACCATTATTTGCTATAGAAAAGGAAAAAAAAAAACTTCAAATAATGACACCTGACTTTCCATGACACCCACATTATGTTGCATTGTTCATGTAAAATTAAAGGAGTCATTAGTGGGCACAATTCCCAAAAATAAGTTTCTTCTCAACCCTGTCTCCAGAGTTGTTTAAGATATAGATGAACATTTTTGCCTGAGTAGTGCCCTTGACCAGAGAATCACACATGCCAGCTTTCAAACAAATCTGAGAAGGTAATGTCAGAAGCCAGGTTTATCTCGCATAGAATGGCCCCCAGTTAGAGACTTGAGTTTGATTGAAGATGAAAGTGCAGTTGAAGAAAATGGACAAAACCAGCCCTGGAATGACATGAAAGGTGAAAAAGCCATTCAGAAGTGGGGCGGTCTCACAACCAGTGTCACCGTTGCCTGTTTGGGCAATCCTTAGGGGAGTATCAGTAAACTTCAGGGAGGAAGGCTTTGTGCAAGGAATCTGGTTCAGCCTGGGTTTACAGCCATCTGTGCAGAATGACTGGGGTTTAAAGCCAGCTGATGAGGTATGCATGCAGTGATGTCCTAACCCTTGCTGGGAGCTTCTCTTCTTTCCAGCAAGAGCTGCTGTCTCCCTGTATCTGTAGTTTTTTTTTTTTTTTTTTTTTTTTTTAAATGAGTCCAGTCCAAAGCCTTCTCACATCATTTTCAACAACTTGTCTCCCGTCAGGGGCTGCTTCCTCAGCTTCGGAAGGATTTTTGACCAAGGTTTTCACCAAACACTTTGCCACACCTGCCATGAAATGCTAGGGGACCACACCAAGTTGCCATTTCTTGTCAGATTTTTTCCATTAAGTGGTTTGTCTTTCTCCTCAGATTGTTAAAAGTATATTTACCATGACCCATTTCCCACCTGTCAGTCCTGCCAACTCCTGTGTTCACTGTAGGTATTTGCTACAAAAAAGTCTTGAAATTCAATTGTTGCAGATGGTTCATTGATTTTGGTTTTAGCTGCCTTTTAATTACTAGATATGCAAGTTCAAATTATTATGTATATAAAGATGGTGGTTTCCCAGAAATGTCACAAAATTGGGCACACCCGTGAAATTACTAGATTGTTCATGCAGATGTAGAAGAATCTGTCCAGTTCTGAAACCATTTTCTTTGTTTTACCACTCTATTATCCAGAAAGTACATCCACCCATGTTTTATGTTTTCATTTAGCATCTTGAGATTCATTCCTATTTTCCATTACTTATCAATGTGAACAATTTCAACCTATTCATGGAAACATGCTGTGTCAAATTTTAAGGACTTAGTAGGGCACAGGAATTTGATAGTTTGTGATTAGCTTCACCATTCTCTGGAGGAACTGTGTTTGACTCTACATGTACAAATGAATGGTTTTAACAGTTCTTGCTTTTTCCCCTGCCTCTGTTTTGAGAAGTGCTCAGAAAGTTACTGGAGTAATATGTCTGACTAACCAGTGGCCAGTACTAAAAGCCCTGTTAGCAGCACCCAAGATATGCCTTCATGGGGAAATTACAAATAAACATTTGGTGGAACTATTGAACACTTTTATAAACTTCCTTTCTAGTTCAATTGGATGCACATATTGAAATGGTTGGTGTAAACTATGTTTTTTTCCAGAAAACGCAAAACAAAACAAAATGAATTAACGGTGGATTTACATTCGGGTCAGGTACGACAGTATAGTAAGCCTCTTCCATAGGAGGGAATATCTTAGCAATCCTTGTGTAGGGTAAACATTGCTTGTTGTCATGAATTACTGAACAGAGCTGTAAAGTGGTAATGGCTTGGTATGTGTGGCAATGTGTTTGTTTCCAAGAACGTCTTGCTGACCTGGTCAAACACCCGTCCCTCACCACCCTTTGATAATTCGATCCATTTTTAGATGTAACCTCGGGTTTGGTGAAAGACCCAGCGGACGTCTTGGACAGGCAAAAATGCCTTGACGCTCTGGCTGCTCTACGCCACGCTAAGTGGTTCCAGGTTTGGAACATCATTTTACTTTCTTATTGTAGCCTTATGAGATGCATTTTTTATTTTTATTTAATTTATATAAAATGCCTTTTATTCATTTAAATTAGTCTATCAGATACCAATGTGCAGAAATTTACTGTTGAGCAAAAACAAACCCTGCCTCAAAAAAAAAAAAAAAAAAAAAAAAAAAAAAATCAAGGATGCCTACAGTATTTGCATGTGTTTGACCAGAAAAATGTAACGTATGGTTATTTGAGTCTTGCTCTCACAATTGTTTTGTTTTATACGTTCTTATGTAAACTTTCTTCTGGTCATATGACAGTGGCAAGGCATCCTTGCATTTACTCAGGTATTCACACTGCATTACTACATTGTTACAGTATCCCAGCTTGTTAGTTTCAAACATTACTCCATAAGGCTGCAGAGTAACTTGGCATAAAAGTGTCATAAGAGCTTTCATGTTGAGCTTTTGTACTTTTTTGTGATTTTTATTTTAATGGGGACTAAGAGAAAAGGAAAATCTGATTAGTTTGCTGTGATTGTGCCATATGGCAAATGCACGGGCAAAGTAAAGCAGATTTCCTTCACCTTTTCAGTCTCCACTCTCTTCTTCTGAGCTTTTTATGTAATTCAAAGTACCTGTTTGTGAACCTATTCGAAAACCACGAGGTCAAGGTTTATAAGATGACCGGGATCCTCTCCCTGGTGCAGCTTACAAACTTTGAACTCTTTTTACTAACTTTGAGGTAAAATACTGCTGTGAATGGCAGCTGACTATAAGTGTAGGCATGAGAACTTGAACCAATCTCAAGCTTCCATTGTGAACAGTAGTGTTGAACCTCTTTCTGAGAGACCCATTCTGTGTTTGAGTTGGCTGTGTATTCCTCTTGACCGACTTAATGTAACTTTATTGCTCTCAAGGCTAGAGCGAACGGACTCCAGTCCTGCGTGATTATCATTCGTATTCTGCGCGATCTGTGTCAGCGTGTTCCCACCTGGTCTGCCTTCCCCAGCTGGGTGAGTACCTGCCATGTTACCATCACTTGGGTCACTTCCGAAGAGTCACTTAAAATGCTACTCTGTGCCACTAATTGCTTTATTAAAATTTGAGGTATCCAGATTAATGCCTTCTTTCAGATTCCATCAGTCACAGTGAAGTGGCAGACACTAAAAGCCAGCAGCAAAAAAATTATACAAAAATACAAAGAGGTTCATAGGTGGTAGTTAACTGTGACATGATTTTGTACAGTAGTTAGAATTCACATAAATAACTTCATGTACATTATACAAACCCAAATCTGCAGTAGGAGATGTAGGGGGTGCTGGAGCTGATGCCTACACTTCTTTCTGTAGGCCATGGAGCTGCTTGTTGAGAAGGCCATATCCAGCGCTTCAGGGCCGCTGAGCCCTGGAGATGCATTGAGGAGAGTCTTTGAATGTATTTCTTCTGGGATTCTGCTGCCAGGTGAGATCAGCTTGAGTAGACTGCTTGTTCAGTCATACCAAGAATTACGGAATTCTAGAAAAATGGAATCTGAAGGGGGGTTTTGAAACTCCAGGAATTCCAGAAAGTCTGTGAAAAGTGTTGTGAAAGGGCAGAAGAAATAAGTTCACATTTGTGACTGAAAATGAAGAATAACGTACCGTAGATTAGAGTAATCATATTTATGAGTCAAACGAGCGCTCTCATTCAGATGAATTGCTGGCTTTACAACAGATTAAGTATTTTAATCTTATACGATTATCTAACTAGTTGCGTGGTTTTGAGCACAGGTTTCCACTGATCCAATTTTTTTTATGCATGAAACCTCTGTAAATCTGTCACTCAGAGCTGTGACATTATCCAAAAAGTATGTCAGTAATTATGGTACACCATGCCTCAGTGCAAATCTGTGTTTGATGGAAACTATTTTATACCGCATTTGTCCACTAGAGGGCTCTGGTCATTGCAATAAAGTCCATGGAAACTTCACCTGAATGCAATGGCAACAATTGAATCAATTACCTGCAAACAGTTATGGATTCTGCCTTACTACATATTTTCATTTGGTTGAGCAGTTTTTGCTCTTATTTCAGAGTCAACTGTTAAACATGTTAAACTGGGAATTCGATTCAGCAACACACTGTGCTGATGGGTTATTTCATCTTTAGAAACGCATTTGTAACACCAGATAAGATGGAACCTTAAAAGAATATAAAATGTTTTTTTTAATCATACCAAAGTATATATGTATGTAAAATAATGTAGCATCTTTTTCTGAAGGTAAAGTAATAGCTTGATCACAGGGGATGAGCACTTCAGTTGCCATTAATGATCTGGGTTAATGTGTGGGATTGAATGAGCAGGTGGTCCAGGGCTGGTAGACCCCTGTGAGAAGAACTCCACAGACACCCTGGCAGGCATGAATGAGCAGCAGAGAGAGGACATCACCTCCAGTGCTCAGGTAAAGCCAACACACTATCTCCACTCTGGGACATGACAGGAGGCACTTTGCATGGTAGATCTCTGGAAAGTTCTACAACTAAAATCTGAAAAGTTGATGTTTTGAACAGTTTATTGCAGTAGTAGAGTAATGCATATTGCAGAAAGGTAAGCCACAAGGCCCCTGTTTTGCAATTCAGTTTTAAAAAAGAATGAGCCATGAGGAGGGGACTGCTTACCTTAAATACCAAGTAATTGATGAAGGGGATGACCATGCGACCATGTGATATCTACTGTTTTTAATGCAACTTTGATCCAGCAATTTCAATTTTCTTGCCTTGCAGTTTGCGCTTCGGTTGCTCGCCTTCCGCCAAATCCACAAAGTCCTGGGCATGGATGCCCTGTCTCAGATGAACCCACGCTTCAGCGTCCGCAACAACCGCAAGAGAAGGCGAGAGAACAGCGATGGGGTGGACAGCTGCGAGGGCGAGGGCAAGAAGGACAAGAAGGATTACGACAGCCACTAGGACAGCTTGTGCGGCCGCCTCTCCAAGACACTAATGTTTAGGACAGTACAAACTGTACTTAGACCCTTCTGTTTTTATTTTTAATATACATCTTAGTTTTGTGGTCTCTTTAGTGAACTGTAATTGCTCTTGACCTCCAGTTTTGTTTTGTAACTGTTAAGCAACCTGCTGCTAGACTGGGTATTACCAAAACTCCTATATGTCTGTGCTGTACTGTATTCTTTTGGCTTCAGAATGAGAGAATGAACAGTGGGTGAGATGTGCACTCACCATCATTAAAGCCATTCACACAATAGGCTGTATTTTGGTTACAATATAGAAGAAATATCTGTGATAATGCTCAACCACCGCCCCCTTTTAATTATAGAGCATTTGTAGTTTTTAATTGGGGGAATGGGGTATTCTCTCAATGATAAAACCAAACTAAAAAAACAAGATGAACAGCTATATTACTGTTGTAGTTATTTATTAGAAAAAAAAACTTGACTAACCATAGATACTTGCAAGAATATATTTTTTTAAACAAGTTACATATAGGGGGTTGGCTTCAATTTCAGCCAATGCGAAGCACACAATTTTTTTTCCTTTCTCAGAGGTGTAGTATCAACTCAGATTTGTTTTAACTGCACTGCACAGCACAAATGGTGTATAGCTAATATCTTGTTGAAAGGCTGGGCTGGTAATGTTCTGATGTTCAGGTTGACTGATCCCTTGCCAGACTGTCATGCTTTTGCAGGTCCCCCGTGGCATTGTATTAAACCTCACTGATTCCAGAGACATTTGTGTTTGTAATGTTTATTAGCCAGTTTAAAAAGCAAAAAAGATGTTTGAATAAGCAAAGCCAGAATTTTATGATTTTGAAAATAACATGCATGACTGTATTTTGTTTTGGTTTTTTTTTTTATGGCTTTTTAAGTTTGACAGTTTCATTTAATAATCTAAGAGTAATGCCTGGCCTTTAGCCCTGGAATAAATACACAGTATAAAAATCTAAAGGGGAAAAAATTGATGGTAGAAAATTGTGAGTCTGTGACAACTATGTGTCACTCCAGTGTTGTAACTGTGGTTTTCAATGTACATCCATTCTCTTTGATTGTCATTCACTCTCAAAGTGTACTACTGCATTACAATGGGCAGAATAAAACCAACCATTCCAGAAAAAATGTGTTAGTTTCTTCAAATTAAATCAGTTTTGAATCATTTCAAATTCCTTACCAGCTTTCTGTCTTGTGGAAATCGAATACATTTTCAACTTTAGATAAAGAATACAGTTGCAAAAGTCTTAATGAAAGGCTGTATTTTATATAAGACTGAAATTTGTAATGTTCTTGTTTCTTGGCATGACTTTGGGGGTAAACAACACAAGCAAGGAAGACTGCTTACACTGCTCAGAACAACAGATTCTTTTTATCAAGACTGCAGCACATGAAACACTTCTATATGAAGCTATAGCCTACAAGTTTTTTAAACCTAATCAATCCGTATACAGTACCACCACCTGAAGGATACGCCTGCATCCGTTAACACTGTTAATGGAGAACATATAAAAATATAGAGAATCCAGAATCCCTGCTCGAGACGATAAGGATATTATTGGGATTTTTTTTCTTATTCTTGCTTTTATGAAACACTTCTGATTGTGTTGTTACCCTGTTCATACTTTAATCAGTATTTGTTTTGTTACAGTCAATTCTGGTCTCCTAGCCGTTATATTAATAGTCTGTTATTTGTAACCACTCTCTGAAATTAAATAACTCATTCAGACCTTATTCCAGTCAGGCCAACATTATACTCACATTCTCTAAAAGCATAATGCCTAATTAACACGCCCGGTCACTGACTGAAGTCACGTTGTAAAAGCACAACAGAAGAAAGTCATATTCCTATAACGTATGACCAAAGTATTCCAGTAATTATTGGTCGGCATGCCTGCCTAGAAGAATATTTAAGGACATATTTTTGACATTGAATCTTTAAGTTTTAATCAAATACATAATACATGCATACCTCCTCCACGTTTTCCCAACCGACAAAATCCACGAAAAGAGACTTCAGTGTATTTTTATTCTGGGTGTTTTCATACTATTACTCCCCTTATATTTGGCAACCCTACCTGATGATGTCGTGTTTACAATGTCTACCTGTGGGAAAGGACGTTTCCTGGAGAAAGGTGTGGAGGGTAGTTCCATAAGCGACATTTGCAGTGCCCAATCAAACTGTTCAGGCAGTACAGACAGTCCTCTGAAATGAATACGACTTTGTAATTTGAGCGTGTAGAAGAAGCGGCCCATGCACACTTCAGTTACCTTTACGGAAGCGGTGCTGTAGCCAGTCACTTACATTAATCAATTGTGTTCCAACAGGGAAACGTAAGCATTTGATCTGACAGCAGTTTCTGTGAAACTTTTCCAAATGTTGAGTTTGGGAAGCGCAGGAGGAAAGTCTACTAAACCTTCATTTGTGTCCTATGTCACCCCCGAGGTAGGTGGTAATATTAATCAAAACTTGCTTAACATAGTTGTTTGTAACTCGCTATATATTACCACCTAATCTGTTATAACGTTTATGTACAAGCTATTTAGAGTTAGCTAGCTAGCATCACGGTTGACCAACCTTGGGTGGGGTTCATGAATTAAGATATGTTTAGTTAGTTAATGTCCTGAAAATAAGAACTTTGACATGCTCAGACATTCAAAATTTTGTCTTGTCGCTTGCTTTCAATTATAATCACACAGCAAGTGTCTATTTAGCGATTGAGCTGGAAATTAAACGCAAGGCTGGCTAGACACAATTCTGGTCTTTGAGATGAATTAATGAAATTATTCTGCCTTCGCAGTATGTTGTGTGCTTTCTATCGGATAACTAGCTAGCTGTATTTGCAGTTCATTGCATTAAATCTCAGTTTTTACCTGTGAGCAATGATGTTAAGTTTTCTGGGTTAGTGCCAGGCCCCTCTTGCCAGAATTACTAGACGTTAGAGCGTTTGTCACTGAAAGTTACTTGCCAGTAATGTAATCTTAGCTAAGTAGGTCGGCAGATCAAGTTTGACCGCAGTCCTCGAGAGGACTGTACAGTTTTGTAGAAACAGATACGGGTTTGGACTTGAGACCCTTTGCTAACATCGGTTTAGGCTGCTATCTGAGCAGTATGCACATTAACTTCTTTATGACCTGTCTCCCTGAAGTAATGTTTTAACTTGTATCAGTATCGCCACTACATTTTTTCCACTGATGATTAGTCTAAATGGGACTCACAAATTAGATGAGATCACAAGTTGTTTAGATTAAAATGTTACGTATTTAAGACCATATTACTTGGAGCCACTTCGTGAAGTGGTATTGAAATATATAGTTCCTACATCTGCATGAAAAGTATGAAATAGAAAATGCTTACTAAAGCCTCGAGGAGACATTGTTTAATGTGAAAATGCTTTAATGAAAAATGTGTGGTATTGGTAGCAGTATTCTATGTGAACCATGAAGCAAAGTAGTGAATTGACCGTCTGAAGAGAAACTGCAGTGATATTAAAAATAGCTCATTGTATTTTCACAGGTTTGTGCAGAATCTGTAGCCCACAGGAACTTAATTACCAGACACATGGTTCATAAGTCCTGTGAGTTATTTGAGTCTACAGTATGACCCCTCGCATGTCTGCTGGAAAAACTGGCCTGGTTCGCTTTTTGCCCCTGAGCAATTGCAAAACGATGCGCCTAAAAAGTGATACAAACTGATTTTGAAGGTCTTTGCATGTGGCCTGAAGTTAATCTGTCTGCTATGCGCAGTAAAGACGATGCTGCTGGAGTAACATACTATAAAGGGTCATTTGATTGATGAACACAATCGTACCCACAACCTCGCAGCTATTTTCAAGCATGTTGTCATACAACTTGTACATCAACCGCATGTAGTGTACAACAAAAGCTAGGTAGCTGATTCTTCAGTCTTGTTTTCAAGTTGCTCATTAGGTCAACAGTGAGAATATAGTTTAGCAGATGGAGCCTTTTTGGATAACACAAGTCCAGACATGGATTTGCATATATTACCTAAACCATTGAAGTTGAATTTGATGAAAGAATTCTATTCTACATTGTGAACTATGAACTGTTTATATGTGTACCCATTTGTGATGCAGTTTTGCAATCATACATGCATATTTATTGCTGGTATTACATTTTTTAAGCTTCCATCATGGTGTAATCAGCCATACAAAATGTACAGAAAAATTGGCATTTCTGCCATTCATTAGAGTTGCCATTGCATCATAAATGAGTAATGGTGTTACACTTTGCTGCCTTCTGCTGAAGATAATTTTTTATTCATGTGTTGCATACTGTCTTTGACACAAAGTGATTCAGGGAAACCTGGTTTTCTGCTATGTTACAAATGCATGTATGCATGCCTGTTTGCATGTGATGGTATAAATGGGTCATTTGTACTGATAGGCAGCAGAGTGGGCTAGCCACCTACAGTATATTAATAATGTTTGGATTGTCTAACAAATGTTTGAGCCATTAAGCTGAACAAGCTGAAGTAAACTTAACAATGAATATAATTGTTTAGTGTCTGTGTTCTGTGAGATCACTTTAAATTAGTTATCTTTTTGCATTTCTTTTTTAGGAAATTAATATAACAGACATAGATGCTTCCAGAAGGGAAAAACATCCAAACTTGTTGCCAGGTAAGTAACCAACGTCTTCTAAGCATTTCAGACATCACCCTATTTGCACAATATCTCTGTCAAGCCATTGTGTGATTTTAAAAAAGGAGAAATCAATCTGGTGATGGTCGTGAGTGTAAAGATGCAATTGATTCATTGGTGGCTCATAGCCATTACTTTGTTGGCCATCTTAAGGAATTCTTCCAACGTGTGGATGGACCCCATTGTCTGGTATTGAGTTTAGATATTAATAGTGCCTGTATGTCCAGCAGCCCCATTAGGCCATACATAATTAGTCTTGGCATCTCCCAGCGATGCCAGTATTTCATTGTTATCAGGTGACCCCCATTGGTCATTTAATTGACCAGTCTATCTATGCAAAACTGCACATGAAGAGTCTTTTTCTGACTCATGTCACAAGCTGAACCTACATAGACATGCAAAAAAAAGGAGCTTAGAGGAGAGTTTCTCCTGAAAGGACAATTGAGGTTTTAGCAAGGGATGCAATGATGTGATGGGAGTATGATTCCAAATGTGGGGGAAAATTGTATTGAACATACCATTTGTAAATTAGAACAGCCTGCTTAGCTGTCATTGCCATGTAGGTGCTGAATGTATTTGCCGTCAAAGGTACTGTGTATTGTCACCAAGCTCAAACAGCACGATAACAGTTTGAAATCTTATATCTTTCTTTGTTAGTACCATGGTGCTGAGGTGACGCTGGCTGTGTTTGTAGTATCGCCTCAGATGGCTAATGTATGATAAGTTAAGGTGGTGTCTGTATGACTATTTCTCCAGGTGAGGTGGTGTTTTGCAGTGCCAGCCCCATCTTGAAGTCATCCCAGGAGGATGCATCCCAACGGGGCATTTCTGGCACGCTGTTCTGCACCAATTTCCGCATCTCATTCATCACCGATGAAGTCTCATCGGAAGAGGTGGTAAGGGACCTCAACATACTTAATATGAGTATGAGAATACAGGGTGACAGCTCCAGTATTGACTGACTACTACTGACTGCTGGAGGATATCCTGGTCAGGTTATAATCCTAGCTTGACAACCTGTATTTTAAACACGGAAGTGGGCAAGAAGAATCTTTCTCACTATGTGGGTCACATACTGCTGTCTGTGCACTGTTTCAGAAACATCTCTCTGAAGCAGTAAAAAGCAAGTATGCTTTTTTAGTTGGTTGTTTTGATGTGAAGCCAGGATGTAGTCAAGAAATTGTCACTGGGCATTGCCATAGTCCTGGTTTCTGCCTGGTACAAAGTGTGCCACAAGTATTGGCCGCAGCATTTACATTTTGGATACCACATAGGTGACTCTCCTGTTTCATTGTTTTTTCAGTTCAGAAGCTTTTTGTTTAATAGTTAGCTGATATGCAAATGTAAAACAAATGTGGGGAGCAAGCCTAAGTTATTTTTAGTAGACTAATGTGCATCTAAATTCTATGTAGTGTTTAATTATCAACTGAAATTATGAATAGATATATACAGAGAGAAAATATGTTTAGTGTTATGTAGCCATGTAATGTAATGCTGAGCTGGACACAGTTGTTGATAAATACCTTGTTTTAGCATAAACATGTACTCTGTTCCTTATTTTATTTGCACACCTGTACAAACGTAAAACATGATTCACAGTTCTTTGTAATGAATAATACGCACTACAGGGGAATTAGCCATGTCACTTGATTTGGCAACAAACATAAATGTTTTAAAAAATTAAACCTGAGCTGTCATTGTAAAGGTAATATTACAGATTTTCATGTACAAGTTATACAATGGTGACCACTATGATCAATTCTAGTTAACAGGTATAACAGGTTATGTGTTTGGAGCAAATGGCATATTTGGCATATTTTAAACATCCCCATTCATTTGTGTGTTCCAGGCTGTGTTGTTCAAGAATAAATTGTATGGAGAAAGTGACATTCCTCTCACATTCGTGGATCTCATTTATGCAGGTGTTGTGAAAACTTTTTTAAAAATCCCAAAATATTTACTTTCAAGCTAATGAAACAAGTGAACTCAGCATCATCGTTTCTCCCTGCTGCTATTTTTGGTCATCTCTGTTGTTTTTCATGAATACTTATGACAGTGAAATTGATCTAAAAATCTTGTTCTTGTGGAAATGTGTATCCTCTGCTATAGGCTATGATGAGAAGAAGAAGCTGATCACAAGGGGACAAGTTAAGAACAAATACCCTCCAAAGATCATCATTCACTGCAAGGACCTGCGGGTCTTTCAGTTCTCACTAACGTTTGCCAAAGAAGAGGAAGCAAGAAAGGTATTTTGCTAAGATCTATGCACGCCCACTGTGCTGCACTGGTAATGGATATGGCTTTTGTTTTCTTCTTTGTAAAGTATCTTGCATAAGTAATGCGCATGGTTTTCTGTGTTATGTGGTTTACTGTCTTCTCTCCTTTGGAGATCTTCCAGGGCATTGTTCATCACAGTCTCGAGCCCAAGTCACTGAAGTGCATCTTTGCCTTTTCCTACTGTGAAAATACCTCATCAAGCCCAGGTGCAGAACTTCTCTCATAAACAAGTGAAGGTCTTCAGGAACCTGCTCACACTGCAGATAGACATATTAGATATCCGGTGAATGTAAATGTAAAGAGCAACTAGTAGCCAAGCTAATGCAAAGCCATGCAGTTTTTTTAAAGTTGAGTACACTCAGTTTTCCACTTTTTGAGGACTTTTCAGCTTGCAGAGTGTTAGTGAAAGCAATGACCGTGGTATGAATGTGTAACCCTTTTTCATGTAACTCAAGAGCCCTCTGTTGTTTCAGTGATATATAGTCTCCGACACATTACCGAAGACTCAACATTTTACAAGTGTTTGATTCTAAGTAAAAACACCTCTGGCCAAGTGATCCAAAAATACTCTACATATACTTTATTTCAGTTACACACCAGCTATTGGAACATCAGATTTCAGATTTAAATACTTTTCAGTCATGATAAAGTCATTAAAAATGAACAATTCATACATGTTGTGTTTTTCAGCATGCACTAATGACAATGTGTCACTGCTAATCGTAGAGATACAGAGGAAACAAAGAACTGTGATGTTCAACACTGCTGCAGACTGGACAGAGGAAATGATGCGTACCAAAGGGAACTGTAAATTAGTGACAGACAACGAGAATTTCGGTATCTCTCAAAAGTATGCTGACTTGAAAATTCACTTCTGTGTATCTTTTTTTAGTATTACTGTTCCATAACCGTGTTTATGTTTACAACAATTAAACTCTGTTTTCTCTAAGTGAAGTGTTGGGAGCGCAGAGTTCAGACTAGTTTACGGTGATTCTGTTTATTCCCCATTCTGAAATGAACAGAATCCTTCTTGTTATTTGGTTCAGTAAGTGCCTTTGTAACTTTGATAGCAAAATACATACATTATTTCTCATACTAATCATGGAAAACACAATAATGTAAAATATATAAAAACTTGTGTAGTTATAATGTATAATATTAATTGATGTTTACTCATGTTCTAAATGTAACAAAAACCAAATTGTGTTGCACTATTGTCAGCTTTGGGGTATGTTCTCATTTGTATCTATAATAATGACTACTGTGCATGAACGTATGTGGATGGCAAGTATGCAGAGTGGAGCACAACCTGGATTTTATTGCATGAGGCTATAGTTAGAATCATTACTAAGTGTAAATTGTGTTGTTGCCTTCCCTATACAGGCTGCCACAGTTTTTCATTGTCCCCTCATTCATCTCAGAGGAAGATTTGCCAAAGTGCCAAGGCAGAGGGATTCCAGTAGGTCCTTTGAAGCTTCATGTCAATAAATAATTTTGTGTCTGTATTTTCGCTTTGCGAATGACAAGGCTTTTGTTAGTCCATAGACTTAGTATGGTTTCCATTTTTCAGAGGAGCTGATACCATCATGCCAAGTAATAAAAGGTTTAGGACAGATTTCTGCTTCTCTTATGCAGCCCCATAACAATGATTTGATTCATGTTAATCAAAATGGGTGATTTCATAGTGGGTTCATTTGAAGGACAGAGATCAAATGCTTTAATGTACAATAAATCAAAAAAATGTGTTGTTGTTTCTCCAGATCTGGTGTTGGACCCATCATAGTGGCTGTGCCTTATTTAAGACGGCCTCTTTACCTGTGACAGAAGACGACAGTGAATCCCAGGCATTCAAGAGCTACATGGAGAGGTACTTTACAGCAATGTTTTCTTCCACATCAGACTCATTTGAGGGTTTTTATAAAACGGTCCAGTCCACATTGGCAATATTAGCAGTCCAAGAATGGTAATGGTTGTCTGCCTGTAATAGGTAATTGCATTATTCAGTATATTAAAATATAGAAACTTAAAATTTTCTCATGTTCAGTCAAATTGCAGATGTTAATGTTTCCTCTTGTTTTCAGGTGTAGTTACCCACCATAAAAAAGTTTAAAAATGCATTTGTAATGTTTTAGAAAATGATGCCTAATGATCTATTTTCCAGTGTCACTCAGATTTAAAGTTTCTCTCTTGTCACATTATTCCCCGATGCAAAGATTTGGGAACAAATGTAAAATAAACAAAAGTTAGACCGTTATTCACTGAGCTGATTCAGTCACAGCTACAGCAGAGTCTCAGAGATAATCAACTCAGAGATCTAAAGGCACTAGATGTAGCCATTCCTGTCAATTAAGGATAAAAATTATTTCAGTTGTATTTTAGTACCACTTCAGGAGCTTTCAGAGTTAAACCCCACCCTCAGTCCCAGTCATTGAGCATTCATATCTCTTAAGGTTGTATTGGACATATCTTTTGTATTTTCTGTGATGTATAATAATGTATATTCCCTGTGTATTGAGCCTGGTTTCCTATGCAACCTGATTTATTGCAGAATGCTGAACGCTGTGGCTCAGAATCACCTTTATTCTGTGAAAACAGAGGAGCTGTCTGAGACACTACCTTCCATTCAAGACATCCAGCAATCCTACAACAAGTTCAAACAGTTCTTCCTCATCGGTAAGTTCCAATGAAAGTGTGTTATAAAGATGTCCATGCTATTGCTCCTATTCACAGGCATTGTATCTAGAGCACAGATCATGTGGCAGCATCAGACTGGAGGAAAGTTTTGACACAGATCTTGAGTCATTGTTAAAGAAAATCGTCTTTATTACTTGAAAAAACAAACTCACTGCTTTAATTATTTTCTTTTAGATTATTTTACAGAATTTCCATTTTCATACAGCTCATAATCAAAACTCCATAAAGACACTGTGAATGAGAGAGTACAAATTGTCTTATGGAATTACAAGGCATGTCCTCCACTGTGCTTTTCTATAGATGGCACTACTGAGTTCTGGCTGTCAGATGTGAAATGGTTCTCTTCACTGGAAAATTCTGGGTGGCTGGACATCATCAGGTCTGATTCTAAAATTACACTATATTGCCTCAAGTGATTATGGATAGTATCTAAATGGTTTTTAATGTTTTGTTTCTTTTAGACAATGTCTTCATAAGTCTGTTGAAATAGTTGAATGCTTGGAAAAGGAAAATACTAATGTCCTAATTATGGGTGAGTAAATGTTTTCCTAAATCTGATAAGCAGAAAAGTCCTTTTCCAAACAGATCTGTAATTTCGCAAAAACTGTGTGGTCTGCTTATTGTTGACTCTCTTAAAAGGTGACTGCAGTTGAGTGATAGAGTTCAGGCATTGTTAAGTGTATGTACATGCTGGGTCACTCTGTTCCAGAGGAGGAAGGGTCAGACCTCTGCTGTGTGATCTCCAGCCTGGTTCAGCTGATGCTGGACCCCTACTACAGAACTCTCACTGGCTTCCAGAGCCTGGTGCAGAAAGAGTGGGTTGCAGGCGGTCACAACTTCCTGGACCGCTGCAACCATCTGCATCACAAAGAAAAGGAGGTATATTGGTTATAGTCTTCTGTTATGACAAGCAGGCATGGAAATTTGCATTTGTATTTTGGTTTGTGTGAGTTGTTGGTTACTCATACTGTGAAAGTAAATTGGTTGCTTCTGAGGAAGGTACTGTGCTGTTCTGGGAACTTTGTCTTGAGTAGGGTTTACATCCTTGCTTTAGACACGTAATACAGATGGTCCCCGAGTTACTATGGTCAGACTTATTATTTTTTCAACTTTACGATGGTGCAATAGTGTCACTTTCAGTACAGTATTCAATACATTTATATGAGCTATTCAATACTTTATTATAAAATAGGCTTTTTGTTAATGATTTTGCCCAACTGTAGGCTAATGCAAGTGTTCTAAGCACATTTAAGGTAGGCTAGGCAAGGCTATGATGTTTGGTATGTTAGGTGTATTAAATGTATTTTTGACTTGGATATTTTCCACTTATGATGGGTTTATCTGAACGTAACCCCATCGTAAGTTGGGGACTGTCTGTATGTTAAGTAAGCTTGCATCACAGAGAAATATGCTTGTTTATAATCCTAGTACACATTTGTAAGTGAAGTACCGGTACTCCAATTTGCACTCTGTGTGGGCCAGTCTGCGAGGAACTTCACGCTTCTATAATGGTTCCCATTGCAGAACTCATTTGGCCAAATGACTGACCCTCATCCTTAAGATAGATTATATACTGTCATTAGAAAACCTGATATTTCAGACCCAATGCAGTCACATCCTCACAGGCCTTGATCAGTCTCAGTATATAATGGTTATCTGGGAGACAATTCTCTTCCAGTTTGTGGAATAGTTCCTCATCCCAAAGCTGAAATTATAAAACTAGGTTGGGTTTGTTAGTGGCGATCCCAATGTACTCCACTCATTTTGTTTTATAGAGGACTGCTTGTATTGAGTATGTTCGCCATCTGATTGGGCAAGAAAACACTCCTGGAGTACTCCTAAGACAATTTAGCATCCTGAAACAATTAAAATTAGCTTTAAAAAAGCCAGCTTGTGAAACTATGAAGTACAAAATGAGTGTATGTCGCACTGCATGCCAGCTGCAGTCCCCAGTCTTCCTGCTGTTCCTGGAGTGTGTGTGGCAGCTTCTCCAGCAGCACGGCCCAGCGTTCCAGTTTACTGAGACCTACCTGACTGTCCTCTCAGACAGCGTCCACGTCGCCGTGTTCAGCACCTTCCTCTTCAGCTCCCCTTTCCAAAGAGTCACCACCATGAAGGTAGGGCCCTGTGACTCACAGCTGTAGTAAATATGATGATTAAAGTCTTAGTGGTTTAACAGTAGTAGTAGTAGTCAGAGATATGAATGGTCATGTTTTGACTTCATAAGTCAACAGCAGAATTAAATCTTCAGTTCCAAGAGCAAAAGCACATAGGTGTGTAGATAACATATTGATGTCATGGTGGTCTGTGATAATGTGCCCAAATAATACCTCATCTGTGTGTGCTATTTGTGGTTCTGTGTATGCAGAATTGAGACTGATATAGACCACTGTCTTTTTTCAAATAAAAATAAAAATTGTTGAGCTTTCCTATCCATCAGTAGTGCTTTGTAAAGGCAGGGCTCACAGTTGAATGATGGAAGAAGGAAAGAATTGGTAGGCCCGGTTCAAAAGAACCATGAAGGACACTCTCAGAAATTGCAGAAAAACATTTAAGAAATGTGTTGCAGTGTTTTTCCTGCCAGGCATACTCAAGCCCCATCCCCCACCCTCCTCCCCCTGCAGCTCAGAGCTTCTTCTTGTCTTGACAGGCTGGCTCTCCACAAACACAAAGGGGCCCATTAAACTTCCCTACTGTGTGGGACTGGTCTCTGCAATTCAACTGCAAAGCCCAAGATTTATTCACCAACCCTCTCTACTCTGAGAGCCCCAAGCAAAACAAGGCAATGCGCAGACCATTCCACGCCAAGGTAAAGGCTGCAGGCGCATGCGCTTTCACATTAGCCTGATTAGGCAGGCGTTGGTACTGCTGCACAGGAGAGAACTAGAGGAGCGATAAACATAAAACACAGATTTATCATTCTGAAAGGATGTCAAGAATTCCATGGCACCTTTTGCACCTACAGTACTGTTTGCACTTATTTTTAAGCATCAGTTTGAATTGTTGACCAATTTATGTCTAAGTATTTATCATATAAACATTCATCCAAATTGGGCTTGTTGGACCCCTGGGAGTCTATGAAATGGCTCCTCAGCTAATTTTTTTTAATCTTTTGAGAATAGTTTTATTATATTCATACATTAAATACATTACATATTTTTACTTTTAGAAATGATCGATATGCAGTCATAGCAATGCTGTATTTACTATCATTACTAAATATTTATATGATACTAAATGTTGTCATACATAAATGTGACAACAATCAAATCATAACTCGGTTTAGACATGTTTCCATGTAGTAATGTGTTATATAGCCACTACACTGGATAGTAATGGGTGTTGGATAAAGGGATTAGTGGTCATTCATTTATTATGGTTGGAGGTCCTCAGCCACAGGTCAGTCATTTTAGGGGTCCTTCACACAAAAAACCTTTGATAATGTTTTATCCAGGTGTCACATGAATACTTGAAATAAGAAATGTCTCTGAAAGGACTGTTGCCTTACCCACTTCACCAGCACCAGAGACAGCTGTCCTTGCCTAATACTACCTACAAACCCTCACCAAGGAAGGGCTTCTTCAAAGAGGAGACCGAGAACCTGAAGAAGATGCTGCGGGGAAAGAGGATCAGCCGCTGGATGCAGTCGACAGAGTTCATCCAGGCCTCCACGCGTGAGTTCTACGAGTCCTGGTCACGCCGGCCCATGGACTACCATGGCCTGATCCTGCCCTGCCTGGACGGGCCGGCCATACGCCTGTGGATGCAGAGGTACCTGCGCTGGATCCCAGAGGTGCAGATTTTTGGGGGCGGGCCTGTTGCCCTCCTCAACAAGCTGGCCGACCTGTTGGGGGAGGTGCAAGAACTGCGTGCCCAGCTGGACTTGCAGGCCTGCCATACAGATTTGACCCACCAGAGGGCAGTGTCGCTCCCCAGGACATCTGCCCGCCCCACTAACGCCTTTCCTTTTGCTTCCTCTCGCACTTGGGGCCTCAGGCCCACCATCCCCACCTGCCTCCTGCAAAGGCTGATGATCACAGGCAACCTGGCCAATGCAGATGATGAGGTCACAGAAGCCTTCGCGGATGTGGTCTAAGCATGTTGTCACTTCTTTGAGAGGGTGGCAATGTCTAATTCAATGGTTATAGTGACATTAGCTGTTTACTGTGTATTTATTAGGAGTGGTGCTGAGTCATCTAATAAATGTCAAATCCTGTCAGTATCACTAGGATTATTTTATTAAATAAGTGCTATACTATATTGAAACCTTTGCAAAATTGAAGCTTTGTAAAATTGTGTAAAAAAAATAAATTGTAAACAAAGAATTCATTTTTCTTCTATTGAAAAACTTTTTTAGCAACCTTAAAATTCCCTCAGATTGTTAGGATGCAGGCAATGCAACGCATTTAAATTGATTTTTAATTTTTAACACCAAACACATATTTTTTGAATAACAATTATTGTTTGATTTTTGACTAATTGCCTTTTCTGTTTGTTTTCCTTAGAAAATGGAAGTCAAATGTTTGTGCTCACTACTGTCTTCCCTTTGAAATCATTCCCCACATTTTTGGCAAACATTAATCATTTTTAAATTTTGACTAAATGAAGATGGAGTATTTTCAGTTTGAATCAGATTTTCAAGAACATTATGATATGTACTGTTGAATATTTTGTAATATTGTGAAAGGAGGTTTGTACTTAAACCATACAAAAACTCCACTGTACTCTGCACTGTGTATGCTATATGTCATTATTCATTGTACATTTTCTTGTTCCAAAGATACTTGCAGAGTGATTAATGTAAAATGCAAGTAGGAGCCATGTTACTACACTGGCCCTGAACAGGAACATATTTTATCATTATATTGTTGGCCTGGTGGTCTTTCAAGTGATATTTGAAATGTTGTAATATTTATTGTAATATCTATTCTGAGTATTAAATGCACCTGACATTCTAATTCTCAGCTATATCTAAGGTAGACTGACATTCACCCCTGAATGGGAAAATATGCTATTCTGCCCCATCAATTTCTCATGGGAAACCTGAATACAGTGGCCTTTTTGCAAACCTTGAATGACCAATAGGAGACATAGGATTTAACTAAAGCAAAAGGGCAGATGGGGATATAGATGCCACAAGATTAGTTATCCAGGGGGTTTAAAATGATCATGCACATTTTTACATTTTTGCTGATAATACATAATATTCTTCTAGCAACTAAAATGATCAAAGGAAAAAATGGCAAGGGTGGATGAAACTAATTCTCCAACATTTTTCAGGGTACAAATATTCATACTTTTCATGTCTTAAGCATAATTTTATTCCACATTTTCATATCTAGAATATACCTTTGGCTCAGCAACCTTGCCCTATCTGACAGTTAAGTACTTAATTTGTGCTGCTTCAACTGTTTTTAGTTTGTTTTAATGCTGCCTAATACATAATTTCAGGAAACATGATTTTGGTTCAAATGAATCTTGATAAGAGCACTGGAACAAATCATGGATAAAAACTTGCTATATATTTATATATGATCTTTGCATCAAACTTGTGCTGTAAATATGATCAGTTCAACTAAGCAGCAGGACATATCTTTGCACACTAAATTTATTTTGTGACAGTGGTGATGCAAATGATTTGAACTTTGTTTGAATTCCTGCTTACTTTGTAATAACTATTAATTTGTGAATGTGTTTAATAAACAATTCATCCCTTGTTTCAAACTGAGAGCAAATCATTTAAGTTTATACAGTACATCTGAATCCATCAGGCTTCAGTCACAACATAGTTTGAATATTCCTCAATACAATCCCCATATGTAGCATCTTCACATATGTTCCTGAGGAATGATCTTAGTGTGATTTTGGCCCACTGGCTATGCTTCTCCCTAGCTTTGATCTAATTTCCAAGAAGGTATTGTCACTTTTGCCCCCCTTCCACCAGGGTTTAAATCATCTTGACAATGGTTGTCTTGAGAAAAGCACCCAGGTTATCAGGAATAATTTGACTGTAGACTGAAGGTGGACACTTGGTAGTGCACATGGGCATCTTAGGGCACAGGAAGATGTTTTGTGGCAGTTGTTGACATTTGATGAGGTAGGCCAAAATGTGGTGATGGCTTATTGTTAATCACGTATTTGGAAAATGCTCTTATCCAACAAAGTCTACCAAGGTCATAGTGACAAGAAGCATTGTGCAATTCACTTGGGACAGATGTGCAGGGAAGTCAGTACTACCAAATATTTGCATCAAGTTTAACTTTTTTTTTTTTTTTTAATATGACCATATAGTAATATTTGTATTAGCGCACAACTCCTATGACATTAACCTGAACCTAGGGCAATTTGTGATTGCATTATTACCTTATATTGCAGCATTTACAAGCTGAAAAAAAATTCTACAGAAGTTAGATCATATTGTATCATGTTCAGTATGTTTTACAAAGGATCTGAAACACACTTTGCCTGTGACAGTTCATGTGCCCATGATTTGCATTGTGTTAATTCTGCAGCTGTTTGGGAGTTGAATCATTGGTTAGGTAGTTTTTTTTTTTTTTTTTTTTTTTTTTTTTTACATTGAGTTTAAGATGAAAGTATTTCTGCTAGATGTGGCATCTGTACACATAGTTATGTGAGTCATAAGGGGTTAAGTTTAATGTAACCAGGTTGACTGGAAAGAAACCCCATGGGCTGAAATAAGAGAACAGAAAAGAGTGTTCTTGTCCCTGGTGGAAACCTTACTTGGTTCGAATGATCTGAGGTGTTTGATTCAAACCAGGTAAGAGCAGTGCTTGGCATTCTAATCCGCATCAGTGTGGAAATTCTAGTGATCTACAATGTAAAAAAGCATAGAACTGTTTTGATGTAGCAAGAGCAGGAGAGCAAAGAAATGCTCCCCAATTGGATGTCACAAGGGTGGTTTTTCCTCCTTAAGATGTATTAATATATCTGTTTGAAGCAGAAAGAAATAACGGGGTAAATAAAGTATTTCAGATCGAAGGGATGAGAGTGTACTCGTCTTATTTAGATTTTACTTGAAAGAGTTGGGGTTAAGAGGGCAGCTAGGTTTGATTGTGAGACTACACATGCCAGCATGTCTGGGAGAAGGGAAAAGAGAGAAGGTTGTAATAATAATAATTTAAAAAATAACAATTTGAAGTCCAGTAAGAGCAATTTAAAATTTAACTTAAAATCGAATGTAAGGATCGTCTATCCACAGAAATTATTTGAATACTGAATGAATAGATTTCTTTAAATATTTATTATAAACAAACACAGATAACAAACATTTTAAGACGGCCCTCTCAGGAAAAAAAAAAAAAAAAACTCTGATGTATTTTTTTCAGAATCTACGCCCTTAAATCTTGCCAAGTCAACTAATTTTACAAGGCTAGCCTAGTTCATTTTCCTCTACCTGAGAGTGACTGAGGTGCCACATCCACTGTTGTCGTCATCGTTCTTCGCCATATTGGCTGAGAAAAGAGTGGATGCAGAGGGAAGGGGTACAAGCTGCCCCTCGTACTCTTAAAGCGAATTGGAACACGATTTCTGAACAGAAAAGCATCTGTCGACGTCTATATGTGTTGGAAACAGTAACGTCTGTCCATCCGAGACAAGGGAAGCTTGGGATTCTCTCGTTTCGTCGTTGTTACGACTTGTCTGCACATTATGACTTCCCTGACCCAGAGGAGCTCAGGCCTGGTGCAGAGGCGGACCGAGGCCTCTCGCAGTGCCGCCGCCGACAAAGAGAGGGGATCTGGGGATGAGGACTACGATTCACGTCGCGGGGATGAACAAGAGGATGATGACAAAGGAGATTCCAAAGAAACTAGGCTCACACTCATGGAAGAAGTGTTGCTTCTGGGGCTGAAGGACCGAGAGGTTTCATATTTCCATATTTTATTCAGTTAACGTTACTTGGCAAGCTAGCTCCCTAGGAAAAAATACTAATGTGCTTTTGTTGCTAACGATAGCTGTTTTTAAGCTGTCAGTCGGATTTTTTAAGTATCTATAACAAGCCCTGACATAGCTTTTAGCTACATGTCTGGCTTCAAAGTTTGTTTACATGGCTTGCTAGCGGGTAACATAATAGTGTAATAGATTTATCTAGTAAATGGTAGCTGTCTATTTATATTCTATGTCCTTGTTCGCTAACGTTAGCTAGCCAACTATAAATGTTGTATGTTGATGAGTAAATGTCAAGCTAACAAGTTAGCTACTTATCCAACGGTAGCTTGCTAGTTAGCAGATAATACCTGGTATTTTAAATACGTTTCTGTGTGAAGGCGGCAAAACAGCTGTTTTACATAGGCTGGCACCATTATATTTGCATCTGCTTGGGTAGCCAGCAAACACATAGTTATCTATACAGAAAGTTAGCTCGTAATATTCATTTTCAACAATGTAAATATTTCGCAAGCTAACGTTACCACAGTTTCCGCTTTGGGCTTAATGCATCCTGTTTGTTCAACTACAGTCCTTGCCCAGATGGTAAACTTGCCGTTGGTTAATAAGGTAGTTAGATACCTAGCTTGGCTGAAAGCTTCGGCTCATGGGTTAACTAGCTAGCTAGTTGTCTAGTCAACTGAATAGCTGGCTCTTTTTTCTTAATTATTTAGCTCTAGCCCAGGCACCGGGGTACCATACCTTGGACATTGTGTCGCAAGCTTTTACTCTAGGTACTGCTAGTAGCTAATGCCAGATATTGACTTCCAATTCCCGTCGATAGCGTTATCCAGGCTAACATTACTGAGTAATTAATGTGCGTCTCTTCTCCTCAGCTTTTCCAGCTAATGTTAACGTTAGCTATCCAGCCTATTTTCGAAGGTATAATCAAGAATTATGGTAGCTAACGTTAGCTGTGTAGCTAACATAGCACAACCAATTTGTTAAATCAGGTAGTTAATGAAGCTGATATCAGTGAGTTTGAGAGCCTATAAATAAAACCATGCCACTTAAAAACTGAAGAAGTGAGCTAAACAGGCATAGTGAGCTATAATAGCAGCTAGTAAAGAAACTTTCATTACATAATGAATATTACATAACTGGTACCAACGTTAGCTAGCTATTTTCTCATGTCCCCTCTTCTGTTATGAACAAACATTCAAGTCATTACACAAGCTACAATTTAGAAATGGCCTCTTGTGCAATGGTGTGTCCTCTGCGTTGTAGCTGTTCATGTGCATACTTACATTTTCAATCTAGCTCGTTTGCTTTACAAATCTTTGAGGTTCGTTATAATATCATCAAGCCTGTTTCAGATGGTTGAAAGCATCTGCTGTTGTGAGGCATTGTGTGGCCTTTTTGACAGCAGGGCTCTACTTTCTGACATGAATGGCACATAATCAGTTTTACATTTGCCCATGTACATTTTATATTGTTATAATGAACCTTGGTAAAACCAGCTGCAGTGAGTGGCTCCTCTTGTGGACCCTGTGGCCCCTCTTGGTGCATATCCATATAGTATAAATAGCATACTGTAGAAGCAAAAGGCAAATTTTCACTGACTCATTTTAAAAGTATGATGCTAGTGATGTTTCCAGAGCAAAGGACCCATGTCCTCTGCATAGGGTAGTCAATCAGCCTGGTGCCCAGACAAGTCATTGCATTACATGTTGTCAATATGATGGCAGTGTTGAGCTACAGCCACTCAAAACAGCTGTTATTGACTACACAAACTGTTTGATACATGTCACACTTATTTGTTTTCTTATTTATTAAACCAGAGAGTGGGCAAGCAAGGAGATGATTCCTTTTGAGAGATACAAGGTAACAGCTGCTAGCCATTTTTTTTTCTGAAGTGGTCTTTTGAGAGTGAGTTGGTGGGAGCCCTTGATGATTTCAAGATTTAGGCCTTGGGCAAAATTTCAGACCATCTGAGAGAGATGGCTTTGATTACTCATGGGGCAATCCATTCCAGCTCAACTAGAAATGGGACCTTTTGTTGCCTGACCTTCACCAATATCATTACAAAATTTCACTCTGGCTTTTCAGCACGCAGATTTAAAAATACAGTGTATTGTTTTTATTTTAAATATTATTTTTTCCAATTCCCCATTTGCCTGTGACCTAGCAATAGTCAACATACAATAAGATAGGGAATTTGGCCAGAAGAATCATCATGATCTCAGGTGAGACAATGCAAAGCAGTCTTTTTGACATGAAAGGAGAAGGTTATTTCAACACTATACAAGAGTCCAGTAAGTAACTTCTTTGGCTTACTGTCCAACTGGTGGTGGACAGTAAGCCAAACACACATTTGCACAAAATTTATTTGTCAGTCAGTGCTAGTGCAGAATGGTAACAGAATGGTAACAAACTCATGTGCTTAGTATAGGCCAATGTCAGATTACCCACTTGCTGTTGAATAAATTATGGAGTAATCCACGGTTATTAAATTTCATGTCATTTCATAAAATATTTAACATATTCAAGGTAACTGTTGGGTATGACATGCAAACTTGAATATGAAAATTTTCCAACTGAAGTTGCAAATTGTTGTGGCTAAATCATCCACTTGGCTGTAAGATTCTGACTCAGGCAGTCAAATACAAGGCTCTGAAGTAGACTGTTATGGAAACTGGATTCATAATGGCCATGCATTTTTTATTATTAATTTTCTAAAATTTCCCATTTTATTACTCACAGCTGAACTTTTTAGCTACATGCAACAACCTTCTCTGTGAATCATGTTATGACAAGCCTTCGAAACTTTCCACACTGTGGATGCACCACCAATTATATACTTCCCAAGTCAGCATACACTTGGTTTGTGCATCCACTTGCACCAGGTCAGCTAGGAGCAACTGCTAGAGAGAGATGAGACTGTGGATCTTAAATGGCTTAAGCATTATCTGTTCCTGGTGGGGCTGACCCCAGTTGTTGCTTTTACCCTGTAGCTCTGCGGCCATACGTTGGTGGCATGATTTGGACTTGCAATCCCAGTCACAGGGTTCACATCTGCTTCCCAAATGGACATATTCTGTTTGAGCTACACAGAGGCCTAGTCTAACACCTTTCTGTGAGTGTGTACCACCTCAGTATAAGCTGGTCTAGTTTAGAAAATAAACTGTCTGTGTGGGGGAGAAGGAAAACTAAACAGACATGCATTTAAAAATAAAATGTACGCCTTGAAGTTGTTGCTGTGTGTGGTTGCCCCATACCTCTGTGGTTTAGTACCAAGTTCCATACCACAGGAGGCTTAAATTCATCAGGAAATTTGAAGCCAACCCTGACTTTTTCATTTAAATCTCCCAAGCATTTGACAGAATTTTAGTCACTTTAAAAGCTCTTGAAACAGGCTATTGCAAATTATTGAAAGTGAAGGAGTGCAATGTGTGTATATGACAATTTATGAGTTGAATCAACAAAGATCAGGAAAACAACAGCTTTGGCAGCAGCATACAGACTTCACAGACAGACAAAGTGTTGTTTCCATATAGACATGAGGACGAAAAAATGCAAGTTAAAGAAAATAGTCCTGCACTAATGGTGAATCCATTGGACCATGACATGGAATGCGTGTGTTGAAATTGTCTGCCATAGAAGTGTGGCATTCTGTTACGGCAGTTCCTCTTCTCCCTGACACAAACTCATGTTTGTCTGTATGTAAGTTCACATTTATTTTTTTCATTTAAAAAAAAAAAAAAAAAAAAAAACAGCAAATGAACTAGTGAAATAAGTCTTTTTCATATTCTCTGTGTCTGAGAAATGTAGAATTTGAGTGGAGAAGGAAAATGTGTCATCAAGGGTGTGTCTGTGTGTCAGTGGTTTAGGAAATCCAACTGATGCATGGTTTTTTTGCATTGATGACAGTGACCCTGCTGCCTGGGGCATTTGCCCACAATCCTCTCCCAAGGAGAAATGCTCCACAAAGGGCCCTTGTCAGTGCTTCTCAGTTCTGGGACCTTGTATCATTCTGATATCTCTTGATGTCCATCAGCTCAGCCTGCAGTACACATACTGCCAATGGGACAACTGTCTCTTGACTCTCTGTCTCTTGTGTGGAGCTTTTGTTTTGTAGTTTCACAATGTAAATTCCAGGGCAGCACTTAAGATGATCAGAGTATTTTATGATGAGCAGTAAGCTGTTTCACTTATGCTGAGCTGTTAGTAAACAGTCATAAATGTTAAAGGGTGGATAACAGTTGTGTATCATGTGAGGTACTCATGGATACTGTGGCTTGAAATCTCTGTGGATGGTGAGCAGTTGGCTGTAGAGTCATTCATAGAGGTGGGGTTTTCACGATGTGTTGTAGATTAGTGACTCTCCTAATTGATCAGGCACCTGCAAACTTACTGTCTGGAGCCGTAGCTGGTGTGACTGAGCTCACATCTTGCACGGTGAAAGAACTGGTCAGCAGATACACATGCTACTCCTTGCACACTTGAGTTGAGAAGTGACACGGTCAAATTTCTGAGCATGTTTCAAGGCAGTATCTGTAAGATAAATCTGTAAATCACACTACTATTATGAGTTTAAAATGAGTTCAAAACGAGTTCAAAACACTAACATCTTCCTAATTCATTGGCCATAACTGTACAAGTTTCATGAGTATATTTCAATCTTATTTTCATAATCTGATAAATCATTTTAAAATAAGTAGCGTACCAATAGGATTCAAGTGAGACAAATTGGAAAGCAAAGGCCACATTCAGTCATTTTGTATAATGTTACATATGCAGTCATGTATCATAAATAGGCTTAATTTTTCAAGGTATGGATTTCAGGTTTGTAGCCATGGTGCTTTGCAGTGCTCCAGCAAAGTGTTAAGCTTTTCTATTTGATTTGTCTTGGAGAATTGGATAATAGTGAAACTGAAATGGTGGACAACTGAAAGGGGTTTGGTGCCAGTGCCCTCATGACAGGACTCTGAATTGCCAGTGCCAGCACCACAGCAGGGAGCATCCTGGCAGCATGAAGCAGCCTTTCATGGGGATGGTGTTGAAGCATGGATTAGGTTTTAGTGATTGTTGTGCTTGAACAAGGTGCTTAATCTGCCATGTTAAAAGCCTGGATTTTTATGAGGTGTTGGCTTCTCCCAGCGCTTGTTGCCGGTATAGTTGCGTCATTACAGTAACGGTAAACATCACCCTTATCCTTCATTGATCTGTCTAGTATGAGTGAAGGCTTTACTATCAGTGAAATCTTTTGAAAATTTCCATGCTTCTCTGTTAAATGGAAACATAAGTTATGCTTTGGTGTATTACTTTGGACAGAATTGTGTATTGATCCATAATTGTTGACATCATTTAATTGTCCCTTTCAGTTTAGGTGATCTGCACTGAAGATGAATGATTCCACCATATTTCCTTCAGTAAAATTCCTAAAACGCTCATCCATAGCCATCATTTGTCACTATGTACAAGGATCTTGGTATTGTGAATACAATTCAACTTTCTCCAAAGTCAAACTCTGGAGACAGTGGTGTTTCACAAGTGTTTTTAATAATAAAGTTGAGGAAAATGTAATTTGATGCTTGGAGTTATTTGGTAGTATTTAACAAAATGAGAAGCCTGTTCCATTTCTTTCTTAGATTTAGTCTGTGTGTGACTTCCCAAATGAGTAGAGGTAGCTTGCAGGTAAAGATGGTTTCATGGCTTACCCAGAATAGCTATACCAATTGTACATTAGCTCCCATTAACTGGTTCTCTTGTGAGCAAGCTGAAACTAGGCTGTTTACAGAACTGGCAGTTGTGATTCGTAATATAATATGTTGAACCATACTTGCAAGACAGGGCCCTAAACTTCTGTTTTTAGGCATGGTGCAAATTATTTTGATAATTCCCACATTCTGGCTGCATCTGAACATATCTGTATTCAGAAAGAGTGTTTTTAACTCGGACTAGTTTCTGTAAAGTATGCAAACATTTCTAAGCTTCACAGTTAAGGGTATATAGCTGAAGTCCTGTGGGGAAAAACCCTAACATGAAAAAAAACCTCTCTGGGAATAATGTAATTTCTTCCAAAACTGAAAATAAGTATACTAATAGATGAGAGTAACACAATTCCTTTGATACAATTGATGTCTGATATTGTTACATATTGAGATGATACCAGAATAAACCTTTTTCTGCTATGAGTGATTAAATATGCTGTGACCATTCTGTCACAAGATATTCTGGTGTCTTTTAATTTTGGATTTTTAATGTTGACTTGAAATTGTACAAATACATAAGTGTTAGCGGATCAGAAACTCCATTGGACTAGATTTTTAGACACAAGTAACTTCCTTTGGCTGTTCGTCTTGTCTTTTTCCTGGATAATATCCCTGGAGTGGAGGAATTCCCCACCTTGTCATTGATACCACATCTTTTGCCATATTCTCAGAACATTTTGAGTGTTTGTGACTGTTTATCATCTCCGTTTGGTAGGGTTATACATCCTTCTGGAATGACTGCATCTCCTCAGGTCTGCGTGGTTGCATGCTCATCGAACTGGCCTTAAGAGGGAGGCTGCAGCTGGAGGCCTGTGGAATGAGGAGGAAAAGTCTACTGGCAAGGAAGGTAAGGTCTGCGCTTGGAGGCCTGTGAAGAGGCGCTGTTTCTCTGTCTGAGTCAGCTTTTGTATCTCTGGCTTTCCCCGTTATTTTACAGTTTGTCATCTATTGGTAACATAACTGTAAACTGTGCTGAATAATTTTTTGTCATGGTTGTTTATTTTGTTATTTTTTTAATTAAGTTATCCACAGAACAATCAACCTTTATCTATTTAAAGTCTGCAAATACTCTCATGATAAACAATTTGTTACATGGTATAACGCCTTATATTATCAGTGAATGGCTAGAGTGGTTCAAAATGTTTATACAAGAGTTTCAAGTAGCTTATTTGTTGAATATTTAATACTCCACATTGTACTGCCACCTTTTTCCGACCGCAAACAATTCCTCAGACATCTTCCCACTCTGAACTTTTACCCCGATATATTGTAACCACAACCATCATTCTCCTCCTTGGATATGCTATTTCTCCCGTGCTATAAGGATGAAATACTTATTTTTAACGATAGTTACATAACCTGTGATCATCATTATTCAGCACCCATGCTATTTCTGCCACTGGCCAGCTTTAGCTCTTATGCTTTATGTGGTGATATCATGTGGGACCTCTGCTTCAGTACAAATGCTTATCCTGGTGTTTTAATCAGTGCCATGTTAAGGGGTTTGAAAGAAAAAGAGCATGGTCTACAAGCCAACAAACAGGTGGCTGCAAGAGGAGCCGCAGAGATTCATTGAAAAGAATTCTTAAAGTAGTATTTAACTAAAATATTTAAAACCTGAAATTTAATTGCAGTTGCATTTTAATTGACCTATGATCGCGATTTTATAGTTGAACAACAACAGAGTCATATTAACATTATATTAGATAATAACAGTAGATTTAGTTTTGTCTGTCAAAGAAAGTCCTACTTAAACAGAGGACTTACCATTTATTATGGTAATTTACTTAGCATGTGCCATGCATGTGACATGGTCAACTGGTTTTATTTTGTTGTGCCACAAGGGGGAGTCTTTTCAAATCCAAATGACCTCATCCTAGAAAAAAACTCCATTTAGTTTGCTTGTTTGTCTATCTAGTCATCTACTGGAATATTGTCCAAGCAAACATTCACCCATTTTAATTTTGTGTATTTTTTTAAAGGGCAAAAAACTGTTCAATGTAACAGTCACCTACTCTGCACAATAAAATTTGATGGATATACATTAACCTAAGGGTTCTAAAACCAAAATTCTAATGAAATTCATCCCACTCAATAGCATACCAATTGACATAACATGTATGAAGATTATTATAATTGTAGTTAATGGAAATATGAAGCAAATAAATAATCTAGCTACCTAAGATGTGACTTTAAGGAAATTACTTCATATGGTTCTGTATCATTGATTCACATTCCAACACATATAAACATTCAATAAAGCAGCTGTATCTGCTGTCCTCATTGGCATATGAAGCAATGATATAATCATAGGATTGGAAAATCTACTGGACGTTAGGTCTCTAAAACTTTTACTTCTAAATGCCTGAGAAAATGTCCACTGTGCCTTTGATATGGTCACGTTTTAAAATGTTAGGTCTTTGCACTTTGTTGTATGTGCATATTCTGCAACTTAGAGTAACAATTCCATTGTGGCTATTAGAATGTAAACATGGCAGAATATGAAACCCAAACTGTTTAGTACCTTCAAGATGGTTTTTGATGTTTCTAGGTCATTTGTAAGTCTGACGCTCCAACCGGAGATGTCTTGCTGGATGAAGCTTTGAAACACATCAAAGAGACCCAGCCGCCAGAAACAGTACAGAGCTGGATTGAGTTGCTTAGTGGTGAGTAAAGCCTGCCCGCTGTGTATGTACATACAGGACCCATATGTTGAAGGGTTATCTTTACACCCTTTACACTAATTATTTCCAGCCAGACATGACAGTGGCATCCGTTTTTTCTTACTGTTTGCTTGAAAAAATTATCTTTCTTTTCCCAGTAATCCTTCTCTTTCTGTCTTTACTATGCCCCTTAATTCATAAATTACTACAACATGGAAACCTTTCAAAACAGCTGAAACTGAGCTCATAGCTCAGTAGTTAGCATGTAGCAAATTTAAGCTTTGTAATTCTCTCAGGATAAGGGCAGCTGGTAAATTCACTGCTGTACGTTTTCTGCATGACCTTTCCCGCCCTTCACATTGATTACATTCTGCCTTACTCCACAGGTGAGACGTGGAACCCTTTAAAACTGCACTACCAGCTGAGGAACGTGCGAGAACGGCTGGCAAAAAACCTGGTTGAGAAGGGCGTGCTCACCACGGAGAAACAGAACTTCCTGCTTTTTGACATGACCACGCACCCCCTCACCAACAACAACATCAAGCAACGGCTCATCAAGAAGGTTCAGGAGGGGGTGCTGGACAAGTGGGTCAATGACCCGCACCGCATGGACAAGCGCCTGCTGGCCCTCATCTTCCTGGCCCACTCGTCCGACGTGCTGGAGAACGCTTTTGCCCCCCTCTTGGACGACCAGTATGACCTGGCCATGAAAAGAGTACGGCAGCTGCTGGACTTGGACCCCGAGGGGGAGAGCACCAAGAACAACACAAATGATCTCCTGTGGGCTGTGGTGGCGGCCTTTACCAAATGAGCCAGTGGGGGGCAAGAGCACTTTTCACAGGACCGTCGAGCTGAGACTTTGGAGGCGGTACTGTCGGCACGGTCCTCCCCCTTGTGTAGTAATGAGTTGTTGACCCCAATTGGTCAAGTCCGCCGACATGTCATTCTGTCACCTTATCCTGGCTTGTAGATACCACCCCTCTCCCATTACATGGCCCTTTATATTCACTGTGAGACCTCATGTAGTTAAACTGCTCATGTTGCTCAAAAAGTTGCTCATCCTCGCCAACTAAACTCAGAAACAAATCAATGAACTCTGGTTTCTCGATCTCATTGTGTGTTGGTGGAAGGGGAGGGGGGATTTTATGTAAATCTGACGAGCTTGCCTCGAAGATGATTTGGATCTCCCTTAGGACTCGGTAAATCCATTAATAAGTAATTGTATTTTTTTTAAATGTATGTTTTCTTCATGAGTGAATTGTACTCTGAAGTACTTTGATATTCAACTCCATGCCCTTGTGTGATCAGTAATGCTAATAACAACCCCGCCTCCACTTTGCAGTGCACCTTCAGATACTTACAGCACAATAGATGTACTCTAACATATGGGATGGCACTGGAGGGGTTTTTCTGTTTTTGGAAGGGGGGCAAAGAAAACAAATTTCAAAAATTTATTTTACTCCCAATCCCCTACAAATCACATGTATTACTTCTCATAAAATGTTTATTTACAATAAAATACAAAAATTCCAATTACACATGTACATGTGATTATGCCTTGTATGTAAGGAAGGTTTTGCTTGTGTATGTACTATTGTTTAAATCTATGATCTGTTTATTTTTGTAACCTTTAATTAATCAATACAAAAATAATTCTAGCCACTCAGCTGCTTGTTACTTAAATCACAATTTCAGCTGTGCAATCAAGAGGGGGAATACATTCCATTCTATTTTGTAAATAGTTCTTTGTGTATTCTGATACTTGTAGCCAGTTTTACTGATCCAGAATGCATCTTGCCTGCATTCAAGTTTTAACCAACTTTCAGTATGCTTTGGCCTGCCATCGCTGGTGGTTCAGGTGTCATAGTAACCGTCTAGTCAGGTACTCCAGAAAACAACTCTTGACTCCATTTTAATCTGCCACAGTGTCTCAAAGTTCAGTTGAGCTGAAAATGACTTTGATAAGGAAGCCTTTGACCAATAATTTAGTTTATTTTCTCTTACTTTTCTTATGACACAGATGGAATGTCTGTACATTAGTTAAAATGATAAAATACATATCCTATCCTTTTGTTTTTTTGCATTTGTCACTTGTTTTGTATTGCATCAACTTTAATTTCTTTTTTAAAGATACCTAATTATGGCTTGCGTTGTTTTAGCTACCTTCACTTCTGCATTTATGTATGCAATTCATTAGAGGAGAAATAGACACTGAATTGGAGGCATCTTACACTTGTGACAGAGGTTTACATGTGTCTGAACATTTTGTTAAAATGCTCTTCAGAGTGGAAGCTACTAAATCTATAACTGTAGACTTGACATTAAAGGGATCCCTATTCTGTATACTTGCTTTTTACCATACAATAAACTAAGATCATGGAAGTGCCTGAAATAGACTCCATTATCTCTCATTCATTGTTTTTATTTGTGTTTTGCATGTGACTGCATGACAAGCATCAGGGAGTCTTTCTGTTCTTTCCACGACATCCATCCCCTCAGTCACTGACCCTGCCCATCCACTCCTTACAATTACGTTTCTGGACTCCTGTCTGAAATGTTCAATATATTATTAAGTAATGTTGCTCAGTCTTGGTCCCAGTCAATTCTCCTTTATAATTTTATGCTCTTACTCATTAATAAATTATTAATGAGTTATTGTTAATAAAATATTGCCTTTCTGTTGTTCTTTTCAAAAAAATTAAGACAGAGGTGAAACACTGACAATGAAACCGGTTCAGGCAACCCTGTTTTAGACAGTTACCAAATTTGTTTGGAAGTTCTGTTATATCCGCATCTATTTTCAGCTCTCTCTAAAGCATTGTATGAGTGTAAGGCTGAGCTTTCAGATGGCTTCAGACAGTGCAAGGCAGTCTGAGTTGGCATCAACAACTATCATGAACATCTCAGAGATGCACAGAGATAGCTTTGTATATGTGAGTGACTACTTTTTGTAAAAAACAATATAGTTGAGATGTACTACTTGTAGTATAAAGTAACAAATAAGGGATGGGGAATTTGGACAACAGTTTCTACATTTCATGCCATGTCAGTTATCTAATTATTCTAGTCATTTGTTTAATCTGAAATTTTGGTGAAATTTCTTGATGCAGCTGATTTAATAAATAGGTGGAATAAAGAACCAACATGTACACAAGCATTCCAGGCTCACAGTTGCCCATCCCTGGTTGGTTATTAGAGATTATGGCTTGAAGGTAATGAGTTAAATGTATGACAAGAGCATTTTTAATTTTTGTATTCAACAGAATAAATAAGAAGCAGATGTGACAGCAAATTCAAGGAAGAAATACAAAATAACCAAAGTTTTATTGTGCGGTGACATGAAGTTCTATCTGAATTCTATGTATGTGAAGCCCAAGGGTACAGAGGTTAATGTCTATAAGACCTGGTAATCTGATTATCAAGGCCATTTCAATTGCAAATACTGAAAAGTGCTAAACTTAGTACTTTAATGGTATAGGGTATATCCTGCAAACCCCTAACTAAAAGATATCATACCTACCACTCCAGTCATTGGACCGGAGATTAAATGTCAGATGATTGCTGTGGCAGTTTGTTTTCATGAGTTTCCTCCCAGCCACTAAAATTGGGCTGTCAGTTTGGAGTTTAGGTGCCAGACTGTGGCACACAGCTGGGAGCAATTTCCCCTCAGACGAAGGGCAGCGTGACACTTTGAGCAATAACCCGCCCTGCCCTGACTGAGCTGCAGTCCGGCCAGCTCACTGAGCGTGACCTCAGTGTGCAGTGTGTTGTCAGATTGGGGAATTCTGATGTGGACCACAGCGAGGAAAACACACCGAAGAAGTCCAAGGTCACGAGCTACAGCTACTCAGCAATGTTTTCCTGCGCAGCCCCACAACTAGCTCAGTGTGTCTGGAGGGCAATGAGATTTATCTGTTTGATGGATTGAGAAACAGGTTCACATACAGCAGTATCATAATACTTTAAAGCATGTAACCAGAAGACTACTGCTGCTGTACCCTGAAGCTAAGGTACTTAATCTATATTGCTTAAGTGAATATGCAGCTGTTTAAAGTATATAGTCCTCAGAGGATTATTTTCACAAGATTATTTTACTTAGAATAAGTAAATGTATCTCTTTGTGATATTAAACCTACATGGACAGGTTTAACTCAGTCCTTCAAGAATTCTTTCACATATTCCACCAGGGTATTGCAACATTTTAATATTCAGTATTTGTTGCCTATGTGTCCACATAATTTTTAACTTTAATATCACTAAGTGCTATCCATGTATCAAGGTGAGCAGTTGGCACATCTGTTAACTAATCCCTGGGGAACTCTCAACAGAGATATAGTTGAGTGTATCCGCAATTTCACTTTAAAAACAAACCTGCAACTGTATCTATGCCTTACACCCCATGACTTTACTTATGACTTTCCTTATGAGAAGATGTATACTGAAGATAAACAAATGAAGAGAATATAAGAAGCATGAGGGACAGCAGTTTGTAGAAAAACTGGGAGGAGTGACCACATATAAAGCAACAAGGGTCTGGTCTGTAATAACTATGACAGGACATGATTTATTTGAAGTGACAGAAAAATTACATTGTACTGAAAATGCAGTTTTACATTTAAGTCATGAGATATCCCTTCACGGTTCTTTCCCATCCACACTAGTGGGTAAGCTTCACTTGAACATTTCCCACAAGCTTCAGCTTTTGGTATATTCAGAGGGCGTGACACTGATTGCTACCTTTATTCATTCACTCTGCATTTCCCAAAGCTCCCATTACAATATGGGTCAAACTGTATGCAGTTGCCTTTAAGATTTCCAGTGCTTTTATTTTTATGCTAAATTTGGTCCTTTTTTTCTTTTGCTTACCACACCACATGGTATTATTACAGAGGGTTTTGTTGAGGCATGCTATATTTCTGAGTCATATTCATGCCAACGCCATGATACTATAAAAAGCTAACATGAGAACATCATTGCTTGAGGTGTTATACAGAAGATTGCACATCCTCACAGTGGAAAACAGAACAATCTGTGAACCATTACATCGTGGATAGCAGATCATGGCTTACTCAATAACAAAGAAGTTGACTATGAGTCAGGGAAATTAAATAGTTTGACTGTGACTTTACTACTGGCTCATTAACCAAAAGGACCACTTTGATGAGGTCTGAAAATGAGATGCCCAAAAATATTACAAAAAAGAAGAAGGCAGCTTTCACTGGGAAAAAAACGGTCAAGATTTTCAAATCATAACAAATTCGGCAGGAAGTTATAGATTTGGGCTGAGGTTGAAGCAGAATGGCACAGGATTGTATAGGAGTTCACAAGTGGATTCTTGGCCCTGCAGGACTTGAGGGGTTTTGAAGGTGGAGGGCTAGAATAAACACGTTTTCTGTTAGAGAAGGTGTGATGGTGAGAGCTGACCCACTTTATCTGCACTATACCCAGGGTGAGCTCCGGGCATTTCCACAGTAACTTCACTGACATCACGCTGTCCTAACCCCCAAATGAGACTAGGCTCACCCTAAGCCTTGAGTAGTCACGTAGTTTATTAAACACTCAGTGTCTCCAGTACATTGCAGTACTTATGTATCATGATCCTATTCAGAAATTGATCATCCATCACTGAAAATAAGCCCTGGAGCTCTATGGTAGAACTGCAATTAATCAATATTATCATAGATCCTCCAAAATAGGACTGGCAAAAACCACAATAAGCAAGATTTCTTCTTCCTTCATAAATGAATGAGTGACCATGCAATTTTGGGAGGTAAACCTGTTTGTTTATTTACAAACCAAATATAGGCATGTGGACTAAATTATAGACGAATGAAAAATTCTTTTAAAAACTTTAAAAGAAATGAGGGGTCTTACTTCAAAATTACAACTGTAGGTTCCCAGGAAATTTAGAGTTTCTTGATTGAATTTTAATTTATCAAGTCATATGTGCCTGTGTTTGCTAATCACACAGTTTGTTATGAAATGGTTAATTTCACCATAGAAGTGGCAGACCTTCAAATACTTAACAAATTAAAATGTCCCCTATGCAGGTAGATACACAAGAGCAAAGTCTATGAGATGTGAATGGGCATTGCCATGAATCGTTATAAAACATTACTCCATTACAAATACTGCTCTTTTTCCCAGGTTTTCACACATTGCGGCAGAATACAGCAGCAAAGCATTTTGTTCCCTTATTCTGCCAGGCTTCTATTCAGTGAATGTCACTTTTGTTCTGACAAATTTCGTACAACCACGGTGTCAGACATCTGTTTCGCAGATGGGCTCAAGGAATAATGTACTGTTCAGTAGACAGTGCTAATGCATGCTTTAGTGTGAGGCTGTCGCACAGTGACAGAGCTCAATGTTCTTTGTGTCTGTGGGCAAAGACGTCATTCATGCCCCCCAAATTAGTAGAAATTGGGTTACATCCTTGGTGGAGAAGAAAAGAGTTGAATGCAAGAATGTCAGACATGGGGTATAATGAATACTACATGGAACTGCATGTTTAGATAAATCCAGTGCCTGCAGTAGATATAAAGTGCACTGTGTGACTCATGACACTTCAACAAAATATGCGCATACAAGCGTAAACTGGTAATCTGGGATATGGGGTGCCCAGGGGTGTTCTCATCTGAATTCTCAACAATTTATGTCTTAGTTGTCATTCACTGTCTGTAAATAGAGCTGGAGGTTAAAGTTAGCTGAAAGTTTTGGGAGGAAAATTACTTCAAGGCAAATACTATAACTAAACATGCTGCCTTGGATTCATTTTCACATAGAACATTTAAGTTGCAGGGAATCTGAGTGTATTTAATAATGGCTGTCAAATGATCTCCCTTTACACAAAACTGCAGAGGCCATTTCCATATGCTGGAACTGTCAGTGATGACAGCTTCCTTCAGAGAAAATGTCCAAACCACTGAGTCACACGTCACCACAACACAAGCTCACACGATTCTCTGTAAGTTATGACTGATAATGGAAGCAAGGTCTCTTTGGATGTCATTAGAAAGTCTAATAATATTCTGTAGGTATATAGAAAAGGATATTGTGTGATTGACTGCTGTAGGCTTTGAAGAGTGTGCAAAGGCAGACTTTGCAAAAATGTTAAATGATGAAATAATTGCATGTGAGAAGTTGGAAACTTTATTGTTTATAAACACTGAGGGAACCTTCCACTGAACATGTGCTGAGCAGACTGTCTAGCTGCAATCTATGCTAAGCCATGAAGTGTTGTAAGAACTTTACCAGGGTGACTCATGTGCTCTTTATTGAAGTAGGCACAAATATGCCCCCTTCATCTAAATCATTGACTTTATTAGTGAATATTACATTTTCATTGGCTGATTGGTGGATCCATTTTAGTGTTTGATTGTTATAATACAAGCATTTTATTTCAGATGAAAATAAAATTGAACAAATAAAACGTATTTATTTTGGTATGATGTAGGGGTTGTTTTTACTCTTTGCCTTTCTAATTGGTAATGCCCAGTTACTTTTGATGATCCATCAGTTTGTGAGGGAATGCAAGTGAGACATGTGCGTATTTTCCATTGTGTAACCTGTCAACTAAAACCACTGCAACTATTATAGTCAGCAGGCATGAGGTGTCTATTGTCTATATATTGAGTGTTTGGAGACTGGAGAAATTACAACTAAGATCAGTTGTGATTCCTCAACTTAGTATTGTCTCCTTTTCTTCTCCTTTTCTAAGCACATTGGATGTATTTCAAGTCACCCTGATTGAGATTGTCCACAAAATGCCAAAATTCAGTATTAATGCAAAAACCAGCAGCCACTGTGGCTTTGCAGGGCTAAGAATGAGATCTCCACTGTGGGGTGTATACCTGCACCATGCACAGTCAACGTATGTACAGCTCAAGACCTTGAAGATGACAACTCTGACACTAATGCCTATAAGATAGAATTCCGAATTGGCTGTGTGTGCGCTGTCATCTGAGGAAACAGTGCTATCTGACCAATTAACTCCAAAATAATCAATGGTCCAAAAGCATATAAGCCCCATAACTAAATCCACCTGGATAGATAATTGTCCCTGCACATTTCCACAGTTGCATAGTTGGGGTCATGGAAGATGTCAAACTGTAGAAGTTAGTGTTGCTTTGAATTTCAAGAAAGCAGCAGTGTGACTGGGCAGGTGCCATATAGGGCAGTGGCCAGGGTCTCAGTGAAGCATGAGAGCACCTGGACAATACAAATGAGACTAATTCTGATCTGCTCACGCTAAATGGGAAGCAGACAAGATGACAGCAGTGCACATGGATTCAAGGAGTCTGAATCATGAGCCAATCAGTGTTCTTCAAAAAGATGTGAGTAATTACTCAGCAAATTAAGTTTTTATTTGCTTTGCTACTCAATATTTCATTAAGTAACAGTGATGAGGGATGTAGACTTAACAATGAATTACCAAGGTACTTTATACAATACAATTTATACTGGGAACAAAGTCAAATGGTTTTGGTAAAAATTCACTAACATCTAAACCTTAAACATAATGATCGACATGAACAACTATTTCCTATAAACCTCACCTGAAAGTCATTTATATGAACACATTTATATGGTCACACATTGTGTTTTATAAAAGGGTTTCTGCTCTGTTAACAATCATGAACGTCTTTTGGATTGTGCAAACGTGGGTGGAAAAACAGTGCAAACATTTAAGTTGATCTCTAACATGAAGAAAATCGTAAAAAAAGAAAGGTAAATAAATTAAGAAAGAGTGAGAGCAATGATCATCGTGATACCTTCAATTCAATCCTCTTAAATATGAAATAGCTGAAATAGTTTTCAGGTGTTTCTAAATTGGGCAATGCAGGAAAATCAAGCAAAATATGATACCAAATTCCATGGCCATATAATTTATAAAACTGAAGCCCGTAGATACCTTGGGTAAGGAGTTACAACTGTAGTAAAATGCAGCTGATTAATAAATAAATAAATACTTAGAATATGTCAAGTGTAACACTAACTCACCCAAAAGCACGTAAACCATGCTTTCAGGGTAAAGAGTCCTTTTTGACCGAAACATTTGCAGTTGTTTGCGGCTGCTCACTTTGAGCACGAACCTTTCATTGTTCTATAGTAGCTCTGTTGCATGTTCTGTCCAATCACATGTGAATGCGCGAACACTTACCTACTGAAATGGTTCGTTATTCTGTATATCTGTCCTGCCGCTACAGAAATCCAGATTGGATATAGAAACGATTATTATTCCCGCCTTGTTTTACATGTTATACCCAGTTGGCTAGGTCCACCATCACTCAACATCAAATGCTCCTCCCAACAGGGACGCTTGACTTGCCGAAAGAAAATCTGTGGTTGAAGTGTGCATACAGTTTGGGAGGGTTTGGAAATGAGCAGTGGAATTTAAATGAGAGAGTGCCGCTGCTCCTCGGTGCTCTTAACAAAAACAAATGTATACGTAAGTTGTACATATTTCATAATGACTAACTTGATGTAGTTGTAGCTATCCATGTTTGAAGAAAAGAAAGCCTACTCCACACTGGAAAGAACATTCATTCACCGTTAGCTCAGAGCTGTGACTTCATCATGAAGTAAAATGAATGCATTAGTGTTTCTTAAAGTTCCATGGAACATCTCTGTGGGGAAAGACCAGCATTTGAGGAGCTCAATATTCTGCACCCAAACTCTTGGAAACCACTTGGATTGGGAGTGATGTTTTATATTTAACTATCTTCTGGCAAACCAAATCAACAACCGCTTAGAATTGTATTTGATTTTTCTAGTTTCCTGTCTGTTTCAGACGTCCACCTCTAACTTTACGAATTTAGTGCAAAAGATAGGGAAGAGGAAGCACGCAAGACTAATAACTGAGGGGATTATGTGTTCCTGAAAGAGTACACAAAGTAACGTCTGACAAAGAAACATTTTTTTATTTATTTTAATCTCATATTTGGACTGGTCGGTCGAAAAGTCACCTGGAGGCAACACCAAATCGCTCAAGATGTCAGATTGCGCGGCTGTAAATTATGGCGTTTCTTACAGAAGCTTTCTCGGTCTATTGAATGAAATGTCAGGAGAAAGCCTAAAATAACTTTTATTACTGACGCACTTTTAACTGACGAATGGTCTTCCCATTCAAACTTTCCAAGGCACAGACTGAGAGGTAAGTCTGGCTCTGCCCAAAATAAAAAATTCGTTCTACTTATGTGTAACTTTACATGTATGCAATTAAAAGTAGCAGTACTGATTTTTTTTTTTTTTTTTTTTGCCAGCATTTGCATCCAAACATGTATCACTTTCTTCTGAGATTGGTGTACCTTTTGAAATCCTGCTTTTAATGGGTTAGTCTTTTGACTGAATTTTAGAACTTGGTAATACTTGAGCTGTTCAGTGTTTTGACAAAAGTTTGTACTTATTTGGAACAGAACGGTCGATGTGAAATACAAAGACGCAATTTTTATCATCTTGTCCAGTCTAGTGCATATACAAAATGTTGTGTAGACAATGTCCTTAGACAGTGGCTTTGTTTATATCCATTGTTTCCCTGGCAGTATAACGAGTTCATAAGGCTACCCTCAAGCTTGTGTATGTTGTGAAGCATTCAGCGCTGTCTTGCATTTATATGAAAAGACGTGTTTTTGGTCTACATATAGTAGCCTTGATCTCACCGTGAAAATGGTTTGATCTATAAGACAGGAAAGCTATTAAATCAGTCACTGTAAAGCCAGCTGAGCTCCAAGCCATGGAATAGTGCAAGACCTTTGTCAAATTTAGATGCACCGTGTGTTTTATGGATAAAAATAGTCAAACAGACTTCAAGGTGAAATGAAACAGATGTGGACTGGAAATTCACTTAGTTATAGTTTCACCGTGGTTTAGTACAGACAAACTCAGAATGATTACAGAGTAATTTAGAACAGCATGTGTTGACTGGACTGTTTGAAGTGTTAGCTTGACACCCATCTTTTATTGCCTTTTAATCACATTTACAGTTACAAATAAAAAGTGCACAGTGATATGAAATTACAGTGCTGTAATCAGTATAACCTAGGCTGTGAATTCAGTGTGTAAATGCCTGATTAATTTATTTATAAGTGTTCCTTTACTACTGATCATTTTACTTGGAACAGAAGTTTTAGTGGGTGGTTATTATGTATGGTTTATTTTCATTTACTTTATGTTTCCAGGCAGACTAAATGTACCTCTCTTTTTTAAATTCATCAAATTAGATTTACATATGCTTGTTGCTCTTAAAGGTTACTGGTCAGGGATGGTATTCTCAGACATCTCTCATTAACTGTATTATGTAGTAATATCAGTTTTGGGCACAAATACATTGGTAAGGCGGGAGATGGAACCACAGAGGCCCCTCTGTAGCATCAGAACGTTTTCTTCAGTCTTCTGATTGGATATTTGGCTCGTATGTACATTTCCATTAGTGATAATGCAGTGTTAATTTGGCTTAAGTGAGTACAAAATCTAAAACAGATGCCTGTGCCAACAACATAGCCCTACAAAACTAAGCCTAAATGAAAGGGGTATATGAGGTCACAAGCATGTTTTACAGTCATTTAACACAACTATTTTGTATTGTTTGTTTACTCAACATTTTTGTTCACTGTGGCTGTTTTGTGCATTTTTCCATTCCTCAGTGGATGGGACTTGGGGTATTTTTGATGTTGGTGCATATTGTCTCATGTTTTGGCATGCAAAAATTAAAGTAAACTCCAAAACACTTATCTGGCTGTTGGCCACTGCTCTCTCTGATTGTTTATAACTGTTAACAATGTTTGAAGTGTCCTTGTAATCAAATTGTTTACACAATATCTGTGCTCAACGGGACCTCCCTTTAAAATATTTAGTGTGATTTTGCATTCTGATGATGCTTTTTACTGCTGTTGTGAAGACTTTTGGTCGATTGGCCACACTCATTCCAAACTCCAGTTAAGTCATGATGCTAGCGCCTTATCACTTGGCTGTTTGAAAAATGTAAGTTAGCTGATCATAGCAAAAGTAGTTCCCTTTTTGATGAAAAGATAGCTTCTGTGTTTATGTTAGAATCAGTAAAGTGCATTTAGTAAAATCCAAAATGTTAGAGAACAGGTGATAGCAGTCCTTGGCTGGAATGGTTCCATGTTGTCTTATTATCCCAAGGAAGCACTTGGCCAGAAGGGTGAGTGAATTCCCTGGTGGTGTGATCAAGCCATGGCAGCTGGGTCTGGACCTGGCCTGCTGCCTGCATATGTTCCACCACCTCCAGACACACAGCCTGTGCCAAAGGCTTCCACTTTTGTCTTCCGGTGTTCCTGTTTACCCTGTAATCGGAACACACATGTTTCCATATGCACTGTGTGGTGTATGGAAATGAAGTCCCTTCTACCGGATGTTATTGTGGTCTCTTGGTTATCATCATGGCTTTGACCTTTGCTCTAAGAATAGATTTGATACACAGTACTAGATCAGAATGTAGTAGCTATGTAGACAAAAAATGTAATTTGGATCACATACAGCTAGAGCCAACAAAGCATAAACATCAGAGACTTGCGTTATAAAGACTTTTTAAATAGTTATAGCATTTATTATATATTATATATAAATGTTATAAAATTTTATACACTTTCATGTTGTCTGGATTTTTATTGTAATTAAGAATTAATTCAGTTTTAGATCAGGCATTCATAAAATTGTATCAGGAAACCATTGGTAAGATTTCAGAGAATAGCCACGTTTTCAGCTATGAATAACAGGAACTCTTAAGTTCTACAGTTATACTCTGCTTTGTGCTGTAATGCACAGCAGTGAAACAGAGTGTTCCAGGTGGGCCTTGAATGAGTGCCCAGAGAGAACTGGATACATACTCACTGTGTCTGGCTGATGCTGCTGGGTCACTGAGCCACAGATTTTGTAGGCTTCACTGGGTGCTGAAGGACCTGCTCTTTTGTTCAAACTGTCAGGAAGTGATTTTAGCAGTGCATGCAATTGGCAGGGGTACTAAAACTTACACAATGTTTTTAATTAAACTAAACTTCATAATTTGCCATAAAATATTTAATTTCTTCATTATCAATATATAGTGACTTGAAGCTTGACAGTTTCTGAATAGTTATACATTTCGGGATTAATTGTGGATACACACTAATTAGAGAAAAATAAAACATCCCTCTCAAAGAAGACATTTTCCTTCTGTAACAATTTCCTCAGTTGGACTACATGAGTCATGAGTCAACTAAACCACCATGACTGTAATAGGTTTCCCAGCTGGCGGGAAAGTCAGATATGTTGGAATCATTTTCAATTTTCTTTTAATTAATTTCTGATGAAATCAATAATAAACATCTTTTGGAGTTGGCATGTTTTGTTAATATGTTGATTTTTTGCTTGTTTTAGTTAGTTATTCGTCCCATAGGCACGTTTACTCAGAATATTCTTTACAGTATTAACTTGTTTTGAGGGAGCTGTTTGATCAGCATATGGGTTGGATTTATAGTACACTGACATACTGACATAACATGTAAATGATGTTCATTGTCTTATAAAGTGTTTTTGGTCATTCTACACTATGAAATATCTCACTGTTAGTGTCTGGTTGAAACAATATAATGTATAAAACAATCTGCTTATTGTTTTGTTTGAATGGGGTACCATTATTTTCTTCCCACGTCCTGAAGAGGAAGGAGAGTTAAATGGATGGGCAAGGAAACTGAATAGACAGGATAAGTGTGTGCTGTGCATTTTACGGATATTGTAGTTTAAGCACTGGTTTGTTTTTAAACTAATCTCCACTATAATTACATGTAGTTTCAGTTATAGACATTGCTTGGGTCTTTGCAGATAGAGGTTTACTTCTCTAGACTCATTCAGAAACAGTGGCAGAGTGCTGAATGAGCTATGCTGTAGAGAACACACTGTTTATTTGTAGCTCTGTCAGACACTGTGGAACTTAAGAATAGAACATCCTCCTTATTGTCAGACTGTTTCCTATTTCCTTCCCCTTAAATTATTTTTTAAATTACATATTCTGTTTAAAAATATGTCACAAGTCAATGATATAACAGATGATCACATTTAAAAAGATATTGTATCAATAACACCGATAACTGCAGAAACAGCAATGTACAGCTGTTTAAAATAAGACAAATTGCTCCATCTTACTTGCTCATCATGTTCTAGCAATCATGTTGAAATTTCAGAAGTCATTTATTTGTATTGCCTTGTGCATTAATGTTTACATACGTTTATATTGTTTTTTATTTAAGGGGTTTGTTTGTTTGTTTGAGAGGTGGAGAACATTTGGAAACCTGTACAAAGGCTGTCTAATTGTTCCCATTGTTTTGGTGTTGGTAGGAATGGAGGCAGCAAAGGCAGCACTATGACGCCTTCCTAACTGGGGCCAAGAAGGTGCAACTCAAACTACAAGCGCTCTGCATTTAGAAGCAACAGTGCTGGAGCACTGAATGAAAAGTATGTCCCACTCTATCATTTAGACTGATGCTTTATGCCAAGGTAGAAGTCATCAGGGTGACAGCTTTGAGGAGCTCTCGTCCAAAATGGCTGAAATCTGAACTTCAGTCAGCCCAGAGTCACCTCAGCCAGCTTCTGAGGTATGATGTTGAATTATTCACTCATCATACTTCACATTCTGTGGCAGGGAGGAGGAAACTGAACCACACCCTGCCAAGACCAGAAATCACAGGGACAGGAGATGATGGACAACCATGACCACACATTATTCATGTTTCTTTATTTATATGTACATGTACATCTTAAGTGTGCCAAACATATTGCATGGTTATTCAAATGAATGCTTCAGTGAATGGATTTTACATGATCAGTAAAGCAATCGTGCACACATTTCTTTCCGCCTAACCAGCCCTATAGTCGTTACCCAACAAAAGTATTGTGAGAGTCTGTTTAGGCTTCTTAGCTGAAGCAATTTGTTAAAGTATTCATGAGCCTCAGCATAGTATATTAATCATATAGGTTCCTCTTATGTGCACAGCTTGTATGTGTGAGTCATGGCAAGTTTCATTACCCAGTCCATGAAAAATTGTGCTTTTCCTGTTTAAAAACATGAAACATAAATATAACTCGGCAGCGAATTCACGCCTGCTTTTAATAAGAACCTAATCTTTAGTAGATCTACGGATGTTGCCAGCAGTGCTGTTATGTGTTTCTGTGGGAAGAGAAAAGGGTGACCTCTTATGAATGCCAGCAATATTAATGTGCATTCTCATCCATGGACTGTGTATGCTGGATTGATGAAGCTTTTAATCCTTGGATGGCCATAATGCAGTGACTATTGCTGTCAAGGCCATGGAAGAACATGTAATATCACATATCCATTGAACTGGAGGTGTCACTGAAAACGCACACCTTTTATGTTGATTTTCTGTCATAATTGATCGATGTTGACTATTCCTTGACTGTAAAACAGCTGTGATAAAGCATGAAGCGTGATGAAATCCTCCTTAAGATAGCTTTGAGGTAGATAGTTGTAGTAATAGGGAAAAATGGTAAATGCAATGGAAAAGTGGCAAATCAGCCATTTTCCAAAATGGAATCTAAAATTCATGGACATGTTATATAAGCATTTTCTTCCTATGTGTTGCTTCTCCTTATTCTCAGTGCTTCAGTTTTAGAAATTTCAATTGAACATAATATTTTCTGCACATCTAATATATTCCCCCTATATATCTGGCATTAACTTCATTTATATGAGCCCAAACCAAAATTGGACTGGTGGTTTATGGTTTTAAAATGAAAATCCAGATTTGGTTTCAATCTGGCATTCTACAAACACCCTTTTCACTAGGCTCAGTGGGCATGTTATTAACATAATTTGTTTCCCATGGTCCTATTCCGGATTTATCATACTGGCATAGAACTAACAAGTTTAACTGAAATGAAGTGTTGTCGGAAGGCCCTTGTAATTCATAACAGGGATTTCATAATGTTTTATACAGTTTTACATTGTTCACTGGCTTTGTCGTGTATGCATAATAAAATAGAAAACATATTTCAGAAACTTCTGAAAGCTGCCTAAAGAAAAACCAACAAATTCAGGATTTACTCTGAGCTAGTAGTTTTATTGCTCTGATAGCTACATTGGTAGACTTCCCACCACTCCCTTTTACTGAAGTGTAAGTATGTAAGTGTGGGTGTTCTTTAGGAATGTGAAATAAATTATTAAACCAGCAGCGATTTCCAGGAGGTCCCTACAATTGTTGTTCAATGGTGTGACTTTGAGACAGTATCAGCGCACAGTTTCTTGCGAGTGATGTTTTACTGCTGGATTGATCTTTGACTGTGAACACATAAGTCATTGGCAGTACAGCAAGGAGACAATAGACTGGGTCTTGCAACATAATGGGAGTTCAAACTGCTTTGACTCACACTTGTGATTCATATTCATATAGGCCCTTGAAGATGTTTGGCAGACCACCCATTCACATACTGTTAGCAGTGCAAATCGTCCCCCTGAACGCTCTTTTCTGTGTGCTCCTGTGACACTAAGCCCCTTGCACTCTGACCTGATTTCTGGTTGTCTGTCAGTGCTTGACATTTTTAAACGAGTCTCAGCTATTATTTGTGAGATCAATGCCTGATCCTGAAGAATCTACATGAAGAAAGACCGCTTCTAAAAAGAGAAGTTTTTGGAGTCTTTGCTCCCTCTGATTCTCTTTTTCAGGCATAAACAACAGCTGCAGTAATGATAAAATATGTTTGATGGATTACCTTCTTTTTATATTTCCAAGTAATAGAATGGGTTTAATGGTAATAACAAAGGAAAAGGAGAGGGGAACCACCACTGGTGACTGTGGCATCTGAGCCACAAAACCTGTCACAACCTCAGCCACAACTTACAAGTAGAATTTGTGTTTGTGTACTATTGTGGTTTTGCCCCAAGCACTTCCACTGACTGTGGTGATAGAATAAATGTTTGAAGTGGTATCTTTCTTTAAGAAGGCACACAAGGCATAGGTACTAATACTCAGCTAAAAGGCCATATAAGTAAGACCTCCAACAGAGGCACACTTACATTTGATTTGGGCCAGCTCATCGCCCCATGTTGGGTTTTCACGGCCACATGGAGCATATGGGACCAAATCATGTTCTGTAGGCGTTTCTTGGCTGACATAACAAGCTGCACAACTGATCATGGTGCTAGACCACATGTCAGCAGCAAACATCTGTTGACATCTTGTTACACAGATGTCCTGGACATAGGCAAGATTGCACAAGGTTCTTTCAGTATGCTTGAGCTTATTACAACACTTTGACAATAACATTTATGATTTCAATTTGCAGTGTTTTCCATGCTTGAAAAAGTCACTTTTTCATTTCCTTCTCAAAAAAATGTGACTTACAAGACATGAGTTTTCTGGGCCTCTTTCATTACAAATTGGTTTGCCGTGATTTTCATAAACTGCAATTTGTTGTGATTGATCTTGTAACTTAGATTAAATGTACCTGTTTATGCCTAATACAAAATATAAAAATATTCTGCATCTTGTGAGTTTTGAACATGAACTTTCATTTTTGTATCTGGAGTTGTCGGAATTACTATGCTCAGTTACAAAACCATTGAGAGGCCCAGTATGTCCATTGTTTCAAGAATAAAAATCAGCACTGTTTCGCAGTTAGATGAAGTCATGGGATGATTTACATTCTCCTGAAGGGAGGCAGGAAACATTGTTTTTGTTCTCAGACTGAAAGGGAATTCATACTGTAGATAAAAGTTGGAGATCAGTGAAGCAATGTCTCCTCATCGATCAGCTGAGCCAGGCCAGCAGGCAGGTGCTGTGCAGGTGTGGCTCAGCAGGGCTGTGGCCAACTTTTATTCACACGACAGAAATCTTTTCACAAAGGTGACTGTTAACTTTGAGCCACCAAATGCTTCATGTACTACAGGCAGTCAGAAAATATGAAACCATTTCTGAAACATTTACTTTGCCCGTTTCCATTTTAAAAGATTGTGTTTTTCATCAGCTGTCTGAGCTTGCTTTTAGAGCTTGTTGCCTTGACTGTGAACTTTATTCTTACCAATTTGTTATGTTTGTGCTGGAATCCGTCGTTGCAATGGAAAATGCTTGGGCTTTCACCCTTTTATCTGATATTAACTTCCATAAAGTGCCTGAATTTATATGCTTGTTGAAAGAAACACGCAATTCCACAGATTTGTTGCTATGATGCCTTTAATGCTTATATGCCATGTGGGAATGACAACAGGCACTAATGGGGTTTAAATGATGTGACCATATGGTCACTGAGTGTTGGGAGGTCCATGAAAACTGTGCTGTAACAGAAACTGAGAGCACTGAATAAGCTCTCATATTCCAAACAGCTGTAAGGCACGACCCTAAACGTTTTCCTTCTTTCTCATTAACATTGCAGTCCATGCGCACAAAAGGCTGATTTTTCCAGTTTTCTCTTTTTTAAGATAAAGTCATTATTGTCAGTGGTGTCATCCAAACTGTCTGTGCTGTAACCTCAAGGGCTTTCTGCGCTGTGCAGTCGCCAAGCGTGGCCTGATTTCTGCGGCTCTTAGCTGATTTCTGTTCCACTTGGGTAATTTATTCTGTAATCATGGGTCGACCTACACCCACTCCAAAGTCGCTTTAGATAAGGGGCTCTGGTATGCTTTGTCCTGTTCACATTGTCTGACATACCTTTCCTTATCTCTTTTAACATAGGTGTTTTTAGCTCTTCGGTTTGACTTTGTGCTTTGATCATGTCTAATGCACATTAAAAACGTGTGTTGTTGACTTAATGTAAACACTTGCGTATAAACAGTATTCAAAGAAATTATATTCAGTATAGTTTTAAAAAAACTTACAAGTTAAAATAGAAGTCCTCTTCTTTTTAATTAGCCAGATTCGTGGTCATTTATTTGTGTGATTTGTCTGGAAGTTGCTTTGTTTATTTAACTAGAGCAAATTTTCTACCCGAACAACATTCTTTGTCTGCTTTTAATCAAGCGAAGTCACAGTTTTTCTGGCTCGCTCACGCTGACGTGGCTATGTGAATGAACAGGCACATCTTTTTTGCCTGCTGAATACATGTAGGTCTTTGGATCAAAATTAACCATCATACTAGGACAGTCAATATCATAAAGATTTAAGGAAAAATATTTCTCTACCTCTCAGAAAAAGTGACATGGAGCCAAAGAATTCAGCAGTTACAGTTAATGTCTACTGTTTTCTCAAGCCAGTAAGTTGTTTTCCAAGCATGTGGTCTAACTGGCTCTTGCACCTAATTCAGCTGTAGAGTTGGTGGCCCCCTTCCTTATCAATACTTGACCTTGCTGTAAGTTAGCACATCTAACTGGAATGGTGTCAGAGCTAGGGCACCATCTGAACTGGTATAAATAACACACTTACAATGATTAATACATAACTGAAACATGTTTTCTTTTGAATTTGATCTAGCTATGAGCTTTGATGTTCCTTCATTCCATGTTTTAATACATGGATTTTTCATTGTTCTCTCTGTGCTGTGAATATCTTGTGCCATTGCTGAATATTTACTCAGCAGCTGCAGAAGTTTATGTAGGATTCCTGAATGCTGCAGTCCTGTCTGTCGACCTTGGGCTCAAATAGACTCAGTCTGGGGTAAATAGTTGTTGAATAGGTAAATCGTTCATAGTTGATTATATGTTGGAATTTCCCCTCTGTTTTACACATGCTCCATAAACAAATGGGCATGATTTTTGATGATTCACTTTTTCAAGAGGAACGTTTTCACTGACCACTTCCTCCATTAAAGCTTAAATAATCCCATCTCTCACTGCTCTCTTTCCCCTCATGGTTTTTTATGACTGTTTCCCCCTCTCTAGTGTTCATCCTGTCTGCTGTAGGTATTTTCCTGGAGTCTAAAATTGATATATAAGATAAAAAGTGAGCCAAATAAATTAAATAAGTCAATACGCAAAGGGACAGGAGGGTATTATTTTACTGTGTTATTGATGTCAATGTCTGGAAGTTGTTTGTAAATCCACTTTTTCATTAGAATTCATTTCATTAGAAATTTTCATTAGAAATCCTCCACCTTACCTGTAACAGCCTAATTTAATTGTTTTGCAGTCACACACACATCATAATTATGCCCTAATTGTATATATAGTTGTGTCTGTGTTAATTGGCAAAATAGAGTTTCTACAGGGTCACAAAGCCCAGATGGTCACATGCTTGAGATTTTCTTCGGGCCCATCAGAAGAAAGCATTTCCAGGAATTTATCTGTTGCTGTCTTGAGCTCAGATTAACTTTCTGAGAAATGCAGAGCAAAGATTTGAGTAACATTGATAACTGACCCCAGTACTATTTTCTTGTCTGACCTTTGTAATTTCTTGGAATTCTAATGAAAACTTACTAAGCTATTAGCTTTTATTACAAAACCAGCCCAATGCCAAGGCAGTGGCTTTGAATTAGCCTTTACCATCACTGCCAAAATAAGGATGGTATTGTTTTGTGCTTTGATTTTCTGCTTTGTAAAATATCCATAAAATGGCACTGTGGAAGTCTCTAAATGGTACACAGATCAGTGCTAAGTTCATTCGGTTCAATTCATATGGATTTTCATGTCATTTTCAATGAATCCAATCAACCCACTAACCTGTGATGCACCTGCTTGTTTGCTGGAATTACTGTTAAAGTTTGCTTGTGGGACTGTGATATATGAATATGTGTATTACTCAACCCTTAAATCAGCTCTGATAGAGAGCATTTCTGTATGATTGAATTTGTATCCCTTTTGGATGCACATAATCTCTTTTGAGTTAAATCAACTCTGAACAATTTATCCACCATTCACAGTGTGAACATGCTGGGAAGAGCAGTTCCTGGCAGATGGCTGGTATACCACTTAGATTTATAACCAGAGCTCATATGAAATCTCTTACTTTTGATCTGTCTCACTTAATTTGGAGTTGTTTCTAAAACACTTCGTAAGAACCAGATCAACCCTTAAATATTTACATTTTAGCACAATGATTGTAGCAATGAACTCTATATATGTTAACTAGGAAATAACTACAATGTCCAGTTTACCATTTAGCATAAAAAAAGGTTCTTCTCAACACAATAAAGGGAAACATAGATGTATTTGATGTGCCCCAAGGCCACCTTTTTCAGGAGCTAATGCTCTCTACTCTGCTGTTTGTCAAATGTAAGGATTTTTACTGCACAGCTCAAGTCTCCAGTAGCATTAGCTCTCTGTTTCTTTCAGAATGTGGAAGAATGTGTGCTGAACTGATGCATATTCTCAAGATCAATCTATTAAAAATCACTTAATTAAAGACCCATGATATTTTAATAAATTCTCTGGACAATAACTCTTTCTACAGCATAATTATTAAATTATTCTCAGTCTTTTGGTTAATGTGAATGCATTCAGCATGACCAGCCCAAAGTGAACCACCCTGAATTCCAAAAGTCAAATGTACTAGTTGGAACTCATTTTTTGCTGCATTTAAGCAACAGTTAAGCTATTAGTTGCTCTGTCTCACATTTTCACTTTATGGTCCTTGAAGCTGGTCAGCAAAATGAAAACTGGGTTGGGTTTATTGGTAGCAGTTTTTTTTTTGTTTTGTGCATGTTTTCAGTTTTGTCTGTTGTGAAGTAGCGTTTAAGTAAATCTTGTGGTCAATAAAACAAGCATTGCACAATATCCCAGTGTAGCCCGACTCTTGCATTGTTTTTCTTGCCATATTGAGTGTTTTATTTCCATCATTTCTCTTTTTTATTGTACACTAATTGCTTAGGAATTCATTAGGTTTGAAAACAGGAAAAAATGTAAGAAAACATTTTAGTGGTAAGGAAAAAGATGTAATGAAAGAGTTTTCAAATTTTAAATACATTATTTAAGCACTTTGATTTGTTTGCAAATACCTTGTTTTGTATTTAAATTAGAAACTTTGACAGCAGTAGCCAGTGGGCAAGCTTTTGTTTTTCAAATGTCTTATCCTGCATCTAGCACCAACATAAACAATATTGCCTTTTTTACATCTCAGGAACAATTGCCTGAAGATTTTAATCAAAATCCATTTCTTAAAAATAACAACAAACTTTGCAGGAAGAAGCCAGTAAACTTTAAACATCCTTGCCCTGACATTTTCTTTGGTACTTAACTCGTGTTTGCTGTTCTTGTGTTTGGCATATGTATCTTAACATATTCTTTGAATTATATCAGTCCTGATGTTGTCTAATGTTACAGGTATAGTATTTGAACAGAATTACTGTGTACATGAATGTACATACATGGTTTCAGATTAATCTGCCAATGGATTGCCTGTTTTATCGGTTGCCATAAAACTAGTATGAGCACTGTGTTTATGAGGAAAACAGTTGTGTTTAACAGTTACAGTTTATCTTTAGTTTATCTATTGCTGTCAGTTATAATATTTTTACATTGCTGAAAAATTTTATCTTGCATAGTATTTGATTAAATGATTTTGACATACGTTTTTATGTAAGATGACAGCCAACAAAATGTGTATCAGCCTTTTTATTTGAGTATTGGCTATTTACTCTGTGCCCGACCTACTGTGAAAATGAAATCTTGTATGGTCTCTTACAACTTATCAAAGTCCTATCTTCATCCTTTTATTATGATAATCAGTAGAAAGATGTCCGATGTTTGTTGAAGGAGTCAAGTATAACTCATATAAGTCAGGGTTCTTCTTATCTTCTCAGCTCTATCAGTAAGGCTGTCTATGGAGATAGATGCCTGTGTTCTTCTCTAATGCAAAGATGTTGCCGTTGCACTGTATCATACACATGTGTTGTTTAGGTCAGTCGTTGTGGTTCAGTGTCTGAGTACACAGGGTCGTCTTTTACATGAATCTCAGTGATTCCAGCACAGAGCCAGAAAGTGCACATCAGCTTGTGTTCCAGGTAATGATGGTTACATGACAGCCCTCAATATTTCTGTAGCACTACTGTAACTGAGTTGGGAGATTTTTATATGGTGTATCTTGTGGGGGATGTTATCGGTACAGTGTGTGTGCAGTGAGTATTACTGTAGCTGTTCTGATGTTGTTCTAATAGCAGTCCCTCTGTGACAGTGTGAGCTACTGTGTTTTCAGACCCACTAAATGAAGCCTGGAGGGAGCCAGTACCTTTATCTCACTTAAACACATTACCATGCATTCACATGTTGAGAGACAAAGAGTGTGTGTGTGTGTGTGTGTGTATGTGTGTGTGTTTTTGTCTGCGTACTGTATGTGTGTGTGTGTATGTGTGTTTTTGTCTGTGTGTGCGTGGATGCGTGCATGTGTGCGTGTATGTGTGTGTGTGTGGGAGTAAGTGAGTGTGTCAGTACTGAGATTATGGAGGGTGGGGTTGGATCGTTTTGGTTGGGTCATCTTGTGTTTTATTTGAGCAACTTCCTATTATGAGCCCCACCGCTGAGTCTTGCTACCTGTCCTTAAACTGTGTTTGGTGAGGTTGTCTACAAATCCAAAATGTCTCATCCCCCTCATCTATGAACCAATTAGCTGTAGCTTTCACTTTGTGAGTAGATTATTTAGGCTTAAACAAGGGTTAAATGAAGGAAAAATGCAGGTAACCAGATATCAAGGGAAAGCTAGTATACTGAGAGATCCAGTGCCCAGTTTATGATATATATATACACCCTGAGCACAATGTTATGTTATGAATGTTATGAATACTCTACTCTCTGAGGAAGGTGCTTTTATTTGAAGAATTTCAGTCTTTGAGCAAAAAGGCATCGAAGGCATCCGTCTGTATCCTGAATAGTTTGTTTGCAGCCCTCACAAATGATAACACAGATCTTCCTGTATTTATCACTGGTTGTGTGCCAAGTGCATTTATCACATAATCAGCTTTAGAACTCTTAAACCAGTTCACAGCAGGACACTTTTTTTAGCATCACGCAAAATGCTCAAAGATACTTTTTTAGATTCTTTGAACTTTTTTTTTTTTTTTTACACAAGGACGTCTTTTGTTTGATGTCCTATGTAGAAGTGTTTGAATAAGCAAGATATTCTTCAATGCTGAGGACATATTATTTTACTGAGGACTGAGAGTGAAGGAGTCAAAACACATAAAGTTTGTGTCTTTTGTTGCTGTTGTTTGGGCTAAAATATAAGAGCAGTGTGTTTTGGCAATATGACAGTACATAAAAGAGGGTGATTCACAGAGTCTGTTGGATAGGGCCTGTCTTAGCTCTGTTCCCTGAAGCCTTTTAATCTTTCTCTTAACCCCGTGCTCTGTAACACAGCACTGTCAACATTGATGGCAATGCTAGTGATGTATTGAGGTTAGGAATTTAGGTTGAGGGCATTGCAGGAAAGATGTGTGCGTATTTGAGCCGTTAGCCCAAAGGAGGTAGAAATGCACAGTTTAACCAGATTCGACTTGGCCCTAAATCCCACAAAATACATACAGTTAAGCAAAGTGCAGATAAACTATGGGGGCCTCATTCTGAAGTTTCATTTCCCAGTGTAAATAATGGGCTAATTTGATTCAGTGTGTCATTTGCTCAATTCAATGTATCTGTCATCAATTGTCGTACAACACAGGGACCTCTTTAGTTTAGTATATTTTTTAAGTTGCAGACAGCCACACTGAACGTAGAGAGTAGATTCACAGAACTGAAATGTCTTGGTTTATTTTGGGACTAAAGTTAAAACAATCATTTAGTTGCGGTCCACACTAGCCTTTTCGCCCTAAAAATGGCAAAAACGTGGTTTATGTGTTCCAGCATCTGGTGCAAATAAAGATAGGCCTGGCTCAATCCCAGGCATAAGCCAAAGACCCAACAGCAGTCATTTTTACTCTCATTGTAACAGTGAATACCCACAGCACAATACTTTATAGCTGGCCAACAACTGTGTAAACTATCAAATAAATCTCTGATCTTGTCATTCATAATCTGATTTGTGATTCCATTTAGCTTGTATACTGTTGTTTCTTACGCTGTTTCAATCTGTCGAAGGTTATAATTGCTCTGTCGCCCTCCCCTCCTCAAAGTTTAGTTTTCTACTTGGTGAGGCGTGACCTCAGGCTCTTAAACAATAAGTTGGATTGAGAGTGGGATTCAGAGCTGTATGAAGTGAAAAGGAAAATTGATGTCAGTTGTAAGGGATTCCAGACACTGTGCATGGACTATTGCCCTGTACTGCTCCTCTTACAAAGCTTTTATGGTTTTCTCTTTAGGTGAGCGTCTGAGGCTGTGGGAGACACGACGACTCGCTGCCCTCCCCCACCCCCCTTGCTCACAGTGATCCAGCATTTTCCACTTCATCTGAACTGGAATCCTCTCAACCAGGCGTCTAATGGCACACGTCCTCTGGTTTCTCCACGCCACTTAGGAACCGAGCTCCCTTTGCTTCCTGGCTCTCCCAGCTGCTCCTACGGCTCCTTTTCTTTTTTTCTTAAATTCAAGATGACATCATGCTCCGGGGTGTGGGCCAGTCCGAATGGCGGGAGATGGGACGGGCCTTAATTTGAAGCGCAAGCCAAGCGGAGCCTTTTAGCGTGCGCTGGGACACTGGGATGGAGGCAGCCCGAGGAGGAGAGTTTTTCCGGGCCTTTCCAGGGATCATGCACCGGTGAGGGGGCGGTAGGAGGGGATGATGTGGGCTGGGACGTCCCGGACAGGCTGAGCCAAGATGCCCATTACCCAGGAGAATGCCCTGAGCCACCTCCCCATGCTGGAGCGCTGGCTGGGCACGCAGGATGACCGCGGGAGGGGCCTGTGCCAGGCCGCCATCCGCAAGCTGGTGGAGTACATCCAGCTGAATTTCACCGATGGGGAGGCCGCCCCCCCTCCGCCAGCAGGCCTGCCCCGGGAGGACACGGAGGTGCGGGCAGTCTGCCTCCACAAATCAGAGGCCGACGGGGAGGAGTTCGGCCTCAGCTTTGGGAACATCCCCATCTTCGGGGACCCGGAGGGCAGGAAGAAGGGAGGGCGGAGGAGGAGGAGGAAGGGCGATAAGGGCCCGGTGCTGGACGTGGGCTGCATCTGGGTGACGGAGGTGAAGAAGATGAGCCCTGCCGCACGCTGTGGGGAGATCAAGCTACGGGACGAGCTGCTGTCACTCAACGGGCAGCTCATGGTGGGCGTGGATGTCACTGGCGCCAGGTAGGACCCTGCAAACCCCTGCAAACCTGCGCAAACCCCTGCAAACCTGCGCAAACCCCTGCAAACCTGTGCTCTCCCAGACATGAGCACAGCATGTACTGATCATAAATCTGCTCTCTGAGCCTATTCACTTATACAGTAATTCATAAATAATGCAGTTCTTTTTTGTTTTTGTTGAAATACATCAGGTCTTATCCATAAAACAATCTGAATACCATACAATGTTAAACGTATATGTATTCAGTTTTGTGTGAACATTCTTGTCATATAATTTTATGTAGGATTGTTCCTTCAGCCATGGATTATATAGTTATTTCATTAGCTGTTTTTTAAAATCATTATCTCATTGAGACAGAAATTTAATTTGTATCAAACTGTTTATTTATTATGGACAATGCAAGTAGACAGTGTTGCAGGTTAAAAGCATGAAAAGGTGCTCCCAGCCAAAGCTAATTTGAGAGGCTTGTCCATGTTTAGGCTTTTGAATAAAAAAACTGTACAGATTAAAAAACACTGAAGTTGCATCAAGGGAAAAGAAAACAGGACAGAAAAATCTGTAAAAATGTACAAATGGGAAGTGTGTTTTTCTGTCTGGCTCTTGAAATATGAAAGCTGTATAGCAGGCTCTTAAAACTGAAACTATACTTGAACAAACTGTCAGATAAAACAAAGACGGCTTTAGAGTGTATCTGTGTGCTACATCCACACACAGACTCTCCCTCTTCAGCGGCTCAGTATCATATCCCACCACCGGCCCTTGGGGCCTGCCCGCTGGAATGATCCGGCAACACCTGCTCTGGAAACACTGCTAAGCAGCCCCTCCCCTCCAGAACAGCGCTGGGAGTGAAGCGAGCCAGCCAGCTAGCCCGCCAGAGAGCGGATCCCTGAAAAACCCTCTGCCACATAGCTGACATTGCGCTCCCCGCCTCTCCTTCCCCTCTGAGCGGCTTTGTGCGCCGCGCCACTGTTTGTGTAGGGGCGGCACTGCTCCTGGCATGCCGAGGCAGCGGAGACTGGACCCGCGCCAGAGTCACTTCCCCCTGGAGCAAACAGGCCCGTACAGCCAGGAACCTGTATGGATGTGTGTGTGTGTGTGCATGCGTGCGTGTGTGTTTCTGTTCAGGGCGGGGATAGGCTGCTCGTGCCACTGCTGCCCACTGCCCAGCAGCTTCCACTCCTCAGCCTTGTTTTCCGTCTGACGCCTTGTTGAAACTGACTCTGCTATGCGGCTTCTACTGTAAATTCAAACAAACTGGGGAGGAATTGCTTGTTAAATCTGTCTCCACAATACTCCTTGTGCTAGCCACTGACTTATTTTTGAACGTTTGGAAGTTTCTCATGCGGACCTCATGGATAGCACGCACAAAATATGCCCTTCACGTTTTCAAAAAATTTCTGGTCTGTCTTTCCTCTCTTCCCTGGCAAAATCAGACAGATGAATACTAGTAACAGATACAAAGGAGGAAATATACTGGCACCATACTGTGGATGACCATATTGTATTCCCAGCTCCAGTGAAAGCGCCTGAATGTTTTTAAACATCAAACAATTTGTCATGCCCCATATGTCGTCATTGTGGTGAATAATCTCTCTGTTGGTCTGAAAGTTGACATGAGATGAAATATGCGGATGAAATGGCACCCCAATACATAATTAAGTCCTTTTTTCTGGTAGAATATTTAATGCACTTTTTTCCAGAATTTTCTGTCCCATAACCCATAATTTGCCTGAATTAGCTGTTGGTGGCTCCCTTGTTTTGCATATGTGGTAGTTAGTGTACTCTGTCCCCTATGCAATGAAACCCAGCATCACTAAGTGGGGCTGATGTAATTGCATAGTGTATTGAGTGTGGTGTGGAAGAACAATAGGCTGCTTTGATGAGAAGGGATGGATTCACACGGAGGCCGTCCGGCAGACTCTTCCTCCTCATGTGGCACGGAAGGGAGGAGGATCCTGGGGGCGGCCCATGGCTTTGACAGACCTGGAGATGCTTTGACACACTTGTAATAACAGGCTTGTGGAAGGAGAGATTGCGATTTATCGGCTGGGCCCTTGATACAAATCATGAGATGGTGCGTAGAGAAATAGAAGTACAGCAAAAACAGCATCAAAGATGGAGGTGTCTTGTCTCTTATTGGAAAGCAAAAAAAAAATTTTTTTTGTCCTTAGAAAAAGAATTTAACTCAGCAATATCCACTACTGGTGACTCAGTAGAAGACAAAACAGTAAATGTGTCAAATGAATGCTTTCACCATGATTTTTAATACTCATAATTGATGTGTTGCCATTTTATTTTGTATACACAGCAGGAAGTATCCAAACAAAAATCTTGGGTTGGCAGAATGAGTTTTCATAAACCCAGTGATGGGTAGAACGTCAAGGAGCTGTCAAACACTGACAAAATATTTGGCCCTCCACAGTAAAACACAAATTATTGTAAGTTTGGTGCACTGATAGCATGTGGTAGTTCCACCACCTCATTTAACCATTAGTACAGAACTGCCACCAGTATAAATTATATCTCCCCCTTTTCTCAATCATTGTTCAGTCTTTCCCTGCTTGATACCTCATCAGGTTTAGACTGATTTTCTTGTCTTTGAATGAAAAAAACCATCAGATTGTTCTTTGATGCACTGCCTTAGCAGTGAGTGCTTCTTTTATACACAAAAAACAGCTCCTCTTTTCTCTGAGTGAAACAGTTGCAAATTTGAAATGCCAGGCTGTTACATTAGAGTGACATTAAAGTTGTTGTTTGTTGGCCATCAAGATAAGATTAGAAAAGACGGTTTCAGACCAAAAAAAAAGTGAAAAATGAAATGGAAGTGAGAGAAACACATTTAATGTTTGTGCAAACTCCCTTATCCTGAGGAAATGAGAGGATTCTAAGCTAGAAAGCCACCAGTGGCCTACTGACAAATAGACTGGGGGACTGCAGCGCTGGTTGAGTTTGTTGCTAGTGGTACAGTGATGCTATGAGAACTAGAATATTAGTGATTCCAAACTGGAGGGGAAAAATGATGAAAACATTTTAAATTTGGAATAAGAAGTTAACTGACCAGACTCCTACTTTAAGCTTCAGTGCTTTGCCAGAGCCCACATTTTCAAACCTGATCCCACAGACTATCTGGTGTGTGCAGACTGACTGAAGAGATGCTGGCGTATGTTACACAGGAAGGTTGTCCAAGGAACTGGGTTGATGGCTTTGATTAGGAAAGATTCATGACGAAAGCTTTATTCCTCACTGAGTGCTTTTTATGTTCATGCTTTCAGTGACAAGTCCTGATCCTATGTGCTCACCACAAGAGAACATTCACTTTAAAGCATCTTTATAGTTATTTTATTTCTCTCTATTCTCTTTTACAGCTTGGCTGAACATCTGTCTCATTCTCCGATGGAAAACAGTTTAATCCTTTCTCCGTGGAAGAATAAGACAGTGCTATAAATGCAGTTAACCACCGCCACATTTTGAGGCCTTTGTTTGAGCAGAAACATTATATAAACAAACATTTTAGGACAAGTGCAACAATTTCCATAGAAATGCAATTTTTTCATGTAAACAAGTTCTGTTAAGAATAAATGAATTAACAAGAAAACATTGGAAATTACATTAGTTACCTTCACATTTTCCTTCATTTTGTTTTAGTTATTTATATTATAGTATTTAATTGATGAAAATAAAAATTTAGTAGTTATTGTATTGCAATCATAATTTCTGCTTTTCTATATTTCTCTTTAATGTTTAAGATTTGATTGGCAAATTGTACTTTTCCACTGGCTTACCAAAAACTGCTTTTTAAAGGACTAGTTGTAAATAGTTTCTTGGAACCGTAGATGAGACTGCAGTAAGTATACAAATGAAATCTTAAGCCTTGTAAAATGCCGGGGGCTTTCAATTACTTTAAAAAAGGGTTCAATTTGGCATTGCAGTGGTACAGAACGCATTATCTATGTATAGTAGCAGTCTTCAGGGAGCCACCTGTTTCTGATGAAAACATGAGGAAATGCAGGTTTTCTCAGTTTGAATGTTTATGTTCTGCCTGATGCTTTCCCATGCAGACTTCACGTCCTTGAGCCAGCTAACTGTGGGTTGGCAGAGAAAGCATAGGAGAGGCAGACCTTATTTTCCATTTGAAAAGAGCTGGCTTCTCTCGCTGAGACTTGTGAAGACAGACCAGCTTTTCCTCATGCTAGGGAACAGAGATATTTTTACATATGTGAAGGCTCATCACACTTACAGAGCAAAAAACACATTATATTATGGTACATAACACATGTTGATACTTCTACATCGTGTATATTCAAAAACATGAATTATGGTGTACAAGTCTTCTTGGTGCAAACCAGTGTTGTCAGAGTCCAGTTCTGGAGCATCACAGTATCTGCTGATTTTTTGTTAGTTACAGCACTGAAGTGATCCATTCAAGCCACTGATTGGGTAAAATAACAACAAACATTTTTTTCCAGGGCCAAGATTGGCTGCTGATTAAAAGGGAAGCACAAAAACCTACAGACACTGCACACTACAGGAGCTGAATCTTCCCTGGGTTGTCTTGGTCATCAGCTCAACACCAATTAGCACACAATAATGCTCTCAGACCTACACAGCCACAACCATAATACCACCCATCAGGGCCTCCAGCTCTCCCCAGCCAGGCACTGTCTGCTGACTGAGGTGAATTAAGCCAATACTGTCTGCCTTTTCTAGTATTACCATGTGCAGTGTCAGACTCCTGAGCCTCCAGTTTTAAAGTGGAGAGGCAGGTTATTTTAGGAGTGATGTCCCAGTGAATATAAACAAGGCTTTTGTTTGCCTTGTGTAGGGAAGTGAAAGGCGGGTACAAGCCATGCAGAAATGACAGATGTTATTTCTGTATGAGTGGGACGTTTTTACAAGGCTGGTGTCCTGGGAAATGTCAGGTCACCCATGCCAGGATGTGTGTCCATTTCAATGTTATTTGATGCTGAATGGAATAAATCATGGCATGAATCTTAATGACAGTGAATATATTAGGAAGTCCAACATTTCTGCCATAACTTTATGTGAATCTTGATGTAGTGCAGACTGTATGCTTGAAGTATGGTGGAGCTGTTGTGTTCAAAGTGTTGTTGCCCATGCCAAGGGGAAGCATTGGAACTCCCTGGGCTATGCCCATTACTGTAAGCTGGCATTTACACCATTCACATCCTCATTCACAGTGATCCAGAGTTTAAAATGACACAGAACTTATCTTGACAGCCATGCAATGCAGACACAGTCTCAAACATGATTTGGCTTATATTTTATTTGTTTGCTGTGTTTAAGTCTTATAGAGCTTAAATAACATTTTTAATGTTAATTGCTAATGTTAAAGCTAACACCGCTTCCTTGAAACATGCTTGCTAACCCTGTCGCTCCTCCTAAACTGGTCTGCAAACTTGCAACCAAATCCATTTTTAACTGTAACTGTAAGCCTGAGTAAGGGTAAGCTTACTGGGGCATTATGGGTGCTTTCTAATTACTTCCATCTGTAAAATACATGTTATAGTTATTTTTGAGCTTTGAGTGAAATGAGGGTTTCTGTAATTGTAGACTGACTTGAAGTGAAGTGTAACACCAACTTAATTCTAACACCAGGTTCCTAGTCAAAAATGGCTCAGTGCCCATTTCAAAAATGTAATCGTATCTGCTTTCCGGGAGAAGGTTTGGTCCGTTTGTGATAAAGGGTAATGGATGAAAAATGAACAAATAATCATACTAAATCGCACATTAGCAGATTTAGTAGTTACAAGCGTTCGCTTCTTCATCTTGATTGAATTCATTTTGTTGAGTAGCACAAGTGCACGTTGGTTTTAAAAGCGCTCGCCCTATGAACCTGTTGGACAATACAGGGATATGTTAAGAAACGCCAGCAATTCTCCACAGGGTGGCAGTAGAGGAATGGGTTCTCGTTTCATAATAGTATCTGATGTGTGAACAGCTGCCTACAGCTCTGGTTCACCCCTAGCTGCTGTCTGCATTTAAGATTAGAGAGTGCTTTACTCTGTGCAAACGGCAGCAACCATTGATGTTCTTTCATAGCAATTTTATTTGCCGGCTTTCACACTCAGTGGAAGGAAAATATGTTCTCCTCACGAGAATCCTGCAGAACAAATAACCATTGAAACTGAGTAACGGAGTTTCAAGTATTTTAATGATCTGATTTCTCTTCATTCATAGAATGATTACATGCTTTATCGTGCCATTGACTTCTGGCTGCAAGTTTAAATCCCGGGGCACGCCTGAATAAGATCAAGAACTAGGCTAATCCGCAAGCAAGCATTTAAGAGTGGATACAGAATTGTTTATTAAGGGAATGGGTCTCCCATTTCCCTTCCTGTTTGAAAGATACTGAACGGATATTGTTCTTATCTTAACTTTCAGACTAAATTTAAGGATGTCACTCATGGTTTACTACAGTCAATGATTACAGAAGGCTGTAAACAATAAAACTGGAAAATGCTTTAAACATCTGATCATTAGTCAATATGTCTAATGCTTTCATAACAATTACTTGTAATGTATTAGTGCATAGGAACGTTTGTTGTCCTATGCTGATGTTTATTCAGAGACAAGCAGCGCTTTGCAGCGGGTCAAAATAAAACAAAAAAAAAAAAAACAACTGTTTCACTTCAACAGTCAAAGGCAGTGCAATATAATCTCCATACATGTTATTCTCATTAGCCAGAGTATAACCGTATCACTATCATACTTGGGTTTAGTTCATCATATTGAAAGGGGCGTCCTGCAATTGTGCGTAATGTAAGGCTAACCAATCCAGTTTCGGCGCGTCTTCCTAAATATTTTACGGAGAGTCAAGTAGGAATTTGAGGAGAGAATATTTTATGGAGTACTGTCCGTAGTTCCACGTGAGCGGCAATCGATTGTAATTCAGACAGGGGGCGGGATTTTTACAAAGACCATCAGCAGCTCTACCATCAGTTCGAGTACTGTGACTCAAGGTACAGTCGTTCTGCACTCGCATATCCGTCAGTCACACGTTTACCACTAATCCTTTCTGTTAACCTTTTCGAAAGACGGTGCAGCAAGTGCACTGAAAGGCAGGAAATCTTTCAGCACAAGTGGAAAAATCTGTGATGAAGTGTCTGCATCACTGTCAAAGAGGAAAGTACTGAGAACAAGCGCAGAAAGAATGAAGAATATTTCACGAAGGGCAAAGATTACTTAAGAGTGTTGACATACCATGCACGAAATTAGTGAATAAAGCGGTTGCAGCATCATTGCACGTCCTTGGACTTCAAGCTAAGAAGGATGGTGGTAATTGTAGCGGTTCTTAAAAGTCCTCGCGTTTCATCTAGCGAGTTGCAGAGTTACGCCAGCAGGTGATTATACCAATTAACGTGTTCATGGGACTCTAAACCCTTCTCAGCCCAGATTAACCCCGGGCGCCAGATGGTTGATACAGGAGAACGGGGGAACGCCGCAAGACCGAAGCAAACATGAGGGTGAAGTAAGAGACGCAGGTACGATGAACTAAGCAGTTGCTATTTGCTATAAAGTTGTTATTTTGGCATACCTAGCCTTTAGACGAATATTATTGATCTGGGAGGTGTATGTACGGTGTAATACCTTGTGAATTTTGGAGGCTAACAAGATTTCCATTACATCTGCGCATTTACGCACGTTATGTCACTTCTGAGAACGTCATTGGTTTCCAGTAAACATTTTAAACTTGACATCATTTATATTTGCAAATTTATATGATCGATGTCGTTAATATTTTGTGTCAGTGTTTGACATTGAGTAATGACACTGACTCGCGACCAAAATGCACAGCTATCCTAAATGCAACTGGAAAGAAAGTAAGTGTTGACCCAAACACTGTGCCAGAAGAGGGCAGCTGTTTAGAAATGATCACAGTACAGTATATCTAAAATGGTATTCGGTGCGTCGAGAAGAACAGTAAAAGGCGTTCCAATACAGTACTTTTTCCAGATTTCTCAGACACCTGAGCTGTATTGGTCTGCCTTTGTGCGGTGTAAATAAACATCTTTGTATTGCCCATTATTACTTTTACGAGTGACAGATGCAAATTGACTGCAGATGCTAATTATATGCCCCATTCTCTTACAGTTGGCAGAGAACAGGTGTCAATGGCTTTTTCTCTGTGTGCCTGCAGATTAATATTTAGATAATTCTTATCATGTTCTTATCATATCATAATAAGGCTTATCAACTGACTCATAAATTTTGGGTTCTTGATGTGTAGCATTAGTGGGAAGCATACAATTTTTGTTATTGCCTGGATGGTTTAGACTGCATGGAAGTGACACATTAATTAAATGTAAATTTTCAATTTTATAGTAACTACACTGTTTCACTTGCCATTATGTTTTATTCCATTCATGTATTCAACAGCCATATAAGTTGTAATATACAAGTGGTCACCTCACGGAATAAGAGTTACATTGACATTAGAGTAGCAAATAAAATTATTTTGTCTTTCTTCCAGAGTATCATAGCTATTTATCTCTATTTCAGGTTCAATGTAAGGACACACAGGTATAAACTTAATTAAGGACACACAGGTATAAACCACTCAAATTTTAAAATCTAAACTGATAAATGAGGAAGAGTTAATTAAATATACAAAATCAGTCTTTGCTTATTTCCATTGGGAGCAAAGGATTGAAAATACGCTCATTTTCTCTGAGGAAATAAATTGCATGGCATAAAATTTGGTCAGTCATACCAAAGGGTGCTTTCAACCTTTGGTATGACAAAGGGGAGCTTCCATCCAAAGTCTTTCTATGGTGTTCATTTTTCAGATGCTTGCTGACCTCTCCAGAGAATATCCTTGCTTTCTAAACTCCAAATCAATATGAATGTTAAATTACAAAGCTAAGGTGAGATACTGTAATTTGTCAGAAATAAAAAGCCCTAGGTGCTTTTCAAGAAACAGAAGGATGTGGAAATAGCAGTTCCAATTAGTGGAATGTTGGACCGTGTAGATGTTTTGGAAATAAAAAATTTCTCTGATTCCTTTTCATGTGCTCAGTATGAAAGCAAAACCCAATTTATTATTCATTAATTGCAGAGGAGTGTTTTGCCTCCTGGTCCTAAATTGATTTCTAAGTTGTAGAATCCTTAATTGAGCCCTTGGTTTAGTTAACACAAAGCAGGATCTGTTTTTAGAAGCATGGAGGTATGCCTCTGAACAGAAGGAATAGTGATGAAGTATTATTTGATGTAGAAAATAACAATTTACAGTTTTAGAATGCATAGAAGACATCACTTCATTACGCACTGGTTAACATGAATTTATATCCATTACAGTGTTAAAAAGTTATGTTATTCCTCTTTGACAGGGTTAAGTAACAGCGCTGAATCTTCCTCTGTAAGTCTTTGCATAAATTAGCAGCAGGAGTTTAAAATGGGTGGTTTTCATTTTGGCCTTGCTGTTGTCTTGCTCTGTTTTCTTTTACTTCATATTTTCAGAGCCCTAAAGCATGGATCTTAGTATTTCCTCTTTGCTAGTACCTTAATGCCATTTAATGCCGTTGTCCAGACTAGCAGCAATCAATGGACAAGTGTTGGCATGCAACCATCAAGAAATCAAAGAAAGGTTTTACCTGCTCCATTACTATTGGTTCAGCGCTTTGCACATTGAAATAGTCAAATGGACAGTCTTAGGTTGTCCAAATAAGGACCCCCTCATAATTTTTATTCATATATATTCACTGTCATTGGGATTGTATTTATGTCACAAATGTTCAGAGGGGTATTTCATGAACAGTCTGCTGGTACCGTTGCTTCTGCACTCTTTTTGTTACTGATATTTCTGCTCTGTAAACATCTAGTAGGTATTTAGTCTTGTTGACATCAATGACTGATTAAAAGAGTGTCTCTGCTGCAGAGCCCAGAGTGAGTGGAGTTGAGTGTGCTGTGGGAGTTTTGACTGTTGGTGAATGGGAGAATCGTACAAGCGCTCCACAGCGACACACTTAGCAGGATACTCAGGGTCCCTGTAGTGATGACTAGGGGTTCCAGGTATGCAGTGATGACTACCATTAATCTGTGGATTGACAGTGACGCTAGTGTGAAATGCATTACCTGGGCATGGTACTCCTCCTGAAGGAGGTTTCACAGGGGAAAACCCATCGTAGATCAGCACCACCCTATGACCCTTCATCAATATGAGCCCAGGCTTACACCTTGTTCCATTCAAAGCACGCTTCTGACAACTGATGCTATGTATTAGCTGTACCTTCTTTCCATGTTTGCTTTCAGATAATTAGTATGGCAAATGTGGGTGAGGGGGTTTGTTTTTAAACAAACTGGCAAACTGATGTCAAAAATGAAGAAACTGTCTGCTTCCTCATCTCAGGACATTCTGGATTAGCCAAGATCTCAGAGTGACCATAGTTCAAACACATAGCACTGAGAGTGGCAATGCTTTTGTTTGGTTTCCCACTAGAGTTTGTCTTCAGTCATGTTCCTCTCTGGGGCCGACATACATTTCCTGTAAGTGGGAGCCTGAGGATGGCTGGGTCTGTGCTGGTAGGAGCATTCTGGGAAGAGTCCTCTAGCTGTGTCATGGGGAGAGTGAGTTCCAGTGTCATGTGCTCAGACAGAAGCTGGTCATCCATTCACAGTCACTGTACAGACAGGGCTGATGAAAATGAAGGGTAGCTCAGACATTTTGAGCATCTGTGTAATTTGACAGGAAAGTGGTTGGGAGCTGGTCTGCATGAAAAGGAAAATAATTGCACCAAACGTCAGATATTCCTAATGTTAAAGCCATATAATCATTGAAGTTAGACAAAATACTATATTTAACTTCTGTCCCTAAAACATTCTAATGTATTACTTACATTGAACTCCGGTTTCAGTTTCACTCATAATCTATCAAGGGATCATTTGCCAGGTTCTAACTTGTCTTATGCCACCCAGAACCATTAGGATATTCAAGAACAGGTTTACCCTGCTGTATATAGGTATGTTAAAGCCCTCCTAAGGTTCTGAGTTTAGAGTAAACACTATATTAATATAACAAGATGAAGCACAGGAAATTCAAACCAAGGCAAGACTTTGGAGAAATGCAGAATCCTTTAAATGGCATTTACTTCTGACAGGTAATCTTGATGATTTTGGCTTTATGATTCCATTTCATACAGAAGCCAGTAACAGAATGAGAGAACTGTACAGAGGATATGGTAACATGGAAGAAAAAGACCATGGGACACAATCGTGGAGACTTTTGAAAGCCATATACAATTTTAACAAAACAGATTTAGTCTTTTGAAAACTTTCTCTGTTTTTTGTTGATTTTGCCCTGTTTTTCCCCAGCCCCTGGCCAAGTTAGTTGACTCACATCAGCAACCCTTCTGCTGGCTCTGAGAGGAGAGCCATAGGCACACAACATCTCTGATTCACATGAAAAAAATCTTGCTTCTTCTTCTTGCTGTAGCTACGCCACTGGTTGCTCACTCAGAGGAACGAAGGATGGAAAGGTCAGCGTACTCCGTTCATACCGCTACATGTGCTAGGCTGACCAGTAGCAGCTGCTAGAGAGTGATGAGACCAGTGAGCTTAACCTGCTTAACCTCCTGTCATCCCTGGTGTAGCGGGGCCAGTTGTTGCCTTTTCGTATGTGGACTTCTGGCTGGTAATGGCACGGCTCCCAGGCAAGCATCTTATCGTGTGAGCCCCCACGTCAGTCTTTTTGAAGGCATATGACATTCTTTTTTAGAGTGAAAAGACAAAAAAACTTCCCAAACAACATGTTTGCTTGTATTCAATAAATATAAAACAAAGAAACATATGTAATTAGTCGTTTCAATTTGTTTGGATTGAATTGGGTTACATTTTATTTTGCATTTTATTTGGTTACAGTTTGTTTGCAAGGGACCTAGTCTGTACCTTTCACTTATCAGGAAAGTCTTGCAGGTTTTGAAGTAATACACATATTAATTATGCCTAGGTTTCACTTTGTGAATTTAGGCATGTTTATCAGTGTAAGACTGATTGTTCAGGCTGAGGCGATGGTCTAAATGTAGACTGTAAGACTGGATCACCCTTGGAACTCTGCCACATCAATGTGAGACTTTCAAGCTGACAGTTGCGATACTAGACATAATGTGCTAAATTGCACACCCTCCTAACAAAATTAGAATGGCCATTGGAGTAGCATCTTACAGACCTGCTACTTGAACTGTACCTAGCAGGGAGTGCCACATCCTGGCCACTTCAGTTGGGGAATCCCCCTAGTCTGAAATATGAGCAGAACACCCACAAAATGGACCAGCTGTGTGCTATACTATCTGCTTTATCAGAGCATACAGTTAAATAGCTCTGGTATACCATCAGAGAGGATAATTAGATACACATTGCTGCTGCCCAGGCATGAAAAAATGTATTTATTTTACACAGAATATAATCTACATCCTGAGTGGTCAACAGATCCTGCTGCACTTCTCTGTGCTCCTTGGCAAGGGTGTCGGGGAATGTCTTTTTCCAGACTGAAAAATTCTGCTGGCGCAGAGCCATTGTTTTCATTCCTTTGAAACACACCACCACCCCTCTCCCTTTGCTTTTGGAGCTAAGTGTGCGACTGTGGTGGGGTTGCACACACACACACACACACACACACACACACACAGACACACACGGCAAGGTGCATTTGACTGACCGTAACCCGGCGGAATGTAAATAAACAACGGCCTCTTGGCAACGGCGATTTGAACCCTGGGCTTTTTACTGAGGGTAGGAAAAGAAAATTGAAGTGCATGTTTTATTATTGCAATTTTGATTTACCTGTAATGTGATTAGCATGGACAGGCAGCCTTCAGGAACCTCCAGGTGTATAAATACATTCTACATGTGTGAGTATTTATTTCCAAGTTGCAGGCATGGGAAAGAGATCCGTCGGGAAGCTGAGGGAACAGAGGAATGAGTTTCCACCCAAAGCGACGGTCTGCTCCAAGCTTTAATGTGGCTCTTGCCTTCAAATCAACACCTGCCATTGGAAAGCAGTACAAATCTGTAATATTTCTCAACAGATGGTGGTCTTGATTTGAAAGAATTGGTAATATAGTTTAGGATCAAGTAATAAATATGAATTGAGATATGGAAAAGTAGTTTAGATATGGGAACTGTTAGAAGATTTTCATTTATTTGGGGACATTAAAATATATACAAGAGGAATCTCCTTGCTGCCATGCCACAGGTCCTGCATTGCACTTGTGATCGCACCTGCTGTTTAGAAAGTAAAAATAGAATACCCATTAAACTCTGTGCCTCGACCTTCATGTGGATTTGATGTGTTTGCTCATTAAATCAGGAACTTGCTGATACAATGTCTAGCAAAGGTTTTTCAAACATATATTTTGAATTGATGAAAATATGAAAAATATGATTTTTTGGGTAAACTTTTGAGTGGAGCACAGCCCTTATTTACTGAATGTTAAACACATCCATGCTATTTTATCTTTTACACTGAAACATTTTATGAGTTCAGGCCCAGATTTTATCCTGTTGTTACCCTCTTATCCATATGAGGTATTTCTGTATGAAGGCAGCTTAAAAAAAGAAGCCAGATACAGAGTCTGTTGTTTAGCTTTGCTATGGTCCATAAGTTTTCCAGCAGCAGAATTCCTTCTTTGTGTGCCAGCGCTGAGATCATGTTTTTTGCTCTTGTTTGGTTTTTGGTGAATCAGATGGCAAACTGTGTTGTGAGCTCTTTCAGAAGCATGTCGCGGCATCTCCCCAGAAATCCCTCCTCCCCTCCGACACACATGCAAACACACACCTATGGCTTTTGGAGGGTAATGGTTAACATGTGTGTCTTGCTGTCTGAACCTATTGGATGAGTCTCTGGATAAATAGCACAGTGAAAAGCCTAAATGTGATGTAATGTAATCAGGCAGAAGGAGAGGGATAGCTGAGGTGGGATATATGGCCTCTGTTGTGTCATGTGTTAGCTGTGGAAGGGTCTGACTTTAAATTTTTGAAAAACAAGTGTCCCACTGGGTGACTTTTTTCAGACATTTAAAACGAGCATACGCAAATGGTGTACATAGAAAAATGCTTGTTTTGTGACCCCTCCAAATGGTTTGATACCTTTGAAACATAAATACATAACATTGATATAAACTGTGTATTACACAGTTGTATTTTATTTGGATACCTTACAAAGGCATCGTTCATTCTTCTGTTTTATAATGTTGATATGGGTAAATAAAATATGATGCTTTTGCAACCAGTGTCAAGTCCTATTCATGTCCTTTGGGTATGCAGTTTGGAATTTGGAGTTAGTCTACTACTTACTACTCCTGGCCTTTCTACTCAATAACCTACGTGGGGTTTTTAGTCAATTTTCTGTTTTAATTTTCTTTTAGTGTCATAATTTCAATGATACAGATCTTAAAACACCCACTGTTATGAAGCCTATGAAGTTAATGTGTTTATAATCTGTACTGTCATTGCTGCCCAGTTAATATTCCTACCAGTGAAGTTAAAACTGACTTTTGAGTGTGCTGTTCAAGAGCCTGAATTATGTGAAGCAGAATGTAAAAGCATTGTACATGGGTGATTATGCATAACTTCAGTGATGTGAATAATAATTAAAAAGAAATCTCCTCTGGTCAGGCGTTCTTTCCCCAGCAGGGTCCAAACTGAAGCTGTGATAATTGGAAGGAGCAAAACACACCCCCGTGCCACAGGCCTCTGAGAGACTTCCTCTTTACTCACCAAATTCCAGGGGGAAAATAACCACCTTGACACGAGAGCAGGAGCTACACTACATTTAAGATGAAAGGACAAGGGCACATTCCTGAAAGAATGGGAATTTGTGCAATAGCGTAGCTATCTATAATTTCCAGGCTTAATCCTACTTGTATCTTACTCTGGCTGTCTGGGCATTTCAGACTCACTGAAACAGACAGTTGCGCTGATTTCTATCTGGAAAACCACAGAAAAATACTTTGTGGAAGCCTCTTGTGGTGCCCAGGGCGGACCCACCCTTAGTGGAAAAGAAAGGGGAGCGAACCCTATGTAATGCCTGCCTTCAGGATCTAATTTCTGCTATTCATAAAAAAACCCCACAGCTAAGTACAGGGCTGCAGTCTGTGATGAGCAGGTTGGCTTTAACTGGGTCAAAGCAAATGTCATGCCGGAACATTCCTTTGGCTAATACTGCTTCACATTGCATTATGTTGACACATGTATCATTGTTAATTGCAGCACGAAATGCAGGTTTGCAGGGAGTTCCTACTCTCTGGTTGACTTCCTCACCGCTGTAATTTCTGGAAGTTGGCTAGGAGGCCCGGCCTGAGCCTCAGCTCCACTGTAGCATTTCACAGCCCGCAGTGTGGCCACAGAGCCGATGGAGGGCAGCTGGCCATGCTTTCTGACATGGAAATCCCTTAATTAGAGGCTAGGTCTCTGAGCTTGTAATTTCATTATGTGTGTGTTTTTTTTTTTTTACCTAAATTGTAATATCTCCAACAATAAACATGTTCACAGCTTTGGCCACTTGACTTAAAATAAAGAGTTATCTACAGGTTTTTCATGCCTTATTGTATCTTATCATTTGGAATATTATTTTTTGCTGCCATAATTCATATACATGCTGACTAGAAAATATGTCTTCAGAGCTTTTACATGCGTATTTCACAACTGAATGCAAAAAGGTATGCTCAACGAAGGCCTAAGTTGCACCAAAGGTGAGGCCAGCAAATACCCAAAGAAAAATGACCATTCAACAATATAACATTTGGCATCTCACCTCACTGCGGGTTTAAAAGACAGGGTTTGCATTTGTTTGCTTTGCTGTCTGTTCTTCTGAGTTTCCTTTTTTCTCCCTCATAAAAATAACTCACATTACCTATTCCTTCATTGTGCTGGAGCAAAATTCATTTCATAGGCTTCACTAATTGGCTTGCCTGGTGTGTTGACAATTTTGTGGGAAAAGTGAAATTTTTTTCAGCAGGCAAGAAGCATAATTACCAGATCTGGAGACTGAACACTTGTCTAACCACCAAATCACAGTCACATTACCGAATCACCAAAGGCAAGGCAAATTGTCCACCACTATGTGTTTGCTGCTAACAGCAACCTGTCTGTAATTTGAGGTTTTTCTGTACTCGGGGAAAAACTTGGGCATCATGTTTTAAACAATTTCGCTGTAAACCATGGACCAAGAGATTCAAAAATCTTAAAGCAGTCAATCAAGACAGCTGTTTTGTGTTTCCCAAAGATGGTTTGGTTGCTAGTTGTTGTTTGGATTATGACTACTGTATATTCTCCTATGCATCACCATCATTGGTGTAGGTAATGAAAGAGAAACAGCCTGTGAGCTTTTTTGTCGTTTACCAGCGATATGTTTGATGATCCAGAAATACATGCTGTCTCTCTTCATTTCTCCAAAAAAGCCACAGTGAAGCTTGTCTTAGGGTATCAACTCACAGTATTAACAGAAGGGAGAGAAAACAATGCATTAGAATGTGTGTTATTTGTGATAATTTGTTAAAGGTACCATTAAGTGCAGTTAGTATGATTGGGAATGAAATTATGACAAGATTTATCTTATGTAAGGCTCATAGTTGTTTTATAGTTTTGAAATGTCGGTGTGAGAAATGTTTGTGTAATGGGGATGGGAAAAGGACTATGTAATATGACTGGGAAGGTGAGATGATCAGTAAAACATCGTCACATTTTGACATGCATAAAATCAAATATCGGCATTATCATACAGTTTCAGTAGGAGCAGCCCAGCCAGTGGTTCTGTGCTTTCAGGAAGGAGCAGGAAAAGAACTGAACTACAGAGGACAATGCTGCATGTGCACTTTATGCGCATGTTCTCTTACATGCCTATACATGTATGTTCAAGCATGCATGCACATTTAATTAGACAAAAAGGAATTTGGTAGCTTCCTGATGAAAAGTGTGCCTTATGTTTAAGTGGAATACAAGGGACAGGACAACTGTCATAATTATTTAAATTTATGAAAGTTCTCCCTATTGAAGTATAGCGGGTCAGTATCAGTAAGTGTTATGAATCTGAGGCTGTTGGCAAGTCAAATGAGGCAGATTATGTATCAGAAGGGATTTAGTGTTGTGAATATCTGCCACAGATTGTGTCTTCGCATTGTGTCTATTCCAAATTTGTTTTGGAAATGTGTCCAGTCCACTTTTTTCATGTTTTGGCCTTTGGTTTGGTATTTTTTTCGGATGGATCTGCAATGGCAGTCCGAAATAAATATTGACCATCAACTGTAGGATCTGGTGTAGAGATGGCACATATCCTGATTGCCAGTTTTTCTGCCAGATTGCTTTAGTTAAATCCAGTGTCCGCTTTTTGAACAATAATTGTGTTTAGTTATTCATGCTGGTGTTTGAGACTGCTTGTCGTCCTGGTAACTGGGAGGAAATGAACAGTTGTTTCCTTCATTAGCTAGACAGCACACAGCCAGAACAACATACGCCTCTCTTCGCATGCAGTGTTTCTGTATGCATAATAGCTGTCATAGCGCTTTGACTGTCCAGCTGCAGATACACAAGCATTTTGAAAATGGTGCCTGCCTCTTTATCAGACACCGTAGTTTTTTTTTCCTACAGGGTAAAGGCAGAGTCTCTGTGGGATGTGGGCCCAAATTGCAAGGGAAGAAGTAGGAATGGAAGCACTGCAACCTCTTCAGAGCCATAAAGCTGTGTGCCCCATAAAACCAGACCCGGAAAGCTGTCTGCCATATGGGGAGGAATTCTGGCTGATGACATGAGCTCCAGCAGGACTGGGAAAGGGGTGGTGGCGGGCGGACAGAAAACCAAGCTGAATGACAGAAACACGAAAACGCTGATCATTCCGGGGGCACACCCTAGCGTTCTGGCTGTGGGGGCCTGTGCTGCAGGGGAGGAACTGTGGAGTGGCCAGATGGCCAAAGCAGAGAAAGGAGGACATTAGCAGCTGATCTGCTTGTCATTTACACCCCTTGCTGGATCATGAGAGTTGGAAAAGACACCAAGAGAGATTATGTCAGTTAGATAATGCAAATCATATAGAAACGTGGAAGGATTCTATATTTTAATGCAGGAAAATGGGGGCCACTGAATTTTAGTATCATGAATTGAACCGATTCGATATAATATAGTCATTCAGTATTAGGAACACAGCCAGATTTAGTAACTTTTAATGCATCTGTGTAATTACATGTAAATTTTAGAGGGAGGTTTATTATAAAAAAAAATATTTTAAATGATGCTATGGTTGACTAATGCATCAGTTGATTTTGTTCACTTTATTAGGTATGCAGCTGTTAACTGGATACAGTATTTATTTACTGATTACATGATAATTGCTCACAGGTGTGTCTGATAACACCTGCTGGATATACCCGATCCTCATGCATTAAGAAATTATGGAGTGTTTAAAATGTTCTAAAAAGGAAAGGCAGACTGTATAAACTTCAGTCAGTTACATTCAGGTGGACAGAACTTTAATCACCAAGCTAAATATGATTATACTATATACTATACTGGAAATACTATACTGTTAGGCACAGTAGTGTGTGGCTGTGTGGTTCGAAGTTTATTGCTTCCTACTTTTTGCAGAGTTTGTGTGCATCAGTGATACTCTTATTTTCTCTCTAGAGCAGTTTTTGTGTTGCTCCTTCATGAATAAGCTTTTGCTCCTGCTTTATTTGATGCTCTGTTTAGATTTGAGCAGATATCTACATTTCATACCTGCTCTGTCAGCTGCTTGTCACTGGTGCCAGAGTAGAAATCTATGTGTTTTGAATGAACATCTGAAAACCTCAAAAAATAAGGAAAAATAGGCTCCAATATGGACCTCATACTGTTCTCCATCCTTATACATCATGATAACAATTTCACAAGGTTCGTGTGCAAGTAAAGTATTTCTGACAGCATTGCACAGCCTTTCCTTATTATCGGTAGAGTTGAAAGTGTGTAGTACTGTGGTATTCCATGCGCCATTGTTCATATGTGCATTTTACTGAGTAGTTTTTAGTTATGTTAACAATGTTTGACCTAATCAACCTCAGCAGATTATTGCATAATTCTGGCAGTCAGACATTTTAGCGGGGAAACCGATTTACACAAACTGTATTTTATGTAAAATGAAGGAAGAAAAGCATGACTGTTTCCCTCTGACTGTTGTAGCTTTGCTACAAGAGAAGTCAAAGCAATCCGCAATGCAGAGGCAGACGATGACAGATGTAGTGTGCAGTACACAGCCTACCCCTTAGAGAAAAGCCTGCTTTGCGGAGAAAAGATTTGATCGAATGAGTAAACAAGACTCAGCTGTGGATGTTTGTCATTTCCACGCTCATACTGGAAACTTTATACATGCATGGTAACAAATCATGTTTGACAGCTTATAGCATGTACAGTAGTGGTAAGATATTTTAGTTTTTGAATTAGATATTATGCGTTTCTGTGTGACAATAATGGTGGTAAGTTGTGAAGGAATAGGGCTAAAAGTGTGCTTGATCAGGGTTGGTATTAAAGATCTGGCCCAGCCCCAGCTGTGGTTGGTGGATGCCAAAGGCACATGGTTGGTGGAAGCGTGGTTTGCAAGTCTATATTAATTCTGAACAAAAATAAGCTTCTGAAACAATTTATCCAAATAACCAATGACAGATTTCTCAACCTCACTGAAATGATATTTGTAGACTTTTTTAATCTCTGCTGTTATGTAGACCTTTGTTAGAGTAATACAGAATTTCACAATATTTTTCAAGGCACATATGCAGTATATTAAACCCCACTATGCAGAATTCAAAATATTGTCTTGCACTGACTTGGTGAATAAAGAAAAAACTTAACAATAGTCAGTTTGTCTATATGTCTAACATACAGAGTTTTGCTTCTTTCTACTTCCAACTAATATTTGACAGGCAATTACAATTACAGAGATAATATTCTTAATATGTAAAAGTGCAAATCTATGAAAATTAGAAGTGACATACAGGTTTTGTAATGTAGGTCATGTAATGTAGCCTTGCCAAAATGGAGTAGCATGTCTTTTGTGTGCTGAACTTAGAGGTGCAAGGTTACATACCAATACAATGGTTTTACTATGGTTGTTCTTCATCTTGTCACAATGTTTTGTCTATGTGTCTTTTGACATTAGGTTCTTTTCAAAGGTGCTTGGTTCTCGTCTCTTTCAGGTCTTTTGCCAATAGAAAATCTCTGTCCTCACACTACCCCAAATGAACTGCAGCAATGAGCAATGTGAAAAAAACTGTAGACTGGATCCTCTATAGTTCTTTAAAAATTACAAAGATGAGTCACTCCATATGTGAGACTAATACGGCCATGACAAATAACATACTGCAGATGATAAAAACAAAGTAGTTTTCTCTGTCTAAAGAATTAACTGTTGTGGGTTTAAATACCTGGGGTGTAGCTTTTACATGCTTATTTATCTTCAGTGGGCATGCTGGTTGGCTTAAGAGACCTCTCTTTTTCAAGGGCATTTTAATGAATATGTTTTCCTCCCAATTCCAGCAACATGTTAACTGTTTAATATGCAGTATTGGTTTGAAGAATACATGTATCCATTTTTGTCAGATATCACCTTAAAGCACAAGGTCCTTTCAATAATCTGCCTAAGATGGAGTAGAAAATATTGTGCAAACCTGTTCTAAAATTATGTCATTTTTTAAATTATGTAACAACACTTCTTGGAGCAGTTACTGAAAATTAACAAGCAACACATTTCTAATTTATGGCTTTGTTACAAAATCCTCTTAAAATGCAGTGACTCATCAGGAAGGGATTTTTCAGACAGAGAATTTTAGCGAAATTTTAAAATAGTGCAGTCAGTCCAGGTTCAGACTGCATGAACTCTGCATGAACCCCCTTTCAAGGTGAGAGTATTCAAATGACCCAGAGGGTGGCTTGATTTCATCCAAGCTGCATCGCAATGCCAAGTCCCATTAAAACACAGAAGAGGGTGAAAAGGGTGTGAAATTATGGAGTGCAAAGTGGTGTCTGTTAGCTGAGTTTCACAGGGCATTGGGTTTCATCTTTGTCTGTACCCTTGGTAGGATAATAAGGAGCCCTGCTTTATGTCTGTCATCAGGACTGTTACACCCCAGAAAGCATAGCTTATTTTCTAGCAATAAGTATTAAAGTTGCTCTGGTCGGCTTTAGCAAAAAAATGAAAACAACACATTTTTTCCAGAGGTGATTTTCGTCTGGGGTTGGGATCAATTCAAAATTAGGTGGAAATAGCAACATCTGTCTGCATATTTTTGTATAGTTTAGCTTCACTGGATTGCCTAGTCTAGCTAGAGACAGGCCCATTATGTGTCATATTAGACAGCGCATGAGGAGTTTATTATGTGTCCCAGATAAGGAGAAATATTTATCACACAGAGTTTGCCTTTGTTTTATTTAGATTTCAAAAGCAATCGGTGCAGATATTTTTGCATTCCTCCGAGGGCTCCTGATGTGGAGGAAAGGTTCATATTTTCTCCTCACATCCCTCACTGTCAAAGGTTTTCACACAGAGGGAAATAAAGAAAAATCATTCTGTTTTGATATTAAGCTGCTCTACAGAAGCTGGCTTTACATCAGTTACATACCAGCCAATGTGATTTTATTTATTGGAATATGAGTGGTGTTGGGATTGGGTGAAGGGAATTTTAAATTTGAGCAGAAACTCATGGAAGTGGTATTGAGTTTGAATCAAATTTAAGATGTTGAAAGAATCTAATTGGAAACTGAATCTGTGGAATTGACTCCAGCCCAGTGGATATGAACTGGAAGGCACTGAGCTTGAGCACTCTCATTTTTCTCTCTTGTGCAGTTACCTGGCTGACCAATGCTGGAATGGCGGATGCATCTACCTGATCATGCTGCGCAGAATCAAACGCAAGGCCCCCCTCCCTCCCTGCAATGGCAGCACCAATGGGGGTGGCAGCGGAAGTGGGGGCGGTTCTGGGGTCAGCAGCGGTGACCTGCGCATCGGTGCCCCCTCAGAGCTGAAAGGTAGCCCAGCACAGAATGGAAAGCGCACCCGCAAGTTTGGGGTCATCGCCCGCACCTCTTTCACCAGCGACAGCAAAGAAAGTGGTGCAGGAGACTCAGAGCAGGAGAATGGATACTGCATGCCCATGGAGGCAGAGGCCACACCTCCTCTGGCCAGCATCCCAACAGACACGCCCATGGAGGAGGAGCCAGTGACTTTCCCACCCACAGCAGTGCAGCCACATGAGCAAAATGGGGGATTTCCTGTGGCTCCACCTACTCGTCCTTGTATTCGCCTAAACGAAGGCTGCAAGAGCGAATCGCTTAACTCTGAGCTGTCCTATCAGGTAAGTCCAGATACAATGAGCTGTCAGTCTTGACCGAACCAATCAAAAGATGGTGGTCCTAACACAAGGATTGGTCAAAACAAGTGTCACACAGAACCATTTTAAGTGCATCAGGGAACTGAATCAATGTAGATCACTGAATCAATCATCAGACATTCTGTGTGTGTGATTTTTGTGTCGTGCTCTGCGTTGATGAAAGAACTTTGGCATTCTGAAAGGAAGGAGAAAGGAGAAGGGCAAATCACATCTTCATTAAGGGATGTTTAGTCTCAGTGATGAGTCCTTTCCCTAAGCCCTTTTTATATTGCTGTATTGGCAATAGTATGTAGCTGAGTACTGAAATCTAGCCAATGGTCTGCTCCAGAAGGTGGTAATCTAATAATGATGGCTAGACAGCTAGCACAAATCCTGTCACAAATGTTAAATCCCCACAGATGGAGGGTGGTGGGCATAGTTTCGCATTGACAGAAGGGCCTAGAAACAAGAGGGGCATAATGTACAATATCTTATTTGAAATATATAATGTAGACCTCTTGTTTTAAGCTACTCACCATTTGTCTGTATTTGCTTTTCCAGCTTTTAAATGCTAGTGTTTATGCTGAAGGTGTTTTTCTGTGTCACTTTGTACACTGTGAGATTTACACTGAAGGTCTACTGCAATACATTTTAATCTACTGTACTTTATGTCTTGGGGTAATAGAAAGAAAGGTTAATGTTTATTTGTATGCATCTGATTTTTTTTCTTGACTTGTTTTAGAGTAAACCTTTTCCCTTTGCATTTTAACATTGGTATTGAATTACTTATACCTGAGGTACACAGCTGGTTGCTTTGCTATATTGACGATCATTAGTAGATATATATGGGCAACAAAAGTAATGAGAAAAAAACCCAATGAATGAATGTACTTTTCTATTAGAGCTATGGGGTTATAGCTACAACAGTAAAAAAAAAAAAAAAAAAACAGTGGGTCACTGGGCCTGTTTGTTGGGAGAGGGGAAACTTTGGTTGATGTTGAGGAGCAGTACATAAATATGCATGTTTGTGGTGACGGGTGAACAGTAGGGTGATGTTCAGGTTTATAATTAAAGGGAGATGAATGGGCACTGTGGTATCAGATGGCACCATGCTGAATGCATGCCATTCATCTTGTCCTGCCGCCTGGCTGTCTCACCTTGTTAGATGGGGGCTGGGCTAGCCCAGACAAGTGACTTTGTCCCCAGACATCCTCTCATATATCACATACAATCTGACTCTTAAAATGCCTTGTTTAAAAACATGCTTTATTTGATTAGGGTAGAGAATGCTGATTTTTTTAGCTTATACCATAGGTTTAGATTTGTGTATTTATGATGTCAGGATATTGTAACACTGGATCAATTTTATAAATGTGTTTAACATCCCAACTAGCTCATTTATTTAAAAATACTAGAATTTATATGTCACCTTATTGTTTAAGATAAACACCTAATTGTTTAAATGAATTGCTGGGAGCTTCAGTAAGCACTGAAAAATGTGACCTTCACCTTTATCTGTACATATAACGATAACTGCCACGCCTAAGAACTTTTGTCTGACTGCTCCAGCTCCTCCAGTATCCATACATCATAAGGAACAATAATGTTGTTCATAGAGGATTTATTTATGCCTTTCCTCCAGTAATTTGACACTTTTAACTGGGTTGGATACCATTTACAAGAAGGTTCTATCATTAAATGCTGTTTTCAAACACCCACTGTAGAGCATTGTGGTCATGGACCAAGATAGCAGGGAGTCAGCCCAACTGTAATGATAATCAAGGGCAGCTACCTGGCTGACCATCCACTGGCCGGAGAGGACCGAGAGAACACCTCTGCTGTAGGCTTTTTGTAGCAAGACAGTCGTTGCTTTTAACCCCACAACTTCATTAAACCAGGCTTTACAATATCACTCGGTGAAGCTCCAGACTGCCTGAGCACCTGAGGGGACAGATAGATCAGGCCAGTCGTTGATCAGTGAGGGAACACACAGTGATGAGTAAGTGCCTGTTTTACCCCAGATATACAGAGAGCTAACTTTGACCTCAGGAATTGTTCTTGTATTGAAATCTACAAGTTGGAACAATATTCCTAATATTTATATTTCATGTTCAGCCTGTATACAACAATTCAAATTCTTTCTCTTAATAAAACAAATGAGAATAGACATACCTGTTCAATAAGTCAGTCTGATTTGTTTATGTCCAGCTGTGTAATATACAGAACTAGTTTGGCAATTACTTTTCCTAGTATCCAAATGTTGTGCATTTTGGCATTTTTAAAGATTGACCTTGCAGAAACAGCTAGTTTGTGACGATGTTGTCTTGTCTGTGTGCTGTGCTCCAGATTGATGCTTTCATTGTTAGTTCACTCATTTCACATTAAACTAGAGACTCTGTGGTCAGATGACATGTGCAGTTAATGAGGTGTCAAATGCTGGTGCTTCTAAGAGCCTGGAAGTCATATTTCTGTGGAAATGCAGTTTCAGTTTTAAGTTGTTTCAGATAGTGACTACTATCTGAATTATTGAGTGCATGGCATAAAAATACTCTAATATTATTATCGGTACCCTAGGAACAGTACATATTTTCCTTCTCAGTGGTCATGCTTGAAGATATTATTAATGACACACATTAAATCTGCATTTGACTTGGACAAAGGGAACTGGAATTTGTTATTACAAAGCTAACATACTCTAGTTTTATCCTGGTATCAGTTCCCAGACTTGGTTTTTTGGGAAAGACTCACTAAAATAAAGTTAAAAGATACAAATGCAAAATATGCACAACAATACTTCCATGAGAATGATCAGTGAGAGAGTGGCAGTGAGAGTGTGGCATGATCAGATGTGATGCAGACACATGGAAGGCCTCTCAGAATATCAGTGCAAACAATTAGTATTGTTTTAGGCCAAATACAAAATCAGATTGTAGTAAAACAGATTACTCATAGATATTTGTGGAAACTGGGATGATGGTCCCTGTGAGAGATAATAACTATACATTCATAAGGAAATCTGAGATTAAATCAAAGGCTGGGGAAAGATTGAGGGATACAGAAGGTTGGCCTCTGTGAACAAATGATGTAAGATTTTTTCAGCAATGCCAAAATGTTATATATGCTTAGCACAAGGTGATCCATGGTATCTAGAACTGGTTAGGTAATGCATACTGGTTGATATTCACTGAATTAGTAAGATTAAATAGCTTGTCTGTTCCTAAAATAAATTGAGCTTGCATTTTTGGGGTTACTGGTAGTCATGGATGAATAAGATATTTTAACTCTCAGATAGGAGGAGCTACATTCCCTGACTTAATTCAGTCAATGCAAAGGTGGTGCTCTTCACAACAAAAGTCAGTGACTGGTTTGAAAAAGTGAATTACCATTAGCATTATGCTAACTTCACCCATTTTGATGTCATGATACCTTAGTCATAGGACAAAGTCCTTAACTATTACTCTTTCACCTTATTTATATAGCAGAAAGTTAACTTGTTGTGAAGGCCTAGGGTGCCTGGCAAAAGCTCCCAGATCCATAGGTTGAGCAGCTCAGAGTACACAGGCCAGAAATGTTGTCTGCCATTTATGTGTCTCCACAGCCCAGAGAAGGCAGCCGGATCTGGAAGATGCACATGATGAAGGGACAGGACGGCCTTGGGATCCAGATCACGGGGGGTCGGGGGTCCAAGCGTTCCCCCCATGGAATCATGGTGGCCCATGTGGAGGAGGGGGGTGCCACCCAGAGGTAAGCCCATTAGAGCAGCGGTTTCAAAATTCCAATTCCAAGTGACACAGTTTTTTATCACCTAATTGATTTTTCAAAAATGCTTCATTTGTTATTTAAATGGTCTAAGTAGGTGACTTTGTACATGTGGACCACACTGTACATATGAACCATTTTCACTGCACATCAGTGTCCTGTGGTACACCTGCTGGTAACTACTGCCTGAGAGTACTTCTGCTACCTAGATAAAATAACACTTCTACTCCTTAATAGCTAGAGACACAAAAAGCTCTCAATCACTGACTTGCTTAAACTCAATAGCATGGTGATTGGCTAAAATCAGTGTTGGTGTCTGCTCATCTTTAGTCTCATGACACCTCATTCTTCAATCACAGCCTCAGCGCTTCCTGTGTGGGAGGTCACATGCAGGAAGCAGGAGAACACTGAGCGGCACTGAGAGATGCTGACACGTGCATCCTGAGCTCATTCATATGCAAGATCATGGTGTAGCCCGGGCTCTTGGTGGGCTCGAATACGCCTCGAAGCTGCAGTAGTCTGGTCGTGCTCCTCTCCTCACAGAGCGGGATCAGGCAGCTGCTGAGCAGCCATGAATGCAGGGTCACAGAGAGGCGAAAGCATGAAGGGTGCCTTTCTTAAAGTGTTCTGGAAGACAATCGGTATACTGGAGCCTGTGCCAGCACACTGAATCCCAATTACCTGCATGAATAGTTTAAAATGTATCCCTTCCAGGCTGTAAACATCACAGTGCTGCATATTCATGAGCTCTTAATTATACATGCGCTCATATGTTTATATATCTTTTCAGTGGTGCAAAAGCTAATCTAGATCAGACTCTTGACACTAAAAATACACTACAGCATTACAGGAAAAGTCAGCAAGTGATAATAATTTAAATGGAGACTTAAATAACACATCTCTAATTAATGAATTTAAACACAAAAATCTATATAAACCTATATGAACTTAAATTTAGTCAGAGAATGACCACTATTGAGATTAATCATAAACACATTTCTTTAATATATTATGGGCTCTTAATGTAATTCAGTGATTCATTAAAATGTATGATAATGAGCCAAGGAGGAGCTGGGGGAGCTCCAGTGACGTCCTTAAACTTTCACTAACTCTTCATCATTTGAAAGATATTGTAAACAAAAATGGTTTTACATAATGCATTACCATTATAAGTTCAAAATGTATAATATAGATTGTTATTCAATATGTGTTAGTACTTATATATCTATCTATCTATATATATATATATATATATATACTTATTATATATAGTCACGTAAGGTAAAACATCAGTGGAAAGGAAGACTTTCCATTAGTAGTTGAAACCAAAGTGTCTTCGATTTTTCATAATCGGCATATAGCCCTCAACATTCCTTTCTCTCTCTGCTACAGTTTAAGACTGCATCCTCCCTCTGTAGCCATGAATATTCATGTTTAGCCAACCTTGGAATGCATGTAGAACTGAGTGATTGCCAGAGATGACTGTACATATTGATAGCGATTATCATCAAATAACTGATGAATATTCATCAAATGCCTGCCCTCAATGGTACTCATCAGATTCAGCATTGCTGACAGTACACTCAGATTTGCCAATATGAATTACCTAAGCTCTGTCTGTAAGCTCTCTCTGTATAGAATAAGTAATTCTAGAGAGTACAATTTCTTTGGAAGAAACAAAAAAAATTGACTGAACTTGATTTGTGGGAGAAAAATTCTATGAGTAAGTGAGTGAGTTATGAGTGAGTGAGTAGCTTCTGCCATTACAAAGGACGCATGTGTGAAATGTCCAATTGCATTTTCAAGCAAATAGCTGGCATTAAGATAAAATGAGGCTTGTGCTGTGCGTTCCATTCCTGCTGATTCTCAAGGGCAGGCGTAGTTAACTGGGGGTCACGCTGGCTGACCCCTGTGGTGGGGGACAGGATTTCAATTGCTTAAATCGATTTACACCAGAGGGAACAGAACGAAGTTCTCGTTGGGGAGCAAAATGTCCCATCGAGACAAAAGATTCAGTTTGACTTCAAAAAGGACTGCATGCAGAATCTATTATCCACACTTCCAGTCTGACATTGCCTCTTTTCTCTCCTGTGTGGAGAGGCACACTAAAAAGAGCCAAGAAATCTCTCACTCTGAAATTTCCTCCTAATGGCGGAGGTTATGCAGTAAAAATGATTGGTAGCTAATAGCTTCTGTAGCTAATGCCTCAAGTAGGGCTACTGAATGTGTTATCGCTCACATGCATTGCATGTCTATTTGCTATACACAAATTTGGGTCATGACAAAAAAAGCTTGTATTCTTGGTACTGCAGTTGAGTCCCAGACAACAGTAATGGCTTCAGTTTAGATCAGGGATCCTAGATCCTAGAAAGCTACAGGGCAAGTTTTTGTTGTACTTGATACGTCAGCACAGCTTATAACACCATTAACTCACCGCCTCTGGTTTCTTGGATTTTAAATGCTTGGTGATTTTGAGGTGAAAATATAAACCAGAACAATATGTAGCCATAAGAAGTCTTTGTTTTAGAGTTTGTTCGTCAGACAGCCATAATAGAGTAGCTGTACACTGTGGATCGGGGGAGTACTGTGGCGACATGTCCGGTTTAATCCGCACTGGTAGTTCTGATGTGTCCTCGGATTCCGTGTCTGGCTGTGCCATGGTGCTCCCGGCCTGATCTCTGCCACTCTGTCTCCACAGGGACGGCCGGCTGAAGGCTGGTGACGAGCTCCTGATGATCAATGGCCAGTCCCTGGTGGGCCTGTCCCACCAGGAAGCGGTGGCCGTCCTCCGCTCCTTCAAAGGCCTGGTCCAGCTCGTCATCGCCAGCAGAGTGAGTCCAGCATGCTCCCCTGCTTCACCACAACACCACTGGCCATTGACCTGCCATCAGCATTTACATTTCACATTTACATCTAGGCATTCAGCACATGCTCATACCCAGAGAGACTCACAAGTGTAAATACAGAGGTTAAACAACGAGGAGTCATGATGTTAAGTTACCAGTGGAAGAAAAGGAATGCCCTTCCTCCATATTATCATACAGCACAGAAGATAGGGAAGCTGGCAGCCGCAAGCTCATAAAGAAATCCTCACTCTGCAAATCACATAAAAATACATTTTTTATGAAGAAATGACATGTTATCAATGGCAATATTAAACTTTGCAGGTTTTGCTGACTGCTAGGCCTCCTGCGTAGATACGGTGCAATTTATGCATTTATTCCTGCGCTGGATCCGTGTGCTGTCACTGCATGTGTTGCACACAGACATTGTTTTTACCTCTCTAGGGGGGAAGCCTCAGCCAGCAGCCTGGAAGATCTGAAAAATTGAAGAGGAGAACTTAATGGGCTGCAGCAAAGTGCTTTCTGACATAAAGTTAAAAATACACTCTTACACACACACACACACAGACACACACTCACACACAGGGGCAAATGTAACCAGCTACAGTACCTTCTTTTGCTGCAGGAGGAGTCCAATGTAGATTTTCACAAATACCCATCCACCAGCCTGCCGGACCTGGTGAGCACATGCTCATCCCAGGATGCCTCTCCGTCCTCCACGGACAACAAGGAGAACGTGGAGCCTGATGGGGAGGACCTGGCAGCCTGCAGCCTCCCCCTTCCAACTCGAGACGCAGTGAGTTTGCACCTCCTCTCATTCTGCCTCTTATTTTCAACTAGTGTGGCCAAATCTGTGTCGCTATGCGACCTCTCTCTCACACAATCTCTCTCACGTTTTTCTCTCATCTTGGTTCCGTACCCAAGGTGTTTCCATTCCTGGGATATTTGCTGCTGTGATGCGATGGATTTCTTCGTTATGGTTGTGCATAAGACTGGCAAATACTGTTTTGGCCTCAACGCTTGCGACTGTGGCTAGGTACCCAGTAAATGCTTCAGTTTGGGTTTGTGCATTTCTTTGGAAATACTGCATGGAAGTCTTAAGTAGCTCTGGAAGTAAAATGTGATTCACAGGCGGTTAGCAAATCTTGTATGTTTTTTAAAGTTAGAGTATAATAACATATTACAATACAAATATTACAACTGTCAACTATACCTGAAACATAACTAATAAGAAAATTATTTATTTATTGGAAGTGCTGATTCCAAGAGTTGTGACAGCATGTTAAAAGAGTAAACAGTGCACAGCTATTTGTGGTCTGATTTAAAGATTAATGATGAATCAGCAAAGCCTGGAGACAGCAAATGAAAAGGAATAATAAATGTTAAGTTTACTTGCACCGGCTGGGTCCGGCCCGGCCCATTGTTGACAATCAGTAATGAGGGCAAGGAGGAAGCAGTGCCAATTACCGGTATGTGCCTTTCTGTTTAGAAGCCTCGTTAGAGAAGAGCAAAGTGGGTCACCCCCCCGCCCCCTTCCCCCCCTCCCCAGCATGACGTTCCTCACTGTGCTCGCTGTTTCCCCTCTCAGCCAGACTCTGCACCGCCCCCATCTTCTGCTTAATTACATTAGCATCCTCATGTTTCCGCTGGCAGTCCGAATCAATCAGGACAATCAAACACAGCCGAACTGCTTCAGAGGATTCGGACATTTACACAGCACTGATGTCACATTTAAAAAGCTGGAGCCAGCCTTCACTGTTCCCTTGTGGTGCATTTACCTGTGTACCGTACACTAACTATGTAGTGTTCAGTGGTAGGTAGGTGAATGTGTTCCCATCCTCGTTGTGTCATCTGTAGTCGGGTAGACCTGTGTTTTAGTGTGTCCTTGATTTCCCATTTTTCCAGTTCTACCCTCTGAACACCAGTGAATCACATGGACATGTTTAGGGACATCACTGTTATCAAAGTTTTTTGGTACACCTCTGCACCTGTTCAAACGTACGTTCACTGTGCACTTTCAGTTATTGAGTACTCTGTATTGAGTTTCCAATAAAAAGTGCAGGGAAGGAACACAGTCGTTATTAATATTACTGAAAGTTTGTATGCAATATCTGCAATCAGACTTTAATTGGTAAAATTTTAGGTTATTCTTGTCAGAGTTGAATGGATCAAAGTCATCTCTGAAGTTTGCAGAGTTTTCAAACCAGCAGGGATACCGAACACCAAGAGAGGACATCATTGCGATCACTTTTCATTGGACAGGCAGACAGTTACTGTGTTGTTATGCATGTGGCTTACATAAGCATCGACTGGCTGTGTGTTCAGGAATAGAAATGCCTAGAAGATACTTTTAAATGACAGATGCTGAATTTGTTTGAAGAGAGAGAAGAGGGGGGGAAAGGGTTTGCAGAGCCGAGTAGATAATGCACACACAGCTGTGACTGTCACCATTTGTTCCTCTGCTCTGTTTAGGTTGTAGGGTATGACTAAGCTCAAAGGCCTCGAAGAAACAAAGTGAAATTCTAAGCTAACAAAGTAGGAGATTCAGCCAGTTGTTCTGGAAACTGGTGATAAACACATGTCCACGTGTTCAATGTGTTTTACTTTATGAGTAAAAAATGACATTTAAACTTAGTTTAAAAACATTTTAAAAATATTGTAGTCTGGTCTTAAGAGTGGGTAACGCACTCAGGGCAGCTGATGTGAATTAATAACCATTTGATTTATCAAGGGTAATTAGCACGCACTTCACTTGATGAAGGTCTTGTTATGTTGAATGTTTTATTTTCAAGTGAGCTCTGAAGATTTCACAGATTTTATTGTTACTACTGAAGGGTAGTGTTGATCCATTAACTTTACTCAAATTCAGCTGACAACAAGTCAAACAGTATAATATTTATTTATGCAATGTAGTGTATCCTGATGGAATACTCTCCAGTGGTAACAGTAAATATGAGCCCCTTTATATAACCAGCACATAGCCATGTCAGTTTACAGCCATATCATGGTTTTGTTCCTGAAGCACAAAACGGCTGTGAATCTGTAAATTGACCTCTTTCAGACATGGGAGAAAGGCGCATGAAAGTCTAGAATTTCTAGTTTTTTTTATAGTCTTGCTTTTGACCTCTGACCTTCCTGTGCTGTGACACTCTGCCATCAAACTGATTTCCTTGCTGTTCTCAGCCACATTTGCTCCATTCTGTGGTCCTCCAGCACCATCACTCACACCTCTTTTGTTTGAAGCTGAGGCCCTCTAAATGACCCCTGGTGAAGACAAGACCATTGCATGTTTAATGCCATGCTCCTTCTACTCTTTCATTGACCTTTTTTCTTTGTTTGACACATATGACTTTTTCAGGAAGTTCAAGTAGATGTCATTAGAGCAGATGCCAAAATTAGACTTTGGTTTTTTGGAAGTGGCAGTGTTAGAAGACCTCCATTACCTCATGTCAGAAACTTCTCAAAAGACGGATTGAGTATCAGCTACATTTTTTAAGAACAATAACAGAGTGATTTAGTTGCATGGATCAGTTGCAAGCTGCAGACACAGTCATCCCATAAAATCCAGTAAGAGAGATGCATAATTAGAAAACATGCATATTTTCTCAAGCATGAGCAGAGATAAATAGTGAGAGATGACACCAATTTCACAAGGTAGTACTTTAGCTTTGGGCCCATGGCAACATAGCAATATTCAGATAGTCACACTATGAATTGTGTAAAATGCAATGGTGAAAATACAGAGCTTGATATTTTGATATCATGTCCAATTGTTAAGCATGTTGCTTTCAAAGTTACATTTTCATAGTGATTACATTAAACACCCACTTTAGTGCTGGATTCTAATGTTTGTTTACTTATATATTACATCCTGTAGTTTGAAAATGGTATTCAACAATGGTATGGGCCATTAATTTGATATTTTCCTGTGGTCATCTAGGTACATACTTTTTTGTTCACCATTTTATGGATCTTTAACAGTTCCACATATTCATTCTTATACTTGTATGCATTTTCATTCTTTGTTGTATTCAATAATCCTAACTGAGATAAGCCTTGATCACAATCTGTTGGTGTGACTGCAAGACTTGAATACATGGACTATTTCTCAGCAAAAGAATGTTCTTGAAATTTTTGGCCGACCTTGAACATTTCTTCCTTTGGGAAAGAAAGTAGATGTCCTGGGTATAAATTCCGAGCAGTATGTAACCTTTTAGGTGTCTAACTCTCCGATCATATTTAGTTTCAGTTAAATTAAGAGTAAGAGGGTTCCAGAGAGTTATTTGGTCGGCGGGCCCTGCTGATGGAGATAGCAGACCAAGTGAATTCTCAGATTGAATCATATTTGTATTATAAATGGATGGATTCCACAGCTGATTCTAACCATGTGGAGCTGGGCTAACTCAGAGAGGCAATTCATAGAATATTTAAAAGCAAAAATGTAGCCTTCAAAGCACACACAATGCCTGGGAAACATTAAAGGAGAATTTCAGTACAGACAAATCTGAATAAAAAGGATCATTCTTGGTTGCTAACCAAAGCTGACTGCTTATTAAGTGTTCTCATAGAACAGAAAGTGAACAGTTTTTCCAGACCTCTGTATGATGTCACCCATGATTTTCAATGAATTTCATATGTGTTATGCAGTGATTTATGTCTTTGCCTGGTCCTTGCATAACAGTCAATATCATTCAGGGATATCCAAGCCATTCACTATAAAACAAATTTCAGATCATTTTCCTGATCATTGAAATGTCTTGTGTAATGTTCAGCATGAGAATATTCCCACATTTTAGAATAATTCTCTGATTCCAACATTAAAAAGTAGGGGTCTTTGTTCATTCAGCAAAAAGTAGATAATGTCAAAAGACATTAAATGTAGAAGTATGGAAATACAGCTGTCAGTGGTTGAGGCATTGGGAAGGACTGTTGGCTGTGTCCTGGTCAATTCAAGCTGTTCAGAGGACAAGCAGTAAACTTCTTTGGTAAACAAGGTTTGGAAACATAAATGATTAATTAATTTGCCTTGGGGAAGTCAAAGCATTGAAATGCAGAACATGCCTTGAACTTACTTTGATGACTTTCATGTTGGTTCTCGGCTGAGATTACATTCAAGTGTTTTAAGAAGAGGAAAACTCAAAGGATTAATGTCACATCATTTGTAATGCTTTTCCTATCTTGGGTTGTGTATGTACTTTTCCTTTTAAGTGACAGAACAAGTGCTCATTCAGTGCAGTTTAATTTTTTTATATCTAATATTTCATTTTGGAATGGTCACTTGCAAGTCAGTTAATGGGCAGAAGAAATTAGATTCTCTCATTTTGTCATCAGGCTTTTCAGTGATCACCAAAATAACTCGGCTCTGAATGCCAAAGGCAGAGTTTGGGGCATTTGTTGATTGAATCCAGATGTACGCTAGCCTCATTGGTCATCAAGACAGGTCTATGTGAATAACTTGTGTCACTGAGGATAACCTAGTGTGAAAGATTATCAGCCTTTTGTGAATAATCTGTGGGCCCTGTTGAAAGGGATTTAACTTTAAAACTTTCCCAAGCTGCATGAAGCCATTGCAGTTTCTATTGCAGATTGTCAGAACTTTCCAGTATATTCTGCAGCGCCTTCAGACCTGTTCCATGAAAAGTTGAAAACCAGGCACGGTTAGTGTTTCACCAGCCCTAGCCACATTTCCCCCTTGGCTTGGAATTTGAAACCCCACATGGCCTGTCAGGTCCTTTTGTTTCTAAGGAAGGATTTTCCACGTATATGTGAGGTCTTGAAATGAACTTCCCTGGCACTACTACGTCATGGTCTTTAATCAAGCCCGCCTGTTCTCACAGAGACCTGAGCCTTCTTTGATCATAAAAATACACTGTGCCATAGATACCTAAAAAAAGCAGCTGCTTCTTTGCCGTCGCTTTATTTTTCTCCAAATGTCATGATCAGACCGTCCTGATTTGCATCATTACCGCAGCTTTCAGTGGGAGGTCGTCTGGGCTGGGCTAACCTTCTCTTTACCTGCAGTTCACAGAGCTGGATAGACTGGGCGAGCGAGGACGCGCAGAGGGACCCAAGGGATGCTGTCGCAGCCCGACGCCCATGAAATTCCGAAGTCGGTCTCAAGGTCAGGGACGCGCACTGTCAGTGAAGTCAAGTCCTCACAGAATGCTCCTGACTGGATTGCAATTGAACAGTACCCTGAAAAAACAACACCATACACTGGAAACCTAGTGATCTTTGTCAGATGTGAGAGGGATTTAACCAAAGCTTGATAATGAATGGACTAAAATTATTTGTTGAAAAAATGGGCTCTGGCAGACTTTCTGTGACACTAACTGAAGTTACAGTTCTTTTCACTCTCTAGAAATTATGCATACACACACACGCACGTGCACACACACACACACACAAACACATGCACACATATGTATACATATGAGAAACAAACAGCATATGCAGGTGCAGTTGAGTGCCTGATCAGCCCACTGTTTCATGGCAGGTGGAGGCAGCCGTTTAGAGTCAGTCGGCGAGGACGACGAGCTCATTGTAGAGAACGGGGACGCTGGCTGTGACATGGCAGAGAAGCCGTCACGAAGCGGGCGAAAACACTCCCTACCCCAACAACTCGACTCTGTCGGTGCGCGGCAGGTCAGTTCTGCAGACTGCAACAACAAAAAGAAGACAACCAAAAAACCACACAGACTGGCCTGAACAGTCCATAAGCTCTGTCTGTGAGGAGTCCCTCTTATGTAACCTTTCCAATAAAGCAATAACAAGGCTCTTCCTGTTCAAGACTAGCACTTGTTTTCATTAGCAGTAATAATGATATAATGTCTTATTTCTGCTGCTTGTACAGCAATTTGAAAGGGTAAATTATGGCGACAGCCCTCTAGAGATGAATTAGAAAAAACATTTCCTTTACTCAGTTTGTATATTTAATTTCATCACCGCACCCAGAACTTACAGTACCCACAGACTTAAGTACTGAATTATTGTTTCTTTCTCAGTGGTGCTTTGGATGAAGATAATTTGTGTGTATTTACAGTATTACAGTGGTAAAGGTGATCATGAGGCTAGCTTGATGGGACTCTTGCGAATATATCAACTTTCTTGGTCTATGAATGTACTTCAAATTTGTAAATTGTAGAACACTGATAGAACAGCAGAATTGTAGAACAGCAATAGGCCAGCAAAATTAAATTTGGTGCTCCGTTTGATTTATCCCACACTTCTCCTTCATTTCCTTCCCCCTTTCAGGAATATCAAATTGTGAAGAAATCAACACGTTCCCTTAGCACTGTTCAAGTGGAGTCTCCATGGCGACTGGCCCAACCGTCTATTATCTCCAATATAGTGCTGATGAAAGGACAGGGCAAGGTGAGTGCCCACCTCTCACTGGAAGCACTGCAAGCAGACACTCCTTGTGAAGCCATGTGCAATAACAAACTAAGATCTACATCTCTTCTGCTTTACATATGAAAGTGGATGCATAAGATCCCATCATGAGTCATCTTTGTTAGAGCTTGCATCATGTGACCAGCTACTTGTGTAAATTCAGCTATTTAACCATATGGGTCCTTTCCTGGTCAGATCCTGTCTGTTGTAGTCCATTTAAATTCTATAGAAAAGGTTTAATTCCCTGCTTTAAATTTTACATTTTCAGCTATACATCAATATTATCTTACACTGAGCATTTTGTGTGAAAACATTTCTTATATCACAGCCTTGAGTAGTGATGTAAGACACAACCTGAGTAGTGAAGTTCTTGGCAGTTCAAATCCCAGGTAGTGCCCTACAATTGTACCCAAGGTACTTTGCCTGAAATACTTCAGGAAACCAAGTTTCCAGCTGTATAATGGATATTGTATAAAAACTGTGTAGATAAAGGTAAATCAATGTAGATAAAGGTTCCAAATGGTCATTGAGTAATTTAAATGTTTTGTGTGTCAGGGACTGGGATTCAGTATTGTAGGAGGGCAGGACTCAGCTCGTGGACGGATGGGGATTTTTGTTAAAACTATTTTTCCCAACGGAGCCGCAGCAGCAGACGGGAGGCTGAAGGAGGGTATGTTCCGCCTGTTTGAGTTGTGTGCTTCACTGTCACATTCATGCTTGTGCTAGTACAGAATTCCAAATACAGAAACTCTAGGCAGATTTTTCATAGACTTAAACATCTCTTCACTATTTGTATTTCCTAATTAGACCATTTTTTTTTAAAAAATTATGTTCCTTTTTTATTTTCCTTGTTTTTGCTGTGGGTTCCATAATTATTTCAGAAGGAAAAAGCACTTTTTCCAAAATCAGGTCACATGTTGTTACAAATGAGGCTTTTTTTCTTTGTAATATAAATCTTAAGATGGTACAAAAAGTTCAAAAAGTTACTCATTTAAAAAGTACAGGATACCTCCTCATAGACAATCTAAATGGGATCATAGTTGTGATGGATTATTGCATGGGTTGTTTATATGGAAATGTAGTCAAACATCTTTCTTGAAGAAAGATTTGTGGAACACAGTGATTCAGGGTAGAGTGCAGCTTAACAGGCTTAATTTCCTGTCACTTTGATGAGCAGAACCTAATTAGGCTGAGGTGGTTAGAGGGATGAACACTTTAAGATTACTGTGTAAAACCTTATTCGGTGTCTTTCCAAATGTCGAAGTAGAGCATATCTAGAGTCAGTGTGTTGTTTTTTTCATATTATGAGTGCCATTAGCTCTAGATGTTCCTGTTTCTTCTGAATTAAACTGCAAAGTTAGCTGTTCTACAGTTCACTGTAAAGCACCCTTCCCTTGGCTGACCTCATGCCACCAATCACCAACTTGCTATGAGACACAAAGGCTGCTGTTAGAAGACAATTTTTACAGCTAATCAATAGACACTTACTGTGCATTCTCTGAGGTACAACTAAATTTAATTTCACAGGCTGGACCATAATCACAAATTCACATTTTGTGTTTTAGATGTCTGTGAGGTTTAGTGAAAATTGGAAGTGCTCCTTGGCTGTAATGAAAGTCCATTGTGTACTGAGGTGATGGTCTCAACCATATTTCTTTTCAAAGTACACAAAGGCAGACAATATCTTTGCCCTTTCCAGAGCTGTTTTTCATGTATATGAATAGGTTAAGGGCTGTATCATTAGACAGAATTCCAAGCAGAGCCCTACGCATTAGTCAGTGTCATTAGACTGTAACAGCCTTGTTTTGTGCCTCATTGCACTAGTGTTTCCATGCTGTGAGACGAAAGCAGTCATGTTGATTCATCTTTGTGTCTCTTTCTCCCCCAGGTGATGAGATCCTGGAGGTGAATGGAGAGTCGCTGCAGGGCCTCACCCACCAGCAGGCCATACAGACCTTCAAGGTACCTGCCGAATCACAGTGACTTCCTCAGCCCTACATCCTGTGTGAAGGGCTGTATGTGACAGCCAGCAGCATGGCTGGTCTGCAAATTAAACCTGCTTTTCGGTGCATCTTATGGCACCAATATCTCCTTCTTTTGAATATCTGTATTGAAGATGCTCTTAAACAGGGAAACTTGCTTGGCTGACATTTTATGTTTTATGTAGTCATATGCATATCTCTTCAGTGTGGTCCAAATATCGCTAAAAACTCAAGAGCCCCCGGAGAGGATTCTTGTCATAGCCCATTGATGCGTGTAGGTCAAGCGTACAACTCACATGTTATGACAATGTTACACAGCCATTGTCAATGATTATTGCCATTGTTAAATTGAGACCAGTCTCTCCAGCTGTTTCTTATCCATGTGTTACAAGGTGTTCATGTAAGCGGCTGTTTCTCGCTCTTCCAGCAGCTGAAGAAGGGCGTGGTCACTCTGACCGTGCGTACGCGGCTGCGCAGTCCCAGCCTCACGCCCTGCCCCACCCCTACCCTGCTGAGCCGCTCCAGCTCTCCTAACTCCAACACCAGCGGGGGGACACCCGTACCACCAGGCTCCGAGGATGGGGACGGCACCTCCCGCAAGGGGCCTGGCCCCAAGGACCGCATCATCATGGAGGTCACGCTCAACAAAGGTACCGCCTGACATAGTGATATTAATCCCTGTAATGTTAATCAGATCAAAACTGCAAGATAATACAGGTTCAAAAGAATGTCACATTGTCACTGAGAGAAAAAAATCTACACAGACCTACACAAGTTATTTTCTCTTATTCTTTGTTGTTATCAGTTGGTCAAGTAGATTTCTCTTGTTTTTTTTTTAACTGGAGATTCTTTGTAATTTTATTTACTAACTGTTATTAATGTAAACATTTTTTTTAATTAATGCTATATTATGTAGTTATTAATAACTATTGGTAATAAAGAATTTAGACATACTATAATCATATGTATTATCACTGTTGTATAACTTTATATCCATTCTTGAGAAAGCTCAGTGAAGCAGTGTTGACTGTGTCATTGTAAACCTTCATAATTAATTGTAAATATCGCACAAAATGTTCAGTGTATATCAGGATTTCTGAACTAAGTGAAGCACAACAAACACAGCTCAATATAGTCAGTCTGGTATCTGAGGACCAAACAACAGTGCAAACGGGGGCAGCCCTGCCAAAGTCAGAAACTGTTAGTTTTGGAAAAGAGAGGACATTTTTAATAAAAGGAATGTCAACATTTGTAAAATGGAAATAAAACAATTGTAAAGTGGTTCCAACAACTATTGATTTATGTTTCATGGGAATTTTTTTGCATAGGGGGCAGAACTGCAGCTTATATACAGTATATATAATCCTCTTAGTGCTTTTTAAATGTCATATTTAAACTATTAAACATTCAATGAGATCATGCGTATGACTTATTTCCAGACATAACAGTGAGTGGAGGGCATACACTGCAGAGTGGAGGGTAGGTTCACTGAGTGTGCTCTGACTGTGGTCCTCCTTTGTTCCAGAGCCAGGCGTGGGGCTGGGGATCGGGGCCTGCTGCCTCACTCTGGAGAACAGTGCCCCAGGCATCTACATCCACAGCCTGGCCCCTGGCTCCGTCGCCAAGATGGACGGAAGACTCAGGTAAGAAGCCCTGTCACTCTGCTCCAAGCAGTTCTAAACCTCAGTCCTGGTTCCTGGTTTTATTACAGCCAGTGTCTTACTCAGTGAAGGTTATGGAACACATGGGTTTAAATGCATACAACCTTTTTTTCTCTAACTGTATTAAGACAATGCAGGTTTGTTAATTTCTTTTAGCTTCCTTTTTGAATTCTTCTTTATTAAACAAATGGTTTAGTGTCAGTGACGAGGTGTCCATACTTTCGGTAATTAGGATGCCACTGATGCACCTGTCTGTGATTTAGTCTTTCTCTGAAGGAATCATTTGACAGATGGCACAAGAGGAAAATGAAAGCTTTGGTTAATTACATTTGGGGATGTGGAAATGAGTTCATTGTACTTTTTGCCATTCAGAGCCTTTTCTAAAACAATGCAGGTTAAGGTGTGCTACAGATCCCTACTTCCCTGGCCTGTTCTTATGTCTAATGTGTGCATATGAGAAATAGGACTACAACCTAAAGTGAGTGTAGAGAAAAGAAAACCAATACCAATGACATGAAAATTGGCACTGGATGGCCCTGCTCCCTGCAGAATATGATTCTCGGTGTCAGTCGGGACCAGCCTGGTCTTGTCCATCATGGGGGCCAGCTCTGTTGTCTTCTTAGATATTCAGGCATTTGTACATTTTCATTTTTTCTTCTAAAACCAGTGTGAATAGCTGCCATTGTGCAAAGTAACCGGGGGAAGGCATGGATGGAGTGTGTGTACTCTTCAGTGTCGTTGGGCCATAGTTCTTATTTTTCCTCCAAAGTATGCAGAAATATCATTTTTCAGTAGTACCTACTCAGCTCAAAACACACAAGCTGATCAAACCTGCATGCTGTTTTTTAAGAAGCCAACAAACACCCACTGAGTTCAAACTTGCCGCCAGTAGCATGCCAAATTCTGCTACACCACATTTGATCACATGGAGCTCATTTAAAGGGAGAGGTAGCCCCACCCTGCAAAGAACTGTCAGCTGCATGATGACGCAAGCAGCAGGTGCTGAAAGAAAGAAACATAACAAAAGCGTGTATGTGTGTAGGCGTGAGAGTGAGATGCTATGCACTCATAACATATGGTAAATCATTCCTCAAGGGTATCAAAAGTGTCTAATTAAGAACAATTATACAACTGTACCAGGACCAAGAGTAAGAACCATCACAGTTCACCAATGGAGTTGGAATTCTCAGTGTCTCAATATGGGCTCCATACACAGTAATACATTTAACAATACACTAATATTAATCCTATAGTAAATATTTATTTAGATACAGGCAAATGGTGAGCCAATTTTGGCTGAATAGACTATTCTTGTCTGTAGTTTTCTAATGAATTTTCTAATATATTTTCCCTAGAATTATAGTATTTGTATGACTTGTCATGTCTGAATAAAAGGAGGTGGTGAAGTAGAGAATGTAGCGGTTGATGCAGAAGGAAAGGGTGGTCTCGGAGATGTTACTGACAGAAATGCGACTCACAAGCTCACATACAGCGTAATGTTTAGGAAACTGATACCGCATAATTTAGATGTCCTGTCAGTTAAACTGTGGAAAGTGGGATGGAAGAGGCAGGAATCCCCAAAGGGAAAACACAGTGTTGAAGGATACCTTGGCAGTCTTGTTCCCTGTGGCCCTGTTGAACCCTGTTTTTTGTGGACCCTGTGTGTGTGTGTGTGTGTGTGTGTGTGTTTATGTGTCTCTGGTCTCTGTGTGTGCGCATATTCTTATATGTGTGCTTTTGTGTGGTCTCTTGGTGTGTTTGTTATTTTGTATTTTGCCACTAAAAATGGCTTCTTACCAGGTTAAGTGGGAATATGGCCAACTGAGCAAAATTTCCCAATTTCAATCCCCCCTCCGTATTTGTTCACTCCCAGTCGAGGGGATCAGGTTCTGGAGGTGGACTCTGTGAGTCTGCGCCATGCAGCCCTAAGTGAGGCCTACGCCATCCTGAGCGAATGTGGGCCGGGCCCGGTCAGCCTTATCATCAGCCGACACCCCAACCCCAAGGTGAGAGCGCCAGCCTCCAAACGCGACTACACCACTGCTGTTATGTCCATTAGCATAGACAGGCAGCCATGGGACAGACCCACAGGTCACTCAAAAGAGCTGATAAGAATATTAAACAGAAGAACATGCCCTGAACTGTCATAAACTCTCCTTTATTTCTTTTTGAAGACATTTATGTGTGTTGATAATAGTTGTTACAGTGCCTTGGCAGAATGCAAAGGCAGTAAAATATTTCAACAACAGCACTCATAATCATGGCTAGCAACAGACGACATAGACGAGCAACAGCCTAATATAGCAATACATTTCATGCCTGACGGGCGTTTTCTTAAGGCAGAATCTCCATATGCAGCCAAAGCTTTCATCCATGCTCCAGCTGTGCTTTGGGTCATTCTCAGGCAGACTTCAATCTGCCTACTAATGCGCCAATTACCCCAACACATAAATTATATAATACCACCAAATTTAAACTGCATTCTTTGTACCTCAGCAAGAGGCATAGTTTTCCTCTGCGTGACCCCATAAAGACATCGTTTAGTGTGTTTTGTTTGGGTTAGTTTAGGGAAGAATGTGTCATTTCACATGTGCTGTTTGTAATACTAAATGGGTTTCATTGGTGGTGTGTGGTCTGTGGTTTTCAATATTCCTATATGTTTCTGTCCAGAGGCTCTTGGTGTCCAGAATACTCTCCTGGTGGTAATTCATCTGTACATGAAATATATATCAAAGTTTCAATAGCTAATTATAGTGACTTAACTATGTATCCGTACTTAAATATGCAATATAATGCATATGGACCATATATTAAAAAATATGGTTTTTAAATTAGTTTAGATATTTTTATATTTTGTTGATCATTGCTCTTGAGAACAGACAGCTGTTTTTCATGATATGCATTTAAGCACTGAAGCATTACTACAGTGAAATTCAAATCCTCTCATGGCACAGACAGGAAGTGAACCGTTTTCTCCACCTACTCTGAAAAAATACATATTTCCATTTTGGCACAAAGAGGTATTTTCATTATTTTCAATTTGCCCCACACCCCTAAACCATAGACATAAACCACATATTTACTAAGCCTGTCAGCCTTAAACCTGTTCGAGAACATTTTATAATAAAATCCAGTAAAAACCATAAAGACAGACTACTTTGTGGTGTCAAATCACAAACCTAAAACCAACATCTCTCCACCAAAAGAAAATCCCTTTTTATTCCTGACTGCTTACTGCAGTCACCTGACGTGCAGTCAGAATACTGTGTGTGAAGTCAAAGGTAGGTCTGTTATTTAACAAACTGCTATTAATACTCTGCAGCCAAAAACTTTTCCACGTCTGAATGTAAAGCATATTTACTGAATGTTATGTTGGTACAGATGTGTGGGAGTGTCAGATTAAATAGGGGAGAGAGGAGATGTTCAGGAGGTCAATATGCAACCTATGAAATGGAGAAGAGCTCTCAAGTGGTTGATGTGGTAAAAGCTCTCAGGAGTTTGCAACAACTAGAAACAATTCACCCTTTGCCCCAGTGGCAGAGTGGGTTTAAGGCAGACATGGTTGAGTGCTACGCTGCTAGTGTGACACTTGGTAATCCCAAAAAAGATGCTCCTGATGACCACAGGCTACTGGCTGTCATCACTAAGATGTAGGCCTCTCCCTCGAATCAGCACTACCTCTCCTGCAATAATGTGAGGCTTGAAATGTGACAGAAGTCTCTGGATCACGGATGGGTGCATGGGAGGAACCTACACGTGATACCTTGGCTGCAGTGGTCCGTACTTGCACGGGTGCAGGTGCAGGTGAGAGACTCAAGAGGTGCAATTAATGATGCCAAATTAATGATGTGGAGCAAAAAGGGGTGAAACTGTTAAAAGTGGAGAGGAGCCATATGCAAGCACACATTAATTAGAGATGTGAAGTGAGTTTAGAAAAACAGGGAATGGAGAGGAATGGAATGGCTGAAGCTGCTCAAGACATACACAGAATATCTGGATGTATGTGTCCACAGAAACATATATGCTGAACACTTGAAATTCACCCCACTGTTAATGGATTGGTTAACAAGTTTAGGTAATACTGGTCTTGTGGATGATCAAATACTGAATTCCATTCATAATTAAGCCTGTTAATTGTTTCCTCTTTTCAGAAAATCTGTCATAATTTTGTAAAATTAGTCTATGTATATATTCTAAAATGTCATAGAAAAAATGTCTCAAGCTTGTCTTGAGAAAATAATCCATAGCAATTGTATGAAACAGCAGCACAATTTGCATACATTTGGAAGCAAAGCAAAAGCTTTCTATTTTGAGTGCAATGAGTAATTTAGCAGGGGCTCTGTAAGCTACTTTTATAGGCATAGTGTGAAGTGTCTCTGATGATGCTTTCATGTTCATGTGCAGGGCTTTCACACTTATCTGTCCTGGGCCTCCTTTGATCTGCCTGGCCAAGAAAGATATTATTATGTTCTATGTACATATGTTATATATATTTGTCTTCTTTTCCATGCTTAATTGTATGCAGCAATTTGGAGATAACAATTGCTAAGCAGAGAGGTGCAGTCTGTGCAGTTATTTACAAAATCTATGACCAAATAATTATTTGGGAAATGTTGTATTTAATTATAAGATAGTGATGAATACCCTGTTATAAAATGTACATTGAGATGCCTTTGGGTGGGGCCTGCAGTAAAGGCATATGTTTGTGGTTTAACTTTGCATCCCATGGCTGGGAGTTTGAATCCCAATCACACTGTTAGCAGCTATGGCCAGATGTCCACATTGGCACGCCATCAATTGAGTCAGTTTCACCAGTGGAAAATATCGAGTTAGCTGCATAAACTCATCACACTGTAGTCAGCTCCCCTGGAATGCTGGGAGGCTTATGAACTGAACATATGTTGAATGTGTTCATCCCACTGCATAGGCAATATGTAATTGATGTCATATTAGTGGTATGGAAATACTGAAGGGAAGTCACTACATGAATTATAGGAGTCACATGTGTGACTGCTTCCTCCTGTGTCTGAGGGGGGCTGCATTCCTTAATTAAGGAGAGGAACAAGGGGGGAAGATGTATATTGTACTTATGTTTTTCTCTGTTTCTCTGGTCACCGTTAGGTTTCTGAGCAGGAGATGGATGAAGTGATCACTCGTACAGCACACAGAGAGAGCCCAAATAAGGACAGTCACTCATCTCATATGTTAGGTATGTTACTGTGGACTATTACCTCGGATTGGCTGCAGAACTGAATGGACCTTTTTTGAGAAAAATGTTTTAAACAGGAAGATTACTTTGAAATGTAGAAGTGGCATTTTCAAATGTATGGGTTGTCTGACTTCTGTTCAAGTTGTTCAATGTGTTAATGTTTTTGCAGTGTTTATATTGAAGCAGTGCAGATCTCTTATGTAAGGCCCCACCTGGAGCACTGACCTCAGTTATTGTTTTCCTAGTGCAGGCTGGACCTCCAGCAGCATTTCAAGATTAAATTTTAACAGTAGTCTAACTCTGATCATGTTCTCTTCATTGACCAGGGCTGCCCTCCAAGACCCCCTCCCCCACCGTCAGAGCCAGGCAGAATGATGGGGCCTCCTCGCTCAGCTGGACGATGAGGAGGTTCCTGGAGCCAGCCAGCAGGGTAACAGGAAATATATTCCACTAGTTACATTACAGTAGTCCTGCACTAGGCCTTGCTCATGGGATTTGTAGTTATATTGGTAATAACTCAGTTGCTCAAAATTCTGTTTGGAGAGATTGCTTTTTAAAGCTTCCACTCATGAGCTGTCAGGCTTCCAAAATAAAGCAAATACTATTATTTTAGTTACTTATGGGCTAAGATCATTTTGAACATAGGTTAAAACATTTTTTATTTAAGAAAACATGATTGCTCATTTGATTGGTTGATTTTGGATTGATTCATTGGTTTTTTTAATTAATTTTTTTTTCTTAATAGACTGTATAGATTATTTCTATTTCCTCTAACCCTTTTTCTGTACATTAAATGTCTAGAAAGCGAATGCCTCTCTCAGAATCACCTTAGGTGTTAGAGTTCTATCCTCAACTTTGCCTTCACTCCTCTCTTGGTTTGCAGCAGGGGTCAGTGGGCTCTGAAGCAGAGCTCTCTCAGTACTTTGCACATGATATCCCCGGCCAGTCTTCCCACTCTGAAACCATGGTGACGGGCTCCAGTAGCAACGGCCTACACCGGCACAAGAGCTGCAACGCCTCGATAGATGATATCGGAACGCCGCCTCAAGGTGCGAGGATATACATATCTTTTGCTGTTTTAAAAAACTAAACAATAATGTTCCCAGCTGGAACTCCATACCATGTTTGTATGCCCAGCCCATGATATTCTCTGTCAGTTCAGGAGAACACAGACTAGTGCTGTCCTCCAAAAGCTTCTTTTTGCTGAGAGTGTCCAGTAGCTGCGCTGTGCAGTCATTGTGGTGGAACACTACACTACCCAAACAAGTGGCTGAGGCAGACTGTGGGTACCCAGTCACCCAGGGGGCTCGTTCTAGTGGGGAACATCCTGCCATGTTTATCCATCCCAAACTGAGAAACTGTCTTGAGCCAATTATGTGCCATCCTGGGATCGCTGGTCCATGTGGGAAATGGCACTTAGGATTCCATTTCAGTCTGTGGGCAGGGCGACTTGTATTAAAACTATTACTGTTTATCCATCATTCACAATTCTTTGCAAAATAGCAAAAATAAAAAAAAAATATTCATTTGCTCAAATGTCAACATCCAGTTATGTTAAATCAACTTGTTTTTTGTGCTGTGATAGCTGTTGATATTTTGCTGCAGAATTCACTTATCATTCATGATTTATTGTGAAATGGAAACAGTATAATGGCTCCTTTCCCCATCCATAAATATGAGCATTCCATTATATTAAATCATCATGTTTTGTAGCTGGGCTGTTATGAAATTGCAGTTGGTTATTTCATATTTTTACAGAGTTTTATCTTGTGTAAGAAAGTATTTTTGCTCCTCCCACAGCCTTGAAGGAGGCCTGTGTGAGTGGAGAGGGCAGTGGCAAGACCCAGAGCCTGAGTACCCGCCACACAGACGCGGTCCGTCAGAGCAGCGTTAACGGCAGCCCCAGCTCCCTCCGCAGCCCCCTGCTTCGGCAACGGCATGTTATCTGCAATGAGGATGAGGCCAGCGATGAAGAAGAGCACGGGCAAAAGGTGGCCTGTGGGAAGGCAGGGTGCAGGGGAATCTCCAAGGACGCCTCGGGTCAGGAGAGCCAGAACGGGTGTGTCAGGACTGATTTAGCCCCCACCTTGGCCCAGCCCCTTCCTCCTGGGGCGGAGTCTCCCTTCATGCCCATCTGCTGCCAGGAGCATGATGCAGGAGGGTCCGGCACTAACCTGGGGGTGAAGGTGGAGTCTAAGCGCTCACCCAAACTGGAACACAAGGCCGTCACTCGTGTCAAGAGCATGATGAGCATTGAGTGTCCCGGCCAGCAGCACCGCCCTAAAGGGGAGGAGCCACCCCCACAGCCCTCCCAGACTGGGGCCCGGCCCCCAGCCCGCCCACAGGCCCACTGCAAGAGGGCAGAGCCCAGCGAGCTGGCTGGGGTGTGCACCATTGAGACAGTGCTCTTACAGAGGAGCGAGACTGAGTCATTTGGCATGGACCTGGAGATCAACTCCTCCCCTCTGAAAGTGCTGATAACAGGGCTACGCCCCGGAGGAGCGGCAGACAGAGTACGCTATTCTGCTATTCTGCTACCAGCATGTTAAACACCACCAAATGTACAGTGTTTCCAGTTATAAGAAAACGACAAATTGAAATACTACAACAAAAAAATAAAGTTACATTTTCCTAGCTGAATAAAGGATGTTATTTTACCAAGGTTTCAACATTACATTCATTCATCATTCTCATTCATGAAAATGACTATGAAATACTGTATGTGAATGTATACTCACTACTAAATCCACCCTTTTTGCTCAGGCACATGAGTTTCATTGTCTCCTAGTGTGGTGGCTGCTATAAAAGGCTCGTTCAAAGTCTAAGAACATCTTTCTGTGGTATTCTGTTGACATACAGTCATGTTAGACTTTACCCTCTTAGCAGCACAGGATTGTTCATCTGCATTGTTCCTGTCTTTACAACCTCGTTCCAGGAATCCAAGGGCAGGCTTTGTGTGGGAGACGAGATTGTGGCCATAGGAGACAACCTGGTCTGTTCCTCTTCATATCAGGAGATCTGTGATCTCATGCACAGCCTTCCAGTAACTCTCACCTTAGAGGTTAAAAAGCCTGTATCAGGTGAGTGTAGCTCCTGATTCTTTTGCATCTGTTTGCCCCTGGAATCAATTATTTTGGTTGGATGATGTTTCTTGTTAAAAGCTTTTTTGGTGGACTTCGGCTCTATTGATTTTTATAGTGTATAATAACTGAATTTTTAGAACTTGATAGGTCACTGTTTTTCCTCTTGTTGAACCTATTTGGAGACAAAACTTGCTATAAATACAGCACACTGAGCATAAATTGAAAGTCTATCCATGGCTTATTGATTTTTAAAAGAAATATAGATGCTTTTAAGCAAACCCACTCAAGTTAGATGCTCAAGTTTTGGTGCATTTATTTTCTGTTGTTTCCATTGAAGTACATGGTATTATTACAAGCGTCAGTGTACTAATTAATGTAGTGTATAGTGTATGAGCATTCATTTAGATGGCAGAAAAATATTCAAACAAGAAATTGGTAACCATCATCGAGCAAATAAAGTAACACTGATGAATAGAAGAAAGTCAGTGGGTTAGACAGGGTCACATACTGCCTGGGTTGAAACATTAAGAAAGAAAACGGAACCATCGAAATTATCACACTTCACTTTTGAGCAAAACTTTGAGTTAATTATTCAGGTAATAACTGTACTCCATGTACACATGCAAAATTAATAAATAACTGAATAGTAAGTCATTCCTGTATTTTTTAATGCTGCACAATGTGTTCCAATAAAATTACCATACTTGCTTCTGTTTAAGTCAAATTTTGAGCATATGGGCTTAGCAAGTCATATGCAACAGCAGTTAAAAGCTATGCAAGGAACTGAGAAAACTTGGCTGTAGTTTCCTATTTGTGATGTATATAAAATACTGAAGATCAAAATTAAAAAAATTGGAGACATGTTAAATATGTATCCGTAGCCCACATTGTTTAAAGTTTAGCAAACTTAGAAGATTTTTGAAATATAAGGTGATCATTAACAGTGAATTTTTTCCCATGTCTTATGAATATTATATCAAGTCATGTGTATAAAAGTGTATTTATTAATTAAACAATGTAAGTATAAATTAAAGTTTAAGTAGATACATAAGGTACTACAGTTGAGCATTTATATTTCACACCCAAGTCTGTGGCGCTCTGTTCAACCCACAGGATAAGCCTCCAAAGAAAATGCTATCTGCTGTCTGTACCACCTTTTCAGGATTTAGTAAAGTAAGCATTTTGTAAAACTCCTCGGCCACTGTTCATAAAGCATCTCAGAATCCAATAAAACCTACAGGGCAAAACTGATATTTAATGAGCTCTCCTGCTCTGATGTACTTATAAATATGAGGGTTTGTGTTTTCAGAACAGGGTCCATATTCATATACCATGTCAGAGGAGGAGTGCAGATCTAGGATAAGGTTTCCCCCACCCAAATGCTGATTCTCATCCTTTAAGAGCAAAGAGCAACACAGATCCAGGGTCAGCAGTCCTGCTCTGAGACATTACCTGACAGCAGCCCCATAACTCGTTCTAATGGCAGCACTGATCCTTTCTGGTTGCAATAATGTATTTAAAACTGGTGTGGATTAGAAATGAATGGCACAGTGTGCCTCAATAGAAAATGTAAGCAGCTGGTGTTGTGTTAATAGTGACTCAATATATTCACTGGACAAGTACTAATGTTGTGTGTATCCCCACCTTCTTTTGCACTTATGCACCAGCATCCGGTAGACTCAGTCACTCAGTGATTTCTGTGAGTTACTTAATAGTTGATTGTCAAGTGGTCACAATCACCATTACGAGGAATAATCCTCTGTATAACACCATCAGACAATTTGATAGCCTATTTTACTCAGTTTTGAGTGCTGGGTCACTTGCATTCATGCTTAAATTATTTGTATATGCATCTTCAGGGGATCTGCCCTCCTGTTTTTAAAGTGTTATTGTTATTCAATAAAGTATTTGCAACTCAGCCTACAGGCTCCAGGCTGGCTGGAAACATTAGCACAAGGGCCTCAAAATAATATTTTTTTTTTGTTAAAATATTTTCTGCAGTTATACCAAATGAAGTCAATCTAGAATATGTTTGGACCTCCACCACAGTTTGTTTGTGTGATTATTCATTTGGCAGAAAGTTAGAGATAGGCATCATTCTTGTGATTATAATTAAAACGAAGACTGTAATCTTCATATTCTAAATTCGATAAAAGCCCCGTGAAGATCCCTTTTTGGGTCTGTCAAGACATAAGACATTATAGGAGATGCTGGTATGAACTGCTGGTATGAAATCAAGATGGATGGTAGTTACAGATCATTTTCTATCTTGCATGGAGTCAGAACCTCATCTTGGATTTAGGTCTAGGGAGTTCATATGTTGTTAGTTACATGTTCTGTCTTATGACTATGTGCATTCTTTACTGTAAAGGCAGTCTTATGATGTACAGTTTCAGATAATCCTATGGCCCCTCAGTGAAGGTATGCTAAATCTTTAAAAGAGAATGGGAGTATATGTGCAGCTCAAAATCTGGTGTTTGTCGTTGGTTATTCACAGTGAATGAGTGCAGGATATCCTGGTAAATGTTTTATGTTAGAAGTTGTGATGGCAAACTTCTGTCAGCAATGTGCTGTGTCAGAAATGTTTTGTTAAAGTACAACAGTAATTGTACAAAGTGCTAACCTGATATGAGTTGCTAGTAGCCAATAGAAGTAAGGACAAATTGCAAAGGTGTATGCAAAAGTGTATGTTTGTGTGTCACCAAAATGCAGTCACAAAATGCATTTGTCTTGATGTGTTTTTGACAGCAAGACAAGTACATATGCTGAATGTCAGCACTGAAATTGAAAGGCAGATGTTGCTTTAATCAAGACCTCAGTCTTGATACAAATAATATATATAAATGAATATTGGTAATAATTTATCTTACTGGTTGGGTAGTCAGCAATAAAGAACTAGTTAGTAGTTGAAAACTTTACAGATTTAAATAATGAACAATTAACAATCATTTACACATTTTATTTTTTGCCCATGTCTAACAATTTCCACCATATAGCCTTCGTCAGTGCAATATTTCATATTATGCATTACTAAATTGCCACCAGCATACAGAGGTTGATGAGTACTTCTTAAGTACAGGACAGAAATTAAGTTATTTTTTTAAATGACATATTAATGTCCCTGGTTTAGAACTACACTGGGAACTCAGAGTACAGTTCCAAGCCTGATTATATCAGGGTTTATTTCCTTAATAATATATTTGATTCACATAGTATGGTGAATTTGACCTTACCATAGTATTAGAAACTGTAGATTACTTTAAAAGAGAACTGTTAATATTTCCTGTTTTTCAAAGTATTGAACTACAAACACACTGATTGTCCAGTGCCGAGGGTTTATGCTTAATTTATGTGTTTTTAAATATATTTTAGGCCTGTGTCAGTTACTTGATGAAATATGCAATGATAGACTAAAGGCAGTCACTGCATTTTTGATCACCACTGTATCTCAGAGGAATTCCCAGATAAGGAGCAGTCCAGCAGTCAGATTATGCTCTAAATACTAAAGGCTAGGATTTAAAAAGGCTCCTGTTAAATGTAATCATACCTTGATATAGTATGGTTTTTTTAAATGAACTGTATCAAATGTTATCATTGTAATGGCAGTCAAACTCTTCAACAGCCATCTGAGTTATTTTTTGTGATGTGAGGAATTTATATTCATGTTTTTGTCTAGCTGCCATGTATAAACATCATATTACTATAACTGGTACGCTTCCATGGAAGGGTACAAGACATGAAGATATGCCAGAAACCACATAAAACAGCAGACATTTATTACTCATTGTTGCTCATTTATTCTACAATTTGCACTTGAGACTAAGAGGTGCATTCAGTCAACATGATCTCAACTGTCAGTTACAAGTTGAAAGCGATGCAACTCTCAAAAGTTTTGGAAAAATCTTTGGCATATGTATTTTAATTGCATTGAAATAAGTGTATTACTACTTTATTCCAGTCTTTACTTTATACTTTATTTAGTCCATTGCCTTTCTGTTATACAGTAAACATTAAATACAGTTTGCATGAAACAATAAATATATAAACCATGCATGTTTATATACAATACATGTTGCTGTATTTTGTGTGGTAACATGATCAGACTTATCCCGGATTAGTACGTAAAACTTGTCATGTGTACATGTAAAATAGTTTTTGTATTTGTTTGTATTTGTTTCTGTTTTTGCAGCTGTAGACCGACTGTCTAGTCTCATCCAGTCTTCAGATGGTGAAGGGCACCTGCAGGTGGATTTCTCTAAAACTGTTTCAGATGTGAGTACTGAAGGCCTGGAGCAGGAGTGTGAGCATTTTGGAGGTCCATTGTTAAAATCAGAAGCATCGGAGGACAATTCAACACATAACAGTGACATACCCGTCACTAATATCGATGATTTCATAACTGAGCTAAACTCCCCAGATGAGGCTATTATAAACAGTGTGCCCACAGTTACCAATCTGGATTTACATGGCAACGGAGATGTCTCTTGTGCAGTAGGCAACACTACCCTGAAAGAAGACAAAAATTCCACTGAGTCTCGACCACAGCCCAGCATTTTGGATTTCTCAGTTTTGAACTCAGGAAATAAAAGCCAGCTTGTCCCTGTCAGCAAAGCATTTCTGAACAGTTACTCCAGGAACTTCAGTAATCTGAGAGGGGAGGAGACGTGTCAGTCAAACGGAGAGACTGAGGAGAAACCTGGTGCCTCGTCTAAGTGCATGTACAGCATGGCAGATGACAGTGACTCTGAAAGTGATTCTGCTGCAGAGATTGGTCACCAGGTGGACAGAGTGCCATGCCCCAATCGTCTCCAGAGCAGCAGTCGTCAGGCGACAGACTCTGATGAGGAGCAGGTAGAGATTTGTTACAGTGAAAAGGGCAGCAAGGCAGAGGATATCAAGGTCACAGAGGGGTCATGCAGCACTTCTTTGCCTAACCAGGGAAAAGACGCTTACTCATTTGAAACAAGTCAGGAACAGCTTACCTTTTCTCTACAGACATCACCCTATTCAAACTCAACTTCCCCTTCTCACACAAGTGCAGAGCTTAAAGCAAGCCCATGTGAATACCTGAAGCCACAGTTCCCATCGGCTACAGCCTGTACTAAGAAAGACAGTACTGTTGGTGGTAATGAGTCACCTTCTTTTACAAAGTCCCCTTGTTTACAGCAGGGTGCAGTGCCTGTCAAAGTGCACCAGGCCCCAGTCAGAAAAAGTGAACCTGCTGTCACGCAAACCAGCGGTCAAAGTGTTCCAAGAACGCCGAATGGAACAGGGAAGTCACCAGTGCATGCATCACTGACTTCAAATAAATCTTCTAATCCACAGTCATTATCTAATTCAGGTTCAGTGGAGGCAAACAGCTCCCCTAACCCAGGCAAACCCAGCGGGAGGGCATCAACAGCACTGACATCAAGAGACAGGGAGAGGGAAAGAGTACAGACCTATCCTGAACCCAGGAGCACACTGTCTCAAACACAAAGCAATTCTACCAGCCACTTTTCAAAGGCATCGGGGATAAAATCACAGAATGACACCATCGGTTCATCTCAGTCAAGCAGGATCAAACTCCATGAAAAAGCGCAGAGAATGAGCTCAGCCCCCAAACTCAAGGGCCTCAGCATAAAAAGCAGAAGTAAAATGCAGGAGCAGAATAACACAAAATCAACAGGGGCTGAAAGTGCAGTTCAGAAAAAAGCCTCTGCTTCCCCTTTGCAATCTCCCAAACTCCAGTCAAAGAAGGGGCCAGCAGCAAGCAGCTTAAAAACTAGCAAGCAACCAGAGAAAAGCAGCCCCTTGTCCCCAAAAATAGGTGGCCATAGACAAGATAGAAACTCATCCAACTCTGGTTCCTGCCTGCCAGGGCTGGTGGATGCACGGGTGAATCATTTGAGCTCTGGGCCCCTTTCAGATAAGAGCAGGGACTCAGCGACTGAAAAGCCTGTAAAGGGGTCTGTCCATGAGGAGACTCCAAAGGCATCAAACCTCAAGGAGCAGTCTGAAAGCACGGTCACCCAGAGGACTTTCATTGAGGTACGGCTTTGTTCCTCATCCTCTTCTTCCTCATCCTCACCGTCTTCTGTGGTGTCCACTCCCACTGTAGGGAGTAAAGGGTCTCTGGAGGACCCTGTAGGTGTAGACTCTTCCCCAGGGTCTTTGACACCTTCAACAAAGAGGACTCTCAGTGGAGCTGCAGATTTGTCACGGTCAACTTCCACTACACACCCAAGTCAGGAGAAAACTTCCTGCCTTCCAGGTAGTGGAGAGACAATTAGTGCAACAAAAAATGTGAGTTCAGATATAACCTGTCTGGTAGGCCAACAGCATGTCCATGCAAATGATTGTCAAATGGATGCCAAAGCTGGAATGGATGAAAAAGTCAAAACCAGCAGGTCAAAATCACTCCACCTCAGATCAGAAAGACGGAGTTACTCCACAGAAACCAGTGTGCCTCCAGGCCCAAACCCCTTCTCTGTCCAGCAGAGAATTAAGTCTTTTGAGAACTTGTCTGGCCCTGACAGGCCTGCCATTGCATGCATTGATGTCCAATCCTACGCTGTCACAAGCAAACCTCCCTTGAGCAGGAGGTCGTCCGGTCACATTAGCACTCAGGGCACTGAGTCCCCATCCTCGATGAGGAATGGACCTTCCTGTGCTGGTAAGGGCCCTGAAACTCCAACAGAGCCTCTTCACCCAAGAATTCCTCCATCTACTGTGGCTTTTTCAAACCTTGATGTGCCAAAAGGAGACAGCAGCAGGGTGCCCCACCCAGGGGAGAAAGCCATGGGCGATTCCCCTGAACCGGAGCCAGACAGCACACCCCAGACCTCACCCGTGGTGCGGACCAGAACCCCTCGGAGCCAGTCGGGTCTGGCCCGCTCCAAATTGAGAGAGCTAAGGGCACTGAGCATGCCCGACCTTGACAAGCTTTGCACTGACCAGTTCACCGAAGATGCGAGTGAGGGCCGGACAAAGAGGGACAACGATCCCTCTAGGGTGAACAGGATGTACAGCAGCAGCAGCAGGAGAGATGGAGACCAGAGCGATGGGGCACAACCTGCTGATGCCAGCTGGTCCATTAGGTAAGTGCTGTAGGGCAGATGTTGAGAATAACATTATAAGTGCCCCTTAAAGTCTGATTTTATCACCCATATAAATGTTCCAATGCCCTGTTGTGGAATTACAATTTACTGCAATTAAAAACAGTTGACTAACACCATATCGTATGCATTATTTATGAATTCATTTACATTAGGGATTTTAACAAATGTTTGTGGAGGTGAAACCTCAGCCACATAGGCCTACATACTTTATTTTACTTTGCCAATTGGCAACAATGCTCAGACATGCTGAATTTTAGGTAGGTCTGTGAAGGCTACATTCAAGTTTCTGAAGAACAAAGCCTGGAAGTGAATTCCAGCATGTCTTGTACGGGAAGCATCGGTGGATCTGCCAGCCTCAGACCACATGTAACTCCAGCTTAGTCTGAGACATTTTAATATGTCTTTTCTGAGGCGTATACCAACTGATATTCCCCCAATTACAGATAATTAAATGTTACAGTAGCTAGTTATACTGAAGGCCTCCTTCTGATTATTTAAAGGGATTTAGTTCCAGCAGTGCTAGTGAACCCTGTGGAGAAGGATGTTGGGTTCGGTCAGTCTGGTGGTGTGGGGTCTGCTTCAGTGGAATGACGTTCTCACACAGAGCCAGGTGGCACTGCAGACTGTCAGCCCACAGTGAAAGCCCTTACTGTTATGATATGACCACAGTCTATGGCCACAGTCTGGGCAAAACACTAGCTCATAAATTGGACTGAAACCACTTCCTGTATTTGTTTTTATGACAGAAGTTTCTACAGATGTATAAATCAGCACTGTAAATCAGTTAGTAATCTATGATTAATAACATCTTTATCTGGGAATTCCTCTGTAAGTGAGATTTTTTTCATGCTTATAAGAACATTTTTCATGCTTATACCAAAATACAGTGTGCTGTCAACAATTGTATCATTGCATGGTTGTGTGCATGTTGCATTTCATATGTAGATACAACAGAAAGATAATGCAGGCTTTGGTTTTGAAAGTTATTGTTTTAACATTTGAGTTGTTGCAGGCAATATCTGCTGGACATGTGGCATGTTAAATTGAATTGTGAAACTGAAACCGATAAGCTTGTTGCTTGTGTTGCTGTTTGGCAGTTTGGGCGAGCTGTCCCTCTCCCCTCTCCATCAAAATAAGCTGCAGAACGTTCTTACCTCCTTGACGGAAAACACAGATGTGCTGCGCATGATTCAGGAAGTCAAGGCTCTCACTGAGGTAATGTGATCACACTGCGATATCATCTTTGCCAATGCATTTCAGCGTCATGTGACCTGTGCAGTAACTCACCAGCAGTATCAAGCCAGCATACACAAAAGTGCATTTACTGTCTGGCTTTGCAGTGTGGGAACTTTATATTGTATGGCTTTTCACCTGTGCAGTATACGGGCACCCTGGTGTTCAGTATGCCCAGAACCTATCTTATGAATTTCCTGCAGTGCTTGTGCAGCATTGCTTTATGTCTCTTTGTTTTATGGCTTGACATACCTGATGACTGTACAAGAGATTTAAAAACAAGCTTTGTGCTACTAACAGTAATGACAGAAACAGCAGCTGGTACAGTCCCTGAGGCAAATGCATGGAATTATATAAAAGGAAGTTATTAGAAGCCTTTTTTCTAAGTCTTGTTTAAACATTTAGAATCTTGAACCAAAAGAAACATTAGTTTCCTGACAGATTTCCTGCTGTCATTGATTCACATAGCTACAAGATTATATGAGGTAATGACCTGCCTTTTCTTTCTGTGTGCTTTGTCTCTATCAGACCACCCAAGTGACAGAAGATATTTACTTTGTGGTTCTAAGCAAAGATGAAGGCTCTGGCCTTGGGTTTAGCATTGCTGGAGGAGTTGACCTGGAGCAGAAATCCATCAGTGTAAGTAAAGTGTGGTTGTATGCCTTGTGGGTGTGTGAGGTTTAGGTTTTTTTGGCTTTTAAGGAGCCGAAAAGAGTTAACTAAGCTCATGATTTGTCATATCTCCCTTTGAAGATTCTGAAATGTACTTCAATCATTCACACATTAGTGAATAAATATGGTGATATGTGTATGTGGTATATATATACATAATATACTTTATATATGTCTGTGTGTGTGTTTAATATTCTCAGTATAATGTCTGAGAAGATGTTCTTTGTCTCCCCTCAGTGTTGAACAGAAAAACTGCAGGCAGTGTGGTGTTTTATAGTGAGCCAAAGTTCATAGTGTATCATTGTTACACTTTTGCTGTGTATGTGTTGAACAATAACTTGAGTTTTTTTCTGACATTAAGGAGTGACAACTTTCTTCAGCTTTCCATTCACAAAAGTTGTTTATTGTACTGCCTATGACAAGGTTCCACCTACACAATAACATCTCAGATTACCTTCCACCAGATGTCTGATGTTGGTTGCCGGTAGCTAGTTTGCTTTGATTGTCATTGTTTGAACATAAGAAGGTATTAATTTCAATGATATCATTTCTTTTATAGTTTGGTTATTATTATCATATGATCCTCTTTTTAGCACCGAAATATTAAGATTTAAATATTAACAGATGCTTCCAGGCAAAGTTGAAGATAGAATTTAGTTGAAGGAATGAATACAGGACTGAATATATTCATCAGTATTGATACAATATACACCTGTATTGTGCATTGGCCAGGTCCACAGGGTGTTCTCTAAAGGGGTCGCTGGTGTGGAAGGTACCATTCAGCGGGGGGATAGCATCATCTCCATCAATGGCACTGTGCTAGGAGGGACAACGCACGGCGAGGCTCTCACCTGTTTCCACCAGGCCCGGCTGCACAGACAGGCCCTGGTCGTCATCAGGAAGGGAAAGGACAGCGAGCTATCCTCCCCCCGACAGGAAGTCCCCTTCGGAGCAGGGAGGCAGGCTCAGTGTTCCAGCATCATCACTATGGAGACAGGAGCAGGTGAATGTGAAACAGAGGAGGCTTTCCGAGACTTAAGATGTGAAAGCTTGACAGTATATGCTGTGCCTCCAATACATCCCCTTTGACTTCTTTTACCTTTTATATGGGGCAAGAGCCTGCCAGTATGCTTCTAATTTCTGGAGCCTCAATTTTCTGGCTAAAAACATTGAGCCTAACTAATTTCTCACTACAAAGTGATATAAATTTGTTATTATGATTTGAACATAAACTGCCATTTACTGCTTATGGTTATCCCCACAACAGTGTGTATGCATGAAATCATGAACTGCTTAAGCCAACCAAAACCACCATCAGAAATCCTCTGGCACCAATCATATTACAGAAAGCCTAGACCAGAACTTATCCCAAGTTATCCAGATGTTCTATCAGAGAGTGAGAATATGGACTGAAGAATGTATTTCCTGCTTCTGGTGGGACTCATGTTCAGTTGCCTTGTCACAGCTGTGGAGGTGGGTCCAGATGGTGCGCTCAGCGTAGAACTCCAGAAGACGTCTGCAGGCTTGGGCTTCAGCCTGGAGGGGGGCAAAGCCTCTGCCCAAGGAGACAGGCCCCTCAACATCAAGCGTATATTCAGAGGTAAACAGCCATCCTCCGCCCTCCTCAATTTCAGGAATTTACAACTGCTCAGGAATTGTTTCCTTGACTACGTATTCATTTTCACCTGTGATCCTTGATGCCTCCCAAGTCAGTTTTTCTCTCAAAAATGTCACTCTTTGTGTCATTGCTGCTACAGCTTGAAATTATATCATCATATCAAATTAATTGATGGCAGGATGTCATTATGATTTTTTCCTATATATAATTTCCTATATGTTCCTCACCTGAACATATACTTATAAATATAAATATAAGACATAAACCAAACAACAATAACAATAATTATACAAATTATGTAATGAGACCAATTGTACTGTATTTATATTTACATTATATTAGTAATGATTGTATGTGCAATGATTAAAGGAGAAGGCGCTTTGCAGTTTGATTGAATCTGAGCTCTAATATTACTGTTCATTTGGGTCCCTGTCCTCCTCCTTACCTCCTCTAGGGGGTGCTGCAGAGCTGTCCAGAGTCATTGATGTTGGAGATGAGGTCCTGGCCATCAACGGGAGGTCACTTCAGGGACTCATGCACTATGATGCCTGGAACATTATCAAGGCAGTGTCAGAGGGCCCAGTCCAGCTGGTCATTAGGAAACCCAGAACATCTGTATGACAGCTGGATCCCTCTTTTGCCTTTGTATTTTCAATACAACCGAATCTCGCTTTTGCCAAAACTAAGAGGACTGGCCAATGTGTTGTAAATAAGAAGACTAACATTTTCACTTTTATACATTTAAAAAAATTATGTTTCTTATATTTATAGCTTATTTTGTTGTGTATTTGTCCCAGAAGTTACAAAGCACTAGCACTGTTGCATACAATGCAAGAAAATTTGTGATCAGCTCAATATTTTATGGGGTTTCTGTGATTCATTTTAACATGAAAAACCCCACAGTTGTGACTTATATCAGACCAAATTCAGAATAATATTTTTGCTCTATGTGCTTGCTCTTGGTGTGTTTTTTGGTCTGTTTCAACTTGATACAAAATGGATATTGGGACATGATGATAGATCAATGAGCCATATGATTGAACCAGCATGTTCCCTTTGAGATATACTGTAGGAATGAATAAAAAAGGAGATATAACCAAAGCTGTCATAAAATCAAGACACCTTTTATGCAATGTGTTAAGCATGACATCTGCTCCCTCTTTGACGTTGGCCTTTTTTTGCAGTTTAGTGAAAATATAATTTGGTCCTGATTTTATGCTAATATAAACATTGAACATGAATGCTCATTATCACCCGCATTTTTTATAGTGCCTAGGTGAGATGGCACTAATTTAAAAAAGGAAATGTTTCTGCATTTTTTCCAATATGATTAGATACAAAAGCTTGCAACTTAAAGTGTACTATTTTATTTTATTCTCTGGCAATAAAACGTTTTTTCTAGTTAACCAAAAGTTTATGGGGCATAAATCTGAGAGTGTTGAATTCTGACAGTAGTGTCAAGGTTGTAAAAGTAGCTTAATAAAATTGGCAAGGGTTAAACCAAACCTTCAGGGCGGTTCAGTTTAGTGCTTGGGGTTCTCGACTTGTGACCACAGCGCTGTAGATTTAGACTGTGTGGTAGGAACTCACTCCCTCTCCTGCACGAGAGTACCCCAAACAGGACAAAGTGTGTTATGCTGACATGACTGAGAGTGTGTAGATAGAGCTTTGCTTCGTAACACGGGACAGTGTTTTCTGTGGAGCTCTTGAGCTACAGTAGCTACTTATTTACAGTGATTACTTGAACTGTTTGTGAGGGGAAGTTAACAACCAGGGCTATACAAATGGCTAACACTTTCAAATGTTTAGGTTAAAGGTACTATTTATTTAAAATAAAGACCGTTTTAAAATGTGAATTTAAGTGGAATTTTACCTGCACCTTCTATCCTTTGTTGTAGAAATTGTGTGTTCTCTGTGAATCATGGTTGAATCGCACATGTGTAAATCATATCACAAAACTGTCCACTTGGCTGATCTGCTTGGTGGTGCCATATCCAAACTAAGGAGACAGTATGTTCCTAGTTAAAAAGGCTTCAATGTAAACCTTTCTTTACTCAATTAAAATGTTATCTTTATATTGTTGTATTTTTCATGTATACATGTGACTCAAGAAAAGTTCGATTGACTTTCAGAATTATGGAAGGCCAAAATGCTTTAAAAAACATGCAAATAAGTTATGTTAATGCAGTCAAAATATTCCTTATTATGTGCTTGAGTTTTCATACAGGCCATATTTCTATAGCAATAATTTTTGTTTTGCCAGTATTTTATGTTTTAATTTAATGCAGAAATGAAAGCATTAAAACAAGCTACTGGACACTGTTTCTTACCAAGCATTCCTTAAAATGAAATGACTGTTTTGGTGATGTAAAGGACGGATACTATTGTTGGTGGAATTCAAAATGCAATGACGTGACACTGTTAACCAGAGGATGTGTTGTTATACAGTTATACATGGTAACCATCAGCTGTTTATCTGCTACTCTCCATCAGTTAATGTGCAGTATGTTACATGCACCACACTTTCTTAGTATTTGTTGATAGTATTTATGCCTAAACGCAAGGTTGCCTTTATTGCCCTTATTTCAAAGCTATAACATATAGGATTGAAGAATGAGAAATAAAGAATATTTTGGCAGAATTTGAGAATGGGGGAAGGGATTTAATTAGTACAAGGTTCAACTGCAACAAACAGCATTATCACATGACTTCCCAGGCCTCTGATCAACCTTCTGTCATAATTAATTGTTTATCACATGCAGAATATGTTATATAATCAGATTGCTGAGCCATGCAATACCATGTGGAACTTGCTGTGCATTTGTTGATGTCTTTGTATTTGTTTGTAGATTTCCTTTGTAGTGATGGTTATTGTCACTATTCACTTGTTATGTGTTGAGGATTCCAAGACCCTGTGGTAAGTGTTCCAGGAAAAGAGTAACTGGTGTGTGCTTTTGACACCTCACAATAATACACTGTTGTGAATGATGTAGGATCACACCATCAGACCTGAATACCTTGCCATCAGCCCTTATTAAGCACAAGTAAATTAAGACAGCATTTGTAAATATTGTACTGGTAAACCAACCAAAATTATTATTCCACTAGTATTGGTACATCTTTTGTATAATGAGACATTGAGTATCTTTTTTATTCCGTACTGCTTTGGGTGTGAGGTAACATGCTTTACTGTTATTAATGCTGTTTTGTTGTTGACACAGATGTGCATCCTTTTTTGCATATGGTGTATGTTTCTTTGTCATGTTTAAAATAAAGTCTGATTTCATTTCTGGACTTAAACTTGAGTTTGTTTTTTTTTTACAATTATGATACTACTTTTATTTTTTTAGCTCAGTCTTACTTCAGCTCAGGGTCATCTTCTGTATCTTAGTACCTCTTCTTTGTAATTACAGAAACTTTGACTGTAAATACCACAATGGCATTATTGAATATTCATTGATGTGTTGGTTGTTGATCATTAAACATTTAATTTTCAGGTTTTATGAACTAAACCACACTAGAACATTTATTTTCTTTTTTTTATGGTTTGTATTTTTATATACATGGGTGACTGTTTACATTTATTAGATGTTCAGCTATCCAGTTGGGTCCAACTTATCATATCATGTCTCTTGTATACATTCTGGAAGGTAATCCATGAGATGGAAGTTTGAAACCATTTTGTTGTTGTACAGTCTAATATCCTGGTTCCTCAGGAAGCAAAGGAAAATTAATTATTGAGATTTATTAATTTGACTCTTTAACTAGGAAATCTTGATTTTTACGTAAAAGTAAATAGAGTTTCTTTACTAGAAAATGTATTTAAATTTCACTTCATCTTTGGTACATAATCGACTGACTTAACAGGATTTAGATGGCTGAGATCATTGTAATCTGCTTTTGATATATCACTGAATAAATATTGAACAGTTACTGCCACTCAATTATGATAATCCATGACATTCACATATTTATAAGTGCAACGTTATCGTAGAGCCACAGCATCTGCAGGTATTTGTTCCAGCCATGTATTACAACATCAGATTACTTATTATGTCACCCCCTGGTCCGGGAATGTAGTGATGGGCCAGTGAGGTATCAAAACACCTCAAATAGGTGGACCTACCACAAACTACCAATACCTGACTGAGTTGAGTCAATCATCGGCAAATCATTTTTATGGCTAAAAGCTCAGGAGATTTCCAGTTCAGTTTAACCGCGCCAAAGGTTCACATTCTACTACCATTACAAAGGGGTTGATAAATTAGTGAAAGCACTAACTATAAGGAGGAAAAATATGATAATTATAATCAGGTTGTGTAATTTATGATGGATCGAATATTCTCAGTCAGTGACTCTCAGGACTTGGAGTCTGGTAAATCACTGATTTAGAATGAGAATTTGTCTTTTGCGCCTGGTAAAGTCAGGGAATATGTCATTGTAAAATAATCAGGCATTTTCATTTAGCCCATGGGTCGCTGCAGTCAAAGTGACAGCTATAGAAGACATTATATTTACTGTCAAATAATTACTGTGATATGAATAGGTGAAGGAACAAAGAGATATTTTATTTATAAAAACTTTGAAAATGCACATAAATTCAGGTATAACTAGCTGTAATCACACTTTGAAAAGCGACAAAAAATACACAAAACATATTTAAAAATACAAAATAAAACAAACAGTAAAATCTTGCATCATTGTGGAAACTGGAAGGTGCAGGTTGAGACTAAACTACGCTAATTTTGCAAATTAGGGTAATGTTACCAATATACATATAATAACAATTGACAACATAAAATGCTGGCTGAAGTGCAGGTCAAGACGAATTTCCCCAATGCTCAGTCCTCAGAAAACATCATACTCCACACAGACACAGATTCGCAGTCTTTTCCGTGATTGTCCTGTCTACTTCGACACTGATAGTTCCGTCTCAGTGTTGTGTCAGGATGGCCCCAAATGGACTGACAGAAAGTTGCAGGTTTTCTCATTTCAAGATTCCTCGTCTTCTGCTTTTTTTCTGTTCACCGCCGAGTCAAGAACGATTAGAGGTCTCAAAATCCTCTTCCACCATCCACGGCTTCCTGGAGGTCGTCTCCATTGACATAATGTCAGTGAATTTATTAACTATCTCGCAATTATCAATCTTGTTTCACTTTATTTTGACACATGTTATGCCATTTTTGACCAATAAATCCATAAGTTTGTATTTCAAATTGAATACATCTCCAATGACACGCAATTGATGCGCACAATCCAGGATGGTGTTTTGGTCTGGAGAAGGGAAGAAAAATGCTTTAGTTTACTTTAACGAGAAGTGTAATAAATGAAAAACATGACATTCAATTCACAGTCCATAACTGGCTGCTCACATAAGTTTCTTACCTTTGGTTGCCATTTTCTTGCTTTCGCTCTTACTGAGCGTGGATTTTCTTGACTCTTGCTTCATGGTTTACAGCTCTTTGAGCGCGTAAGGTGTTTGCAGTAGATGGTTCAAACAGTCTTCTGTCCGGGACAAGGCAAAGCGTCTCCTTCTATTTTAGGTTTACGTCGTTAAATAGCCGGTGGGATTTCCCATCGACGTCACTCGTTTGCCGTGAGTACCTCCCCCTTTACAGTTGTTTACAACGTTTTCAGAGAACACGCTTCCTCAAATGGACAGGTTCAAAACGGGAGCCAATTCCGTAATGAAAATCTGTGTAAAAGGCAGTTCTGAAGGGAACGTTAAGAAAATCTATCGTATACCTACACCTTTCCGAAAAGAAAGACAATGATAAACGGGGTGCATGTAATATATGAAGTCCATTTACATCACATGGGATTAAATACTGTTCACTAGGCTATGTACTTTGTGAGGAGCATTTTAAACAATATCGCCGTGGTAAAACATGGGAGTTTACTTAATGATAAGATACAGTATGATAACTTTTGTGACATGTTGAGTGTATCTACTCAATAAATAGTTCAAAATCATGCCCATGGAGTCTAATTTATCTAGTTATACACCATCCTCACAAATAGTATAAACTGTAAAGCATGAAGGAAAAGTCCAGAAAAAACACATCTGATATAAACACAATAAAGGAATGTTTGGTGTAGTGAAAAATTGGAAAAGATAAAGGTAATGATCAAACAATGTTTGCTGATGGAAATATTGAAAACCTCTATCCATTTTCACAAGAAATATAAGATCTATTGGGGAAAATAGGTATGTCCAGTCGTGTTGACAGGTGTTGGCCAAAGAAGTAATTCAAGTGTAAGAAAAATAATGTACTTGTACTCAGGTTCAGTACTCCAAGTAATTTCACTGGAAACAGTAAAGCAACACGTTTACATACTTTATCCTCTACGAATATGTAATGCCCAAACAACAAATACTGAAAATGGTCCCTGTTTGCTGTCCCAATGGCTAATTTGTATTATTTACTAGTAAAGTATAACCACTGATAACCACTAAGCACTGATGTGCAATGGGCTCAAATACCCTTTGATGTGTATTGTACAAATCTGCATCATCATATATTTACACTTATCTGTAAAATGATACATATTGCACAATCATTGGAAACACCTGTTTTTCGTTAATAAAGTCAACTATGTCAATACGTTATAGCTGGCTATTGTGTGATAACATGCTGTCACCTGACTTATCACGGATACACCAAGAGCTTTCACACTTACATAACACTGATTGTAAATGTATTACTTGCGGTCTTGCATAGTGCCTACAGCATAGGCCAATGTGAATAACAACATCAACAAATAATACAACATCATCTGGCCCTAAAACAACCATATAAGCCCTATGGATCAGCAAGCAAGCAAAACTATGCTAAATGCAGACTTTCTGCAGTCTTGATTAACTGTCAAAACTGATCATTTAAAATTTCCAAGTTAAATGAAATAATTTGAAGAGTAGCTGTTTGCTGTATATTTTTATTTTTTGGAATTCCGATATTTAGATATCATGTACTCATGCACTGTCCAGTATTTTATCCAAGGGCCCTGCTTCTATTAACACTGAGATTGTAAGAAAATGTATTAATTTTGTTCATATTTGATGTATCTTCAAGTTTTTGCTTGGCTGCCTACCTTAACAATAATTATTATTTTTGTGGTGTCCCATCCATTTTTAAATTGTATTTTAACTATGCTATTTTGCAGGGAGAGCTAGATTGTTTTTGTTTTGTATTGTTTTCAGAAATCAATATAATGTTATATGTAATTCAGTTCAATCAGAAAAAAATGTGTCTTATCTAACTGTCACTGAGATCTAAAATAAGCTAACAAGTTAATATTGTATGAATATTATGACAATATTTCCAGATAATGGGGTCAGTGTGTAAGATCATAAGTGAGGCAATACTGCCAATGGGAAACATATGTGCTCAGTAACAGGCACCCAGTGTTTGGGCCTTCCACTTCCCTTTTCAGAATGAAGAGAGTACTTCACAGAATTAAGTCACTGAATCCTTTCAGTAGTCATTCAGGGCATGTGTTTTCAGCTCTCTGGGACACTCTGAGAGTACACTGTGCCCATTCCCTGCCACCTTTGTTTAAACCAAATGTGAAAGCAACAGCTGGCCCGTGTTATGCCTTCCATGATCATGTACTGACTTGCCCCAGCTGAAGTGTCTGTACATTGGCCTGAACTCAAACCCACTGTAACAGGAACCTGGTGTTGACACAGGCTGTGAGGATGATCCTCGAATGAGAGCACAGTTATGGGTTATCAGCACCGAACCGTGGCTGCTCATGACCCTTATGGACTATGGAACCATGACAGTGCCACTAGTAGAGTCATAACACATATGTATATGCCACAGTTTCTTATCTCATTAAACTGCAATTCAACATCATGACCTTTACTACACTTCCCAAAGTCACTGTGTGTTCACCAAGTTGTTTTCAAATAACCTGTTTTTTCATCCATATCACATGCCATCATGTTAAAGGTACAGGCCAGAGAACACAGTGCTTATTAATTCCTGAACCACAAAAACTAAAAAAAATACATGGGTTATACATGTATAATCTGATTGTATACATGCAATCCAGAAGTTTAGCTTCCAGGGGAGATCATACTGAGGAGGGGGATCTCTGAAACTGTGCCTCGTCTGATCTGAAAAAATAGCCCTGAACCTGGAATGCTGAGATGATCTGTCAAAAACGAAGTGTAAAAAAATATATTTGTCTGAAGGTGCATAAGTCATTTATTGATAAAGTGATATTGTCATTTTTAATATCCCTAAATCTGTTTTTCTTTGCTTGTGTTCATATTGCACAATCTGGTTAGGGTGTGGCTCATAATAGGAGATAAGTAACGTATGTCCTGTTATCAGAGGTTATCATGAAATAACAGGGTAGGGAAGTGGATTATAAAAAATTAATTGAGCCCTTTTATTTGTCCCCTAATGCTGTCACTTGACTGCAAACACCACACATCTAACATTAAATGCATTCTGGTACAATTTTTATTACATTATCTATTCATTTATGATATGATTTAACTATCAATACAAGGCAATAGATTGTACATTTTTCTTCAGTTTTTAATAATATGCTGCATAACACATATTTTCAAAATTACTATGAGCAGCTACTGGGTTACCAGAAAGCTTTCTATGGGACTTTAAATGCAGAAGTTAGCAACAAGTCAGGAACATGTCATGTGAAAATGTGAGTGAGGTCATCAGAGGTGGACATGGTCGTGATGCTAAAACTTCTCCTCACCAGGATAAGTGAAATGTCACCATAGCACTTTTTTTCCACCAGAACTGAGTTGTATTTCCAGCCTCACCACAAACATCCACCATACACTCAGGAGGAAGCAGTGACTCATGTGCTCCCTCCCACTTCACAGTGCAACTAACCTCACAATACAGGTGTGACACCAATCACATAAAACCTACGCTGTATGCTGTCAGAGACACGTGCAGTCTAGACTTTATGAGCTTGCAGGTGTCAGACAAGATTGGCTGACTTGTGCGGTTGTCTTACCAATATTAACTTATAGCCACAGCCAGCGATAGTAGAGTAGGGACTCAAACACCCAATCACTGAGCATATGGATGTAAAACAAACGTGTGCTTTCATGCCCATTCACCACCCAAAGTATGAGAGTTTGTACCACATTACAGTGTCTGTGTTAAAAAGCAAAATTGCAAGAATAACTTGCAAGAGAAAAGGTGTAAACACATTTCCATTAGCCTACCTTAGCTGAATATGATCAATTCTAAAATAACCAATTATGACAATGGCATCATCTTTTCAACTGATCATGTCTGTCTCTACATTGTATAGCATGCTAAATTAGATATGATTAAGCAAGACTCCTCTCTCATTTTTTTGGTTTGCTTTATCAATGAATACTGATGCATGTGCTTTAGCCTTTCCTGTTTAAAAAGATGACTGAAAAATATTGCAAATGATTCTAATTTAGCATAGTACAATAGGTTGTGTTTGTAGTTCATGTATGACAACAAAATGCAACGCTAAAGTGCATTTCTGACAGTGTACATCCTTCCAACTGAAACATCTTGGTGCATCTATTAATGCCGTATTTTCCCCTATCTTCTGAACAAACTGAATTAGGTGCCAGTTCATAGGTCTCGTCCCAACTTCCAGCTTGCTTCCATTCATTTTTATAAGCAACCTTGAGAACTATACTGGAGTTGCCAAAGCAAAATACCCTTTTAAATATTTATCTATACAGATAATAAGAAGCCTAGAATTATTGTAGTACCCAATCTCACCACTTGGGGATGCTACTTCTTTTAAATCATGATTATTCTGAAACCCAAACAATTTTTTTCGTTTTTAATTTGTATTTGTTCTTAAATAGTGTATTACTGTATGCTTTGTGCATATCATCCTACCCTTGCAATCAAAGAAGAATATATGTCACAAATCGGTAGGCCAAGTTACCAGCTGCCGCCAAAGGTAATGTTTAATTCTGAAGACAGAGATGGTCAGAGACAGTGTGTAGGTGTTGAAAATGCTCCAAAAGGTCACAAGCCTCCCTCCTTGACAGGCCTTGCTGAGCTGCCAGAAACCCTAAGCTCTGATTGGTCCAGTCATTACAGGAAATGCAGAGAGCTGCACCACTTAAACCACAAGAAGCATTTTAGGGAAGTGGTGATGGTTGTGACCAACATTTTTACAGACTTGCCGCTTAAACCCTTTAAAGCACCCCCTCTATTTAAAAAATAGAAACAAACAAATGACATTAATACTGGAATTTTCTTTGTATGTTCTTTGAATATAACATCTGTGGCTCTATTATGTTGAAATCTTGTTTTTGAAAGATGCAAACACGTAGCTACATAGTTTATACGTACAGTCGGCCTGCCTTATCTGTAGGTATATGGTTCCAGGATTCCCACGGATGTGCAAAAACCATGGATGCTCAGGACACTAATATACAATGATGTAATTTTATCTTATGTACAACTAAGAACTTCTAAAACCCATGTAAATCATACTGACTACAATATTCTAGTATACACTGTACGCGGAAATTTCAAATGCTCTTTTTCGAGAATATTGTGGATTAATTAGATGTTTTTGAACCACTGTTGGTCAAAACCGTGGGTGCCAAACCCGTGGATAAGGCAGGCTGACTGTATATGTGTGTGTCTACAGATACCAAAATTCATATACAGTAGAGTAAGAAATAGAAGTGATGTCATGTCCCCTCAGTGCCTTGGGAAGAGAATCCGGGATATCTCTTTATCTGCTCTCTTGGTCGGATGCACACAAAGTTTAATGGATATGATGCAGGCTGAAGGATAAGTGTGAACCAATGATGTGTGCTGGCATTTGGTACAGAGCAGACACATACAATGCAGTGCAGCCGGTCTGACTTATCCTTCCAGTCCCATTCCTTTCAAGTGCCTACGGTTGTTTTAAAGAATTATTCCCTCACAACAGGGAGAGAGAGAGAGAGAGAGAGAGAGAGAGGAAGGGAGGGAGGGAGAGAGAGAGAGAGAGAGAGAATGGGGCTTTTATATCTTTCATATTTTACACTCCAGTCTAAAAGTAGAAATGTTAAATGTAGAATGTCACAGTTATGCAGGCTAAAAACAATTTGAGTGCAGTGTGACTAGAATGTGTGAAAGTGGAGATAAAGTTAGAGAAAGAGAGCAACCTTTACCCTGTAGACCTGCATGATGTTTCAACAAAACAAGCGCCAAGCTTACATGAGTTTAAAGTCATGCTCAAGATGATTTACAAAAAATAAAACAAAATAACTATTGTCTAATATATGTCCTGATTTGAGCTCTGTGTCCTCATGTATACCTCTGCAGGTAAAATGTTACAATTGCTTGATAGATTCCATGTACAGTCTCTTTTGAGTGGTATTCTGCCCATGTAATGTTCCATTAGGTGCAAAAGGAAAGTAGCCAGATGGAACCCTACTCTCTCATTAACAGCTAATAGTGACAGGCACATGCATTCAAATGAAGGAGTTTGCATTTTTGGCATGAAAAGAACTATGAAGTCTGATGATCTAGATAGGTGATTCTTACAGCAGCTTTATTAGACCCAAATGAAATTTGACCAAGTAATAATTTGAAAAACAAAATTGCAGCAAAGGGTGCAAATATTTTCAACACCCTTTTTTATAAATGAAAAATATTGTAATTGAAAATTCAGCCTCTCTTCCAAACAATTGGCTTCAAATAAGTAAATATGATTTTTTTTGGCTCACCCTTAGCCTTTGAGAAATGGTAATTCTAAAGGGAAATATCAGTTACTCAATACTTAAATACTAAATCATAATCAAAAATGTAAAAGACTTGGAAAGTTTAAAGGCTTCTAGTGTAAAGTACCTTTAATCTTTATTTTGACTGCTATGTCCTATTTATTAAGTATTGGGTAACTGAGATATTACTCTTTAAAATCCCATTTCCCAAAGTCTAAGTAGTTAAACATTGAAGAATGAGTATTCCTTGATATTATCTGCAAATTCCCTTTTTCAGTTTTATATCCTTATAGAAAAAAGGTATTGGCCTCTGTCTTCCAATTTAAGAATGAAAGGGTGACTTTGGCATTATTATTCTCCAGGGCTTGAAGTTACTTTACTTTTTTCTCCCCCAATAGTGGTCAAGAGAGATATATCAGCTCCTTATCACTTCTTTTGAATGATTATGTTCAGAGTAGGCGATTTGCACTTTACTTGGACATACTATTGAAACGGCCAGTGTCTGCAGTGCTGTTTACCCTGAGTGATACCTTTTGCTGCTGTCCCCAGGGAAGCTGGGTGGGTGGTTTGGAGCTGCTGTGGTTGTTGGGGGAACAGGAGGAAAGGGATGTTGTCCTGACATAATAGTTAGGGTAGGGAGGAAAGAACTTGTGGTTAAGAATGAAGGCTTTGAAGGAGTGGGTGAAGGAGACAAGATGTAACAATCCTGTTGCTTGCTGTCAGTTTGTTCTGAGATCCAGAACTAGTACCGGAAAGGGACAATGATTTGTCCCCCTAAAGATAATGCTTGTTTGCTCTTCATCCAACTGTTAAAGGAGAAATGAGAGGAGGGGAAGAAATGTGTATCAAGTTTATAAAGCCGCAAGGTTGAAACTTAACATTTTTTGTTTTAGAAATTCTTTAAAGTGTACATGTATTTTTTGTGAGTGATTATTATCAGTTCTTGATGAAAAACATTTTCCACAGCAAGTTTCCTATTCCTGCTGTTTTTCAAAGAACAAATGTAAAGCCATTATATTGCATGCAATGGGTACTCAAAATAATAGGAACACCAGATGAGAAAAGATTCATATTAAAAAGTAGCCTACACAGCTGTTTCATATTAATTTCAATACTAATTACCATTTTGTTTTTTGCTCTGCAACGATTTAAAATCCCCGCTTTAATGTGAGTTTCCATAGCAACATGAGAGATCTAACAGATTTTGAAAGAGGTCAGATAGCTGGTGCAGAAGCTGCAGGTGCGTGTGTCAGTCATAGAAACAGCTAAATAATTGAATGTGGCAAGGGAAGCAATCATGAGGGCATACAGGAGACAAGCAAGGAAAAACTGCATCAGGTAAGTAGAACACTGGCTGCAAGTGGATGTCTACTGACAAGAACAGACAAACACCTACCTGGACGTTTGCTAAAAACAACAAAACGATGGCCTTAAATATTACCATTTAACAGTTTACAGAGTTTACAACTTCAGTTTCACAAAGCTTATATATATATGGTAGGGCAGCCATTCAGAACTTGCTTTTAATGTGTAAAAAAACATTATTTGGTATAGAAACCACAAAACCTGGACTTCTAAGGTGTGGAAGAACGCATTATGATCTGATGAATTTTCTGGTTCTGGTTGGGTTCATTTTTGTAGAAAGCCAGAGGAAGCCTTTAACCCACTGTTCCCAACACTTAACAGGGCGGTGGATCTCATCTAGTATGAGCAGCCATCTTGTGGGCATCATGGAGTCGGATTATAACCCTGCATGGTATAACAGCCAAGGAATACAAAGCCATTTTATGCAAGCAGGTACACACCATGGTGCAAGCATTTTTCCTCAAGATGTACCCATACTCCAAGATTATAACATCTCCAAGCACCTTCCCCAGTCACCAACCAAAACATCATTTAACCTTTACTGGAGGTTCTGGAATGTAGACTGCAGAATACATATCCACCTCCTTTGTCTCTAAAAAAAAATTAAATTTTCTTTCCTCAAGAATACTCTACTATCCCACCAGAAACAGTTCAAATTTGTATAACACAAGCCCAATGAGGTCTTAAGCTGTTCTGAAGGCAAAGGGGGAAGCATTTCTTTGGTCAAAAATAAATCTTCATATATTGTTTTAACTGCTGCCATTATTTTGTCTACCCCTACATGTGTAATATCTTCTCTTGTTACTACAATACACAGTGCACACTTATTGCTCTGCATCATATTTTGCAACACATTGTAATCATATTTCCATTGTCAGATGCAGTCTGTTGTATGGACTGCTTGTGACAATGGAAATGGTACAGATAAGGACAAGGGAAGAAAAGATAATAGAAAGCTGTCCCTTTTCACAGTGAGCATTACTGTATTACCACCAAACCTTTCAAAAGCATTCAGAAAGCTGATGTTCATAATTTAGTTCAATGACCTATATTCTAAAAAGAAATCTTGCTGCACTGATATATCTGATGTCACCTGAGACTTGCAAATTAACAGTTATTTAACACTCACACTGCAAACCTTTTTCTTTAGTCGCTGTATAATGGAATGACACAAAAGCATCATAGTTCACTTTTATTTCAATCAAATCATGATAGCTTTTTTTCCTACTGAGCTAAACATTAGGATCCAATTGCCTGGACAAGGATTAAGTTTTGTCCTTGACTAAAAGAAAAATCCAACCAAGATCTCCAGTAGTTGTTAGTATAGGATTTGGCTTAATCCTTGCCCAGGAAACTGGCCCTATTTACCTACACATCTTCATACATACAGGTGATATCTTTATTTTGTCCAAATAAACTCTCTCTCCTCCATATACAACAGACTGGCTATGAAGTGTAATTATAATCTATTTCAAAACTCACAAATTTGATCAGTATTGATCATGTATTTCTTCTTTTTCTTCAATGTTCACTGTGTTTTATTGTATGGTAAGCATCAGCGTCAAATTGTACAGAAAATTTTACATAACCAATCCAATATGATACCAATCCAACCTAATCTAACTAATCAAAATCTCGAAGACCAGAATAGGTTGAATCAAGTTTTAAGTGTTGCGCCATAGCAAAAGGTGTCCTCCACACCAGCCCCAAATAAAAATGGTGTCCCCTCCACTGAAGTATGGATTATATGCACTGTTCTTCAGGGAGAATTGAACTGGAATATCAAGAGGGAAAATACCACAGTTTCCCTGATTCCATGGCCTGGAACTAGCTGGGGAGCCCTGCACCTTTTGAACTGACTCAACGATGAACTTAGTTCATGAATCTTAATTTCATAGTGAGCCTTCAAGGAGGCCCCTGGTGAGACGGCTGCTAAGTTTGCCTCTGCTGCATCCTACTGCTACATGATATTTTTTAACATTTCCCTGTCCACAGCATCACACGTTTCCCAGGGGACACTGACCCAGACAAACTCCAAAAATGAGCATTCATTAAACTGGTGTTTTTTAAATTACAAAATACATGTAGAATATTGGCAAAAATATGCAAAACTAAAGACTGCATATACACTACAGCAATTTGTGGAATCCATTTTTATAACAGAAGCATTTCAGAATGAGTCACAACTACACAAACAGATGGCTTATTTCCCTATTCCCATGGTTGCAAAACCTTAGCAGGTGTTTCATATAGAAGTAGCTGAACTGCTTAGTGGACAGCAAACAATTATGCAATTAAAATGCATGAAGAGGCTTAAAGAGCTTCAACACAATGTTCAATCAGCCACTTGTTTACTACAACTTCAGTTTGCTGCCATTTTGAGAAACAAGGGTGCTGTAATAGTGGTCTGCTTCTATGGCAGGAGCTCTGAAACTCAGCTCCAAAACAGTGCACTGGGAGAGAGATATTGGAGGGCCGTCACAGCATTGGGAGGACACACCAATTGTCGAGACACACTGGACTAGGTGACCTCTTTGTGGGGAGGCTGCCAGGATCAGAGCGGATGAATAATTCAATGCATTCTCCCAAATCACAAAGCCCACTCAAATAGGTAGGTCATCTTTGGACCTCTTCCAGCCTGGGATTCCACTAGGTTACAGCTGAGGATCAAAGCTACAAACTACCCTCTACAAAGCCATATGTGGTGACTACATTAGGCCTTAAAACCTGAGCCATGTTATAAAATTATGTAAATACAAAATATGTCATTTGGTATTGTTGCAGTATGCAGAATGGTATTTCCCTATATACATACGTTGTATCTCTCATGAAGTTTATTTCTAATGTAAAAGCTGAAACTGACCTTCTTATTCAATATGGAGTTTCATGTGGGAAGTACCTGGTACTTTGAGGAAATACATCATCATACCATGTTGCCTGTAGTACGATGGCAGTTGTGTAATGTGTCACTATTTTTGAGGATTAAAGACAGGGCATTTGTGCTTTTTCAAAGGAAACAGTGACTTGGTTAGGCCTATTTCCCCCTTGGTATAAAACCAGTGAACACTGCACACAGAGACATATACACAGGGGAACAGCAGGCATGTGGACAATAACAATGTAAATCCCATACAGGCATAATCATGGACACACAGCTAAATAATTATGTCGGAGACACTGCACAAAACATTTTACAGCAAAAATACCAAACCCCTCCAGCACACAAAATAACCTTGAACACCACCAACCATGTTTTAGCCTGATGTCTGTATTCAAAGTATTTAAGTCTGGGGATCATAACATCAAGATGCTTTGTATCAAGAGTTCACATGCTTAGTATTCTTGAAAAAGAATATTTTTTTATCCATTTCTGTCTTTAATGAGCATCCAAAACAAACAACAGCTAACAATCCAGTAAGAATTGCCACCCAGTGGACTCCTTATAATGAGACGTCTGGACACCAAAACTAAATAATTTGCAGTGTGTAAACATCAATTTCAGGAAAAAATAGTATTTCTTATACATGTGTTGAATAATTTCAATCTATCAATTGATTGGTTTAAATGAAAGCCAGCATAAACAGACGGGCCCATGGACCAAACCTAAGAACCAATGTATTGGACTGTTTGTGAGAATGTTCATATACTTTGCCACCAAGTCCTGATGAGTGATGGGTGCTGCTTGAAGTACAGGTGATAAACTACAGTCCCTAAACTGTTACTTAGGGTGTGCAGGAAAACCTTGCCAGTTAATTAATCGAATGCCGTTGTGCTCATTTGAATCTCTTGTCCTTATCAACTTGTTAAAATTGATTCAGCAACTGCTGAGATACGGCATCTTAAAAATCCTTTTCACTGAATTGTCCTCCAACTCTTAACGCGCCCCTCAAGCTTCAATTGGCCAAGACTTAGGGCCGTTTCACTTTAAAAACACAGGTCCTGCTTAAGCTTTTGAAATCGCCATTGCAAACAGCGTGAATGAGGAGGTGGTTGTAATTTCCGGTAGAAAAGGGCTATCTATCTGTCTGGAAGTCGAGGAGCGGAGCTATTGAGCCCCGTTGTTTTCATCCGAATCCATTGTTGCTTATAGCCAGAGGGGAGAGATGTTATAGAAGCTGAAACAGTGCGGTCCTTCCGACACCAGGGATTTTACGAAAGCAGCTGAGCAAGCTACAGACAACAGAGGAGCTAATGTGCTGTTGTTCGAAATTCAGTTTTTGAATTGAGCTTACAGCTAGTTCGCTAGCTAGCAAGCTAGCTATATGTTGACAGGGGAATCTTTTTTGCCGTTTAGTAGGACAAGCCATTCTAGGGGGGTTTATTTCATGGGGATGTGTTCAAGACAAGAGAGAATACAAAAAGACGTCGACATCGTAATCCAAAGGTGTAAGGCAGAGAAAGACTGCCTGTTTTCTGGTGAGTTTCCGACTTCAGTGTAATAAACTATAATGATGGATTATTAATAACGATAGCTACCAATTAGAATATAGTGATAGCTGTACATGACATTGTTGTATTTGGATACATAGTTGCGCTTGAACATATGCACATATCTGGCCACGCTACTGCTAGCCAGATATATATTAATGAACATTTTACCTGGCAAGCTAGCTATTCAGTCAGCGATCCCTGCTTGCCTTTTCACATTGTATCTGAGCATTAGCTCCTCCGTTCACTATTTTAATTAGTTCAAGCTAATCTTACGGGGTTTAACTCATTTAGCTCACCAAGTTTTTGGTGCTATACAGATGAAAGATGAACTGTGAATGAGTTGTATACGATAATTGGCTAGTAAGCTATCTTTCTAAAGGTCTGGGATAGCTATTTATCGCCAACTAAAAATGTTTGGCATGACGTTGTGTTGCTGAATGGTGCTAGTGCAAGCTAGCTAACTTCGCTAGCCACATAAATAAAAAGTGAAACAATCTGTAAACTGGAGTGGTAATGGTACAAACCAGGTCAAAGCCTTTCCCTGCCGGTAGAAATCAAGATGGGTAACTTATGTAATCCTCTCTAAACTGTACATGTTAGCCAACGGCCTTAGTTCAGACTGGTTCCGTAAACTGATATCCTGCTAGCTGGCTAATTGCCGTCAACAATTGTCTAGCGGTAGTATGTCTACTGTCATCCATTGGCATTGTCAATGGAAATCCCAGATGATGTTGCCATGGCAACGGTACTTGTTGAAAAGGGACTTTTCCTGCCGTGCGGTCAAGGTGTTTTCACCCGTTGTGCAGCTAGTAAGCAAACTTTACCATTTCCACCTTTATAATTTAGACCTCACCTTGGGGTTAGCTAATGATTACTGCCTGACTGATCTTTCTTCATGTTGCAGATTTCCGGTACACAGACTCCACGTTCACATTTACATATGCGAGGGGATCTAAAAGGTAAGTTTCTTGCAAACGTAGCTGTGTAACCCTCACATCGGATTTGTTTGATGTCATGGCTGCTTTTGTATCAAGAGAATATGCCAAATAAAGTTATTTGAAAAAATTAATGGATCTGTCAGACCATGGCGAATTTTAACAGGGCGTTGCTTGATGGCGTTAACATGCATTGAAAAGACAGCCACTAATGCAAATCAAAAAAAGAGTTGTCCAGTTCAGTCTGGGTGTTTTCATCTCATAGGGGGAACAATCCAAGCAAACGTTGCACCCTCAGAACGAGTTAAAAGGTGTGGCATGCATTGTGGAATTTAGGTGCTTTCCATATTTCTTTAAAAGAGTTGCACTCATGTGTAGGTGCTTGTCTGTGTTTGCTTTTAGAGTACATGGTGTGCCACACCTGTCCAATTTGCCCTGTAGTATTTTTTGAAGATTAATTCCTAATTACAGATTGTTTATTTTTGTTTTATTGAAAATATATTAGGACATGGTATTTAAATGATGTTGTCAAAAAGTGATGCATGATCTGTCAAATTGAAGAAATAATGATAATAGTAATATTCAGGCAGTTCAGCAAAGAGTAAGGAATGTATTTTAGTATACCCCAGTACAGTCCAAATATAGGAGAGGTGTGTTACATGTTCTGTAAATAACATGACAGCCAGTCACAGACAGCCGTGTCATTCTGAGTGCCAAAATGGGAAATGATGGTGATCCACTGGGTTCATAGGCACCTATGAAACCTTCTTAAGAGATGACAGGTGTTAAGTTTTCATTGAAGTGGGAATACCCCTCCACAAAGTTTTGACACTGCAGTTTGCCTTTTTGGTCTGCATAGAGTAACCCATTATTGGGTACAGTGGCTGTTGTGCATTGCTGTGATTCAGTGGTTAACCTGAGAGGTGTGGTTCCTGTAGTTCCTAGTTTTTAAGCTCTGGAAAGGTCACTAAACTGTTATTTCACATATTTTGAAAATATGAATAAAATATTTTAGTGACTGTTGATTCTGACAATGGAAGTAAGCAAAATGAAGTAATAGAAAGAGGAATGGAAGTAACTATGCTCATCCAGTTTAGCTATTTGTCTCTTGATTCTCACTCAAACTCAATACAGTAATTGACTTTAAAAAGTGTTCTTTCAAGAAAACTTGATGAGTCTAATGAGTGTGCTTTATTTCCTGATATGCAGAGCTTCTTTATTCTTTATCATGAGCAAAAAAATGTCATGTGATTTTGTGTAAATGTTGCTTAATGTAAAAATTAATAATGTAAAAAAGAAAGAAACACACTTTGTACTATGTACATAATCTGAATTATGAGTCTTGGTGTGCTGACGAGTGATTCTAATGCTAAAATGGAAGAACAATGGTAAATGTTAAAAGGCACAGCAATATTTTCAGGAGTAAAATTTGGTGCCCTCTGGTCTATTATGCATCCCTGATTAAGCAAAGAGGAATCCTTCTTGGATCAGGATAGAGTTTGGTTGGCATCAGATTCACCAGTGCCAGATGGCTGTGAGATGGATTCCTTAGATGGCAGATGTCCAGTCACCAAGCGGTCCTGAAAAAACGGCTAATTGATATTTTGATGTTATTTGATGTTTTTATGTGTTCTTCTCTCACCCATTTGATAATTTTTTTTATGAATATATTTCTTTAGCTAAAAAAACCTGGATATTCAAATTCCCTCACCATTATTCTGCAGTGTTCTATTGGTGGGAATGAAAGCCAGCTCTAAGAATTGTCTCAGGTTTTAACAGCATCAAAAAAATTATTTTCAGCAGAGTCAATAAATCAATGAGATGCAATAAGGCAACAGACCAGCATACACACAGGGTATGAATTAAACAATATAGCAAAGTAGTTTGAGTTAAACAATGTAGCACAGAGCTGTGGCAGACCAATGCATGGTTTAAGACTTCAAACATTCAGGCAGGGACCATTCCACTGGTGCTATACAAACTAAATCAATGGATTGACCCGACCCACCTGTGAGATCCCTGAAGTATTTGGGTACACACTAGTCAGCATGTGTTCTTATAGAAAACCGTAGTAAATCATCAGATTGCCATCTGAATCATTGAACAGTGTGAATTTGTCTTGTCCATAATTATAGGCATGTATGGTTTGTGATGGTTTGTGGTTCAAGGCACCTGAGTGATGACTGTCCTAGATTAATATCACATTCTGTAATTTAGCCTGTGACAGCCACACTGTTTGCATTCTTCTCCTTGCACTGTCCAGTTATTTAGCCTCTGCTTACCTTAACACGTGAACTCCTTACCCTTGCAGGCAGTAATGTCCATATCACATTGTAGGAGGGACTTGTGAAATGTGTTGAATGTTACTCAGTTTAATGGCAAGTGAGAAGTGTCCTCAATTACAAATATGGTGTTGACACTGTACATGTATCATTCTGTGACTTTTTGTTGATGAAACAAAACCACGTCTGAGCAGGGGGCAAACCAAGCAGCTGCTTGTGAACCACTGAACCAGTGTCAGGAAATTGGCAACCAGGAAATGTCAGTTTGTAAAACACAAAAATCGTTGTAAGCTTCCACATATGTAGGTCAAGCACTTCTTCAGGTTCAGGTTTGTATGAAAATGTACTTAATCGTTAAGTACTTGATAGCTCTAGATGTCTAAATGTATATTCGTACGTAAAGACAAGAACATGATTTCAGGTGTCATAATATTTATTATAGGTTCATCTTTCTTTTTTCACTTTTTAAAAGTTACTGAATCATATAAATCTTGTTGACAAATGGAGGCAGGAGTGGTGACATCACAGCAGAATAGCCTTGGCCTTGATTCAGTCAACAAATTTTGTCCTTTTCTTTCACTCAACAGCAAAACAAATAGCCATGACTGTGAAAAAAGGATCTGCATGCATCCCTAAATTCATATTAAGGACAAATGTTGATTGAGGCCTGGCCTGTATCCACTTTTTATTTACTTGATAAAATGCCGAGACAGAAGTGATTGTATTTTCCAGGTTCTCTCTGCACATAGGTTCAGACACATTCCAGATCTGTCCAATTTCTGGAGTGAATTGGGAACATAAAATCATTAATAATATGATTTCACAAAATAATTATGATATTTCTGTTTAATATAATCTGGCAATATTTATACATAGTTTTACAACCAAGCTAAATAAGTGTTGAGTAGTTGAAAAAGCAGTAATGTACTTTGACAACAGATTTGAGTTATTACAATTTCCCTGAATTTTATAGCTATGGTTTCAACATAAAATCTGAATTTGTCTGCTCTTTTATTGTGATTCATTGAAAAAGTAAATTGCACATTTCTTGATTAAACTGCTTATTGAAATTCAGGGCAGCACTAAACTACAGCATAGCACTCTTAATATTTCACTATATTCTGTCACTGCTTGATACACAGGCCATTTTAATACATGCAGTACTTTGATAAACATGAAATTCACTTCAAACAGAAGCTGTCTATTACATGTTGGGGAAAATGTTGTACAGGATTGTGCATGCATTTTATAAATATGGATTTTAATGCTTTATTTTGTGAGAAGGAACCCTTTAATTGCAGAAGTTAGAGTTTTTTTTTTAGGATGCCCATAGCATGCAGTCATTGGTGCAAGTTCTGTTTTTGTCAAGTCAGGTGAATCAGAGTCAAATGCAATGATGCAGCTTTGTCAAGCTGCGTATTTCCCTTGTCTCCACCCTGTGTCTGCTTAATCAGTCTTGCTCAGTAGAGCATGGCCTCTCCACACTTTCCCATATTCACACAGAGGTTCAGTATTCTGTGACTGTACCTTGATGTGCATGACATGAATTGCAATTTTTCAAAAAGGAAAGTGAGTGATGAGCAAGATGTTCTGCACTGAAATGTTTTTAATCATTAAGGTAATGCAAACATTATTTTGGAATGTATATATTTTTTTTCAGGATTACTGTACAGATAGTATTTCTCAGAATTCTTCACAAAGGTTTTCCTTTGTGATCGGAAGATTCTCTATTTAAATGTATTCAGTGTGGAATGCTGTAGGGGAAGCTGAAGCTTCACTGCATGCTTAAATTTAAGGGAACAGTGTTGGCTACATGGGAGATGGTTTGACATATGGTGTGTGGTTGGTTTCCTGCCGGTAGCTACAGTTGGATTCCTTTTATTGTTTGGAAGGAGTATAATTAGAGAAAATCAGGCAGATGCTCTCATTAGCCTTCACTGCTACATATTTGTCTGAGCATTTTGACACAGCAGCATAGAAAGCTTCAAAATAAAAGTACAGCTCTGTTGCAGTATAGAGGTGCTGTAGAAGTGATGAATGTTGTTTACCTTATAGTCTGAGCTGTTGAAACCTTCACAGTCCGAAAGGGGAAGCAGAAGTTAGCAGTAATGCCCCAATGTAATTCGGAGCCTGGTCACTTTGGATAAAAAAATCTAAAAACTTTTACAGAGCAGGTCATGGTTTCCTAACCAAAGCATAACCACTATAAACAATTTCTAATATGAAATGAAGGCTATGATTTGTGGTAGGTTTGGTGTATTAAATGCATTTTTGACTTACAATATTCTCCACTAACGATGGGTTTATTGGAACGTAACCCCAGTATAAGTCGGGGACCATCTGTGTATATGTACACTTTTTTAAACTTACAATTTTTGCAGACAAATTGGAAGAGATTAAAGTACAGGAAACACAGAACACAGAGCTTTGATCCTAATTCAAAAAAGCTTATGTTCAAACTGAACCCAGATCATCCCAGCGCCAGCAACCCAGCAGTTTGTTGATTACTGGCCATAGCGTTGTCCAGGGAGGGAGGGAAACAGTTGGCATGAATTTTTGCTTCTCTAAATTGTTCAGTTTCCCACGCAAGAATATCCCTACAAGGACACATTGAAGAAAGGAAATGGCTGTTTTGTAACTTTTGAGCCAAAGGGGCTGTTCAGGGGTAAAATGTATGAATCCTGTGTTTATGCCTACAGAGTTCCATGTTATCTGCTTAACAGCAAAAATATATGACCATAGACCATATATATTTCCTCAAATCAGAACCTCACATGGCACTCATGTTAATGCTCAGGCAGATTCTGTGTCATTAAAAATATTTATCCGGGCATTGTTTTACATAAACACTAGCAGTGTATTTTACTTTGACAGTCTGTGCACACTTTTCAGAATTTCCACATATTGTTGCAATAATATGTGTGTTTCGTCCTCGGCAGCCATTGATCTAAAAGATAGAGCTCAAATCTCTGTGGGGAGTGTTGAAGTAAAGCTTATTTTAGTCAGCTGTGAGCAGTATAATCACCACAGAGACAGTTGTCTAGACAGAAAAGAGAAGATAACTAAAAATACTGGTACTGTGGATGGTCTTCATTTTTAAAATCGTGAAGTTGTGGTCTACAACACCATTACAGAAGTAGGAATATGTAGGAACAAAGAATAAGCTAGTTTATTTGTCAAAATGAAATTTAATTGAGTAGTTGGCTCACTCATTAGGAAACAGCTGTCCTCTGGAAACTAAAAAGACACTGTGTAAACATAGTGATTATTATGATCTATGGAATAAATACATTTTTGCATGTTGTATGTAGTTATGTAAAGCTCAGACTTTGCTCACAGCTAGTTGTAGTGGTTTTATTGTAGTCACAAATCCACATATCAGTTGTCCGGCTGATATGGTAATTGTCCTGCTCTCTTCATAATGACAATGGAAAATGTAGCCTAAGTACATAATTTGGAGCAGGTGTAAATTTTGGAAGAGCCTGTTCTGAAAGTGGTTTCTTGGATTTATTTTTTAATAATGCGAACATGATTTCTAGATAAACTACAGTCATGGACTTGCTAATTCACCAGTCCTGCAGGTGTTAAAATGAACAAAGAGTCCTGTGAATATGTCCATTCCTCCCTTGTGGAACGGATGCTGTAGGTAACTGCTGAGGTTTTTCGGAGAGGTGTAAGAGCAGCCCCCTCCCTGTGGCACCACTGTTTTGGAATGGTCAGGAATTGATTTACTGCTAGTCCCAGGAGAGGAGTCTGGGTGTGTGCTGAGTGTGAAGGGGGAGGGGGGGGTAAGATTGCCAGAGATGAAATCCATTCTGCAGCGATTAAAGGCAGGACACACTATGTTTAGGTGCAGCCAGTTTGTGGAAAGAATACTTAGTAATCTGTGCAGAGAACAATGTGTGATGGTGGGTGTATGTGTGTTTTGTGAGAAAGTGCTGGGCAGCAGCTGATGGGTAACCTGAAATGACATTGAAAGTCCCGTTTTCACTCACACTAATCCTGATGTACAGGTATTAGTAAATGCACGGGGTATATACAATTAAGTAAATTGGGAGTACAAATCAATTTTATGATGTCTTATTTTGGTCAGATTCACAGATAGAAGTAGATTAGCATGAGTTTACTGTGGTCGCACCCAGAGTGCAAAGCTTTGTTTCCGCACAGTATTTCAGTTAATGTGGCACTAAATACTGCTGGCAGATTGAGCTGAATATTAATGCATTAGTGCATTAGAATTTGTTTTATCCATGCTGAAATAGTCCTATTATTGGAAAGATTTCACTATGTAAGCATTTTATTTTGGTATTTTAAATGAATTTCAAAGTTACCAGATATTTTTAGCCTTTGATTTAGGCATGAATATATTTAGGTAAAACTGAGAGGCAGGTTGTGACACAGAACATGAGTTATATTGTTAATTATGTTCCATTATTATAGCTCAACCTTCGGCCTTTATTTATTGAAGATTATAGTTTGGCCAATTCTGCTCACCTTGTGATGATAAAACACTTCTTGGTCAGATGATGTCATTCACTTCACTGCCGTCCTTTGCACTGAATTAAATGAGCCACTTATCCTGCCAGCCAGTAGATTGATGTACCTCTCTGCTGTGCAAATCAACTGTTGAGGTTTATACCTTTGAGGACTTCCTGAGTGTCTTTCTTTTTCAAACCGAGTTGGAATTGGGCCATATCTACAGCTGTACTAAAAGTGACAAAATGCATACTTTCACAACCCCTCTGAATCTTGCATTACAAAAACACAAACAATGATGTCACTGGATTAGAGTACAACATTTTCTCCAATCTGTGATCTGGGCATATTGGTATTTTGTTTTTCTTTATTTTTATTAATTTCATCATTGAAATACAGTAAGTCTAACCACAGTAATACATTTGTAATAAATCAACAAAGTATTATAAAACAAGATAAAATCTGTGTGGCCTGATCCTTTTGTTAAAGCTATTTGCCAAGAGAAGCATGTCAGTTTCCCTGAACTGTGAACACACAGTATTGTTGGTGTACATGCATAGTGGTTCTTGTTTGAGCTTGGTTTAGCTGATTGAAGACCCTGTTGTTGGTTTGATATCTGATTAATGGGTAATGGCTAGAAACCGAGAGCAGCCTATAATGTAATATACAGAATATTTAAACAAGTATTTTTCATGATTAAATATTTCCTTGCATGAGTGCAACAGGTCTAAGACTAATTTAATGCAGTTCCAGGATCCATATGTATGAGTCAGACATTCGAAGCATTGAATCAAATTGCCCACTCTTTGGAGTGACATTGTACAGAAAGTTTTATGCATGCCCAGTGGCTTTACTATTAACCTGTGGTCAGTTTTTTTTTTTTTTTTTTTTGCTTGAGCAAAGAATTTTGTTAGCCTGTTATTGGTGATGTCTTACCTGTTTTCTCCATTAGTTCCTTCCTTTCTTCACAGTCCCATTGATTGTGTGGATGCTGAAATCTGTGGGATTTTAACATTGAATATATGGATCTTCAATGAGCGGTAAATTCAGTGACTGTAGTCCATCATCTCGGGTATTAAGTGAAAACATTCTGGGCTGCAATTTCACCTGGAATTTGACTTTCTTGCCTTAAAAGATAACTAAATCAACATGGATGCGTCATGTCAATATGAGAAAGATAACTGATTTTATGAGGCGGTATTTACTCCTAAATCAGATGCACCTGATATAACAAGGACCATATTTTGGGTGTTTGTTAATTTAATTTCTCACTTAATTACAACGTGGTGTTTATTTCTGGTTGCTCTTAAAGGAAGGACTATTTTGACTGTATTATTTGTCCTCGATACTGTGCAGCTCAAACTCCAGTAGTCACCTTCAGAATACTAAAAAAATCTTGCTGCCAAAATAGTAATTCCTAGTCCCTTATCTTGGCCATCTACTTCAAAGGTGTGAGGATGCACACATCCACCTGGTTTGATGGCACTCTGCAGCTCACATGATTGACACCTTCTGTAAACTGACAAGTCGTTTGCATCAGACTGATGCCTCTTGAGATAAAACAGTATTAATATAAATAGAACAGGAATCATATGATGAAGGCAGTGTAGGCAAACTGTGTCTCTGTCAGTCCATGTTAAGTTTAAAGCTGAGGATGTCATATATAATAAACCGTTTCCTAAGAAGTATCAATATTATATGTGTAGAGATGGGGATTTTTTTTTTTTTAGTATTTAGTGTATTTAGTAGAAATTAGGCTACTCTCCTCTTAAATATTCCGAGAGTGTACTGTAATCTCACACAATGTCAAAGCCAGAGCTTGCTGTGAATCAGAATTAATGTGATAAAGGAAAAATTGTGCAGCATGTCCACACAACTACATGATTTGACTTTCTGTTGAAGCTTTTTATTCTGTTCTGGTCTTAATTTTTCCAAATTCAAAGCCAGTAATATTTCAGGATGATCTCTAATGTACAAATATATGGCCAACCACACTACAAAAAGGTACCTGAACTTTCATCATGTGAGAGCAGTTGAACTTACAAGAGCAAGGAAATGAGAGTGAATTTACAGTTATATTGAAAACCCAGCCTATTAGCAAATACCCTACAGTTAAGAAGCATTCGGTGTAAATCTGATCATTGTAAAGTTGTGTGCTGCTTGCCACCAGGCAGCGGGATGGATGTCCTGCAGGAAAAGACCTGGGGATTGTAGAGCAGAAAAAGATCTGGCCTGGGTTTGCTGCACTGCTACCCTGCTGTTGAGACAAATGTGAGAAAGAGAAGGGGCTGATGGGTGCCAGAAATTGCAACATGGTAGATTGAACAGCATATTGTCAGCAGTGTGGTAAATGCCTGCACTTTAAATGCTTGCTGCTTCTTTGGAAAGTATTTGCTTCATTTCAGTTAATCAACACTAATAACACAAGTTATTACCCCAAACTGTCACTTCAACAGAGGTCTGAGCCCTTTGAGAATTCTGTAATGAAAACAATCAAGTCAAATCACCCATTAAGCCTACAATGACCTTTTTCATTAAGAATACGAGCTGAATATTCAAGAATGAATTTGTTCTACATAAGGTCAAGAAGGCTAATTGAAGACATGGGTACAAAAAGTGCTTAAGTCATTATACACACTTTTGAAATATTGAGGCTTAAATTTGTGTATATGGACTACAAATCACATTTTTAAAAAATAAAACCGATTTTATGGCCATCTGGGAATCTCAGACTTGATTTATGAGGTGTAGGCTTATGCCATTCTTGAATTAAATTTGGATTTAAGGACTTTTTCCTCTTAAGAAGATTGATTTCCATACTTAAAGAACCACAAGGTTAACATGTACAGTCATACTTGAGCAGGTGTTTACAAAAAGGTTGTAACTGTTATCCGAGGGGTAAAAGCATTTGTATACTAAATGGGAAATGATAACTAGGCTGTCTATGGTACGTCCAGGCATTTAGAGTACGTGTAAAAATGACCATCACTTTCCAGTGTTTTCGTTTGCTGGTGGTTTTTTTTTTTTTTTTTTTGTTAAAGGTTTTTCACTGATTTTTTTTTTTTTTTTTTTTTTTTTTTTTAAACTTTCTGTCAATTGTGAAATATTATGAAGGCCTTTGATTGGGTTTTGTTTTAGTTTTCCAGACTTTTTTTATAATTACATCTCTTACTTGCCAAAGTTCTCAACTTCTTCAAAGCAACTACTTTGGTGAAAAGTATGTGAAACAATCTCCCATTGTAATGGTATTGCTTTGACATGTTTGATTTGGATGTGTAATTTGTACATTGAGCTGAAGGTTTTGTGTATTCTCGTTTCTGTCTTTATCATAGCACAGGAATTCATTTTTACAGCTCACTTATTGCCTTTGGATTAACATGTCCCTAACATTGACGGCTTCCAGCTATTTTAGGATCACAATGATATGCTGTACTAATATTCACTCCTATTTTCTTTCTGTAGGGTTTCATATTCTGTGCACGTCTCTGAAGATTACCCAGGTAGTTAGTCATGTTCACTTTATTTCTACATTTAACAGCAGTTCATATGTTATTAACACATTGAAGATATTTGAGTAGCAAAATAAGATGTATATTAATTTATTTAATTTCTCAGCTGAGTTCAACATATCATGTTCTTGCCACACCAAATGTGGTTGCTCAGACCCTTGGGGGAGAGTTAATGAAAATGGTTGAAGTGGGGTGGCCTAAAAGGGTTGAAAGCAAATGGAAGGCTAACCTGTAGTTTGATGTCCAAAACCCAGAGTATATGTCATAAATCTAGCTTCTTTTTGGAATCTGAGCATTAAATATCCTGCCACCCTCAGTTCAGGTTTTGCTCAATATAGAGCACTCTATTATCATCCATATCTTCTAGTCTCAGTAAAGCAATGTTCAGATAAGGAAGTAAAGTTTGCAGTGAAACTTATTTCAGAAAGTTTGTTGCCTCCTGCTTTCAAGGACTTCTGGGACTGAATCAATTTCTGATGTCTGCCAAACCGTATTGCATGCTTAACATTAAAAGGCAAAATCACTATGCAATCCATGATCCTCCAAGATCTTGCCCGTTTAGCTCTCTGCGATTTGGAATACTGAGTACATTTATGATGTCTGTCAAGCTGTGTCTGTCAAGAATGATGTTAAAAGCATAAATAAGAGAATTAAAGGAGCTGCCAGCAAGCAGGATGTATTCCAATCTTTTGTATTTCAATCATGGTAAACACCTCTTGCCAGCTTACACTGACATTGAAAATTAATCTCCTATCTCTGAAAAGTTGTCCTGCCATCTTAAAGTTAATAGTCAAGGAATCAATATGGAAAAATATTAAGATTGTTTTTTGTTCAACAATCAAACTCTGAAAATGTTTATTTTCTTTTTGCTTTTCAGATAATACATATGTGTCTAATTCAGAAAACAATGACGATGTTTTAGTTACAAGAGATCCTATTCCTGTCATTTTCCACAGAATAGCAACAGGTAAGTAAACCATCTCAGTGAACAATAAAATTACTGTACTGTACTGTACTGTTCTTTTCAAATGAGATTTTCCTTCAAATCTTACTCAAACCTAATTTTGTTTGTTTTGCATCAACTACCTAAATGTGTGGAAAAAGTAAGACAATATAGTCTGGCTCTGACGAGTTTTAAAAGTAACTGAGGACATGATAAATTCTATACCTGTATATTCTCACTCCATTTTTTCCTTCCCTCATTGCTCTATCCAATTATTTTCATCAGAAATCAGACTTAACAGTGATGCCACAAGCTGCCTGCCCTTCAAATCAAAACTTCACATCGACAAAAATCAGGTATTGCATTTGGAACATTTTTTATTTCAGAGACACTAAAATTCCCATTATGTAATCTCTGAACTGTACATGTTTATTTTTGAAATATACATATAATCACATTATGGCATAATTAGTGTTGTTGCTCTCACAATGTGAAACATCAGCAGCTACATTTCCATTCAAATTAGCTCAAAATATTTGACAACTTTCCTCCTAGAATCAAGCGTTGTGCACTTCAAAATGAAATATAGTACGCTTATAAAAAGTCATTTCTGCCAAGTAAACATTTTGGAAAATATGCAATAACTGGTGATGGAGATATTCTAATTGAACTTTCTATGTATGCAGCATAAGGTTTGTATGTAAATTGATGAACTACTCAGCAACATATACAAGCCACTGACACACCAATTTATCAAGTGTATGAACAAACTGAGCTTTCAGCCCGTAGACCTTCATCACGGGTTTTCAAATTGATAGTTTGTAAATCTCCGACAAAGGTCTACGGACTGAAATCTCGGCTTGTTGTTACACTGAATAAACTGGCAAGAAATCTTATATGGCAAGTTTTCATAGTGCCTATTTTTCTATTGCCTCTGAAGTCATAGTCTTTTGTATTTGTGAATCTTTTTTTCATTAAGGGATGCATTGTAAATTGCTGCTACTACTCACTTTGGCTGAGGGGGGTTTTGCCTAATTACTGTCTTGCATGTTTCAGTTCCATAGTGCCATAGAGGAGGATTCAGAAGGTGACAATGATTCTGAGGAATTCTACTATGGAGGTCAGGTGAGTGGCTGGGTCAGGTAATATCCCTTATTTTATAGAGCTGTGCCAAACTGGAGGGACATTTTTGTTTGCAATGAACAAGGAACCACAAATGTCTATAGGCCTTGCAGTGTTAAATCATTTAAAGTAATAAATGCATGCTGGGGGAAAGCGGTGTGTAATGTTGACAGCCATTAATTATGAAGTCTACAAATCTCACATCCACTCTTTTGGTGCTCTGGAGTGGAGTTGTTAAGGGCTGAAGGAATCATAAATTTCATAACCAATACCCTGGATCTCTTCTTTACCACATTTAGAAATACAATAGATTCATTTTGCTTTTCTGAAGCCTTTATTGTGTCTATTTCAGACCCCACTCCCATCAAGTCAGTTGTACAAAGTAATCATTTGATTTGCATGATCTATAATATCAGAATGAATGGGTACATATTGTCATTGATAGACTGTCTTCAAATAATCACATTGATTTTGGAACTTTTGTCTTGAAATCAGAAAGTTTAATTCTTCAGATTTATAGTTTATAAAGTAGGGATTCATATGTCTTCACACAGATGCAATGAGCTGTGCTGTAGTTGTCAGTATTGAATGAAACTAATGCTAAGCTCTTACTAAATATGGTAGACTGATTTAGATACTCGGACACATACAAATAGACATTTGTGAGTGTGTTGACTTGGCTTTTTATATTGAAAATGTTTTTGTTGAGAAGTAGACATAACGACAAATAATGCAGCAATCAGTGTCCTTCAGATATATCAATGCTATGTCCTAATTTGGCAACTTATGTAAGCAATGAGTATTTCATTGAATGTGCATACATTATACAACGTGAAATAGTGCCTGCATGTGTTGGAGAATGATGTGAAATGTGTTTATTTCTGCAGTGCTATTTGAGTTTTGTCCTCTCTGAATCACTGTCGACTGCCTCTTCTCTGGGGCCTGTCAAATACCGATAAAGTTTTCTTACTTTTGAAGCAATATTAAAAGCATGCCTTTGTAGAAAACTAGTCCATTGTATGAGTGCCTCTTTGGCTGCCTGTGTGCTTCCAAAATGTTCTCGTCTCTTTAACGGAAAGGGTGTTTTAAGGCAGTGGAAGTAGAAACAGCAGCAGAAAAATAAAATGGTTTAAGGAATTTTACAAGCTGTAGGAAATGGTCCAACAACAGAGGGAGTCGACCTACAAGAGACATAAAAATTCTTTGCGTAAAATCTCTACCTAAGCATTGAGGCTTTTGATTTCATGGTAAATTACTCAAAAGTTTGAGTGTAGGAAGGTGCTTGGAGGAGAAAAAGTGTAATAAAACAGATTTAAAATGTCTCTCAGCTCAGGATACTGCATGTTCATTTGTCACTGTCATTGTAGCCTGGGTTTTCCATTATCAAAATTAATACCTACTAAACAGCACTGTCTTCAATGCCTGGCATGACAGTGTCTTAGGAGAATGACAAGAAATGAATTAATAATGAGAGGAAGGAGGATGTCCTTATTTTTTTACATAAAACAGCAGGATCCCTGTCTGATCTAAGATAATACGTTTTTAGTTCTGATCAGTAAGGTACTCTGCAAACCATCACACTATAGTTTTATTTACTTGCGTGTGGGAGAGGAAAATGTGAACAAATATATAATACCACTGAGGTTCCTGTTATCATACATGTCAAAGTTTCATGTCATGTGCATGTGTCATATTGTAAATCTTTGCACAGCTCTTATACACACAAACCCATTTTCTGTCCAATTTATTGATTGTGCCGCACAGGTGACTGCTGTGTCACCCACAGTAGTAAGAGGAGCACTGCATCTGAAGTGTGTGTGCTATTCTGATACAGCAAGCCAGTGGCTGCTTACCACTCTACTGGCAACACAGTACTACTGGAGAGACTTTTACAATTTATGAAAAGCCTATTGTTGGCTAATGATGCAGCCCAGGTTTCATCCTGCACGATCATTTATATGGCTCCTTTGCTCATGGAAAATGTCTTTTCCAAATCAGTCAATTGTAAGTTAATGTCATTGTAATGGGTAGTAAGAATGAATGTGTGTTAAAAAGTGATGCATACATTTTACTTGTAGCTTTGAATTGTCGTATGGTAAAGTGAGATTAAGGATTTATGTTTCAGCTGGGCAATGTCTTTCTCTTCTTTGACAGACTGTATGGAATATAGTAGTTTATGAAGCATTGAACCGTATTTATTCACTCTGTCTGAAGGCTTGAGTTCTGGGAAATCTTTGCCAAGATATGGATACACACTTACCAATATCTTTCTGATTCAAATGGACATCCCTTCTCACTCGTCATAGCCTCTGCTTATTTTACAGTAGATTTCATGCAACTTTTCCATAAGAGTCTTTGATTTTCCTCTTTGTTGTATGTACACATGAAGCTGTGAACTCACCATCCTGCTCAGAACAGCTCATTTAAAATTGACCTCAGTTGCAAATCTGAAAGATTATATTAGAGTTTCACTGTATTAAGATTTATTTCATAACATGTTTAATTTAAAAGAAATACTAAACATCGAAATTTCATACCAGTGGATGGATAGATAGCTGCTGTCTGTGCTTTATATACTTTGGTCATTGAAACTGTAAAGTTCATGTTGAAGTTTGATTTTGATCCTTAGTGGAAAAGAACTAGACAACTTGGTGCAGTTTGATTGCAATTATAATGATACTTGCTTTAATGGCAGGCAGCAGTTCTTTGGAACCGGTCTTACATTTCTTTCCCTGACTATTTTCTAAATGATTACAGGACAATTATATGCCCACAAAGCTGTCAAATGAACTTTCTTTCCTCTCGATTTATGTTTGTTTTTATGACAATGGCAAGGATAAAAAATACTCAGTCCTCAAAGGCCATTCAAATATGCCATCTTCCTGTCTGTATTAAAAAATTCTGAATGTGGAAAAGCATTTAGGCTGGCTAAATTTGGACAGGAATACTAATTAGTCCTTTTCCAGATCTCTTTGGAGCCTGCAGCAAACAAATCCAACTTCTTTATCCTGGTTTTAAAAAACATTCTTTTTCATTTTTTGATCATAATCATGTAATCATAATAGTGACTTGTATGACTGTAATAATTGTGTCTGAATTGTTTCTGTGGGTAAAGAAATGGTGTGAAATCCAGTTTAGAATGGCACTTGAACCAGGTTTCCTTTTACAGGTGAACTATGATGGAGAACTTCACAAACACCCACAGCTGGAGGCTGACCTGGCTGCAGTGCGGGAATTATATGGACCCCACGCAGTGTCTCTCAGGTAAAATGAAGAACTACCTGTTAGCTTAGTCTGTATGTACAGTGATGTGGGCAGATACCATGGTGCTTGTGCTGTTGTTTCTTTCTTAAATGTCTTAATTTGCAGATGGAGGGTTTGGTTCAGTATCACTCAGTGTAAATGCAGCTGCTGCAGTTAGTGCCTGTTGAAAATCACAAACATCGGCCAGATTATTACAGTAGGACACACTGTGACGGTATAACTGACAAAGGAAGTGATAAAGCCTTACAATGAGTTAGGGTAGTGACAGAATCTATGTGGAAGATTATTCCATTACAAATTATCAGTATAACTTAATGTAAAGTGAACCTTTGGTTCATGAACTTTTTTGTATTTTTTACTTTGGAAAACATACTTTGGAGTTTTCCCAGAGTATGTGTACATGGACTAAATCTGTTTAAAGCAGATCTGCCATTGTTTTCATTTCCTAATAAAAGTCAGTATGTCAGAAGCGAGTGAAATATGAGCAGAAAGTTAACTAGCACAGTTCTTAGAAGGGTCGCGCTTGAGGATAGCTCTGCCCAGTCAAGGCCCGTCTTCTACACTCAATTGCTGTTGAAGTGTGACTCACTCACAAAATGACTCACAAACCTCGCTTCCCTCAGTTTTTTTTGAATGCCTTCTTTCAAGCTTTTTCTGTCTATCCATGCATAACTTCAAGAAAAAAAAAAACAGTGTTAGTGCTGTAGAATGAAATCTGTGAAAGGAGGTCCACTGTCCACCAGCTGTACATGTGCTCTTACTCTTAGTCAGAGGGAGAGAGGAGGAGTAAAGGATGGAAAGGGAGAGGGGGGAGTGAGAGGGAAAGAGAGAGACATACAGTACAATGAGAACCTTTTTTCGAACAATAAACCCATTGCAATGCATTATTAATCACAAGGCCGAGTACGGATGCTGCTGCTGGTGTTTGCTGTGGTGCTGTTAAATAGCTCTGTGCCTCCCTGTGGCTCACAGCCATGAGAGATGATATAGAGCCTGATAACCTGCTTTCCCAGGCCCAGCTCCCAGGCCGGTCACCGGCGTGCTCCTCGGCAGTACGTCACAGAGATGGATGGGCCGCCCTCGGGCCCCCTCACGGGCTGACTTAATAACCTCTGTGATAGATGATTTATGGGTAATATCACAGCAGGCCACGTCGTGACCGCGGAAACCCTCCCCCCCCAACCGGGAGTCCACGCAAGGTCATCTTTCACCAATGCGATTACATAAGTGCCAGTCATCGGGCAAAAATGGAAATGGAAGGACTGTTGGCTTCACTACTCTTGGAGTCACTTGAGGGGTGGGAGGTACTTGGTCTCTTGGTCCTTGAGTATGACCAAGCGAATCATCACCTGAAGGCAATTTGACAGGCCTTTGGAATGTTTGACGTTATGAAGTTACTAAGTTAGTACTTCAGTATTGGCAGTAAACCATGAAAGGCTGTGGTATATTGAAAGTCATGGCTAACGTATGCTGTTGGGCACTTGGTAGCATGTTGTGTGTAGCATACTTATTTTTACAGTGTAAGAAAGATGTATTTAACAACGAGATTGATTCATCAAGCCAAATGTGGTTTTTATGCTGATTTGTGCAAATGTTAAATTTTCTTAATGGTTGCTGCACTGTGACTTCTTTTGGGACTTCTATGCAGTTAAACATTTATTGACGAGTCTTTTCTGTCCAGGTTCTTTGTTGTAGCACCGGAGCGATCACTGTCTTTCTTCATGCATCTGCTGGTTTAATGAAAACATTGTGCAATACTGGTATTGCAGTTTGATTATTTTTTTCAAAGGCATTCAAACAGCATCCACAATTGATGTGACATGTAAAATCCATATGGCTTTATAATCTTGCAAGACAAAGGCATGTTATTGGCAAAAAAAACCAGAGGTCAGACGTCTGTGTTACATATTGTAAATCCATGTCTGTCAAATTGCAGAGTTGAATGTTTCAAACTGTATGGTGTGAGTATTTAACTGTGCCTGTGCTGCCTTGGAAATACTGCCCATAACAAGACCAGAAAAAAACTATATGGAACTCTCAAGTCCATATTCCTAATTTTCATCATATTATTTATTATACATTCACATTGGTATGCATACTACATGCAGAGGGCAAAGTTGAGTGGCTATTTAGAAAGCAGGTGCTCTTGGGATGACTGTCTGAATTTACTGCTTGATCATATAGATTTTCAAATGCTCCAGCGTCCTGGTTGTAGATGTGGTGGTGAGCGAGGGATGGAAGCATGTCTATCTGTGTATTATTCTGCTAAGCCAAGAATTGTGAGCATCTGCCTGTTTGTCAAATGTAGCACTAATGTGGCAGGCCCACTCAATGGCTAATGTCATTTGCAGTCTGTTTATCTAAATATTTATATGAATAATATTCATGTGAATATGTGCACATACGTAATATAATGTATGTATATATAAATAATATTTAGGTAAATATGTAAGTGTAATTTTTGCCAACATCCCACTTTTTCCCAGCTGTTCTTTAATATTTTCATTACTGCAGTCAACCTATAACACACAGTATCTTTTTAGTGTTGTTGAACACTTCCATATAGGCCCAATCCCTAATTGTCAAAAAAAGACGTTTGGAATCTGAAAGAATAGGCTGCATCTTTGATGCTTGCTTTTTTATAGATAAGAGGTGGCACTTTTTGTTTAGGTCTTTGTTCTTCTAAGGGAATCGTGTTTACCTGAAGGGTTATTTTCCAGAGTCCAGTAAATTTCAGCCATTAATATTGTCAGTATGGTGTATATGTGCTTTGTGCTCTCATAGTGTGGACTAATTACTATCTGTAATAAATGTGCATGTTACTGGAAAAACTCAGTTTTGGCCTCTTAACTTTGGCCTAATGGCCCCACTCATTGTTATTTCATTCAGACCAACTGGCCTGTGTAGCTGTGACAATATGAGCTCTGGTGCTCTGGCTAACCATAGTGTCTGTCACCTCGACTCCACACAGTCATTTTCTGATAGAGCATCTGGGCACTTTCATTAACTTTTCAGGTCTCTGACTGCTGCAGTCTGAGTAGTGCCCAGTCTTCTGAGGGTGGATTTTGTGGGCCCGGACATGTTGTTTTGTGATGCCCCAAGTTTAATAACTAAGCATTGGTTTATTACCAAGGGAAATTCCAGTTATTTTACATTGACACGCTTGCAAGTGAGACTGGTGGGAATGTAATATCAAACCCTCATATATGAAAAGTCCTCTAATACACTAATGTCAGAAAAGAAACTACAATACAGAAATTGGAAATAGTGTTCGCATTTATTGTTTTAATGTAATCTTAAGAATTAAAATGATTTTATAAAACAGTCATTTGCAATGTTAAATAATGCCAATATTTATTATATTAGACACTGCTTTATATTTGAAGCATGGAGTGAATTATATTACAGTAGAGATATGGCATGAAGGTTTCCATGCATTTACATTTCAAATATTCTTTTTCTAGGGAGTATGGTGCAATTGATGATGTTGACATAGATTTACATATTGATGTCACTTTCCTAGACGTAAGTATGCATTAATTCTAATGTACATATTGTAATGCACAGAACAAAATATAATGGAACAAAACATATTCCCTATGTAATAGATATAGATCTTTGTTGCTCAGCTCGTGCTTTCTATAATCAAAATATGTCCAATCCAGCACTTTATCACCAGAGGACATGTGTCATATAATTGAATTATGGTAATGCTGTGTTTTCAACAGTCGGTTGAAAGGTGTGAATGTTGGTGCATGTCTTCCTCCAGGAGGAAATAGCAGTTGCCTGGGATGTGATCCGGAGAGAGCCAGTGATCATACGGCTGCACTGTTCACTCACGCAGTACCTGAATGGACCAGGTCAGAGCATGGATTCTATACCCTGCTCATTGGACAGGGAGCGATTTACTTTTTTGATTAACCTCATTTTACCATGTCTCAGAAGTCCAAAGCAAGTGGTATAGCAAGCATTTATATGAAACAATACTTTCTGTTAATCTGCAAACACGTTCACAGCATGCTTTGTTTTTACTGCTGCACAAAAGAAAAATTGCTATTAATGTCCCTCTAATTCATTATTTCTATTAATGGTGAAATATATATTTTTCAGAACCAACAGTTGATGTATTCCAAGTGTCAACAAAGGAGAGATTCGGACTTGGACATCAGCTGAAAAAGTACGCCTTGTCTAATGATGTCCTCTCAGAATTTGACAGCCACATTCTTTGTTTTATCTGAGTCTTCCCTTGAATATTTTCTCAGTCAACATTTTTACAACTCATCTTACTTAAAAAAATAATAGCACAGCATATTTTGATCAACGGGCTAGAGCCTACCAATATACATTTAGTTATTAGTATGCTAAAGCTGTAGTATTTCTTGTTCAGATTGTCTCTTTTTTACTTTATCTGTAAAGATGAGAGTGCTTATTTATTGTTTGTTCTTGTCAGGATAATGCAGACTTTCGTCACGCAGCAGTGGAAACATCACTGCATGGAGAAACTGAACTGCCCAGTCAGCAAAAAGCAGACGGATAAGAAGGTGAAATCACCGCTGCACATCTTTTCAACCCTACGCAGGTAAAGATCAGACAGATCTGTCTGTGTTGTCGAATGTGATGGGCGGGTTGTTATGTAAGGGCGGTCACCTGAAAGGTAAACGTAAATCTGTTATATAAGGCTGCACGAGCACAGCATGCCAAAGCAAAGGCTCAGCTCTTCAGATCCTGCGCTTCTGTTTGTTCTGTTTTATATTCCAGTGCTTTCAAACAGGCACGTCACATCAAATAAATAACCCTTTACCCAAAATTTTTATGCAAGTACAGTTACTGCACTAATCTGCTATAGACATTTAAAGATCAGATTAATGTTAGATTAGTAATTCATTAGACCAGTATTCTCAAAACTGATCAATCACAGGGGTCTCTTAGGTGGTTAGGTGGCTAAGAATTGGTCAGAATGTTGCCTGGGGAGGAGGTGTTTTTTTATCATCCGAATACTACTGTCTTCTTTGTGAGATATTAGCTTGCCTGCTTCGTTGGGCAGTTTATGGTCATCATGTGAAGACTGTGCATTCTCTAACATAAAGACTGCACAGCTCAGCTAATGTACCTGCCTGCTAGCCCTTCTGAATACATCCTGAGAACGAAGTTGAATTTGGTTGAAATACTGAAATTCCACAAGTGCATGTCAGTGTTATTTCTTATATCACTCTTGGTGATTTCAGATCTCCCAGTTACCCTCCTCCGGGATGTGGAAAGAGCAAAAAGAAGCTGAAGCCGGAGCAAGATGCTGTGTCCAAGTCCCATAAACTGTTGCGCAGGACTTGCTCCAGCACAGTCAAAGCAGAGGATGGCTGTTCCAACAAATCCCACAAACCCCTGGATCGCTCCGTTCCAGGCGACACGCAGACGGAGCTGTCACACCCGTCCCTGCCCCTCAGACCCCACAAACTCTTGTCCCGGCCCTGCTCAGTGGCGGGGAAGCTGGACGACTGTGCCTCCCTGAAGCCCCACAAGCTCCTGCCCAGGTCGTGCTCCGGGGACCCGCGGTGTGACCACGGCGGTAATGGCAGTGGCAGCGGCCTGAAGCCCCACCGGCTCCTCAGCCGCTCCTGCTCCAGCACCATCCGGACCGAGGAGCTGGACGGGCTCAAGCACCAAAGGCTCCTGAGCAGGTCCTATTCCAGCAGCACCAAGCTGGGCCGGCCGGAACTCCTCAAGGAGCCCGTCTCAGGGCAGGAGAGCAGGCGGCTCTCTCTCACCTCAGGACTCATCGGCATCCTCGCCCCGTCGCTGTCCACACCACCCACGGTGAGTTCTGGACACTTGGGAAGCAGTGAAATGCCATTAAGGATGAAAGGAACATTTTAAATGAATACCACCATTTGGTAAATTAGCATCTGTTAAACTGAAATTGTGTTGCAGAAATGCAATAAAAGTAGCATATTCTGCATTTTTTAAAGTAAGCTTTATGAGAGCAAAAATTGTCATGGAATGGGTTGTCGCATTTTATGAGTGTGGAGGAGCCCTGAGTTATTGTGGACTCAAATCCTGTGATGGAATATCGGGGGATTAATGTTGCGCATATTATATTTAAGGGCTTCTTGACCTCCTAGAGGAACCAGGTCGCTACGATAAGTGCTGTTTGTGGACCAATCTACCTTCTTTACTCAGCAGAAAACTAATGTCCCTTTGCAGTGGTGGAGATGCTGACTATCATTTTTGGAGGAACTGATAGCACATATTCTCATTTTTCATTTAGCCTACAGTGTGGCCAAGTGATGAAGAATCTCTCTCAATTTACAGTACTGCACATGATATGTAGTCATCCTGTCTAAGATCACAACAAAAATGTTGAGGTAATGGCATATGACATACATGGCTATGACATCACAATAATGACATCAATATCTCTCTCTCTCTCTCCCTCTCTCAACAGCCAAATTATGGCGCAAAGTCAATTCCAGTGAGAGATAGAGGATTTCTAGTCCAGGTATGTTCTTTTCAGACTTGCCTTTTCTACAATTACTTCTGTTATTGTTTTTATAATAACCCTACATTGAAATGTATTGGTTTATGCAGACCATGGAGTATGCGGAGCAGAGGATTCCTGTCCTTAATGAGTATTGCGTGGTCTGTGATGAACCTCATGTGTTTCAAATGGGCCGATGCTTAGGGTAAGCAGAATCCCATTCTATTCTATTCTGTATATTGTGCATGTGCTTGATTGATGAGCATAGAAAATGAAATGTCATAATTGATACTCAGCAAGTCTGTACATGTTGAACATATCTTTCATTAGATCAGCTCTGGTGTAAGGTAATATTACAGGTAACATCAAGCCTCATCAAACCAAACAATATACCATATTGAACACATATCTTAGGAGGAATGAAGCATAAAGAATTGTGACACTAGGAAGTGACCCAGATAGCATGTAGGAATTCTTGGAACATGATCCTCAAATGAGGTCCTAGAAGTACAAATGTTTTAAATGCTCCAGTACATACCAAGCTAAAATAATAAATTTTGCTATTTTTCTTAGCAGCACATTTTCAGGACAAACATTAATGTAATAATGTAGGTAAAAGGTTAGTGTTATAATTTTTGTGTTGCAATAAACATTAGTAATGCCTGTTCTTGGACAAGAGCATAAAGCTTTGAACTTGGCAGTGCTGCCACAAATATCCAAAATTATAAATCAAATAGATCTCCTGTAATCAGTTCTTTCTCATTATCATGATATATTACTGTAATTACACAGTACAAAAGTACTGTATATGAAAAAAACATGGGCACTGGAATGAATTGTTGAAATAATAAGTCATAGCTGATATATATATATATATATTCAGAACTTCATTGCAATTCACTTGTCTCTCTCTAAATGTGTATTTTTATCCTTCAAACGTGTCACTATGAAATATGGATAAAGTATTCATTTAAATTTACTTTTTCAGTCAGTTTGAATATTATGAATAATTCAGTTTATACTTCTCAAAATTATCTTTGCGCTCCTTTGTCATCTTATATCAAAAAGTAATTCAGCTGTATTAGATTATGCCCATCACACACATTTTTATCTTTTTGGCACAGCCCAAGTCAAAACTTTGACCTCCCCATTATAATTAGAAATTACACTGCAAGTGCTTCATGCTGTTTTGTACTGATGAGAAGAAAGAGGAGAGATTTTGGCTATTGTTACTCATCACTATAGTGGCATTGTTCAAAGTTCTCCATTAACCTTGGTCCCAATTAAGATGTCTTCAACTATTTTCCTTAAATAATACATGCAGTGACTTGCTGCATTTTTAAATAATTAATGAACTCTGATTGTGTGATTTGATGTGGGGCACTGTACCAGCATATTATTTTAAATGCTGTCTATCCTTGATTTTATTTCTGCAGTATAAAATGAACCGAAGTATAAAAACTACCTATAATTCTCTGTATGCTGGATAATGACTGACCTTGGAGTTTTAAAGAGCACAAATTGGGTTCATTTAAATTCAAATCATTGGCAGATTAAGTCTTATAACACTATGATGAGTGCGTGAGTATGATATTTACTTGCTTTAAAGCCATTAAAATGGTACATAAATAAAAAAAACAAAATATTCATAAACAAAATTAACTCACAAAATATAAACCTTGAAATAGACAACTTTGTTTACTCTCTCTAGCAGGTGGATGGTGGTTTCTACAGCATGTAGAAAGTATAATCATACAGAATCTGTCCTGCAGAGTACTGTGCTGTGTAGCACTCTGTACAGTGCCTCCCAGGCGTATCAATTTCATTGGACATGCTGGTTCTTAATCCTAGTTGCTGCACTTGTGTGAAAACTGACACAATTAAGCTGCCTAGGTAGAAATTAAATTATTCAGAGAATCCTCCTCTAAAGCAGGTTATGTAATCTCCGTCAGTAACAGGTTTAAACTACACTACAGAAAAGCTGATATTTTTTGGTTGCATAAATCTCAGTGGGCCACATTTAAGCTTTTCTTTTAATGACTCTGTCATGTCAGCTAGAGCTTTGTGACATCAGTGTGAGTTCTCTTTAACATAAAGAAGATCTCTTAGAAAATGCTGCCAGCAACATAACCTGTAAGGTTTTGTCCAGGAGGGTCCAGTCATGTGGACAGAGACTTCTGCTCTAGCCCAGTAATTAACCACCTGCAAGTGCTCATAAACTAATTATGGTCTCAAATGATGACCATAATTTAGTGAATCCGGTGTTTTAGTGCTGAGATGAAGGAAAAGCCTATGTGCACGCTGACCTTTTTTGGATAAGACTGAACACCCATGGGGTATTTATATCAATCCATACACAACTGGGTCTAGTATATCTAATGATAATAAAGTTTTATTCTCAACAAACTATCATAATTTTGAGAGACGACAGGTAGTTAAGTCTATGCAGTGTTGCATTTTATCAACTCCTTTATCAATAGACATAAAATACAGCTCATGCAATGACCGTAAATACATTTGAATGGGAAGTTGTATTGGCTTTGATCTCAAGGGCAGTGACTCTTTTCCAAAAAGCCCTTTGTAAAAGGACAACATTCCGGCATACACAAGAAACACTGTAAACTGTTATGACATTGCAGTCACACATGCCACCCTGAATGTCACAATGCTTGCCTCTGTACTGTGGGGTCATTTTGGGTTACATCAGGTTTCTTTGACCATAATGTAAAACTATATATTTCCTGGCATATGCATTTTTGTTTCATGTGTTCATTTAATACATTTTGTTGTGGCACTGTTACTGTATTCGTCCTTTCAGCCCACAGTTTGTGAACGGGAGCTGTGTGTGTTTGCCTTCCAAACTCTGGGGGTCATGAATGAAGCAGCAGATGAAATTGCCACAGGAGCTCAGGTATAACCGTCTCCACAAAGCATACTTCATTTCATATATTTATCTTGAATGAAGTTGGTTATTAAAGCAGTAATGGAATCCTTTTCATGATGCTTTTCACAACAAACTGCTGTAGAAGAGATGAATAGATGAGTAAAACTTCAATTTAAAATATGTATTTTATACCAATATTCAGTCAGCACCTGTCCTGAACCATGACTTACTCTTTTCCCATTTTTCCCAACACCTAAAAAGCTACAATAAGTGTAAATGTGGCCTTAACTGTTAAGAACGATTATTTGTGCAGTCAGAATGGTGACTCCTGACTCTTGGCTAATTTTCTGATTCCAAGGTTGTGGACTTGCTGGTATCCATGTGCCGGTCTGCACTGGAGTCTCCAAGGAAAGTTGTCATTTTTGAACCATATCCTTCAGTAGTTGACCCAAACGACTCTCAAGCACTAGCCTTTAACCCACGGGTATGTTTGCTTATTTCCTTGTGCTGCAAAACTGTGGGCTATCTATGCTTTTACCGCTGACCACATTGTGGGAGAATGTGATTTAAAAAAATGTGAAAAAATAAATGTGATTTAAAATGTGTTTCTATGTAATTGATCATGTCTCATTCATTTTAGAAAAAGGACTATGATCGGGTCATGAGAGCCCTTGATAGCCTTACATCAATCAGAGAAATGACCCAGGTCAGTCTGTCATTTACTTCTCATTCATTGATATAAACCCTACATGTGTACATTGATATTATGATCATGAAATTTGATCAGCTGGCTACATTAGTGAATGTTACTGTTCTAGTGTACTGTGGACATTGCCTGTCTTTCAATTTTAAGAAATTACCAAAATATCTTTATTGTCAACATGCCTGAAAATATCAGGATTTGTCAGGCCACATTTCCCACCCCTAGATAAAAGCTTTGCCAGTACAAGTCAAGCCTGCTTGATACAAACAAATCATGTTTGTATTGAGCAGGCTACACAGATTTTCCAAACGTATCATACTTTCCCATGGTGACAAATCTGAATCCAACGCTCTGATCAAAAACTGTCCACCATGCAAAATCCCCAATGATCTGAAAGAAGATCCAATCATGTAAAATGTAAGAGTCACATATGGCCTATATTTCACTGTCAGCTATGCACCTCATTATAGAGGCTGTCAAAATGGAACGAGGATGTACATAGTGTTTTCAGGTGTTCCTGAAAGTCTACAGAAATTTAAAGGAATGCTGAAGACTAAAGCAATATTGAGTAATCATCTTCCGTTGCTGTCATTCTGTCAATGTATGTACTGGTATAGTTTTTCAGTTAGTAAACTTTCCACCAAAAACTGTGTGACTTATGAATCATTAATCATCAATACCATCTTAGAGCGGGCATGAGCTCAGTTTTTTCCGTTTTCACATGGAATCACCCCATGTGAGGTTCCAGATGTCAACAAAGAGTACGGGCTTTGTGCCCAATGCAATTTCACAATGGAATGCTCAGAGGATAGCCACACCATCCCCTGCCTAAGCCTCTTAAAATAGGATCATCACATGGCCCAAAGCTATTTCATTTGATAAAATGCTTTTTCATTAATGTTAGTAAAACACAGGCAGCTTTTGAATGTTGCTAATACAGTGTTAGAGCAATGGAAGGAACAAATGTGTGTAACCCCATGACTTTAGAGTTGGCAAAGTTTCAGCTGAACAGGATACTTTAATTAAACTGCCCAAAACAATATTTTCCATCATCTTATTAACAGTTAATTCATACAATACATCACTGGTTTTTGCTTCCTTCGGAAGGGTCATTGAAGCAGCAGGAAAAATTCTTATTTTGACTGGTGCTAAACTTGTTTTTAATGTAATATAATTGCTTTTTGCCTTTGGCATCAGAATTGAATATTCATAATCTGACCGTGGTTAAATGAATTATATCAAACAAAGTATGCAGCAGTCTCTGGGAACTGCCAGCCTCTAAAAAGAGCATGTTGCGTTTAGTTGTGGAAGCAAATAAATGACCTGGTGGTTATGGACATTTTATAATATATTCATGCAGTCCCATCTGTAGTAAAAGCAAACCTGAACTGCCACCCTGAGGAGATATAGGCGTGGATGAAACCATAACTCTATGCACTATGGCTAGACAGACTGCTTTATTCTCAACCTCATTCATTAACCATGAGCATAAAATGTTGTTTCTTATTGTGCTATATTTATTGGTTTTGTTTTGTATTATAATGCACACATAATTTCAAAAGTGCCTTGTTAGTAAAATGTATAGTGATTATCTTTCAGAGAATGTATGTCTCTTATAGATTATAGCAAATGTGAAATGAAAAGTGCTTTATTAGGTAAAGTTTTGCGTTCACAAATTATTTTTCCATTTGTACAAGCATGGTAAAACCATATCTCTTTACAGGCACCTTACTTGGAAATTAAGAAACAGATGGACAAACATGACCCACTAGCTCATCCTCTACTGCAATGGTAGTGAACCTTTTTGCCATTATACAATATTGGGATGTTCTTCTTCACTGTATATTTGAAAAGTGGTATGAAACAAAATTTTATAATTGAAAATACAGTGATAAGTGGAACTATCTGAAGAACATTACTTGGCTCAGGTGAACTGAGAGGACCCATTGCCTTCAGAATACTCTGGACAACTCATTATACTTTAGTTATAAAGTTTAAAGATGGCATGTAGTACTGCGGAAACCTTCTCATTACTCATTTCAGATCAGTGCATGCGCAGAAAAGCATAGGAGACTAGTTGCAGGAAGTGACTCTTTCTTTCTTTTTCTCTTTCTTTCTAGGGTGATATCCAGCAACCGCTCACACATAGTTAAACTCCCAGTAACGAGAGTGAGTAATGTTTGTAGCTCAAAACTGTTTCATTTTCCATTATTCATATTTAAATTGGTCACCATGGAGACTGTACTTATGTTTTTTATATGTGAAATTCAGCCTGATTAAACAGTTTACCTTCACAATACCCTAAAAAATGGGTATATCCTGTATGTATCCATTAATACTTGAATTCTGTTTATTGGTGTTGCCTTTGTTGTTGTCCTCCTTTCATCACAACAGCAGCTGAAGTTCATGCACACCCCTCACCAGTTCCTCCTGCTCAGCAGTCCTCCTGCCAAAGAGTCCAACTTCAGAGCAGCCAAATCTCTCTTTGGAAGCACCTTTGCTTTTCAGTGGGTCCCACCACTTTTTTTAACAAGCCACAATGAGTGTTCAGCATGCACAAACCTAAATTTCATTGTCGCACATAACAAACACTTAAAACATAATACCTAAATATGTTGGAAATACAAATGGTTTCCGGAAATATCTTGGTTGAAATGTTTAAGTATTGATGTCTTGAGTTCAGAATGTGTAAAAAGATGTTGTACATATTGTATAATGATAATTATCCTCCTTTTTTTTAGTGGCTCTCACATAGAAAACTGGCACTCCATCCTGAGAAATGGCTTAGTTGTTGCATCCAATACAAGGCTCCAGGTAATGCTAATGACAATTAAAATGGCCTTCTGCAGAAGTTAACACTTAATTACCCATATTTTAATTTGATTGAGAACTGACAGTTAATGACAGCAGATATTGTATATTCAATTTAAGATTTTAATATAATAAAAACACTAAACAATGATAATAAAAAATAACAGTGCAGATTGAGAATAGATCTTGAGAATATGAAGGTATCTGCAGTTACTGATTCAGACTACCGTGTGCCATATCCGTACAGAGTTTTTTGCAATGATTCAACTTAATAACACTTATTTCTATGACATAAGAGTATTGGTCTAATGTTTTTGAAGGTTGGTTTGATTTTAATGGTTTGGAATATGATTGTTTTAAATTTACCTCTACAACCAGTAAAAACATAAAACAGGAAATAAAATTAATAATTGAAAGCTATACTTGATTTATGATACCTGGACGTGTAAGTCCTGAAAACTTTAAGGAATGGTCAATACATTTTCACTCACTACAGTAAAGAAGGAAAGCTGCAGTCAGGTGAAAGGGAAAAGATAGACATTGACTGAAGATGCATTGTTCAGTTTCATTCCCTTCCCCGGAATTAAAGATTATACACAGAACAAGTGTAGTGATAAACTTGCTATGACTTGCTTTGAAAGGAAATGCAGTGTGTTTTAGTGTTTGCCATTTTCCACAGGCAGAGCAGATTGTTGAGGGAATGCAGGCCTGTCACTAACAATAACTACCCACATCTCAATGTCAATAGGTGGATCCTTCACTTTCTTTTCTGGTTGTGTCAAGCTTTTTTGGGGAGTTATTGTACTGTCAGGCTCTTTCTTTGTACCCTAAGTGACTTAGCAAGAAAAACATGCAGTGACATCTGTTGTTTTTAGCTCCATGGCGCCATCTATGGGAGTGGAATCTACGTCAGCCCAATGTCCAGCATTTCATTTGGTTACTCAGGTAAGAAAGTCTTTTGACAGCGTCTGAACTATCTGTGTTTTTGTAGCATTTGCAGTGTTTATTTGTGCAGTTTTTTTAAGAGGCAGCTGTGAAACGACCAACACAGGGTATTGAATTATGAATTGAAATAAACAAGCTAGCCTCAAGAAATGAGACAAGACTTCGAATTTGCTCATTTTTAATATGTGGATTACATTTTTTTTCACAGGGATGAACAAAAAACAGCAGAAAGTTGCTTCAAAGGATGAGACAGCATCAAGCAGCAAGGCCAACCCAAATCTGCAGGTTTGGATTGGATTTTACTGCTTGAAATATGTATGATAGATTATACTGAAATCAGGTAATAGTAAAACTTGATCTAATGGGGAACCCCAGAGTTGCTGTTCAATTCTTTAAGGGATTTCTAAGGTACAAGGATTTCTAATGTACAAATATCCTATCACACTGAATATAGACAAAACCTGCACATAATTTTGTCTTGCAGTCACAGAAAAAGGGACAACAACCACAGTTTTTGCAAAGTCGGAATCTGAAATGCATAGCCTTATGCGAAGGTTGGTGTTTTTCCATCTCTCATAAGCTCCATATTGAACATGTGTTAACCAAGTCAATGTAATGAAGAAAGCTAATATTGTGTTTTTCAGTCATTACTTCTCCTGATCTGCACAAACATGGTGATATCTGGGTTGTTCCAAACACAGATCATGTCTGTACAAGGTTTTTCTTTGTGTAAGTAATGATGCCTGAAGTATTCTCACTCATTTATGTTAACACAGTGCTGTGACACAAATGTGAGGAATGATTGAATAACATTAATGAATATTTAATGAATGATTAGCTGTGTATGAAAAATGTTTATAAAATGTGGTGTACAGTATCAATGGAATTTTATTCCAAAGGTTACCAATACACATATGATAACCATTATAAGTATACTATTATTTAAATTATACATTAATGCAGAAGCAAATTGGTTTTATGCATGATAACTTCCAGATAGCACAGACAAGCTAAAGGTCACAAATTATATCACAATTTGCAGAGTGTGGATAAGAGTCTGCTTCAAGATTAGAGGAAACCAAGTAGTGTCATTGAATACTGTAAATATCCATGGTGGTAGTATTTGTGAACATATTAATTGCATTTAGGAAAGTTTTTTTTTTAAATAATATTTGCGCTTGAATTACAGCTACCTAATACATGAATTCATCCTGGTGTTGTCCATTTAGTTATGAGGACGGGCAGGTTGGTGACACAAGTATCAACACGCAAGATGGCAGTATTAACAGGGAGATTCTGCGTGTCATCGGCAATCAGACTGCCACTGGATGAGCGCGACCACCAGAGTGCTGCTGCCTCAACACGCTCCCTCTTCTGTCTCAAAGCTGGATTTTGAGCTGAGCAAGGAAAGACACTATTTAACATACCTGCATATGTTTGAAATCTTGAACAAGAGCTATACGGTTCATAGCCCTGGTGTGGGTATCTGCTATTTTTGCAAAAATAGCTTATATTAAATGTTAAACAATACTGATTGCTTCAGAAGTCACTGTTTTTGGTTTGTCTGTCAGACCACCTACCTTTTGTATTGAGATCTATTGATAACAAGCTTTGTCAAAAAGTGGAGACTTCTGCTGTTAGTGTTTGGCAGTAATTTGTCATACTGTACTTGTATAATAAGATGCCAAACAAAAGAACTTGTTTACTTCTTGAAGAGAATTTTCATTGTTATTTTTCATTGTAGGTATACTGAAGGTGTTGATATGCACTTTAATTGACTTTTGTATCGTAGTATAGATTTTAATTTAAAATGCCTTTTTTCAATTTTGCAATTGACTGAATAACTGGAGAGCATTCTCTCTTTAAATAACAGATGAGCATTCCTCCATATTGAATGATGCCAAGAATCAATCTTCTTGGTAACAGAATAGCTGCAGTATGGTAAAACAGATATCAAACAAAAGGTGAGTGGGTACATTCTGTACATCCTTTGCTTGATTTTTTTTTTTTTACATTAGTGATGTATTGTAGACATAATCATTTTTTCAATTTACCTGGTATAGTTGATTTCTTTCTCTCAATTCAATACAAAGCCCAATGACAATTGTTGCTCAACACACTAGCAAATACAGTAGATCATGCAGTTCATGAAATTTTATATACGATGGAAATGTCTAAGACCTGGACGTTTTTAAGACACGGGTCTTCAGTTGCATTTCTTAACACTCTCAAAATGATGTCTGTTACATTCCCTGTTTGTTGTGGTTTTTAAGGACATATTTCTAAGTTTATATACAGGATTTTTTCTGACACAGAAACCTGGTATCCAACACATAAAGTACCACATAATATGCAGCTCAGTATTTTCCCAATGATTTTAGCAAGCTGTGAATCTGAATTCTGAGCTCTGGTCATGAATAAGCAATAAATAAAAAGTACTTGGATTTGTATAAAAATGTAAGTTTTTAATTTGGCATCAACAAGCAATGCTCCAGGCAGCAGTTTATCAGACATTAGATGAATTTTTTTTCATTACATTTTCATCAGTCGTTATAAGTAAAACGTTTTCAAAATAAAAATTAAATTCAAGAGTCACAATGTGGTAGATGAATCAGCATTTAGCCTTCACTCTGAACTGATTCTGAATTTGCTTTGGATATGTATGCATAGATGAATAGTGAATGAAATTATTTCCCACATTTCAGAATTATGAAATCAGCAGTCTTCAGAAAATGATTTTTTCCAAGATGTGGATGTACATTTTAAAAGGTATTTTAAGAAGTCTGCCTCGTAATGCTTAATGTCTTAATTTTAAAACATTTTCAATCCTGCAGTGTACACATTGTAACCTGTACATTTGAAAAGCACTTGTAATAAGTTTACTTAAATATACACAGTATGAACTCCTGACCATTTTTTAAGTTCCTTGTGAGAACAAAGCTGAAAAACACTTTTAATGTATATACTTGGAGCTTTTGATTTCAGAGTTTATTTTGGGTGTGAAATGGGAAATTAGTTATTTTAAAGGCTTATATTTTTCATAAACTAGAGTGAAAAGTATCACAAGTACCTTTTTGTTGCTATTTGTAACAACATTGTGTTTGTTTTATATATGGTGCTCAAATTAAATTTTTTTTTGGCATTCATACAAAAAAATATTCAACAAGTAACATGGCACTAATTTTGTGTACGCAGCAGAATCAAAAACCAAGTCAAAAATTTTCCACCATTATTTGAGAGCTGTCATTTCAGTGATTAATGCATATCATGGTGGCCTAATCCAATGTTACTTTAATTTATTTTTAAGTGTTAATTGTGAAGTGGCTTTGGTTTTAAATATTTTATTTATATGTTCTGCACAATATGATTCTGCTTTTCAGCCTTTGGTGCCTTAGAAACAGAATAATGGCAAATATACTGTATATATTGTAAATACTGCCACAAAATATGGAGGCCAAATATTTTCTGTATTAAGTTTTTACAGCGTTTGCTTTGTTTTGCAATTGAGCTTAGCTTTTTCTGGCTTTTTACTAGTTAATGGGTTAGCAGCTGATGTATATGTTTCTTTTCAATAAATTCACATTTGTTTAAATCTTTTTCCTGGTACTTTTGTGCTGCCTTATGTCCCTGTAAATGCTAATTAATTTATTCAACACCATTGATAAGTCTGAATTGGTATCACTGAGCTGGTATGCTGTCCTGACGGCCCCAGGGTCTGCAGGCATTTTTGTTCCAAACTTGCAGTTCCTGTAGAATAAAGAGATTTCAATTATTTGTAATCAGATGTCTTTAATGACATTTACTCACTTAATCCCATATTGTGTCAGAAACAGATATTTATGCTATAAGTAATAAACTATATATTTTGTTAAGTTTATACAGTCAGCTCAGTTCTGAGATTATCATTGTGACATGTTGTGGTAAATAATTAATTTGAAAGGGCTTACATTTTATATTGTGTAATTAATTCATAGACCTACATCTTCAGTCCTACATATCAAGCTGTGGTCTCATGCTCATTGATACTTTACAAATTAAGAGTTGAAAGTAAAAAAAAAAAAAAAAAAAAAAAATGAAACGATGAGTCAAACCTGCAATGTGATAAAATGGGTTTAAACAAATAATTATGGAAGTTAAATTTGTTTTCAAAACTTTATTAAATTTGATTGCTTGGAATAAACAATTCCATATACAGGGGTACTCCATGACCAGGACTGAGAAAAAAGCATTGCATATGCACAGCTAGTCACTGGAGGAAAATATAGTATAAGCAAGACACAAATTGTTTGTAAAAGAACATCACATCAGATACCACCGCATATGTAACTAGCCTATAACGTGAAACGTGTTTAGAAGTTTCGTAGTTTATAGGCTGCACATGAATCCAAGCTCAAGCACTAAGCGCAATGTTACTATTTAGGGATCTTTGTATGTTTCCAGTTTGGTGTGCTTATTTCATAATGTGCGTGGTGATAATGTCAAATTATAAAACAAATTTCATTTCACCAATCTCTCAATAATATAATGACTATATCCTGTCTCTGATCATCCACGAGAGGGCAGTATAAGTCTACGTATCATGCCACTAAACAAGACATTTTTCTTATTGTCCACTGGGTGGTGGTATATCTTTCTTGATAAATATATTGTCGTAATAACTTCCTTCAAAGCATAAAATAAACACTTTCTACTCCCTCACCTATTTATGACGGTGTCCTAATTAGAAGTCTGCAAAGAGTATCGATTCTTTGCAATGACTGTCTGGCTGTCTACAAGCATCCATGGTCAGTGTCCATCAGAGGCCAATTGTTCTAGGCCAGTCTCGCATTATTCAAATCAGAAACGTAATATGTATTTGCTAATTAGATATGACTAAATAAAATTTCCTCTTAAAATGGACAGGGAAATGCTGTATCGTGATTGTTCCGTCGAGTTACAGCCTCGAGCCTCAGTCTTCTCTTTTTGTATTAGCTTTTTAACCCTAACCTTTGCCAACAAGGCACTATGAAAAGACGAAAAGCTGTATGTAAAATACCTATTTTATATTCAGTTCTTAATGAAATGGTGCTTCGAGTAACTGAAAATTAATTGTAAGGTACTCGACCAGGAGTGAGGTTGTGCCACGAAAACGGTTCAGTATTCACAGACCGGCCACTTGCTACCGGCTCCTGTGAAATAAGTAGGCTACATGTAAAGATGCGAAGACGCGAAATCTCAAGCTGAATTTTGGAATGATATCTCAAGAACCATCTTGACTGGACCTGCCGCTATTTCTGGTTCTCAGCAAGGTATGCTACAGAAATATCCATCTATAGACAATTGTGGATTATACCGTATGTATTGTAATATGTTGTAGCCTTCTTGTAATCTATTATTTACCGCCGATATAATTACAGTATATCAACATTTGATACATTTATTTTAAACGCATACTCTGTTTCTACTCATTTTATTTGTTTCTTTTTTAATTAAGAAAAATCTGTTTATTTCCACCAGTTGATACCATGTACAGACGCTGGTTTACCAACATTTAGGGATACAATTTATACATAATACAGATTCATAAATTTTCAGTAACAATCCGTTGCTGCTTGACCTTTGGCGGCAGTTTTGCTGATTTTATTTAGCTTCACATGCGATTGTCCAGATCTGTATTGTGCTACTCTCCCCCAGCAGCGTTTTATTATTCGAGACTAATGCTGTACACTCTAGTTCACAGCCCTTGTAAATGACCGCCGTACAAAGCACGTAACATATAGGTTAGTATAACTTTGAAGTAAAGGTGAGCGGATTAACTATTTTACAATGTGTTTCAAACAGATTATAAACAGAGGCTCGACAGCAATAGGTCTAGATATAATTAGACCTGTCTTCGTAGTGCATGCAATAAAAATGTTCAGCTAATTTAACCCCATCTAATTTTAATATCAATTTTTACTGCATCGTTTTACTACCATAGTTCTGCCGTATAAAATGAACTCGAACATAAGAACCACAATGTGTGATGAATTACATGTAATGATATATAACCTTAAATCCACTGTCATTGGTCTAAACAGCGACGATTATTTTCTGATAAACTATTTCTCATGTCCACAAAAACAAAATAAAAGGTTGAATGATTTGACGTTTGGTGTATTACATTTTAATTTGGACATGTATACTAGTTGTTCTGAAAGCTATTCTAAAATTCTCTGTATGGTACAGCACATTTTCGCCAGTTAAATCTCTTTCTTTTTTAACCTATTGGCCAAGAGTTATGAATAGCAGCGCGCAGTTTGCCCATGACAACAAAAATGTTGGGAATAGCAGCTGCGTGTAGATTCTTTGCTGTTTGATTGTACTCAACCTTTGTCTGCCAATATTGGGCTCACTCTTGTACAATTCCTAAAACTTTTTACACGGCATAGTAAATTTAATTTGTATTTTGTTTTTATAATTAAATGTAATTATTGGGTATATGCATTTGTTTGGATATTGTTGCATGGATTATATTATTTTATGTGATGTATATTTTATAAAAAATGAAAAATTGACGTTTTTGTTTTTTTCACATGTATGACATTACGGCACCTGGAACGTTTACCTCCAACGAATAATGCTAATACTAATAATAATAACAATCTGTTTTTCTCTGCTTTTGGAGTCACCTAAATGGGCTATGTATGATGGGCATGTTAAACTGTCATTATTATCTCTTAATCATGTTGTTTTGCTCGCTGTCAGAACTCACTTCTATTCAGAGGAGGGCAAAAAGAATGCACCGACGAATACAATCGGTCGAATGCGCAGAAGTTGTTATGAAGAAAAAAACACATATGCTCGTAATTGCATTACTGAAAATTCGATTCTTTATCACTGGGTCCCCATGTATTATATTGGCAGTAGTATCAATGGCTTGTTTTAGAGGAAAATGAAGCGTGCACACTTTTGTGTATCAGATGCGTCGTATGAAAATAGTGTATTGATTGAAATAATAGAAGCATTATTTTGATTTGTCTTGACATGATGGCAGCTTTTATAGACACTCCCAACCCCCAGCTACAACCATTGATTTGTGCCTGTGGTTCAGTCACATGGAAGCAATGAAGTCTTAGTCAAATCTCACATTTTCGACACATAACAATATTTAAACAATTGTGCAAAGATGGACAAACAACGTAAGCACGCTCATAATTTGTTAATTGGTTATTTTATTCTGCCAACTACCGCTTTTAAATCAATTTGTCCATCCAGCGTCGTAAATAAAATACAATACCTTGCCTTGAGACTAAAAGTTCAATGCTACCGATGCGGATTTACTAGTAGTGAAAGTATTATGGGGAATCGGATTGTGGAGACTTAGACATCTGTCAAATACAGCCAATAGCATTTACATTAGTAATATTGAACTGGAAAGACGACAGCGGATGTATTAAGGATTAGGTAGGCTTCGAGCAATTTATAATCTGATCAAGGAAAATCTCATTGGATGCCTACAAGCGCAGAGGTAACAGAATGAAGATGACACCTAAGGCAGAGTCCAGTCAAGTTGCACGCGGTAAACATTTTGATGCCTCGTTACATAACAACGGGGATAACACAACAACAGCAACCTCCGGTTGAGAAGATGTTACATCGAATTTGATGTTTTTATACCTGTAACCCAGCAGAAGTCAGGGTTTAACCCATGCTGCAATCCACTATCACACATCTGCTTTGAACCTACCAGATTTTTGTCAATCAAATGCATGTGAAATAAATGAAATAAATGACATGAAGAACACATGTGTCTTTGGGCTGCGGACCACTTCTTGCGACCAGATTATTGTGCTATACACATATAAATCCATACACATAATAAAATATATAATTAGGAGAACTATAAATGAACTAAATAACGTTTTAGACTGGGTAGTGCCCTGTGGCATTGGGACCATTCCATTTTAAAGCAAGACACAAAGCATAAAGGAAACGCCACTAACCTCGTTACCAGTGCAGGGCTCCGGTTTAATTTCATCCCCTGATTGTGGCTGTGTAAGTATGTCTTTGCACACGTTTCAGATGGTGTAAACGAGTCGTTCATATGAACACAGCGGGTGTGCGGTCTGCCCTCATCTCTGTTATCAATAGGAGTAATATTTCAATAACTATGTTTAACGGACTATGCGCGTTTTGTAAACTAAAGTAATCCTCAGCATATGCACATTTTGTACATTGACATCAAGACGAAAACTTATTTGCATTCAGTACACAAAGATATTAGAAACTAAAATATTCCATCGTCTGTGTGACAATTAGGAATAATTCTGCAGCATCTGAGCGTTGTATATTTGGAGTTTATAAGTATTATATATATTACAAACTGCTCGGTCTTCAGTTTACAAGGCCTATCCTTAGACAAGGTAAATATTTTGCAAGATGAAAGTCTTTCAGATGACAGGAGCACATAAAGCTTGTTTTACTAATGTACCGGCAGGCCGGTTTGGTGTACACTGCTTGGCTGACTGACAAAGCCCTGCACACACACTGTGCTGTATTTGTTAGACAGGGCAGTGAGTGAGCTGCCAATGAAACCCATATTACTGAAGCTAATAACGATGCTCCTTTCTAATAAATTCTGAATTTGATCATCTTTTCAAAAAAAAAAAAAAAAAAAAAATTGGAACGATTTCCAAATATGAGTTGATGCACAGCAGAAACTCATCCATCTCATTTCCTTATCTCTTAGAGGTGTTGAATGCTTTGCTAAAATGGGTTTGTGCAGTGCATTATCAGTGTGGTTGGCATTTGGGGTTGTGACAGTAGATTAAGCTACATTAGTCTGGCCCTGGTTACAGGCATATCATCCCTATACCCTCATCAAACTTTTACTGTTTCAACTACACACCCCAGGACTGGGGGATTTACTTTTTTGGGGGGTCATTTTTGTTTTTTAATTGGTCTTGATCCAATTTATATGGAAAGTTTTCAAAGAAAGCTTGTGCAAATAAACTGTGAAGATTCACACATACATGTGCACACACACAAGCACACAAACATGCATTTTGTTTGTGCTTATTCTTGTAGGAACAAACATCCCAATTTTGTCTGTTTTCTGTTTAAGTTATGATACTTAAACTATCTAATACAACCAGTGTATTTAGCAGTTGTGTACAACGTAAGGTATAGCATGCTTTATAAAAATCTGAAACTAAAAATGATAAACACCAATGCATACATAGCATTTTCAAAAAGGATTTTACTTTTTGAAAGTTCAAGGAAGTTTTTTTAGTGTTTCTAAGAAATAAATGTAATTACACATGGTTACCTTTTAAGCCATTATTGGCAGAGTATGTATTTTTTAATCTACACAAAGAACTGTCAAGCAAGGTTAATCAAATTCAATTCAGTTAGCAGCCCCTGCAGCTAAATGCTACCCAGTGCTGCAAAAAGATGTAATTACATATCCAATATTATATGACACTTCAAGTCATGTTGATGCAGTTTGTCCAAATCACTACCCTTTTGATTCAGCATTTCTCAGAGGGAATGAGCAGGGTCCAGTTGTCAGTGAATATAATGATAGTCTGAAGAGATGCCTAACTACGGGTTCATTGCTACCCTCCCGATGGGAGAGCATGTGGAATCAACAGCAGCAGAACAGGGTCGACCCAAAAGAGACCACGGTTTACCTCAACCCAATCCCAGACACTAGAGCAGCTTGGGAGCTGACCCAGTTTTCAGGCCCATGGCACTTATGATCAAATCATGCAGCATGTGGAAAAGCCACAGCCATTCAGGAGGAAAGACAAAATGCTTGCCAGTTAGCATGCTATCAGCAATGATGACAGTGTTTAGAGACAGACAAATCTATACTTTTTTTTTTGGAGTGGTGAAAAATGACACTTTAGGTTGTTATGCAGTAGAACAAGTTATGCTTTCAGGAATAGAGGTGGAAAAGTATGAAGAGGAAGCATTGCTGCTCCCTTTGGCCAACACAATCTGTCACGAGAAAGTATACACCTTCATAATGCCTTCTTCAAGTTACAACAAACTTTTACCTTTTTAAATAGTCAACATAATGACACATAATATTATGTGATACTGTGTAATTTTAGTATTTTCTTTCGTTCAAGTTTTGTTAAGCAGAAAAATATCTGGAACCTTTGGCAGTGTCACTGCAGTGAATTGATGATATTTTCTAAATGAATATGTATGGGAGAAGTGTCTTATCCTGTTCTTATGAGTCATATTGTGTATTTAAATATTTTATGTCATGTTATGTTGTGTAATCTCTCCGATTGCACATGACAGGCTTTGTGTTGTGCTCATGTAGGCATCTATAAATCAAATTAGTGTTAAATAAATTAATACGGCAAAAGGAAAAGAGTTTCAAAAGTTATTGAATTAAAATAGGCAAACAGAGAGATCATCCTTGTCATATATTTACTACATCTGCACAATGGCGAGCACACTTTGACAATTTCTGCTCTTTGAGGCAGCATCAAGAAAATGATGATGTATTATCTTTTTCAAACATTAATTTCTTGGAATCCTGGGTCATCACAAAAATGGTGAAATATACAACCCCATTAATCATTTCAGCACAAAAACATTTAATATTCCACCATTACTACTGCCCTTGACAGTGGAATTACCAATTAGTAAGAAAATCATAGGTTACAAAAATCATGTTACAACAGTCAGGAGCTACTAACCACAACCAAACGGCAGAGGCTTATGTGACTTGGTATTTCCATAAGGTATAGAAAAATGACAAATGAAAGAAAACAGACAAATTAAGTACACTAAGTCTGAACAACAAAATCATTTCACTGTATAGCTGGTTTCCAACAAGTGTCTGGCTGTGCCTTTCCTTTAATGCTACTTAAATGGTCAATAAAACAAACATTGAAAGTGCATGTGTTGAAACACTGTTCGTGGCTAACAGGTAAGACGTTCTTCTCGGGGAGTTTGGTTGGAGGGCACAGTATCACAATAAATTGCACAAGGTCTGTCTTGGTGAAGTTCACAAGCCACAATGCAGAATGACTGATGTTAAATGTATGCAAAATCCAAGAAGTTTACCACACACACACACACACACACACACACACACACACACACACACACACACACACACACACACACACACACACACACACACACACAAAATCCATAGCAAAAAATTAGCTTTAGCAAAAAAATACCTTATTGGAGGTATTATGCAATTGTGCCTAAATTTACATCTCACCCATATCTTATGTTGAAATAAATATTAAAATGACAAACATAACATGACACTGAGATATAAACCCTGGCTTATCTTCACCAGCCTACAACCTCACATAAATTAGCTAACTAGTTATGCCTCAAAAATGTAAAATCCTTTCTTCATAAATTATTTCACCCAGAAGTAATACACCAAAAAGGAATTATTGTGATGTGTACTTCCTGTCAGCTGAAAGTAAGAGATTGACTACAAATTTTAAAATCATGATTTTCAAGAGGAAGAAACACATAAAAAAACTAAATCTTCCCTCTTATCTCTCATTCCCGTTATGACTTGAATCATACTAATGCAGCATTTTTACACACAAAATAAAACTCCATGAAACTTTCTTCAGCTTTCTCTCTTCATGTCAAAACAGATGTACTACAGATCAGGAATCGTTTGTGTGAATACTGCCATATTATCTTTCGGCTGAATGAAGCACATCATGTACCCTCCGTCTGGGTCTTGCATCACAACTATAAAGTAAATGACAAAAAAAGCACACAAAAAAACTACATGGAATTTTCCAAGAGATTTATGAACAATACTAATTTGTGTAATGTCAGAGTTTAGGGCAGGCATAAACTTTACAGTGGCACATTACAGCTTTGGTAAGGACATGTTTATAATTATTCTCTGGGGTATCAGTTCTTTAGCATGGATGTCTCTACCTGTTTCCTTTGTGATAAAGAACAGACAGCCCTTCATTAAGCCATTTCCCTGGGCCTAATGGGAAACCATTCTTCTCCCTGACTTCCATTCGAGGAAAACTTGAAGCCATCACTTTAAGGTGACGAAATGGAGACCTGATTAATGCTATGCTTAGCCCAGTCATGAAGAGAGATTTTTTCCTCTACATCACAGAAGGAATTACATATGGATTTTTGTGAAGACGACGTAGAGATCCTCAGTAATAAATGAAGCAGTGCCTGATGACAGCTTTAGGGTGAGGATAAATCAATGAGGCAGATAATCTCCATAGCAACCACCATAAACCCAGGACCAAAAAACAAAAACAGGCACCTTTGCACTTTCCTCAATGATAAATGAATGATGGTCCAGCAGAGGAAGTAACATCTCAAGACTTTTTTTCTGTGTTTTAGGCTTCAAGATTATGTAAAGATGCCAAGAGTGACAAATGGAGAAAACTGCTCAGTGGCTTTGAAGCATGGATAATCATCATGCCAGAATTCTACATTATTATTCACTTTGACCACACAGTGTATTTTAAGGAGCTTCTCAGATCCTGTCAGTTTAAATAGGAAGTTTAGGATTGTAAATACTGTTCGTTTAAATGTTACGAAGTAGACCCCTGGTTGGCAGTAGGCTAAGGCCCAGTTTTATAAACTGAAAGACATGGAGCAAAGGATAGCAAAATGTCCTGTGTAATTACAGTATGGACATAGAAAAATGCTCCTAATTTGCTTTTTGTATCGCCTGTATCAGTATGTATGATGCCAATCTGTATGCACATGCATCAGTATAAATACAAAAATATCACTGACTTCTCAAAGGACTGAGAACATGGCTGTCACCTTCAACCAGACTGTCACAATGTTTGGCAAACATAAGGGGACAGTAAATAGAACACTTCTTGTTTGAGAAACCAGTTGCGAAGAGGCCCACACGTCATTCTTACAAGTACTGCTCTAGTACCAAATCAAAACAGTGTACACTGTAAGAGTAAGCATACAAAACAATATGGCATACATTACATAGTCATGCCTACACCACCAACTGGTGATGGAATTTTCAGGTCGCTGGAATTGGTAGAGCCATCATGTGCTATCAGTGAGATTCAGTGACCCATTCACAGCATGTTTCTTAACGGAGTACAAAAGTGTTTTGATTCATAGCACATGGGAGCTCATGACCTCCTGCGATCTAAGCCCCTCCCACTAACATCTTCTGTAAGGGGGTTTCAGTGATTACTGTGAAAGTGACATCACAGATCTCAAGCCTGTTTTCTGCTCTGACTAATGTAGAATGAAATGCACTTGAAAAGTTTCCTCTCTTCTTTATGCTTTGCATTGAATAGTTGAAATCCATGTATACAGAATAAAGATGCTGGTTCAGCCTTACTGGAAAAATCACTTTGATCAATGCTTTAAAAGGCCAATGACAATTTTAAGTTTCTGCTTCTTAAAACATCACTTAAAGGAATAGAAGACCTTTCAGATGTGAATGTTGAGACCATATGAATCCTAGTACCAGCATAACTTCAAAACATGATGGAAAGCACACTTAAAGTTATGAGAAGACCATATTTTGTCTTCTCTAAAGGAGTCTCTCTCCATATTTTCTAAATGCAATATGTAGAAAGAGAGATGTGTATTCTTGAATGTGTTTGTGCTAACATATCACAGTGTTTATATATCTGTGGGTGAGCAGTGAAGACAGGAACGATTTGATTATTCAAACACAAACGAGGAGGAAGATCAAAACGGAAACAGTATTTTAAAGATTGAAACTCGCAGAGGAAGGACTGCTTACAGTACGGCAATGCTTCATGTCATCGTCTTTCTATCCAGATGTTTTCCGTCTTGCATATCCTGCCTTGAAGTCAGGCTTAACATTGCTGCTACCTCTCTCCCTGCTTGGGATACTTTATTTTATTAATGCTGAACAGGACGATGTGACTATTTTTACTTTGCTGTCATGCCTAGCCAGATGTCTGGGAGTGGCAGCACTGAAATCAGATTCAAAGCTTCAGCTAAGCCAAATGGTGAATTGTGGGGTAACCCCTTCTTTTGCTACCATGCAAAAAAATAATCATATTTTATCCATTTCCACCCTCTAAACAATAAATGACAGAAATAGAAATAAATAACAGTGAGCAAAATCAGAGGAATCTAGATAATATACTGATGTGTAGTTACAGTATGGACATGGAAAAATGTTCCTCTTTTCCTTTTTGTAACCTACAAAACCTACCTCATTTTGTAGCATAAATAAAGTCACATAAATGTGTGACATTTATGATCATTTTTTTACTCATTAAAACCCATGTTATTTGTGTCCCATTAGTTTTTTGTGTTGAAAGTTTGCTCTAACTCATGAAAGTATTGTAATATGGCAAATATGAACAGCAATCACTTCTCACATGGCAAAACACATAAATCAGACATGAACTTCATACAGAAAAATTACATATTGACTGTAAAATATAGCACTGACAAATGGAGACTTTATAATTATCTGAACAATATTCTTTTTAAGATAATAAAAAATGTCATTCACTGCTAGATTTCAGAAACACTGCGCAAAAAAATTGAGTCGAAAGCTTGCTATTTTCCCTTTTTTATCTGGTTTTTATGTTTTTCAGTTCTATGACATGCAACTTGAAATACATGCTGAATAATGTATTGATGTCTAAAACAGGGCTTGGCTGGAGTAAAATCCCATTTCAAGAAGACACACGCACAGGAGCAGAGGGGCACACAGACATGGATACTGATATGCCCTAAAGACTGGAGAACACCTGAGCTGTGCAGTAAAGGAAAGCTCCAGTCCTGGACCTGCTGGTTCACTCTGCCTCCCAGGCCTCTCTGAACGTTGATTTAGACCAATGAACGCAGACGCTTACAAGAATGTGATAACCTTAAATCTTTTGAAAAGAAAACAAAACATACACATTAGCAATGACATTTATAAAATAAAATGCAATTGACAGCATGGTAAACCTGCTCCATACAAACAAAATGAATAAAACCAATAATAAATAAAACAAAAACATCATGTTTATTTATTTAAAAGGTGTTCTTAACCACACTGATTGACAACATAATGCATACAATAAATATGTACATACAGTACAATGATCACAATTATGGGTACTTACCACTTACATGTCAAATGGAAGTTGAAAGAAAAAAGAAAAACTATGGCACGGATTTTAATAAGAATGTCTACTTGACTTTCTTTCAGGTAAATACGAGTGTTAAGCTACAAGAACTGTTTGGTGAGTTAATTTTGATTGCTGAATTCGATTACTAAGTCTGTAACGGTACCTGCTTGACAGAAATGGTGTCAGTAGGAACAAGGTTCACAAAAAAGTCCCTCACATGCAGGCTCTACAGCCCTCCCACTGCCATTCACACAGACAGCATCTACAAACACAGGCCTGAGTGTTACTGCAGGGGAGGCGACGCCTGTGGTCTGCAATAACAAGCCATTAGCTCAGACAGTCAAACAATCACTTTGTCTATATTTTACATAATGTGATATTTTTAATTACAGCTGAAGGTCATTGTTAAAAATGCATATGATTACAATGTCCTGAATTTTTCAAATATTGAATATTCCTTAGATTGTATCATTTTTTAATGCCACAGTATTTGCACAGCACTGTAACTTATTTTTTTGCAGCTGAATAAAACTAATGAAAAAAATGAGTACACTGTAACCAAATAATGACTGCGTGGAAATGTATATAGCAAGGACTGTGAATTTAACTGACCAAATTCATTTCCTGTTACACTACGGCAATCTTATCTAAAATACATAAGAAATTGACCAATGTAAGTAAATACAATATACTTGTTACATATATATTACATAACAGCACTCCAATGTAAACATTGCGGGGACCAGTCTCTGTGCGTATGAAATCTAATACTTATAGTTCAGCAAATCCAGGGAAAACATCAAAGTGCATTATGTTTCGTTGAAAGCATTTTCTGAAATTATTCTTGGGCTGAGTGTACTGTGATCCCCACCCCCCACACATTCAGCAAAACAGGTCCTCCTTTGAGCAAAAAAACAAAAAAGAGTACATTCACTGTGATCCAACCTTTGCAGGGAAATGGGAGTGTTGGCACAACCAGCTGCGCACAGGTACAAGAGGCAGCGGTGAAGAGGTACGCTTTGTTGTTTTGCTGTTGCGCCCGGGAACATAAAGCCTGGGGGGGCACAGGTCATCATCTTTGACTCATTCAGCAGGTAATTAAGTAGAGTAATGTCTGCTGGACGTGAAAGGCGGAAACGGTGAGCTTCCCTGCAGCCCCAAAATAAAGAGCACTTGTGAAATAAATATGTCACTAGCTGTATACAGGGGTCATGTTTTCTTTTATTCAAAATCCATTAGTAAGCACTGAAATACTACAGAAGCAGAAATACACATGTACTTCTTTTGCCAAAATTGTATAAAAACACCTCTTCAGAGCTCTTGGAATATTTATTTATTTTTTCAGTGGCGCGTGCGGTTTTCTGTGATAAGGCCTTTTTGCAAAGCACAGTATTCCGTTTCTGAAACAATGCTTCTTCAGGCAAGAGAAAGCAGTGATTCTGCTCTGTGATCTGTGATCCACAGCAGCACTCTCTGCCATTGTGCATCTGACCATGCGGTGGAAATGGCCCCTGATCAGGGGATATACCAGGGCACTATTCTGGGTCAAGCATGCTGTAAGAAGGTTAAGTGCAAATCTGGTGCATGTGCCAGGGGGAGAGGGGGCACCTGTGATGAACTGCCTGCCATTTTCAATATGCCCATTTTCTTAACGATTAACATGAGCAAACTAAATGAATTTTCATCAATATAATTTGATAATGTCTTGGATACTGGATACACTGCATTGGCTCACATTTTCTTTATTATAAAATGTGATATTACATATGCATATTAATTACTAATGCATGGTACAAAGTGAGACAATAATAAATGCATCCAGCTGCATTTATTAAATGCTGTAATTTGACAGTAGAAAAAAGCTTAAATGCAGGCCCCAAGCGCTAATTGTGTCGGTGTAAGTGCGACACAGGAGCAGTGTCTGACATGTAGTTTGCCCATGGCAGCCTGTGAGCTTAGCTTCCTCAGGGAAACGCTACAGCAGCTCTGCAAACAACAGGCATCACACTCGTCCCCAGTGCAGTGTGAAACTTTAATGCAGACACAAGGAGATGAGGCCCCGCGAGCATGTGGAGCACTTTCATACACACGACTGCCTGCACTCGCTTACGAGTGTGTGTATGGCAATGTGCGTGTGTGCCTGTGTGTGTGTATGAGTGTATGTATGCGAAAGCATGTGTGAATGTGTGGTTGTATGTGCAACTGTGTATTTTATGTGTGTGTATATGTGTGCTTATTTATGTTTGTCTGTGCATATCAGTGTGTATGTGTGTGTGTGCATGTGTGTGTGTAGAGGATTCCTGGGAACAAAGGGATGTAATGACAGTCTGACACATGTGAAGTTGTATATTCCGTGTGACACATTCTACCCTGCGCTCTGTTCCCCTGTAAATATATTTGCCCTTGTTGGTTTTTAATTATTCAGGTTCTGCAGACAGCCTTAGCTCTGCACCCCATGGCCTGCTGTCTCTGTCTCCCACAGTCTGCTTCTGTGAGTGTAAAATAAGCAGCTCAGTCTGACTCCCATTCATACAGCCAGCCCTGTCTATGGCTTTACTAAGTCCTGTGCAGTGCCACTGACTTTGCTGTGGATAAAATACATACCAGACATCCTGAATAAAAAAGAACACTTTCTTATCTAAACTGAAAATGTCACACAGTGGTTCACTGGATTGTGGATCTTATAATAACAGTAATTATTATAATCATAATTCTTATCATTACTGAAATTTGGTACAGGTAGTGTGCGGCAATGGGTAATAATTGTAATATAAAATAGACCCTCATCTTCAATCTTATATAACCTTTTAAAACTGCAGGCCTAAGCTGCGCTTAATGAAATATGAATTGTAAAATTAGTAATAATTATATGCTTTTGAAAAGAAGTTTGAGAGGGAAAGGCCAAAGCTGAGAGGGGGTTGGGGGGAGAGGTATAGAATTAGGGGTGGATGAGAAGTTAGATTTTCGAACAATTTTTAATATTTCCTTTTTTGTGAGAATAACAGAGTTCGTTTGCAGCTGTGAAATATGTTTGTGTTTGTTTAACATCCCCGGTTGTAATGTTCAATAAGGCATTTCCTGAGAAGCTTTGTAGGTCAGAGTGTGAAGTAATGGCCAAATTAAAACAATAATATTCACAATATTTTAACTGTAAAAATTTCACTGACTTCTAACGTGTTTTATTTTAGTCACTGATATGGCTCTCTTCACAGGGCCAGATCCTAGTGATTGTGTTGTGTTGTGCTGCACTAACACAGCCTGTGTAATCAGCCATCGCCCTGATGCAGACTGTATTGCAGTCACTTTCTTCCTGTAGTTAAAATGACGATGGGACACTAGAAAGCCTGAGAGTCCACAGGCATGGCTTTTCATCTTCTTTGTGTTATGTACCTAAAGCACAGACTGTCACACCCCTCTTCCCCTCCTCTATCACATTATGAGGCTCTCTCTTTTACTCCCTCCCCAGTGGTGGAATTAACTTCCTATATAGCCAAAGAAACAGCTGGGCAATGTTCTCTTATCTTTCATTAGCTAAAAAAGCTGCCTCACAAGTACAAGCAATCCCATTTCGATGAAATATTTTCAGAATCTAATGCAAACCACATCAAGGTTGCCTAATCAACATCCATTGTAGTTTAGCACATCTTTTACGCAAAATACAGGCATCAAACACCTAAAATTATTTCCCATCAAAATATCATTATACCCTCAAATAATTAACCTTTGCCCTGTGATCATAGACCTTTAATGAAAGAAGAAGCTCTCATCACAGTCTTGCTTATTTGTTTCATATGCAGTGTTTGTTTCAGCCAGCCAGGCCATTGTGTGCTCTCCATTTAAAATGCATAAGGCAAAGTGCATCATAACAGAATGGGGCTACATATTAATCAAATTAGCACAACACTTCAAAGGCTCCAGCATTTTAGCAGCCTGATTTTAGATTACAGTGCATGATGGAGAGTGCTGCTGTAATAAAAGGCTTGGCAGAGGAGTAGCTCACACTACAGGGATCTGTTAGAGGACAGCACCCATACACTGGAACCCAGAGAGAAGTGCAACATTTTTTATCATGAGGAAAAGAGTTTGTTTTCCAAATGGATGAAATCTGAGAATCTGAAAAAAATGGGCTTTTAAAGACATTAATAAAGTATTTTATTAATATTCTCTATAAATACATAATTCTGTTTCCAGGCATACCGTAATTTACTTTCAGACAACAGTGGGAGGATATTTTCCAACATCAAAGAAGAATGTCTTGCTTCAATGCCGGTTTCAATGGAACTTGAGCATGAAGCACTAACATCTCGTTTCATTTTTAAATGAAATGTTTTCACTTGTTGTCCATCTCATTTAAATATACATATGTATCTTATTGGTTAAATGTGCATTTTTTGGTATTTTATTAATTATAATTTTTCTGGCTAAGAGGATGGATGACTATTGTATAAAATATAAGTATCATAATTATTACATCTACGATTATTCATATAATCTGACATACTTTGTTACCTCACCATTTTAAAATTTATTATGAAAAATTTTGAAAACTCCAAATAAGGGTTTTCCTCTTTCTGTCTGGAAAAAAAGCTCTATATATTTTTAGCATGTTTATTATTTTCAATTGATGTATTGTGAAAATATGCCAGATATATCAAACATCAAATATAAAGCATGTGCTCTTTTTGAGTTTTTCCACTTTATTTAATCATTTCCACATAGAAAAGACTCAATATCTCATTGTAGATCACATTTTAAAACTCAACTAAGGTTTTTACCAACATTCCTTTATTACAAATAAAAACTGACAGACAACATTACTATAGAAATAATCCTCTACTGGGAAATTAGTAAATAACAGTCACTAATTAACTAATTTAGCCCTGACCTGCAAGAGAGACACAATACTTTCTGCATCTATATGCTGATATAGCATTTATTGATTTTGTTTCTATTGCAGAAAAGATATCATAAGAAATTCTTTGCCTACTACATCCCTTGAAAGCTGGCCTGTTAAATAGATGCTTTCAGATTGGCCCATAAATACTGAACAATAATGCAGCACAAGAGCTCATTACGAGCGTATACCATGTCTCTTTGTTTTGTCATAACATTACAGAGTAAGAAATGATAATTAGTACTCTTTAGGTATGAATTATGTATTAATTACTTTGGCGAAGCAGTCACACTATATTTATGGCTGCTTTCCTAAAAGGGTGAGAAAAGGTTAGTGTTTTAGTGTATCATGTAAGTTTTCTAATCAATATTTATACATTTTCCTACAATGCTGGTGACAACGGTGCTCATTTGTTTCAGGATAACCATAACAACTGTCAGGCAGACTCCTGGGCGAGGGTTTTGACACGTATATATTTCTTTGACCTCAAAGGCGAATAATGACCGTGAAGTACCAGATGTAAACACGTCCATAAGAAATGCCTCGCCGAAGGGCTTTTAAAGCTGACGCGTAACCTGCCATTTTGCCTCAGACACTTTTTTCCCATCAATAAACTGCTCCCCCCTTCCCCCTTTGTATATTATTTCTCTTGTTCCAGATCACATGATTAATGGCAATGTGTCTTTAGCAATGCTTCCATATTTTGCTCATGATCACTGTTGCTTGTTTTGAATCTGACAGAAGCATTATCAATAAAGCAGACAGATAACACAGATTTCGAACAACAAACTGTATTATCACCCTTGAAATGGAGATGTGTCCAAAACACAAGGACTCTAAACTGCAGCTGCATAGACATATAAACAGATTTCCATCAGGGTGTTCTTTCTGTACTATTAAATGTACACTGGGAATCACAGACTCAGAACATCAATAAAAGTGATGCAACTATGATACATGATAAGGATATGAAATGTAGAACTAATGATTCATGATATATCATATAACATACAAATGATGCACTGACATGTTATATCCGTCAAGCTATCTAAGGATGTTTGTGAAACGGTTGTATGTTTCTTTTAATCATGGATATATGATGCAACAGCAGAATCAGTCATGATAGCACTGCTCTCTGACTTGATATATGTGCATTTTTCAACATCTGCCTTTGTCCCAAAGACATTCACAAGCTGATTTCGCCCCAGTTCACAAAGCAGATAATGTCACCTCAGAACAAGATTTACCGGCCCGGCCTTTCGTCCTGCAGCCTCTTTTAGTGAGGAGAATCCGTGTGTGTTCTTTTTTTTTTTTTTTTAAATCTCCCAGGAAAGCTCCGTCTGTCTCATGTTATAACAAGATGTGACATCCCGTCTGTGTTAATCAGTGTTTAGAGTATCTGAGCTGGTGGTGCCCGGTCAGGGCCTTCAGCCGCGGCTCACAGCCTGTCAGGCCCTGCGACCACCGGCTCCATTAGTTACACCAGAGCCGTAAACTTTTATTAGAACCCCCCAAACTAAGCAGAGAGGCCCCAGCCTTTGTTCTGAAAAAGCGTCTCTCTCTTAATGTTATGTTCCAAGTAAATCACTAGAGCTGAGAGATGCAGGCAGTCTCTGGTGACCTAAATGGAAGTCACGTGGGAATAACCCAGCTAGCTACTCTCAGCTAAATGCACTCTCATATTAATATTTAAAAATGCCATAATGCCTCCGTGAAAACCTCAGAGGACAGATGCATCAATTTGCAAGGTCTTTGCTTCGGGAAATAGAAACAGGGATAATTTGCCATTAAAAGAAATAGCGGTAGTTCATTATGGTTGCTTCTTGGGTGCACATAAACCATGTCCTTTGCACGCTTAAGTACCAAATCCTCACTCTCATGTGAGCGGAGACGGCATGCCATAGAGCTTTATGGTTAAAGATGCACAAGTTTGTTGCAGCATTACAGCTAGAGCATACTGCAGTGATCAATCACCACCGAAGATACGGCCCTTACAAAACAGTACATTACAAATAAATCAATAGCCAAAAAATGCATTTTTATTTGGAATTTTAATATCAATCAATTCATGTTTCATACCAGCAGCCACTGAAAGAACCCTCATTTTAAACCTGCTATTGCAACATTTACCAAGCAAAATGTGCTGCTCCTGAACAAAGACATATTTGATAAATGACATACCTTATTTGTTTAGCAAACAGCATTCTCATGCATGTTTAGACATAAAAAACTAAATCCCATTTATACAGCCCAGGAACGGAAACACGGAAGGGAAACCAGTGATCTTCTGATTGAAGCAAATCTTCTGACCATGCTGCGCTGTGTTTTTTAAGATGAGGGTTTTTCAATGTCAAAATTACATTACAAAAATAATAATTAATGTGGTCCGACTGTAAAATGTTTTTACATTGTTTTTTTTTTAAATTTGTTTTCATTTATATGACGTTGTTTGTTTTATTTTCTTACTTTTGTTTTCTATATTTGTTTTCTTTATTTCTTTTTTCTATATTTGCTCATTAATGTATCACAAGTCTGCATTATTTGAGTCTTTTGAGCCATAGTAAAATATATATTACGATCATATCGTTGTATGCTTGGTTATGATTCTAAAAAAAAGTGCTTCAAAACATATTTTGGGAACAATATCTGTTTGAAAATCAGACACTTAAACAGATAAATGACAGATGCTGTACGGGCCAGCTGGGGGGGGACACAATTTGGCATCATGTCCGCCTCTGTCTGGAGCATAATCATCTTGTCACTGGTTTTCTGTTAAATAGATCTGTTCTTTTCCCAGTCACTTTTTAAAGCATTCTGACATGTATTCGCTAAATGTGCATCGATCCGCATATCACTCCTTTGCTCTAGGGTCTCAAGGAAGAGAAGCACTGCTGATTTAAAATGCACTGTCTCAGAACATGTCCAAACCTGACCCTTACACCATAATATACATTTTCTATATTCCATATCCCACAAATTCTAATTTTCATATGTAAAATAAAGACTCCTGGCAGATGGCAATATTGCATTATTTATATTATTAAACTTAACTGTACTTAACTTAAACTTAAGCTCTCCCCAGAGCTGGCCCTTGACTGCTTCTTTGGGTTCAATATCTCTCGAAAATTATTTGCTGTGAGCAACGTGATGAGGAAACTATTCAATTATGAGACACAATTCTGTTCTTGGTGGAAAGTTGAAAAAGTTAACTAAAAGTATCCAGGCAGTTACTAAGAGAAACTGATGTGGTGCGCTGCAAAGTGTCACACAGTACATAGTGCAGTAGCTATGGTAGCTATGGTAGTTGTCTCCCTTAGCAAGAGCAACACCGAGTTGTTGCAGCTACTAGCTACATTCCTTGCAGTTACTTTACAAAAGCATAATCAGCTGAGTCTAAGCATTTACACACATATGAAAACAGATATTAATAAATATAACCAATTAAGTTGATATATTTTGTAGCAGAAAACATCTCTGATGTTATAAATGTCAAACCTAGCTTACTGTTCAATTAATAACCCTAATTTATAGAGCCAAAACAGAGCTAAAATCAGTTTGCACCATGAAACTGTAGACCCCAGCTCAGGCATACTATTTTATATCTAGCATTTAGCATTCATAAGATTAACATGCACTGAAGGAGGTCACATATCTCTATCTTACTATGCTTATTTAGTACACATACATTATGTTGTGCAAAATGCTGCTGCAGTGTTTGTATGGTTCAGATTCAATTTTATTCAACCAAGCAATCCATTGTGCATTAATAAGTTGCTAATGAGCCACTCAATTAACAACAATGGCTTAATTACATGAGCTGCGGTGGCGCAGCATCCACTTGTAGTCACGACTGACAACAAAGCAAATTATTACCTTTACACCTGCACTGCTACAGAGAGCCATGGAAATGGCACATCGCTCTTTAAGGAGGCTGTCGCATTATCCTGGATAACATGCTGTAGAAGGGTGCACACCACTAGAAATATGTTTATGAGGGTTACAAGTACAAAACAACCCAGTGTTGAAAGGTTGTACTAATCTACTGGTAAATAAAAATGGATCACTATGAGAAGAAGTACACAGGACTCATTTTTCAACATCATTAGATGTGCATATCACGCTTCTGATGCTGGGTAAGTCACATGTCTCTGGATATGAGGTATTCTGAACTCACATGAAAATGTACGTTTTCAATGGTTACGCTACGAGAAAGACTGAGGTACGTTCTTTAATGGTACAACAGCTGATTTTCCTGTGCAAAGTGCCTTGGTAAGCTTAAATCCCTCGGGTCAGTGTCTATTGTACCACATATATATTCAGTATATAGTATATTCAAAATACAAAAAAATACTTTTCATCAACATGCACATCTACAAGTATATTTAAAGCAAATGAAACATGAATTTTTTGAGCATTTGTAGGAATTAAAATCACAAAATCCAAGTGCTCACATCAGAAATTTAGACTTGCTGCAAGAAAAAAAGCACATCCAGTCAGCCAGTTTTCTTCCAAACACAATTACGTAGGCAACCAAAGGAAGATCCAACTAAACATTTACATTTGTCCTGTAACCAGATGGTGCTATTGAGGAAGAGGGGAAAACTCCCCAGCATGACTTAACTGTCTCCATTGCCAAGCGCTCGTGGATGGGGCCGCATTTGAGTGTCTAATGGCTATAAAACACCTGCTGGGCAAATAAGACAAACATAACAGCCTGGAGGAGCGGGAGGAAAATACCTTTGTGATCAGGTTAAAGGGACCCTGGGCTCAGTGTCCACAGACAGACAGGAAGCTTGGGCAGATGTCTCACGGATGGAGATAAGAGCATTTGACCTGATGAGCAAAACAAACTGAGCATCAGCTGGTTCAGATAACAGAGCTCTGCTTGAGAAAGATCAGACCACACTGTTGATGAATGTCCATTCTGCATATGAGAATTGTTTTGCTTGGCTAACAAACACAGGTTACTACACCTCTGATACAACAGGCGGTTCATATAGTGCTCTACTGAAGAGAAAACAAGAGTCAGGTTGAGTACTAAGGCCAACATACATCATTTTTGAGGATTTGAGGTTGTCATAGTTTTATATATATAGTAACTCCTCTCTTATAAGCTTGATAAAAGACCTAAAAGTCTGATTAATTCACACCATTGTACACTTTGTTAACTTTGAATAATACATTTAAAGGGCTGCTCCAACATTTTTGCAGGTAAGCCTTTTGTCTGCTTACTCAGAGTGGAGCAACCCACCAGTGCCATTTTTATTTCTATGCACACAGCAAGATGATGGTCTTTGGAACCAATTTTAAGTGCGTCCGCAAAAGGGAAGCGTGTGGGAAGTTACAGGAACCATACATACCTCCATGCAATAGTGAGGAAATAAACCTTTGGACTGTGTCAGCCACCCATTTGAGTACTTGAGTGACCTGCATATGAAAAGATTCTTCTCTTCCCTCAAAACAACAGGTCAGGCAAACCTTGAACAATGCCAATACATTCTTCACACCCTCTCTGATCAAAAACCATGAAACAATTTGGTGATTTTATTCAAAAATAACCTTTCAAAATGTGTAAAACAAAGAAATAAGTATTCACTAACCCATATCTCTTATTCAGTTTTTGTTTGGATTCGGTATTGGTTGATCGGTTTGCTGAATATTCAAACAAAATTGAGCTGTTACAATTTCTGATGAAAAGGATTCAGGAAAAACTGTCACAACTTTGCCACAGACTAGGCACTTCATTTGCATGCATCAGGCATCGAGTTGTTCAATTCCTCCAGTCTGCTACATCTCAATCACATCCAGGCTCCCGCCCCGCTGCATTAGCAGGCGGGAAATGATGGACATCCCTTTACTGTCTGCGTGACCCCTACTAATCCTGTTTCACACCGAGTCCCCCTGCTGGAGCTCACACAAAAGCAGGACTTGTAGCTCCGCCCCCGTCGATTTTCTGACAGGCCTGTTCTTGCAAATTAGTATGCTTGGATACGGGCGTGACCAAAGACCTTTTCAACACCCTTCGAGTCGATATAAAGGCCAGAGGAAGTGTCCATTTGCACGCTAGTGGAGTTCCACCTTGCGTTCACCTCCTTTGGCATGCTTCAGTATTAGTTTTAAGATCGAAGATTAAATTGCCTTTTCAGACACAAGAACAATCATGATTTCAGTCTTTATTTATGCACGCGCCCTGAAACACTAAATGTATGCATCAGTGGGCTTGCCCGTTTACGTTCACACATTTGCATGAACTTCATCCTAGTTGACGTGAATCTGGGATTAGTTTTTTGTTGCCACGTATAAAGAAATGGAATGAGCCCAATGACATACTCCATTAATTAGAGTATGCAGCATGCTCCTTTCCTCAAAGGAAACACATCTACACAAGGCTTCATGCTCCTTCAGGGTGACTTCAATAAAGCAGATATGCAAGCTGGTGTAACCGCACAGAAAAACAGAAAAGATACAATTTTGAAAGAACAAACATGTGTTTTTGAGGCAAGGGAGGGGATCTATTTTCATCATAGCAAATACTCCATCATAGCAGATACTGATGGAGTATTTGATGGCATCTCCTGCAGCAGTAGCCTAAAATGCAACACATTTCAACAAAACACTTTCATCTACAGCTTTGATACAGATTACTGGTTACTTTGGCAAGTTACAATTTGACTTGTGTCACAAAGTACAATGTCATTTGCCTAGTGCCTGCATAATGTAACTTTGGGGTGGGGACAGAAGCACACTTAACCTTTGTCAACCAAACTGCCTCTATGTTTTACCCTCTTGTATGTACACAAGAATATATTTGCCAATTGCAAAAGCTGTTTTCAAGTTGTATGAGTTGCTACCTATCCTAGTTGCTACTAGGATAAGTAGCTCTTGAAGTTTGTTTTAGCATGACTATGGCAGTCGTTTTAGGCCACTATCCAACATGGCCAAATCTATTCATTCCTCATCTATTACAGCCTTATCCAAAACTCCCTCTTCTCCAGCGTCCCTGCCTTGGCTGAGGGGCAGTGTTAAATCAACTGTCCTGAAGTTATGCTGCATTATAAACATTACAGTCAAAAAGCATTTTCATAGGGAGTTAAGATTATCAGGTAGAATACCTATCATTTTTCTTATATTCAAACATTTTTTACAATATTAAAAAAATATTAATAAATTGTGCACTTTATGCAAAATATGCATACAAATACATTATTCATGAATTTTGTTGATGAGTCCATTTTTGTTTCCAAACTGTGAGGGATAAAAAAGGGACACCTTTATCTTGCTGTGTGGATATTCTATGTTACTTGAATTCAGGTGTTTGTCATGCAGAATGTGGTGTGACATTCAACTCTGATTGGCATGACTGCATATTTACTACTGAAGTGTGAATAACTAATAACAGCATCTTAGTGTAATAGCTGGATGCTAACTCCCTCTCTGCAAGCTTAGGCAGCTCTACAATCCCTCTGCTTTTTAATGAACAAACATAACCTCAGTAAATTAAAGCTCTCCTCTTTTTAATTGAATTGCATTTTCTTTTTCACATTCCAAACATAGATCTCATTTTCTCACTTGGTTGCAATGTATTACCCATATATAAGTAGCATTAATTACATCAAGCATATGTAGCTTGGTGTAACCTTTTTGATATTACTAGCAAGCTATAATTATATATTTCTAAGTGTAGTGCATCTATGATGTTACTTTATGAGGAAAATGACACTATCAATTATGCCATGGCTGTACTCACATTGAATTTTTGAATGCTAATTGGCTCTCTTTTTAAATATATTACACCGCAACGCTATAAAAACTGTTTTCATTAATTGTGCAAAAAATGCTTTTATACTTTTACAAAATGCATACACAGTGAAATAGATGGAAGAGTAAAGTGGCACAGTGAGAGGGCAAGCCGATACAGACTGCAAAGGGAATGCTTTTTTTCTTTTTCCCTGCTACTAAAATAGCTTCTGGTTTCAGCAGAGTGGATTGCCAAGTTCAGGATAAGAGCTAAACAAATATTACAATCCTTATATTATTCTGCTTTCTGGCTCTGTTGTTTTGATTTGATGTCATATCTGCTTATAGCTGTCATCACAAGTTAATATATCAAAATCCAGTTTAAATATAAAAAAAGACCATACCTGTTGAAATATCTATGTTTATTATGCAAAATGCATGGGTTTCAGATTAGCCATATTTGAAGACACTTGGCTTATTTTAAATGTTTAGTAGAAAAACGGACTCTTGACTCTTATCTACTGGGCTTCAGTCTGAGCATGAACAGAAAATTTCACATGATAGATCTATTTCATAACACATTTGAAACCCAAAAATAGTGAATGGTCATCTGGCATACTGGTGGCACCATATCTGTGTCCTGTAGACCACATCATTTTCTAAACATTTGCAGTTCGTGACCAGATTTTTATTGAAACTATATGATCAAACATCAGTAGTTTAATGCATGCTTTTTATTATTGCCAGTGATCATGTAATGCAGCTTGTGCTCTTCACTTGTAAATGAATGTTTTGGCAAAATATTAAGCACAAGAATAACTATTATATTTATATTTTTGGTTCATAAACCAGAATAAATAGTATCTAATGTCCAAATTGAATCATGGGTAGTTGTCAGCTGAAATATCCAGTGAGGGATTTCACTCTTTCACATACAATTAAAAAACACACTCAAGAGACTGGCATGAAATCTCAAACTGACCATCCATAACAACTGAGCCTGAAAGGCATTTGAAAGGCATTTACTAACAGGCTACCGTTTTTGACGGTGGCTCTCCCACCTTAATGACTCAAAATCCACTGTGGAATCGCTGATAATTCAATAATCTTGGCAACAGCATCTCACAGGGGACGGTATGGCAAGGACATTATAGGGGCATTATGTGAGTCACTCATTTAGTCACAGCCTCACTAGCCACCCAGTGTGCTGGTAAAATTCCCTCCCTGGCTGCACTGCTCCAGATGACACCACACCATCACCTCTGCCAATTATCCTGGTTCAATACACATTAGCCCGCTCACTTGCTCCCCAGCTTTTTTGTGCTGAGCAAGCCTGACGCAGGTTTAAAGCAAAAACATTTGACCTAACAGGGCACCTAGGCTGGCAGCCTGAGGGGAAGAAAGACACTGCTGCATCGTGAGCAGAACTCCAGGCAGGTGGGAGATGGCTCTCCTGTGGAGGCCATGCCTGATTACTAAAAGAGCAAAGTTGTTTACCACGATTGTACATTGCTGTAATAAATATTGATCTCATTTCATTTATGATTTGCGGAGCAAAAAGGAAGGGATGTGGCCATCACCTCAGTAATTTCCTCCCGTAATCCATTAATGGAAATCTCTGTGGGGGACTAATGCTTGACACATTCTGATGATGTCATGATGGCCACCGTTTGTAGCCTCAGAGGATAGCCACTGTAATGCATTTACACTGTAATTTCCAAGAACAAAAAATAAGCAAAAATAGCAATAGGTATTCTTCTAAAAAACAACTGCAAATGTGTATATTTCTAATATTAGTATTTTTCATCTGTTCTGAAATCCCAAATATAGTAATAAATCTATAGTAATAATGTTAAGGCAGTATTGGTGTCATTTACTTTTGGTGGAATAAAAGCTACCATGGGCTGCAAGTACCAGAATCATGGCATGTACAGAGACAAAGAGAAGAGGGCCTGCACTGTGAACACTACACTTTGTCACACCAGATAAATTCCACCATTCCTTCAAGCTTGACTGGATAGAAAAGCTTCAAGACTCTGGCCACAGACTCCTCAGTGGTTAATAAAGAATCAATATTGTCCAAACTGCCAGGCCGCTCTGAGTCACAGAGCTCTGTACCTCATGTCTGAGGTCTGGTTCAGCCAGTGCAGGGAGTGATGATGGATGACAGACCCAAGCGTTACCCGCACTGACCTGCCACCTTTATGCACAACGCAGTTTAAGAGTGAGGCGGTGAACGACTCAGCTGGGGTGGACCACACAAAGGGTGAACAGGGGTTGGCATGGCTACCGGGCAGCTGATTATCAACAGCAAATGTGAGGCAGGGGGATGTTCCAAACATGCCGAGGTTCTCATTTATGTGTAGCACCAGGTTAGGTTATGTGGCCTACTGTTCTGCATCTCCCTAAGACAGAAATCCATCAAATGTCACTTGTCATCCATTTCAACATGTTTTAACTCACCCACTGTATTACTCATGACTGTTATATTACAAGATCAGTCAAACACTTTACTTTTTCCTCTCAGCCTACATTGTACCATGTGGATCTTTGTACAAGGTATTTGTTACACTTTTAAAAAATAAGTAAACAAATCTGACACCTTATCAATTACTTTGTCATGTGGTTAGCTGAACCAGTTGAATGGCTATAGAGAACGATATCAAAGTAAGTCCTGAGAATACTGATGAAGGAAAGACACTTAAATGAATTGTCATTTTATGTATTGTACAGACTGACTATACAGCAAAGATGGATCATTTAGATTTTAAAAAGTGTAAATGGTCAAAGTTTACAGTTAGCTGTATCCTTTACCTCATCACAAGAGTATGTGGAGATAAGAGAATGAAACAGTTCTGGACATCCTATTCACAAATATCAATTATCGAAAAACATCCATGAAATGTGAGAAGAGAGCGTCACCATTAAACACAGCTGAAGTAGATAGTAAGTTGCTGGAACACACGCCTGCTTGGCAGGAGGAGTCCATGAGTAACGCTGAGAGCTGCAGCCCATTAATGAGGCATTGAGGTTTTATACACGTCTGTGGCAAAGGTCAAGAACCCTGTTGTTTACAGAGAAAAGCTGGCATTCAGACGCAACACTGGCTTGAATACCTCTGTGTGCTGAGGGGGAGCTGGCATGGACATACTTCTGGAAAGCAGCAGCACAGAGAAAAAGAGAGAAAAGAGCCAAGTCAGTGTGATTCAAAATATTATATGTGAGACAATAAGAGAGATATGGATTAGATGCATTAGATGCAGAACTACATACAGCAACGGAAGGGTGAGGCATAAATTGCTCAGCAAATTAGTACTATACACACATACTACAATGCTTAAGGTCTTGAGTTATTTCCTTCTGGGAAATCTTCTTTACCATCTAGTTAGAGAACAGAATTTGACAGAATCTCGGCACCAAGAACCACTTGATTGGCTTTCGGATTAACTCATGGAGCAGCAAAGGAACTCAAATTAATTTTCTTTATTATTGATTCAGTATCCCTGCTGAGGCGACACATGGCCTGGGTTTGTTTTAATTTCATGGTCAATATGTCAACATGGGAAAAGGCAAAAGTCAATATAATGCAAGCAGTGGAGATACATCCTCTCTGCTTTGGAGGGGCAAAGGGACCACAAGAGGAATAATTTGTGTCTTGTTTTGTCTGTGTATTATTGCTTTTAAAAGCGATAGAAAAATATTATTTACTTTTCCAGCTATCAAATACCTGTAATTGTGTATTGAAGGAGTGTACCTATGTTAGTTGACAGGAACTTCTATTGCTGGTTTGATTGCTGACAGATGAGAAAATTATGTTTGATGTAATAATTATAATGACTTCAATCAAATATGCAAACTGGAGTTAGAAAAAAAATGGTTTGCACACAGCAATGCACTCTGCAAATAATGCTTATATACTTATTTATCCATCTGAGAGCAGCAGGGGAACAAAACACACAAATGTGTCAGCAAGTGGCCTACTTCAGTGTGCGAGAACCACATAAAGAGTCAGGTGAAAAGCCATCATGTAGCGTGGAATGAATAGCATTCATAGTATATTTGAAAAGTAACCTAAACATATCATAGTATGTTGGTGTACAAAGGGAGATAAAGAAAAACTAAACTGAGAGGTCAAAATCCTCATTCAATCCAACATAATGTACTGAGCACAAAACAAGGACTTCTGAGCTGTGGTAGAAAGTAACATGGTCCAGTTTATCATAATTTATTATTTTGAAGGTGAGAAAGACTGTGGGTCTGGATGGCATCCGCTCAAGGCTTTTCAAGTGCTGTGGAGGCCAGCTGTGTGGGACAGCTGAGCACATTTTCAGCCTGAGCCTAAAGCTGGAGAGAGTGCCACAGCTGTGGAAAACATTCTGTGTGGTACCAGTGCTAAAGACCCTGCACCCCATGGACCTCAACAGTTACAGGCCGGTCACAGGCCACCTGATGAAGACCCTGGATCTCCACCCTCTGGTGAGCCCATCAATGGACCCACTACAGTTCGCCTATCAACCTGCCATTGGGATGGATGATGCCGTCATCTTCTCCTGCACAGATTCCTCTCTCACCTGGAAAAGGCTGGGAGCACTGTGAGAATCATGTTTTTTGGTTTCTCCAGTGCCTTCAATACCATACAGCCCACGCTCCTGAGGGACAAGATGGAGCGCACAGGGGTGGACCAACACCTCATTGCATGGATCCTGGACTACCTCACCAACCAACCACAGTATGTGAGGATACAGAACTGTGAGTCCGACATGGTTGTCTGCAGCACAGGGGCCCTGCAGTGAACAGTCTGATTCCCTTCCTCTTCACCCTCTACTCTGCAGACTTCACCCTCAACTCAGCCAACTGCCACCTGCAAACGTTCTCTGACGACTCTGCAATCGTCGGCCTTATCACAGATGGGGATGACAGGGAGTACAGAGAAATGACCCAGGGCTTTGTGGACTAGTGCCAGCAGAGCCACCTCCAGATCAATGCAGGGAAAACCAAAGAGCTGGTGGTGGATTTCCACAGGCGCAGACTCTCTCCTCCAACACCAGTGAACATCCAGGGAATGGACACTGAGATGGTGAATCTCAGGCCATCTTACAAGTGCCTGGGTGTTCACCTGAATAATAAATTAAACTGGACTGAGAATACAAAGGCACTACATAAGAAAGACCAGAGCAGACTCTATCTGCTGAGGAGACTCAGGTCTTTTGGAGTGGAGGGGGCACTCCAGAGCTTTTTGACTCTGTGGTGGCATCAGCCATCTTCTGTGGAGTGGTCTGCTGGGGCAGCAGCATCTCAACTACTGAAAGGAAGAGACTCAACAAACTGGTTAACATGGCGAGCTCTGTCCTGGGATGCCTCTCGACCCAGTGGAGGTGGAGGGAGAAAGCAGGAATGGAGAACATGTCCCACCCCATGCAGGACACTCTGACAGCGGTAGGCAGCTCCTTCAATGACAGGCAGGTTCACCGACAGTGTGTGAAGGAGAGATACTGCAGGTCCTTCCTCCATGCAGCCATCAGACTTTACAATCTTCACTGTTCCCAGTAGACCCCACATACCAGAACTGAAAAATTAATTCATGTGCAATATCAATATTTCCTATGTGCAATACTGTGAATTAAATTGTGTCTGTTTACACATTTTGTAAATTGTTAATGTAACTTTTCAGAATGTACATTTTTATTTCCCCTGCTCCTGTTATACTGGGATTAATAAAAGGTCATTTTATCTTTTCTGGATTGGTGTATTTGTGTTTGGAGAAAGCCAGAGGATGCCTCCAACCCATGCCTGTTACCAACTGTTAAAAATGGTGGTGTGTATCTTCTGGTATTGGCAGTCAACACATAGGCTCATTGGCTCCAGTTAATACCTTGCATAGAAGAATTATAGCCAAGAAATAAAGAAGCATTTTAGGAGACCATTGTTTCCTCAAAGTGTTTCCCTATTCCAATTGAATAATACCCTATATGCATTGCTAAACAGATTCATGAGTGGTTTCATGAACAAAGGAAAAAAATCTTCCATAGTTTCTATCACTAGATTTAAACATTACATAATCTTTTGGGAAGTCTAGGAAAAGGGAGTGGTTACATTTCATCTTCTTTCATTTCCTCAGGACCTGAACACAATCTTTGTTGAAGAATGGTTCAACACTCCAATTAAAAACATTCATATTAGTATTCCAAATAGGACTGAAGCTGTTTTGAAGGCAAACAGCAAACCATCTACCAACTATATACAAGTTAAACATTCATACATTGTTTATTCATTCAATTATTATCAACCCTTGTATTTCTTTTAATGAATGTTCTGCTGTAGAAAAGATATGATAAAATATGTTTATTAGAATTTTTGCCCCATCCCAATTAAGTGAAAGTAGTTCAATCAATTATTCTAGGCCTCATTGAACAAATTATTACTCTTATCAATACAGCTAAATTCCTCTATAGACTGTATAACTGATTTGATTGAGGACACTTGAATTAATATAGACTATTTCCTGAAACACCTTTAGTTTGTATCCATGTATTCCAACACTTGTGTCTGCACAAAGAACTAGCAGCTCACGCTTGTTTAGAGATGTCAAATCCTGATCAGTATTCAAGCAACAACTCAGTCAAACATCATTGGGCTGGAACAAAAGCTAGCTCACAGGGTGTGGCTAATGGTTGGGAAATGTTGGCTTACAAAGGGATTATAAAGAGGGACAATTACAACATATAGTCATGTCTGCAGGTAACAACTACCTGAAAACCAATTGTATTTTACTTCTCGTTCTGATAAACGATAAAATTGAAAAAAAAACAGTACCGAGGTTGCAGATGGCACTCAACAGAACATTTCTTAGGTCTGTCCTTGACTTAAGCCTCTTTGTTCCCAAGCTGTGGCTCATGATTTTTCAGTTATAACAGGTCAATACAGCATGACTTCCCATTATGTCATTCAGAAAACAGCTTTTTCAATCAATAAAAAATGGCCAGTCTTAACATTCACTGATTCTATTCTCTCTGGACTGTTTCACCTCAATAAGGCATGGCAATGTTGCAGGGCACACTTTATATTTAGCAAAGCACAGTCTACTTTATGGGCAGCATAAAAATGTTTTACATTCAGTTAAGTTACTAATGAAAGCATGCAGAACTGATTGGGCATCATCATCAACAATACATGGAAAAAACAGCTAATGAGAGGTGTGGAGTGCGTTTCTCTCTCTCTTGTCACTTTCTTCCCAAGTGGGGATAAAAGACAACTGAAACAGTGTGTCTCGCAGAGAAAACATCAGTATCCACGTGTGAATAAACATGTCTCCTCCACAGCATGCCCAGGTTCAGAGAGTGTTTAAAACCCTGGAAGAAATCAGGTGGTGACCTGGACTAACTTTTTTTTTTGGCCGCTTGTGTTGGCAGTAAATGCGGGGCCCAGCGGGATTCGGCGGCACCTGGCCGGACGGGCTGCGCGCGGCACAAAGCCATCTGGGGATAATTACGGCAAGGTATTCTTTAAAGGACCAGATGGGACCGCGACACAGAGGCCCCAACCCCTCCCCGTCATTTACAACATAATTCTATTCAATGATATACTTAATCCTCCCACCAGCCAGGTCTTTCAGCCTGCCCTTGTCACTGTTCCTTTATGTTAATTCACTCCAAAGAGCCACGGGTGCCTCCAGGGACTCAAAGAAATTATTCATCCTCAAATTGTTTCCACCACACCAAGTACAGTAACATCCACGCACCACCCCTCCCCGCCCCCTCCTTTTCTGTGCCTTAGAGAGGGGGTGTATGGTGGGTGGTGGCGACAGCGGAAGCTGAGGGCTGAGGACTCGTTCCAGGGAAGGTCAGTGTCAGAGTCCTGCACGGCGCCAGCTGAGGGTGATTCAGCCACCTGTTAGATGGGCAGAGCGTGTCTCTTTGTCTCCTTTGGTGCCGCACGTTCTCCCAATTGTAGTTAACCAGTTACGAGGGCTAAACCTTTGGGGAATTAGCCAATTACATCCACCCAATTTGCTTGATTATGAAATATACAGAATGGGTGTTTCAGAGTTGAATGCATGGCTTTGAGGGTTGGGGCAAATCAGAAAGTACTTTTGTTTGGAATTACATTTATGCTAATACAACTTAATTTACAAAAATTGTAAGGGATGGGGTGACGTATCTGAAGTTGGAAAGTACTCAAAATGTGTTTGCCAGATTCCTTCTCCAAGTTATTGAAGTGTTTCAGTTCTCTTGGGAGAGTCACAAGTTTGTCAATCTACACTTTCCGCCTATACATCATGTTTTGTTTTTGGTTTTCTTTTTGCATTTAAACCTGTAACAAGGTGAAAATCCCAGCCTATTCCTTTGTGTAAATGGAGTCAGTGTTGAGTAATACGTGGGTTGTGCAATTTGTTTGCAAAATGTGCACATATTGTTCAAATCCTAATAAGTCTAGATTCAGTATTCTCATGAATTTACCCAGTTACTAGAAATAGATTCATGAAAGAAACATACACATTACAAGAACACACTCAGCAACACAAATGTCTATTTTATCCGACTTAATTGAATTTGTAACAAGTATAAACAAACATCATACATTTGGCATACTTATAATTTACTTCTTTGCATAAATCCAAGGGTTGCAAAACAGATTACAAATGAGGAGGTAGAGAGAAAAGAGAAAGCAATTGGGAGGGGAAGGGAGGGGAGGGGAGGAGAGAGAGAGAGCGAGAGAGAGAGCAGGGGAGAGAGAAAGAGGGGGGCAATGCACTCCACACATCCTAATTCAATTACATCCTAACCTTTCCTGTATAATTCAGCACATCTCCCTGTCTCTGCTGTTTGTCTTCCCCTGATGAATATTTCATTGTTTTCTTCCAATCTTGCCAAAAGAAAAGCAAGCCATAAAAGAACATCATTACTGGTCCTCTCTTTTCCAGTGAATTTCTGGATGACTGTACAGCGCAATTCAAAAAATACTTTTATTTGAAAACAATGTGCTCACAACAAAAGGCTTACACACATGGCTATTCAAAGCTAAATTGCAAAGTTGGATTGTTGCATTAGCCAAAATAACTTGAATGCAGTTTGTATCACTTTGTATGTTGTTGCAACAACATGCATGGTGGGTTCTATATTGTTCTCAGACTACAAGGAAATTGTAATTATGAGATACATAAAGATGATGAAATGAAAGATAATAGGTGTACATATTAGTCTGATTTTTCACATGATATGATCATGACCTGGATTATCGTTATTACCATGCTGCACACAGAATGTGGTATAGGCTGCCTGCAGTCTGACTGGGACCTTCCGATGTTGTATTTTGTTAGCTGTGAAGCAGTAATAATGTCATGCCATCAAACAAACTTTGGTTTGTATTAATGATCGCATCTATGTTTCAGATGCATTTTCTTAAGAACTGTTGTTTTGAATAAAGACGTTCTTACCCACCTGCTGCCAGGATATTGAAACAGTCTGATCCATTAACGCTGCCCTATGGTATGCAGTTTTCTATCAAATAATTATCAACAGCAATTCCCTGGAAGTGCTACTGTTTGTGCTATATGGAATTTACTTTCTATTTTGGAAATTTTAACGAGTGTATTTTTTTTTTTGCTAGCAAGGTATTCCTATTGGTTTTTGGCCCAGAAGAAGGTCAATGGTACCAGTGAATATTTGGTCTCAAGTCACTTCTTTCCTACACAAAATCTTGCATCCATGTAAAAGTGGAATCTTTCCACAACCAATCCATGGCTCAGGTTTTGTTCTCCGTTAGTATACCATATCCATCCTCAGCAGGTACTGGAGAAATCACAGCCACAGTGGGGTTCTTAGCCAGACAAAGAACCCAAGGTTAAGAGCCACTGGGACAGATGGCAACAGTTGCTTGTGGAACAGAGGTCGCTAACAAGCAAGTCAAAATGTCAGAGCACCCTGGGTGTCGAGGGTGGGACAATGGCAGCCGGCAGGGCTCCAGGCCCCGAGGCCATTTCTGCTGTGGAGAGCAGACTTTAGAAGAGAGGCAGCACAGATTGGGAGGAGGTGGAGAAGGGCATCATCAACTCATGAGGGACAGGGGCAGGGCAAGTACCCCAGTGCGGCCCAAACACAACTGCCTGACACACATTCATCTGGGCAGGGGACGTGTAAATGAATGTCCAAAACACAAAAAAAATCTGTGATCAATTACCAGGCTAATTGTAAAGGAGAGGTCTTTCTTAATTGAAAGCAAACAATAAAAACATGAATTATAGTTAAATCAGGATATGTGAAAATTCATGTACTGCTTGATACGTGTGTCACATTTTATATTTTTAAATAATTTGAGCTTTTCAAAAACTCTTCTTGTTTTATTGTATTTTATCACTTTGCTTTGTTTGTAGTATGTAGTCACAATAATATCTGAAGTCACAAAAAATCTAACTTTGGCAAGTTCACTATACACGTTCTGTAATTTTTCCATTGTCTAATAATGACAAATCATGTTGTGCACTGCCACACCAGCCTCTAATGAATAAAATAAAACACACACCTGGGGATGCATCCTGTCTCAATGGCAATTACTAAAGCAGTCCCATAAAAATCCATTCCTTCCAACTGCCTGAAAACATTTTTCTCCCTTTTTTCCAAAATAACTTTTGATTGTATCTTGACTTAATCTGTGCTTCTGACACAGATTTCCACAATCGATATTTCAGCATCATGAAGTGAAGTATCACAATTGGACTGGTAAAATAAACCAAAAGTGTATAAGTGTAACCCAGCCTGCCAAATAAAAATTCAAGCATCTCTTAGATAATCAATGGTAAATTACCCCAGAGCTCATACAGTAGGGGACACACGATATGTCACACTTTCATTATACATATCCAGTTTTCCATTTTTCCCTAAAACCCCACTCTAGTTAGACAATGGGAGCGTGTGTGTAGAGGGCAATATAAGCCCCCATTGTGTCTCCTAGCTTTTATGTGCACGGCTGGTACATGTAATTCAATTTTCATCTCAATTTCTGTCAATTGCAGCAAAGACATGAAGACAAAGAAGCAGCAAAGGCTCTACACAATTCATACAGGTCTGCTGTGACATGACAGGGACGTTTTTAAGCTCGATTGTTATTTATCAGGACTTGGTGGGCCCATTTAAACCCATTCACCTCCTGATGTTCTCACATGACTAAAACTGCATCTATTTAAAAGGCTTCAAGTCAAGTATTATCATCTCAGAATACTTTTGAAAAAATATATGTGCAAAAAAACTGTCAAAACAAACCCTGTACTGTTTAGCCCTTATAATTAAATTTTTCAAATACACTTTGTTATTTTACCATCTTTAAAATGCCTGCCAGGTAATTGATTGATATCAGATGTGTTAGTGATATTTACTCATAGTAGAATATGGGGTTGATGTTGAGTGGGCTTACTCATGGTGACAGGGGAAGGGTGAAGAAGGGAAAACACCATGATCACCAAAAACCTGAATACAATTAAACACAGAAGAATTAATCACTATGATCTGTGACATAATTTCAGCCCCCAATTCATTACAATCTTTTGAAATTGCTTTGTAATTGTAAATGTTATCTGAATATTAGCATATCACAATATTATAATCTTTGTAAATCATTTCTGTTACCAGATGATTAGAAATAACCTCCTAAATCGTCTTGAAAAAGGAATTCATTTTAAAATAGTTTCTTTTCTCTCTGCCTTCTCATTTGCAATTTTAGCCAAATATGTTTTTCCAACTAATCAAATGTAATAATTTCGTTTTCCTTGCAGTGTCCTATATTGTACCAGTAGTTACACTTGTCCCCATAAAGAGCATGCAGATGGCAGGCTCATTGCAAACACCACACATTATGAACCAGCCCATGACTCAGGCACAGCGTGAGTTACTGCCCCTCCATGCAGCTAATTAAAAATGTTCCTATAACTTATGCAGGTATCTGAAGGCAGAATAACTCCTGCTTTCCATTCGAGACGTGCACACGTAAATCGTTGGGCGAGAGCGGGTACAGAACGCTAACAAGGACAAATTGAATAAGGCGGCTCCTGCTTGCCCCAGTGGGCCCCGACAGGCACGACAGAATTAGGTATTCTGCACACTCCCCATTGTGGGCCTGATTGATAAGCGCAAGGGAGGGTTTGTCAAAACAAGGGGACCGCACCCCGTGGGACGTCAATATGCTCCATTTAGTCAACCGCAAGCCACTTCATACCAGGGATTGTCAGAGGAAATTAGGAGTGGCTGCTAACCAGCACTTGGGGGCTGGTCGTGGATGGACCTCCTGGGCTGTAGCTACATGCAAATCAGCAGCAGAGCTGAAGGCTGGGCTGGGTGTGAAAGTAGAGCAGTGACCTCTGGAAGGAGGGTTTGGTTCTGGGGCAGGGCGGCATCGGTAGGCTCAGCTGCGGGAGCTTTTAGCCCATTTCCTGACGGCTCACAGGACAGATGCACTGCCCTGAGCTATAATCTGTGTCCCACTTCAAATGACAAATGGCACAGCGCACGATATTGCATTATATATTAAGTACCTCCAGTCTGTAAATTATAGGATTCTACCGCTGCTGCTTCTGCTGTCCAAATGCCTGCCTAAGGCCTACAGATATTCCTGTTCAGTAAGATGACTTTGTTTCACATCATTCAGTTTGGAGCCTGGAGAAATGGCAAGGTTTTTTTTCTAATCAAATCTTATGATCACTTAAAAAAAGTTAGATAAAAACGGTCTGAAGTATGACTTATAAATAAATGTATTGACCAATATCCCATGGATCTAAGCCATGTAATTACAGTATCAATTACTTTATTAATATATATTAATATTAATTTCCTTCTGGCAATATAACTGCATATTGGATTCGGCTTCTAATAGCAACAATAACTTCCTTTTTGAACTCAGTAGTAGCTGTATACACCTATATCACATGACAAATGGGTTAAGGCAAAATTACAACTACCTGTAACAGACCAGATTAGTCAGGAAGATTGGCTCCAACACAGATTGGCTCAACACAGTACCACCATTTAAAAGCGGGCACTGGGGTTAGGGCCCAACAAAAGCAATAAACACCAGTTACAGAAAATGAGGGGATGTCGAAACCCTCCAAGCCTTGTGATTGGCTGGGGGCAAGGGAGGTGGGAAGGTAGCTCCCTCAGCATCTTGGGCAGGTGAAGCAAAGTATGCCTCTAGGGTCAGATGTTCTTTTGGGTGCATCTTATTACGAGCTGACCATATGGTAACAGATAAACACAGGAAGCACAAGCCACTTCCAGCCAATAAGTAGACAGTAGCCATTTTTGATTTAGGTCCTATTGAGGGTAGGCCAGGTACAATTGTAACATGGGGTTAGTTGAAAAATGTGACCAGTTTTCTTTCAGGAAAAACTGTGTGCTTCAAGTTACATTAAGTCACATTCCAAAAAAGACCAATGGTGTTTAGCAAATAAAAGTTCAGCTCAGAAAAATTTCTTCTTACCTTATTTTTTTAATATTTGGAAGAAGTAAAAACTGCTAGTAATGTACCCAGTCTCTCCTATTAGAGAAGGCTACCCATTTCTTTATCCCATGAATAAAAACACTAAATAATAAATTCAACTACATTGCATACCGAGATGTGCTGTGGAAGATTGGTTTCTTTGCAGACCTGAGAAAACAGATTTACAGCACAAACGCCTTCACATATTAATTTTAGTTAATATGGTTTAGTTTATGATGCACTCAATGAGCAGCACAAGAATTATATGGAATGTGGAAAGGCAGCAGGGAGCAATTTGAGAGTACAGTGACAACTTTAAATCAGAAGCAGAGCTAAAAGCATCAGGCATGTATATTAGTGACAAATTAAGCTCCATTTGCTAAAGTAATATGACACTCTCTTTTAAAATTGTTTTTGCTAAATCTTACCTGTTTTCTTTTCACGTCATTTTGAAACGTTGTCTACTTGCATTCAGGAAAAAAATAAAGAGAAGTTAGACTTTCGTATTGCTAAATTATGAGTTTGCATTGAAACTTAGCTGTACATTGTCAAAATATTTTAAAATGTTTAGAGGAACTTGCAAAGAATTGACATTATGGTCAAATACTATTACATGGGCTTCACATTTTTTACTTCCCATATTCTATAGCAGTCAAATTTGTGGTCAAATCTCACACAACACAACTAATAAAATAGAATGTTCTAAATGTATTACAACAGAACAGAGCGTACATGAATTAAGGAAAATGGAAATGTATGAGAATAAAACAGTAAAAAAGGGACAATGAAATAGGATGAAGGGATGTGTCAAGTCCGGGTGACACACTAGACTAGTGCATTGTTCCTCTTTGTGTTAGATGTCCTTGGGGGGTCAAATCTAGCACAGGCCTCTGGTGACCCAAGTGTAGCAATCCAGTGGCTTATTCCTCACAGAGAGGCGACCATGTTCGGACACCACCGCAAAATTGTGAACAATTAGACGCTGCTGCTGCTGGCTCGGTCTGTAAGGGCAGGCGGGTTTTGTGAGGAGTGTGCAGAGTGACCTTTTCACCTTGCCTTGGGGGTGGTCCTTCTAGGTTACCCCAGAGGTGCCCCTTGACTCCTTGGGAGAAAGCTGACAATATGCAACTTAAATGGGCAGGTCTAGTCACATGCTGTCTGGGCGGGCCTCTCACGAGCACTGAATGTGTCTCTACGAATTTTGGCAAGGAAAGGAACTTTCCTCCTGAGACCTGAGCAAAGTGTCAAGCTGGATTTTATTTTATCTTCTTCTGTCACTGGGCTGTATGTAGGCTATGTTGTCATTGTGACTTTGAACTATAGTAAAAGGCTGAAAGAGGACAAGGAAATCATTGAAAACAGACTCTGGAGGACAGAGTCATCTAGGAATCAAGCTCTCCGCGAATGTGTTTGTTTGTTTGGTAGTATTGGTAAGCACTTTATTTGCCCAAAGGCTCAAGTACAGCTTTGTTTCATCCCCCAGTGCCTTGCATGGATTAGCATGCATGAAGATAACATGAGTTTAAAGAAAAGCCCAGGGGTTAAATACACCCGTACCCCCCTCCACAAAACAGCTTGGCAGCTACAAGACAAACATAATGATACAGCTGATTAATTAGGCTCCACCAAGCACCCCCTCCCTTCCCCAACCGCCACCATCCCCTATCCCCACAATCCCCCCAGCTGGGAGAGTGATTTATGGAGACGTGTCTCTAACCTGCTGCATTGTGTTCAGGCCGAGTGAATGAAAGAAACTCACTGAAGCTTGTAGGGACTGAAGCCACAGCGCTAACAGTCTGATCCTTGCGATCAAGACAAAAAGTCGCTGGAAAGAAGATACATTTATGCACAGAGCTGTCTTTAGAAGAAAAAAACTGGGAGAAAAACATTATAAGCAATAGCATTCAAGGGTAATATGGCAACATTCATATAAAGGCTGAATTCTTACATTCAAAATGCCTAATTAGAAATAGGCTTGTAAAACCCACTGTAAACTGACTCTTACTTAATTTTACTTAGCTTGGAAGATTTCAAAATGTGAAACTTTTGATCTAGTTTAGAATTTGTGTTTCTTATTTGCACGATTTTCAGAACCAATTATTAAAACTAGTATTATTTTTTCTGCATAAATATGCATGTACTGCATATAAAATGTACATAGTGGATTATTAAAGTCACCCCCATAAAATATTTTTTAAGGAGAGAACCAGGCAACACTATTTATATTTATATTGTTTTTAATCCTAAACTTCTCAGATTTGACTGACAGTGGTAATTCACCACGTTGACTAAGCGGCACACAAGGCTTGTGAGGATGTTATGGATGAATGTGGATGTATTCAAGTTCAAAGTGCAAGGTTAAGAAAACCAGAGGTGAATTGCAGTGATCTGAGTACACATCTATACTTTTACTAGCAAAGCACTCTGTTGTGATTGTTCCAGTTTTCCCTGTTAAGTAATCATAATACTTTGATGGTTTGGAGGGATATTTAGGTCTAAAAGTTGTACATTCTTTTTCTTTACATGTAAAATGTTTATTGGTGGAAAAAGTAAAAAAAAGTAAGCTCTCTATGTGAGTGGAAAATGCAGACTCTAAGATAATTTGTTCTTTTAATAATCATGATAAGTGTATTAAATATATTCTGATATTGTAGTTGAGGTCTGTGAGTTCTTAGTTTGCTACATGAACTACATATTAGGAACATAAATTTGTGATAAAAATTAAAATTTCCCTTTATCACAAAGTTGCATTATTACACTGAATAATCTTTATCTTGGCAAAACCTATTAAGTTTATTACTTAAGCATTCCAATTTGAATTTCTTGTTTTAAGTGTATTACCTCTGATCCAAAAACTGCCTTCAAAATATGTTTTATGACCCACTGTACTCACGTGCATGCTGGAGTTCCTGGACTCCCCCAGAATCAAAAATCACAAATTATGTTTTTAAACAACAGCCATTCCAATGTTGTAAAAATTTTTTTTGTTTCTCAACAGGGCTTTTGGAGTATATCTGCAATAGCCTTGGCTGCTAGTATAAATTAGCTGGCAGAACAGGTTAGCCACTTGATTACGTTCCTTTGTACTTATGTGGTACTCGTGTGCTTGAAGTCATGTTAATTTCCATTACCAAAGTTAGCAAATCTGAATCTTGAGAAGAAAAAAGAAAATCAGATTTATACAGGAACCTGGTAATGGTTTAATGGAACTTTATTCTGGAAAAAAAGTCTTTACAAAACTTCTTTTGTAAGAAGAGTGCTACCTCTATATTTGTATCCGTGAGAGTGAAATACTTAATTGTTCGCTAGGTCATACTTGAATCTCATCTTGTCAGTTTCCTTTCTTCTTCCTTTTCCAGGAGAAAAACGATACAATGAAAACTGCAATTAAAACACCTAATTGGCATATTTCATAAAATGAACTAAATTACTAAACCCACACCAAATAATTGAAAAAAAGCAATTATCCTCCACGGTCTCCATTCAAAGTGATAATTACAGTCAGATGAGTCTGACATATTAAAATGGAATGGTTTTGTTTCACTCTCCATGGAGAACAGTGGCATAGAATATCCAAAAGCTTCATCCTCACTGCTTCCTGACACTTGCAATACAGGGGATGTTGAACTGCTTGGTAGAAATAGCAGTGTTTATCACATTAACAAAAGAAAACAAACAAAAATTAACTCACAAGGGATAATTTTACAACTGACCTAAGCAACTGTTCAGGAAAAAAAACATGTTATGGCATATTTATTAAATACAATAAAAATGTTTTTAAAAATTACAATTCTATCAACAACAGAACAAATTTGAGAGACTAGAGACACATACATGCAGCATCATTTGACTCAGGGATATCTTTAAAAGGCAAGTAAGAGCAATGTTGATGTTGCTAAGGTATAGGTGTTACTGTTGATTTAGAATGTTTATGTTATTTGGGGAAATACAGTTTATTACAGATGAAATGAGCCATTCTTATCTTTCATCTATAAAAGCTGTAGAAATGTGACAGAACGATATCTACTGTCATCTTAACAACTTCCAGATTGACATGACTGCATCACCTGGGCTTTCAGCACCTATGGTTGCTCCAAGCTAAGGTAAACAGCATTTTGCTGAGGACTGGGAGGTCCTCCACAATGGCTGTCTCAAGACAACCCTTCACATACCCACCAAGGAACAAGTCTTCACCTCAGAATACTACTTTTTGCAGTTAAGGTAGCATGAAAGAGTTTGAGACGATAGCAGCATGTAAAGCCCATACAAGGGTAATAAGGCCTTGCAGGACCAACTTCACACTTGAATTGTCCATCATGGTCTTTTTTCCATAACAAAGCTCCAGTGTTTTGGTAGGTAGGCTCCAGTCCACTTAACAAGTGAGGAAGCACAAGGGGAATGCCAGGTATGTCTCCTTGGTAGAGTGGAGCAGGCCGCCTGACGCCGGCGGAGAACAGGCAGGTACCTATTAAGTTACACAGTTTCCACAAATCTAATCCTTGAGTAATGTGAGACTCATTACAGAGCTGGCGTCCACCAAAGCTGTGAAAAGTAAAGGAGCAGTAAGCTCTGACGACATCAATGTACGGACCTTCTCAGCCAAAGCAATACAAGCCACACGTTTTTTCCCCTGTTGCTTCTCTAATGTCAGTACATTGCCAGAAGCGTTTTCTTAAGAAAGTCATTAAGGTTTGAAAAGGACAGAGCATAGCGAATCTGTACTTTACTTCCTGCATTTTCTGGACTTATTTACGAACATGGATTGAAATTCAACAAAAATGCAAAATAATAATCGACCAATGAAATGCTAAGGTTGCATACTTTACTCAGTGCAGACATTCAGTGCATATTAATTGGATAAACACAACAAAAGGTAATAATTCACACCAACCTGACACAATCTCACACAAGTGAGACTCAGAGAATGGTAAATTCAATACAATCTGTCTTGCAGTGCAAGGAAGAAAAAAGGAGAAATGCACAATATTAAGTCCATTTTAATGTATAAGAGAACTACATAATCAGCTTTATTAACTACACCTCAGGAGAAGTGTTCTTACAGTTCAAAGCCGGAAGCCACTCAGAAAACATTTCAGTTAGAACATTTACAGTATATAGTCACCATTTTCAGACTGGTATAAAAATGAAAATGACTCAATCAAATGGGTTTCCACTGATTCGCTCCCCCTCGATCCTCATTTGCATGCTATGGTCATGGTGACAAATCCACTGTTAATGGCATAAAGTGTTGCTTTTCAGATGACCTCACCTTGCAGTATGCAACCATTATTCTTCAAACTCTAAGACATTATTTAAGGAGGAATTCAAACAGCAAATCAATTGACTCAATTAGGCAGGGACTGATTCTAGAAAAGCAATCTGCGCCCTTGCCAATCACAAACCAGAACTCTCAGTAAATACTTACTGCTGTGGGGCTAATTGAAAACCAATCCATGAGAAATATAATGTATGGTCTTGGAATATCCCTTAGCAACAAAATAAGTTCAGAAACAAAAATCTTTGTGACAGCACAAGTGAATCTGTCAGTGCGTCTTCTAAGCATTCGTGGATTATCCATCTAGAAAGTGAAGCAATTTCACAGATTCAAATGCGTGCTCAGTGAAACTTTTTCATGAGTGAATGATCTCAAAACAAATTCATCACGGACCAAATGAGTCACCCATGTGTGAGCTTTCAGTTCTATGGACAGCATTGAAGGTTCACTGATAACCTGAGAGAAAGTGGTGAGGCAAGGCCAGCACCCAAAAGCAGAACGTTGCAGGACAAATTAAAGCTGTCCTTTCCAAGGAAGCGGACATGAAGCATGAAAGCTGCTTTGTTTTTTTCTTTTGCCTGGAAGAAAGGGAAACACCACCTAGTCCTGTGTTCCTCACAAAACTGCTGACAACCTGGAAACTAGGCTGAGTTTTGGTGATGCTTGACAGGAGTCGACTTGTCATGTCAGGTTCCCATCCATTCCTGTTACCACGTGCCTAGATACCTCTAATTCTCCACTTTTGGCTGAACCAGCTGAAGTCCAGACTTAATCTACTTTGCAGTTTATCTCTCCTATCCTAGGTGCTGATCAATGCAGTACTGTGAGTACTCTGTATTTGACCCCAGAAAATGAGACCTTGAGATGTGGCATATGAGGCCTACACACATATTTTATATACCCATATTCCCTTTTTGGACTCCAGTGGCTTTGATACTTTTCACTTTTCAGTAAGACGAAGATCATCAACAACGGACCTTTTTCTTTAAACTTCACTCAACATTTGAATAACCTTATAAATCCTAAAAGGAGTCTATGATCACAGAATACACTGGAACAGAGGTTCTCTAGATCAATGCAATTTTAGTTTGGTAAACACAAAAGACAAAGAGAGAAGGTTCCGGTTATAATGAATTATTTAATCTCTCACTATTCATCCTCATTTCTACTAAGTGTTAACTTTGCTTTCTAATAAAAGTAAATACAATGTTCATACTGTATTCATTTCTTCATATTTTTAGACACACAAGGTAGCCAGTCATGAACCACTCAGTGCAGCATTTAAGCCAAAAGGCATGTGATCAAAGAAAAGTTACCTGAGCTTACAAATGAAGTGGAATGACTTCCCTGTCCTGGTCGAAATACTTGGGCAGACACTGGGCTAGGCCCTCTAAGCCTTTCGAGTAGCATTTGGCGCCAGAAGACAAACACGGCACTCCTTCACCTGGATACAGCAGCCTGCTAAGCTTTCACCTCTTACCTGTCTGTCAAAGTACTGCAAACCACCTATTTATTGTCAAAACAAAGCACCTTTAATCTGAAGAGGAAAGTAGACTTACTTTTCCTTTGAATGTTTCCACAAGTTTGACACGGCACTCAGAGCACACAGCAGATGACAGACATCTGAAAACGACAATCTTGTACTCTTGTTTCCCTTTGAGGATCATTCTTAGCTATTGTGTTAGATGTCAGAGAGAGAATATATTTTTTGCACAGAAAAACTTCTGAAATCTGATGTACATGGTAATTACAGTGTAAACGGCTATGCTGATGATCATATTCCTAGATGACTGTCCTGCATAGATTTATTGGCACTCAGTCTCCACTGTCAGTATTAAATTGGTTCTACATTTGGTTTAATATCAACAGTCACATGACTGCAACTCATCTACTTATATATAAACCGATTTTAATTAACAACTGAGATTAGGAAAAGAGGAAAAAAAAAAAATCTTTGAGCAGATAGTCTTCAAGTCTATTTATATGCATATGTGTATGTACGACATCAGACAGCGTAAGAAACATGCGTTAAAAAGGCCAAATTTGACATTTTTTGTAAGGTTCAGAGCTTTAATTTAGAGCCTTAGTTTAAATGCAGTGAGATAACCCACTCTAATCTATGGCTTTTTGCATAAATGTAATGCTTGTGTAATGAACAAGGTCTGTGAAGTTCAAGCACTGTGAACTTCCCATGGAAAAATTTAGTATAGTTTATGACACAGTATTGTGTTAATAAAATATAATTGCACTCTACATATAGCTAATTAAATTAAAAATGAAATATGTTTAATTAAAGTTCAAAAACAAGTGAAATATCACTGTCTGTATATAATTAAGGCAAAAATAATCAATGAAAACTTGAAAAATGAAAAGTGCTGATCTTTTAGCCCAACTGGAGCTCAATATAATTTCATAATAAAACATGCAAATGTGCTACAGTATGGTATGCTTTTTGTATGTAAATATATTATTTCTTTTTAATATTTCTTTACATTTACCACTGTCAGCTGCCATACACTGGAAACACACATATGTAAACAACCATACAAAGCAAATACTGTGTATATATGGATTATAATGGGAGACATGTCAGACTGCAATGAACGATAACCCAAATTAGTTCAGTATTAACAACATGAATGTGTGACAATGACGGGCCACAGCACTATGATAAGGAAGTTAAAATAGCATTCAGGGATCCTCACCCTGAGCCTTGCTCCTTGTTAAATTGCCAATGAAAGATAGAAGTAACCAAAAACCAGATAACCTCACTGTGAGAACAGTCACATACCTCCCAGCTTTCTATCACAACTGACCCTGGGTCAGTTTCCCACTCAGAAATCATACAATGGTAAACACAACACAAACCATCCTTTTCTCAATATATAATGCTCAAGTCACAGCAAAAAGTGTGCTTCTCTGAAATACATGTTTCTTTTTGAAAAGCTAAAATTACTGACAGTGGATGTTTTATCTTCTGAAAAAAATACTTCCCTTAAAATCAGGATTAAAATCCCAAACACTTTATTTACCAGATTAACATTAATAATAACGGGTTATAATTTAAACTTTCCTTTTCTATCTTCCTTCAACTGCCATTCAGACCAGACATCCAGGTGTCAAGTTTGTGAGCAGTTATCATCTCTGCTACAGCAAAGTTGTGAGTACTGGGCTAGCTGCTCAAAAAACAAGTCTATTCTTGGCGACGAGTTCCTGTTTCATTCACTCAATCAGCAGTAAGCCCTGCTCTTATTCCAATCTGCAAAACAGGCAGTGTTGCCTGGCATTTACTGTAGTCAGAACAATGACCTCCATTTCACAGCCATTTACTCTTCCTGACAAATGGGGGGGACTCTGATTTCTATGTATAAACCACTGTGCACTTGTGGATGATGGGTTCTTCCCAAAACCTTCCTGAGATCACAACTCTGATTGGACATTGTCAAGCATTCTGGAGAAAATGCATGGGTAGATTATAGAATTGTGTGTAAAATGTCAGATTTGCACATAATGTAACAAAATATTTTGCCACAGAACTCAGTACTGAATGCATTTCATGCATCTGTTATTCCCATCTTAGTATCATGTTTAGCATGGTACAGATAGTTCATCAATATTTGTTCTTAATTTTCACAAAATATACAACAGCTATAACCTTTCCAGTGATGTTGTGGCACTGGGGGTGGAAGGGTGAAGAAAGAAATGATCTATAAAATAAACACCTCAACTATATACTAGAAAGAAAGGTTGATCATAAAATGCACAGCAGCCCAATACACCTGCAAAGTGTCACAACTGGCCTGGTACAGACTGCTGGAAAAGCTGCACTTCTTCACCGGGAATAGAGTAATAAAAGACACTGAGGTTGTTGTTTATGTTTAAGGCGGCTATACAGTCGTGTAACAGCTGCACATTTAAGCCCTTGGTGGACAGGTTTCAGATCATCACAATACCTTTAGCACTGAGTGAAATGTTTCACTATAAAAAAAAAAAACTCTTACTTAAAAGGGGAACCAGGTATGCATGAGAATAAATGCTGTTCAAATAAATATGATATAAATAACATTTTAAAATTGGTGCATATTATTCACTATCATGACAAAGATATAGAAAAACTACAATACACTTAGTTCAGAGTTGGGGTTACTCCTAATGGCTTTAGGCTGAGTAACTTCAACATACCTTCAATGGTTGATCTACCCATCGGATCTACCGACCAGAGGATGAGCTGGCACCTAACAAAACCTACTGTATGCCAGTGGGTTTTCAGACCTTTTTTTCATGCCTGCTGCAGCACCAGCATGTGACAGTGTGTCGCGTACAACATGTCAGTGTCACATCTCACTCACCCTGGCTGAGCCATTGCCCTGGGTGCATGATGCCTGGTTGAATGAGGCAGAAACGTAGCTGCCATCTTGTTTAATTAGCTCTGACACTACACTTTGCTCACTGACCCTCCTGTCCAGTGTGGTGATGGGGCTGGGCTGGGGGACAGGGCCCAGGGACACAGACTGGGTGTCCGTGAAGTCCGAGACAGGCCATCTGTCTGGCTGGTGTCAAGTGCCTCTCGCCTGTGCTGATTATGAGGGCTGGCTCAGGTGGCCTTCAAGCAGGGCCATATGGTCATATGCTCTGTGGCTCTCTGCAGACACATTCTACAGATGAGATGATACAATGCCATACATGGGGATGACTAAGATGGCAGCAATGGATTTTGCAATGGCATGGGGCAAGGCCCTAATTTAGGGTAAAGGCATGGTCTTTTAGGGCGACGACCATATTCAGTCTGCTGACAAAACACGTGGTCCACAATATTAATGATATTGCACAAGATTCACAAGTCACATACTGCAAATAAATCTTATTATTTCATTTTATGTTTTTTGTAACCTAAAAATTGGAGGACAAAGCATTCTACTGATTTAATTATCCAAAATTCAAGGACCTTTTACTGGGGGAAGAAATTGAAGCAGGCAATATGACAGATGGCTTCAGCAGTCTCAATCAGCAGACAGGTTTGGTGACTTTTGTCTTTTTCAAAGGGAAATGTTAGAGGAATCTTTAGCTGGGAGTCATGATGACTTGTAAAAATTCCCATGGGTAACAAAAGCCATTCTCAATAAGAAGCAAGAAGGAATTTTGTCTTTTTGAAATGATTGTATCTGTTTTTGTAAGTCTGAGATCAGATCACTTTTGTACTAATTTTTCCCGTCTAGGAAAAACATTTCCTCCTTTTGATTTGAAGGTTGTGTGGAAATGTACAATATAAGTACATTAGATATTCAGTCCAAGTCAAGAGATGTGCTTTGTATTAGAAACTCAATTTCTAAACTGACTTAATTACTTTGTTACCCACTAGCTTTTCATTAGAGCCATGTGGGGTGCAGAGCTGCTTTCAAAGCTGATTTTAGATATGGGAGCAAATGTGAAAAAAAAAATACTGAAAATATTTCATCTCAAAACTTGAATAAATTATTAACCTATTTTGGTAAGATATATCAAACAGTATAATTATCATCTAACAGAAGTCAAATACATATTTTATTATTTGCATTATTTAACATAACCGCTCTACTACAAATCAGTATGCATTTATCATAGTAAATACCTGAGTTAAAATTTAAGTGCTTCTGATATTGTTTTAAGAAATAAATTGTAACAATTCTTAGATATAAATACATTATGCAACTACTTCACCTTCAGGAAAACTAAGTAACTCAAAATGAATTTGCTGATCCAAAGATTTGTCACAACAGACATTCATGCTGAAGCATTCTGGGATATCAGCCGGTGGATAGAAAATCTATCAGCCAAGCTTTTACCTTTGCTTACAGCATTTACTTTGACGCAGGGAAAAGAACCCTCCTCCCATGCTTGTAGATGCAGTTAATTAAAGCCTGCCGATTGTTCTTGGTTAATGATTCTGGACAATGTGATTGGACTGTTGCTAGAAAAGCTTAATTAGAGAACAAACAGGTCTATAATCTTGATTCACCGTGGGGCGGGGAAAGCAAACAGCTGACAAACAGCCAGTGCGCGCGCATCGTGCAGGGACTTAACACCACACCTGTGGCGTATGCATGCAACTGTGCACAAGGCAAACCATGCAGATAAGATTAGAAAACAGTGGGATTAAATGGTACTCATTAACACCACTGAGATACAACAAATGCTGCCCGCAGAACACACAAAACCAGTGCCAAGAAACTAAAGCCTGTATTTTTGTTTCTTTTGAGAAATGCCTTGTTGGTTATGAAAAGAAAAAAAATGCAAACACAGTTACCACTCAGATTTAACCACATTATTTCATAAAGCCAGACTACAATGGAAATGTTGACAGTCATTTGTCAGATATTTTATCAATTCAAGAGATGTAAGACAGGGATCATCAACTGAAGAGATGTAAGTCAAGGATTTCACCCAGATATGGTTTACTGACCTTGAGCTATTCAGGTACTCACACTTCATAAGCTATCAAGTGAGAGCCAGGCTCAGAAACACTTCTGCTCCAGATCTTCACTTTGGAAGTAGTGTAGTTAAAGAACGTGGCTTCATCAAATGTAGCACTTCCAAAGACAAAATTATATATAATTATGACTGAGTGCATTTGGCTCTTTCAGTGTGCTCTGATAAAACTGTATTAAGTAAATAAAAATGAAACACCACAACAACTCTACTATTGTTATACAGTGCTGTATATACTATTACTTAAGAAAATGAACCTTTTTTCAGTCTAGCTACAAAAATATTTTATATGCAATTCTCTTTTCACATATTGGTTATACTGCGATACAATATAGACACATGTGACACTAATACTGTACATGTGATTAACCTGCCCATCAATTTGAAGTACAGTTACAACGTCACACACCATTTGCAATCACAAACAAGGTGCAGGCTTCACTGGTGCGGAAGAGCTCCATCATTAAGATGCTTCGCAGGGCATCCATATGGTATGAGGGGCAGAGCGATGTCAAAATTCCTGCTAAAACTTTAATAAGCTGAATTCAAGCATCTACTATAACAGGAAACAGCAGGCAATGTTATAGGGGGACACTGGGCCCAACCTCAGTCAGTATAATGTTGCGGTGACTTTCAATGAGGGTTTTTCATTGAGGTCAAGGGAATATTTAACTGAGTCACTATGGCTTTTAGAGAGCAGTTGTGTAAAACAAAAAGGCAGTTTTGGTAATCAGCAAGGCAGGGATTTCACCTTCCTTAAATGACTATAGCTTTTTCAGCCCAAGAAACAGATCAGATGTTTAAAAATCCTTTCCCTTCCCGAGGACATCAGCAGTGTGTTGTCATGCAGTCACTTCATCACCCGTTAGTAGAAGTGATGTTGCGGTTTTTTTCTTTCTTCCTTCCCGATGTTCTCACACCTGCAATCCTATCTTACCACTATCCCGCCACCTTTCTGTGGCGGGACAACATTTAGGAAAGCACACACAAGCACTCGCTTCTCCCCCACACTGAATCCTGAAAGCCCAGCTGCTGTAGCTGCCACAGTAGAGTGCTGTGCAGCTGGTGAAGGGAAAGCCAAGGTCTGAACTGACCAGATGAGGTGGGGGACACCCTGTCTAACCTTCAACATGAGACTTGTGGTGACAGGCACTTACATCCAGACAATTACATAGTACATACTGCCTGTACACAAACAATGAATACTTGGATAAAATGTATACCTTGGATACTGCTGGTGAGTCTGATGTGGTGTTGAGTGTCTGAAGAATTCCAGTACAGTGCAGAGGGTAACTGAGCACTAGGCCCTTGTGTCATCATCTTACCAGCAGGAGTAAATGCTTCCTTATGGTTACACTGATGATATTCACTGTGGAAATAACATGATGGCCAAAACAGAGATCTTTTAGTGTGTCACTGACGCACTGGCTCTATCTCCAGCTTCATGCTAGTTTACAGCTTCCTGGGCCATGAACATCCTGGACAGCAAGTGAAGTCAGGCCTCCAGCATTCCAGTGGCGTGAGAAAGCTGTTCTTTTGGCAAGCAGGGCACACTGATTCCTGTCTGTGTTTTCTCCCTCGATATCTTAAGCAGCTTTGCATGGAAAGGGTTAAATCAGCTCATTGTCAGTGCCCAAATCAACTATTTGACCAAGGAAGTGATGTAGGAGTGATGCAGAGCCTATCCACCAGTGCGTCACTTAAGCATATTGCCCATCAATCATGTTTAATCTATTAATAAAGCTTAGCAAACAATACTGGAGTTGTATCTCAAAATATAAAATTGTTTGAGAATTTGGAAAGGCTGTGTGAGCAGACTTTTCTCACTCAGTGTTTTTAATCATTTTAATTTGTTGTGGACTTACCCTTGAACAAGGCTTCAGTGCTAATCACCGCTCACCTTCACTCCCCTGGGGCTATATGAACTGTATTTTTCAAATGTATTTTACATGAAATGTGAAAAATCGCAGAGGTTAGAAACTGCCATGTGCAAGGGTACACATTTTAAGAGAACAAGTGCAGAAAAGCTTTGACAGGAAACCTCACAAACTCCAGTGTGCTAATGACAAATATTCCAAATATATAGCTAGCCAGTAAATCCCCCTTTTATTATGAAACTAACTGTGATTTTGCCCCTTTTTTGGAGAAATGTTATGATTATTTTGAATGCATGAGAGTGATTCACACCTCAGCATTATGATTTGATTCTTGAACATAAAATGAGCAGAAGAAATGTTTTACAAAATTATGTTTTCAGAATATATCTATATAAAGACTACACTTAATCAAGCATTTTGAACCATGGCAGTTAGACTGCATGCCCACTTAGACCTCCACACAATCAGTGCTGTCCTCCTCGACAATCCTGTGCGATGCCAACAATATGGAAAGACTTTCATTTATATCTGCAGTCTGCTCTGACCAATCACCAATTGGAATGAGTATTCAACAAATTTGTACTCACCATGTTTGAGCATGGTCAGCGGAGAATCTTATTGGACTCATGACATCATTGCTACTGATCCAGAGCACTGTATGAGTAAACAGTAGTTTACAAATGATAAAACAGACCTCTTAATCCAAATTCTAACGGCACATGGGCCTGAGCATGGCATAATTGTTTGAGTGCCCCATAGTCTTTAGGAGTGAAAGGCAATTAGTGGAAATATATATATACTTCCCAACATGATGGCATTCTAACACCACAAATACATGAAAGTACATAAGGGAAGCTATCATAATGATACTGTAAGTATCCCAGCAGAGGTGGTCATCCAAAGGAGACAATTACATCAGTTACATCAATTATTAAATGTGCCATTACTCTCTGAAGTTCTATCTTTAGCATGTATTTTGAAAACCATATCAATCCTATCCAGTTCCACTTAGCTTCTTTATACTTGGCATGTGCATCCATATATGTACCTTACATACATGCATACCTGCATACATACATTCATTCATTCATACATCCACTTTATAGTATGATGCAGGTTATAAATATGTCCTTTTGAATGCCCCATACAATGGACATGTTTTTACCTACCATCATTGCAGTATGTTCATACGAGTAATAAAGTACAGTGTAATCCCAGTGTTTTATGAAATGTGATTACCCCTGTCCCCTGTTTATTCATACGTAAGTGGCTACACCCTAAGGATTTGACAAAGAGATTAAAAAAGCACTTGTTTTCAATGGTCTCCATTGTGCTTTCATATTAATTGTGGTTAAAAACTCAATATGATAAATTAAACAGGCTGCAACATGTATTTGGCAGGAACAAAAATGAGGTCACGTTACACAGCCTTTCATCCCCCATCTTTTTGCACGTCTTTCATTTTTCAGCTCTATGGGCCATATTAATCATCATCTTTAAAGTTTTCTACAGGAATGAACACATCTCTATCCACTTATTGTTGTAGGAATGTTACTTTTTGACATTATACATAGAGGCAGATTAGATAAACTATATATGCACTCTTTATCTCTCCACTAGTGACATGGAATGACCTGTTCTTGAATCTTTGCTGGGATGTATAGTTTTGACCTCCTCAGTGCTGTAATTACTACCATGTTGAATGCAAAATCTTGGTGCCTTGACACTTCTAAACATCATGGCATAACTGTCAACAGCATTGTCACAGCAAAAATGAAACCTCTTTCCACTTCAAGTCTTCAAAGCTTCAACATAAATGAGTAGCTATGTCTGCCTATAGTTTATAATGAAAGACATTCTTTCATGAAAGCAACTTATGAAACCATGTTGCCATGTAATAAGTTACTACCTATTTCTTGTGTGAGACAAAACCTTTAGAGCAACTTTTTAGTATCTTGGTCATGCATGCCATGAGCACCTAATCCATCAACAAGCAAGATAACGTACGTCAACATATACAAATTTTTATTTGTGCAAAAAGGGCTCAACAGCCATATATCCACAAAGTCTATTACTATCCATGACATGGCAATTGATGTAGATTTGTGGGAAACATGACTGTATTTTATTTGTTTTCCAAAACTGCAAGAAACGTTTGTCATTTTTATTACTGTCCCTTACTACAAACAAGGGTGTCATGTGTTCTGCTTCCAAAGTGTACATGAAGAAAAAAGATCATAAATAGCAGTAAAATTCTTTGCTTATAAACATAGCATAACCTTTTCTGGTATATTACAGGACCATTCATTGGTTCTATCGAACCAAATGGTTTGTGAATGGTTTGCTAATCGTTCTACATAGTGAGAAAAAGGTTGCCCCTGTGGAGTCTTCTTTTTTCTTTGAGGTACATGATGTTTGAAATGGTTTCATGAACACTGGTGTCTGTTACCTATGTTCACAAAACAAAAATTTTTACAGGAACATGTCCATTATATTCATTTACAGAAGTGGGATGGAGAAAGTCCATCATTTATGTAAGAGTTTCCCATCCCCTCAATAAAATCACAACACATGGCCTGGTCCTAAAATTGTCTAGCTTGCTTTGCAAAACAAATGATTCAGAATTGGACTGGCTTTATATGGTTGGCACTGTACTTTACAATTCAGCACAAATCTTTCCCATTGATATAGTCATGGCTTACTGAGACAAGTGTCTCTTTTAGGTCGCCCAAAGATGTTGATGGATGTGAAGTAATTACATGCTGTTTTGATTTTCCGTTCACTAACTGCAGTCATAAATCAAGCAACAGGTTTAAGCTTACAATGAGTAAACTACCCTCAGTGTGCACACTTTGTGACATCTTACCTTGCATTAGACAACCAAAGTGTAATAATAACTATTAACATCCCATTTTGATTGAGAGTGATTTTCAACTTTGAGCTATAATTTATTTGTCCACAATAATAATTACACTGCTTGAATAATATCGCACAATGTCTACATTAGTTATAATTTAATCAAGTTTACATGCATCATCTGTTTCCATTATTTGAATTATTTCTTTTTATATCTGTTAATTAATGAAAACCACAGATTAATTTAGAAATCAAAATCAGCATAAATCCATTATCTGAAAATGAGTGTTTTATGGAATATGTTCATCACAATATCATATTACAATTAATATGAATTATTTTTGTCTGGACTGCATTATCATCGTCATCCTATCTGTACTCAACAGCCAAACCTACAGGTAGTTTCAGGAAAGATTGCACCAAGCAGAGGTGAAATAATCCATACTTAACCATAAATCACAATGGCAACCTGTCTAAGTAGAAAGCACAGTGTGCTATTCAAACATATGAATGCAATAATTCATGTGATGCTGCATTGATCCACTAATGTAAAACAGAAACAGAAAAAACAGCAGTAACAAAACAGTAAAAACAACAAAAATTACAAATAGACAAGCAGGAAGGAGGAGGAGGAGGTTTTGTGCACTTTTAGCCCCCTTTCATCCCCCCACCCCCAACAATCACGTTGGTGTACGCTTTAAATACGGACGCACTGCTTGCCTCTCTTTTTTTCTACATGTAAAGTACTTGAAAAACTTGTTCCATTCTCTTTGTCTTACAATATACTAATTAAATGCGTTACAAACAAGCGCGACAATACAGACTGGATTATGAGAATAAATGTTCGTTTTCCCCGTCTCGTGTTTTGTATTTCTTATCTAAATGCAATGTACGCATCTATATGTAAATTAAATAGATCACAATTACATCCATTAGTGGCATTTACACCCGTAAACTAGAATTTTAAGGGAAGGACATGAAATACTGGCTTTTCTTTGTTTATTCCGTGATTCCCTCAGACGGTGCGTTTTGGAGGCGTTAGTAAACGCAAGGGGGCGCTTTCATGTTTGACAAGGTCGCAATGCAGAGAGCAAATGAATCCTTCTGTTACCGGGGATCACTTTTGAAAGAAACCATTGTTGTGCATGTTGATTTTAAAAAAATCGGGTACGATAACATATATATATGTATTCGTAGTATACCCGTGTTTATTTCAAAACAAAACAAACAGAAAATTGGGATAACCATAAAGAATAATGACTGTCACACGGGGCCTGCATACCTCTCGATAGAACGTGTACTTGCCTGTTTCATACAAAAGGGCTTAAAAGCGAGCCGAATCCTAGCCTACGTGCTCTGTTTTGCCTATTAAGTCAAATTGCCCTTCACTTTCAGTTTACATTATACCACGTGTCACACAGGCTGTTTAGGGCTGTCATTATCTGCAATTATGCCCTGTAATTGCCTTTTGGTTTACAAAGCTGAAACGTAGAAAGATGTCTTCATTGAATCGCACTGCTTTCTGGCTATTTTGCATCACCTTCTTCACTATATTTTAAAAGTTTGACACAGTGAATTTATAGCTAGAAATAATTTAAATGTAATGAATGAATATCTCAATGTGAAAAATGATAGGTATTAAAAGTTTACCTAATACTTAAAAGTTACAAGTACTTATGGAAATTTACAGAAATACTCTTTTGAAACTCTTTTTAAACACTTGTCCCAGCGTTACAGTGTTACATATTTACAAATTTGTCGTATTTGGCAGAGCTCAGCGATCATTCACTCTGACCATTTTCTCGGCATCACTATTCTACTGTATTATGTGTGGCTAAATACTAAATATCTAAATACAAAAAAAAAAACATATTCACAACTGCAGACATGTGAAGCCTTTTGGAAAAATAAAAAACAAACAAACAGACAGACAAAAAAAAAAACTAATGAATATGCCGTCTGTCTCTTTACTGCTCTACTTATCCACAATAGTGGACTTCTATTCCAATTTCAAAATATGAGATATGAGATTACAGTAATACAATAAAATGCAAACAACAAATATATTATGTAATTTTCGTATAATTGTAATAGATACACATATTCCATGAACTAATTAAACAATACACAAGCAGCGTGAAACCAGTCTAAGATAATGAACAGTTCAACGCAGAAAATATTGTTTATATATTCGAAGAAGATACTATGAAATAACGATCGTGGAGCTGTGGGCTACAGCACTTCAGAAGTAATGCGATAATACGAACAGCTGCTTGGCTCTTTCAGGACCAATCAGCTTTCCATGAAGATGACGTTTCCACGCCCTACGTCAGACCAATGGCGATTGAGTAGAGAAAGAACAGAGAATTTGAGTGAGAGATAAGGACAACACGGGCTCCTCATCAGCACTGGGACTAGGCACCGCCGCACGCACGCCCCTTTAAACAGGAACGACACATTTCAGAGCAGCCCTGCACCCCCTCGTGCCCCTCAACTATCGGTCCACAGCAACCGCAACTACTTTTTTTTTGGCAAAAATTGTTACACCTTTTCTTAAAAGTGGACCTAACACCACCTTACTACCTTGACATGGGAGACATGGGGGATCCGCCTAAAAGTAAGTGGGACTTACTGTATCGGATGTCATGTTTTCTGAAAACCAAAAGCAGTTACTGAAACTCTGAACTCATTTAAACAGGATGAAATTTATTTCGCAACTAAAGCCATGTTACTGTTGTGACTTGAAATTCTTGGAACCGGTATAACTGTGACAAACTTTGGGAGAAAAACATGCTAAATACAAAACTAACTGTAAGGTGGAAATGGAATCCTTCTCTATCTACTCCGATAAAGATAAACATTGTGCGAGTTCTGCAGCATGTTCAGAATTATAATAAGCTATAATATGTACATTGTTATGCACACACATGACATCATCAACAACATACAACAATATATATTATCAATAATAATAATAATAGTAATAATAATAATAATAGTGGGTCTATTGTTGGAAGAGATCTGGAGCTACTTCTTTTTGTTTCGTGATATTTTGTTAAAGTTTGATATGAGGGTGTTTTTATTCAAGGACTGATCCTTTCTTGCACCGGGACTCGAGCATTTCTAATGCGTTTCATTATTCTTTTCCAGAAAAACGGCTGATTTCTCTTTGCGTCGGGTGCGGAAATCAAATTCACGATCAGTATATTCTGAGAGTGTCCCCAGACCTGGAATGGCACGCGGCGTGCTTGAAATGCGCAGAGTGTAATCAGTATTTGGACGAGTCCTGCACCTGCTTTGTTAGAGATGGGAAAACATACTGCAAAAGGGATTACATCAGGTGGGTCTTATCCGAAGAATCGACATCCTTTTTCGACATAGTTTTTTTTTCATATTGGTAGTGTAATAGCATTTAGACAACTCGTGTGGGCCTACTCAGCTTAAAAGTAATAACGGTTTAAAATTGTTGTGGCCACAGTTAATTTACCCTCTTATTTACAGCTCATATTAATAGGTTACGCATTGTGTCCTACCGTATGGAAATATGAGGTGGCTGACATCTAAGCTCATAAAATAATAATAATAATAATCTCCCCCAATGTATACATGCCTAATAAGATAGTCTATGTTTTATTTTATACATTTATGATAAAATGTTGTTCAGTGGATATTTGTAAATTAATCTTGCCTACATAAAATTTCTTCTTATATATGGCGTGAACTTTGAAAAAAAATTAATGTACTCAAATTTAATATTTATTAGGATTATACTGAAGTCATTACATTTTGATATTTCACATTTCACTGACAGTGAAGCTATTCTATTTTACTGGCAAATTATCGGGTACACAAGTTTTCAGCCTGGAGTAGAAGGCCAATATCTACATAACATGTTTTATGTAGCGTATATAATATATGCACAAGACAACGACTTCGTAATTTATAAGCATATGCATATTTCAAATTAATAAATTTAAATACAACAGTGTATAATTTCATATTATATATTGACAATATACTTACATAAGAATTCATAGTACATAAAAATGATAAGTGATTACATGTGAAATATCCAATCCACACTCCCAGTAACAAACAATAGCAGTTTTTTCCAGTATAAACTTGTAAACAATATTTAGAGTTTAACAATAATTGTTAAATTGTTAAATTGCTCAAAGGTCTGCTTCACAGTTTTCTGCCTCCATTTACACCACATTAGCCAATAATAACGTTCTGCATAATATGACCACTGGTGAGATGTGTTGGCTACTTAGAGATATTGTGTTTCCGTCATAACAACGTTAACCCAGTATCTTCAGCCCTGAGATCGAACAAAATAATAAGCCATGAGGATATTCTGGGTAACGTGGTGCAGGCCTATGTGTAATGTATACAATTAAGAATATATTATCAATAAAGCAATATTGTGATGCTGAATACATTTGGTGGTGACTAAATCTATTATAATTAGATTTTTGTTTGGACGATTTATTTTATTATCTTAGTTCAAAAACAAGCTGCTTACATGTGGACGCAATTGAGAGTGTTTTTAAAAAGATACTATTTAAGATGTGATTGGCCAACCAAATCCTGCCTGTTTTCACTGAAACAAGTTTATCGTTGATTTACTTTTCAGCTCATTGTTTGTTAAATTTTATTTACTCATTAGAGCAAACGCAACTTTTCATATTTTTCTTACACTGTGAAGTAGGCCAAGCCTTTGGTTTTGCAGTGAATTGTATATAATATGCTACACCTGAACAAAAACTTTTAGAACTTATTGGATGTCCTATTTTTAAAGAAGTACCATGGTTTTTTTGTTTTTTAATTTTTCTGTATTTTTATTTTACGTATGGAGCAAGCATGTTTTCGGGCATGTTCTAAAACGTTTTCTAACAATTGCGTTTCAGGTTATATGGGATCAAGTGCGCTAAATGCAATATAGGTTTCAGCAAGAATGATTTCGTCATGAGAGCGCGCTCCAAGGTGTACCATATCGAGTGTTTTCGGTGTGTGGCCTGCAGCCGGCAGCTCATCCCCGGGGACGAGTTTGCACTGAGAGAGGATGGCCTGTTCTGCAGGGCCGATCACGACGTCGTGGAGCGGGCAACACTGGGGGCAGGGGATCCACTTAGCCCTTTACATCCAGCAAGACCCTTACAGATGGCGGGTAGGTTGTTTTGTTTTTATTACTGGCAATAAAATAAGCAAAGTTTGAAGTCATTGCTGTTAGTTAACTGGACTGAGCTTTAACGTGAGTGGATAGCTGCTGTAAGCCTTTCTTTCTAGAATTACTATTAATTTCCTGTTTTATCTACGATGGAATGTTTACTTGTCTCTCCGAATGATGCTCTGACATTACATTTTAGGAATAGTGTGAAATATTAATGATATTTTGAAAATAGATACATTAAAATCAATAAAGGAATACCGCAGTTTATTGAACGGTTTTCTTATTTTAATGTCGAAAGTATTTTCTAATCGTGTCAGTATTTCCTCTGATTTACACATGCGTACTTTGAATATAAGGTAATATTATGGCTTTCTATTTTAAATTTACTGGCCTTCAGCACCAATTATTTTACTTTCAGAATTAATCTCCGAGGTTAATTTGTTGTTTTACTTGTTATCAGATCGAATACTTTAACTAACTTGACCATGATTATCAAGACTGCTCTTTAAATGCCCGACATAACGAACACATGTAAAAGGGCCATGCAGAATGACAACAACCCGATTAAGCTCATTAAATAATTGAAGTGATCAAGTCAACACATTTGCATGTAATTTTAACATTTAATTGCCAATAATTGAACACATCCTTACTATCTTTGAAAGTCGTATTTGTCTCCCCACTAAGCATATAACATTATCTGCAGAACGTATATTACATATTTAACATAATACAAATTTGTTACAAACATTTTGGACGTCATACCAAACCTGTATATCAATTAATTTCTAGGCTGAATCTACCTGTCAGATAGGTGTATTTGATTTATCTAATAAATAATGTAGAAATATTCTACTTAAAATAAAATGAAATTTAACACCAGACACATAGGCAACCATTTATAAATAACCTTGCGGACGTGAAGCTACTAAAAGATATGCACAATTTCTTAGCGGTGCAACCTCAGTAATGTTGGATATGTGGCTTTCCGGCCTACATCCATGCATACTAGTGTGGAAGTTGTTTCTTTAAGCCTCTGCAAGATGTAGCCTGACACAAATTACTTTCAAAGATGCTGTAAACCAAATAATAATTTAACATATTATTCGTATGTCAAATAGCCTATGTATTAATTACTGGCACTTTCTTGCTTGCTGATAACACCCAGGCGAATATTCTGTTGACTGGTTTTACTTTTGCTTTAAAAAAAAAAAAAAAAAAAACTACATTACTGCATAAAAGAACGCCAGTGACCCTCTCCATTTAACATATAACCTATATTGTTTGCGTATTGTTTTATCTGACTTATTCGTTTTTTACAGCAGAACCCATATCCGCCAGGCAACCTGCACTTCGACCGCACGTTCACAAACAGCCGGAGAAAACGACTCGGGTTCGGACAGTACTCAACGAGAAACAGCTTCACACTTTGAGAACTTGCTACAATGCCAACCCCAGACCAGACGCCCTTATGAAGGAGCAGCTGGTGGAAATGACAGGGCTTAGTCCCAGAGTCATCAGGGTCTGGTTTCAAAATAAGCGCTGCAAGGACAAAAAGAGGAGTATTCTAATGAAACAACTCCAGCAACAACAACCCAACGATAAAACGGTAAGGACACCCACACACACGGCAACAAGACTCTATTTAATTTTTGGTAAGAAAACGAAGACATCAAGTCATTTTAGACTCTTAAATGTGCAGGCTACTCAACAAACGGATCTGTTACAAACCCACACGTAGGCATGCACATAGAAAGAAAAAACCAATAAGAGAAGCTGTGAAAATAATGTTATGTTGGTGATCAGTATCGTTTTATTTAATAGTGTTGAGGAATCTCTGAAATCAAAGAACGAAAAGTGTTTGTTGTTCATAATTCTTAACATTTTATTTTACATTTGGTTAATATTTAATCTATATTTGTTTCTTAACTGTCACTACTCTATTGATATGCTTGTGATATTGAGAGGTCACGTACTGCAGGTCTTGTGTTTAGGGGTTAATTCCCGTGAGCGTTACCTTCAATTTATTTCTCTGGGACATTCTGCAGAATATTCAAGGGATGACAGGGACTCCTATGGTGGCTGCTAGTCCAGAGAGACACGATGGTGGTTTGCAGGCAAACCCAGTGGAGGTGCAGAGTTACCAGCCGCCTTGGAAAGTACTGAGCGACTTCGCACTGCAGAGTGACATAGACCAGCCCGCATTTCAACAATTGGTGAGTGCCAAAGCCAGGTACAAAGCGCGCATTGTAGACAACATATTATCATACTGCACAAGGCAAGCAGTTATCTTTTTTATTAAGTCAAAACACAATACGCTTGTACCCACGCTAAAGTAAAAGGGGAAGGAGTCATTCAAGGGGCTTCAGATGTAGCATTATACCACGAACTACTAACCTTCTGCTATTGCTTTAAGATAATGCTAATGTGGTACTATACGCCTAGCTAACTATATTTTAACTAATGATGAATGTGTTACAGTAAACAAAACGACCAATGTGCCATATAAAAATAATATTATTTAACATTTAGCAGCTTCTTTTGCAAAGTTCAGCTTTAAAGTTGGTGCGTTTCCATAGCCTATTAGATTATCCGATCAATGCAATGCAGTCAAGTTACAAATTAGTCATTCGCTTAGTTTTGGTATTGACCGCAGACTATGATATAGTATATACATACAGTGTGCTATTAACATACAAATGAACCACTCTGTTCGTTTGTCATATTTATTCGAATTAAGTATCTGCTGATCGTAGGCCTGTACACGCCTTTATATTCCGAGTATTAGCAGTTAACGTAAGTTATACTTAACCAATGCTGTACTTAGTTCCTGTTTATATAATGGATTCTTTGTTGCGAGACAAGTATTATATTTTTGCCTGTTCGTTTTCCAGGTCAGTTTTTCTGAAGGAGGGCCAGGTTCAAATTCAACTGGGAGTGAAGTCGCGTCGATGTCGTCTCAACTGCCGGATACTCCGAACAGCATGGTGTCGAGCCCTATAGAGGCATGAACGGATGGACTATAACATATTTCAAACACCAGAATATAGGAGGCGTTGGAAAACGGAACTTAAGAGAACTGTAGTCAAAAACCAGTACGCAATCTGGTTTCTACAACCGTTTAAGTAAACCCCTCTACTGCACGAAGCCTCTTTATTTAAACAACTCTTGGTTGTATTTGTATACACTGTGAAGACAATCATGGGAATAACCAAGAAGCTAAAACCTGCTTCGACACACCCAAGAAATGTTTCAGAATAACCTACGAGAAGATGTCAATGGTGTATATTCTGTGTGCTGCACGGAAAAAGTAAAATGTGAGTGAATTTTGACTGGAACAAATGGATAGGCATAATGTCGTCACGTATTGGTCTGCCTGTTGAGGATGGTTACAGCCTTGCCAAAAAGACGAGGAAGAATAAAAGTCAGTGGACCTCATGGAAATCGGTACCTACTTAAGGTACAGGATAATGATAATGCAATCTGAAATTCAGATTGACACATTGTTGTGCGCAATGTTTGACTTTTCAACTCAAGGACGCATCAATGCCTGTTCCATGAGCTGTTCATGAGATTATAAACCACAACATGACGGTTGAATGGGGATCGCAGATATTGCTTGTTCACTTGTGTTGAATTATCTCCTTAAAAGCCCAAGTACTAAAGCATTGCAACAAGGTATACCTCTATTTTGCCACAAGCTTCGTGGGAATATTGTGTGTGAGTTTGTGTCCATCCAATAACCTTTTTCCCAAAGATGTGTATAGATATTGGTTAAAACCGTTGGTTAGCTCTGGAAAAAATGTTTTTTTTTCTGTTCTTGTACTGCAAAAAAATATATAAATATAATTTATTATTTATTGTCGAAAGACGTGCCACTTTTCATGTATCTGTTTGCTGAAGTAAAAAGAAAAGATTGTACTGTGGTCCTTGAAATATCTGTCAAATTTTACGTGTCCTGTCTTTTCTTGAAGATTATGTAAACAAGGCCATATGTAGAAAAATCTCTTCAGGACTTTTTCACAATAAAAGTTTGACAGACGTCAAAATGTTTTTTTTTTTTCCAGCAAAAAACGGAAATTTTAAATAAGATTACTTCTCATTGAATTCTAATTCATTTGTGATCTTTAGTTATTTTCCGTTTTCAGTGACAGCTGATCCTAAACTCGTTATTTAATTTGTTCCTTTTGCGCTTTATCTTTTACAAACCAATTTAATGTGTTCTTATTTTGCATTTACTCCACATGACAATGAACCTGGCACTCTAATGACGCTTGTTGTCAATTTAGTTGTCGATATCTAAAGCATGACCACAAACTTAGTTGACTTTAAGGCTTGAGTAAAAACACAGTATAATTTTACCGCAAACCTTTGCATGGCAATGCATATTAAGGCAGATCAGGTCAAATGTATTAGATCTGAAGGTGTATAAAGACACTGATACATTACCCTAACAAGGTTACTAACTTAAGTTAAATGAAATTAAGGTTATTAATACCAGAATAATGAAGTTATGTAAAATAACTAGATTCCCTGGTCAGCTTTCCCCAGCTACAACTACCCTATAAAAGGTTTTCTGGATACATAAAGTGACAATTCTTAGCCAAATAAGGTCATCCTACACTAATTGGGCTTACAGAAAGAATCAAAAACAGTAATTGTTTCAGATCTGTGTTAAGTTCGATTTGTGGTTACATTATGGAGAAGTTATATTGCATAAATTCCTGAATGGACCGATTGGAAGGAACGTAAATACATGTAAACCAATTTAACATTATTAATATTACAGGTGTAAAATGCCGATGATAGCGGTTTTTCGCTGGAGTATCCTTGCAAAGAGGTGGCTTGACAGTCTTGAGTAGATTAATCAATTCACAGCTTGAGGTCACTGCAAGAATCAAACGACACAAATAGCCAACAACAACACTAGCTACATGAAATATATAAGTCAGTTTTTTACACATACAACTACATAAAAAGTGAGAAGAATCCCCTATCTATTAGCCAATGGTTAAAACCGCTCTCAATTAAACATTTCAACAATAACTATTGGCCATCCCGAATCGGTCAGGCTTAAATTTTTAGTGTTACAAGCGAAATGCGTAAGTGTTAAAACGTTTTCATTTTCTTCTTTTATTAACTCCGTACACAATAACTACAGTAAGCATACCGGTATTTTGTTCTTGAGCCAGTTCTCTCTTGCTGTCTAAGCACGATTGATGTTGGAAAAAAACACATACACACACCCCAGAAGCGTGAAATCTGTCCTAAAAAGCCTATGCCAAAAGAACAACGATAGCTGTGTCCAGTCAGTCAAGTACATTAACGGAATTGGGAATGTTGCATGGAATGGAAAATGATTTCATAGAGGTGAGATGTTCCCGTATCTTCTGAATTCCTTCCTAAATTGCTTAGGTCGTTGAATCCCAAAGATTCCTCCAAACAGATATGACGATTAAGTCCTTTTGCAGAGTTGGTACGCAGCTCATCTTTGTAATTAGGTGGACGGTTCTGAAAACCGCCAACCCAAGTACACATAATTAAGACAACAAGGTCACGATAGCAAATGGAAACACTCCTACAAAAGTCGACCGACCACGATCTATTCACATTTCAGTGTTCATATGGTATATATGTACCGACACTGATGGGAACGTACGTCAAAAGGGATTTATACTTTGCATGAAATCAGAATATTTCAAGGATGTAGTTTACGTAAGACTAAATAATGATTAACACATTCCCTCGGCAGTGGTGTTATCCTTCCAAAGGCAACATAAGTCATGAAATATTGCTGTACTGAATAGTATGCGAGTTTTCCCCTAGCACAATTGCAAACACACGCGGGTTTGAAACACTTGTCACGTATGGTTTTACTTCAGAAAGTTTACAAATAAGAATTCTGAGAACTCACAGTGGCTAATTGTTCAATTGCATCAGTTCTCCATGGCTAAACGTAACACAGTCTGGAAGAACCAAAATAAAGCGTGTCATCACAAAACCACATACAAAGGATGCGTTGGTCCCAGAAATTATTTTTCTTTTTCACCTTCATTTGACAGTTTGCCAAATACAGTTTTCTTAAAACGCATTTGGGGCCTCCATACATCCTTTGCAAAATTTCACTACAGCCATAAAAAACATGGCTTACACATGGTTGCATTTTATAATCCATGTTTACATCATGGGTTTCTTATGTGTCCAAAACAGAATTAAATTAACACATCAACATAAATACTATGTACAGTGAATATACAGTGTGACTCCTAAGAATCGGGGGTGTGCCACATCCTTCTTTACCACATCTATATTTGGTTGCTTCACAGTGATTGGTTGCTGTACACAATTTGAATCAAGACAAGGTTTTTTAAAGCAACATATGTGATGTATATTTCCATACATGACTGGAACTATATTGTCCATATGAGAACAGCAAACTTAAAATTTGTATTTAACATTATATTGATAAATGGCACTGTTCTACCAAAGTCCCAGCTGTTTTGGTGTTATTTTTAGGATTTGTTTACATTTATAAAACAAATCTCTTGATTCCTAATATACAGGAAGAAGCATTCCCAGAAGAAAGATAATTTATTAAATAACTTCCTTCCGTTTTTTTTCCAGAATGTAAGGTCACCTCCATCAAACTGAGATACTAAATAAAAATCCCTTTTATTGAGGTGAAAATACAGTGAACTGAAATCAGACAATATTTAGATATTGTGAAAAGAATCTGAAATACTGCTTATGCAGTGCACATTGTTAAATTTGTAGAGGGAAGACAGGATTTTATTGCACTGCAATCACATTTGAAAAAATTACACTTGAAAATTAACACTACCTTAAAATACATAACTTAAAGGTAAGGCCAAACCACTGAGTGCTTTAACCTTCGAATGTTTTACTGTAAGCAAATGGCAAGAGCAACATGAAGGATCAGAGGCACTGGGACTATGAAAAGCTAAGCGGTAGCCCCAGCTTTAAATGTTCCCACTATTCTCCTATGGATCAGACTGTGGAAAGGAGGGTAAGAGGCAGGACAAAGAGCCCTGAAAGACTACCACTCAGCCCTGGCTATCTCCAGAGTGATATTCAGCTCAGTGACTGATTGGAACAAAAGCAGCACTGTACCTGCTGGAGGCTCAGTGAAACAATGACAAGCGGGTGGATGAGATGTGGTTGAATTGTGAATGAGAGTGAGGAGAGGAATCCCTCCCAGTGGTCCTGTGCTTGGCTCCAGCACAGGGGGGCCACCTGGAAAAAACAAAACAAAACAAAAAAAAAAACACTGATGACAACCGGAAAGAGCAAGCCAGACTGGAGCAAACAGCCCAGAGTGGAAATAACCCTGAGTGAGCAGGAATAAATACGCACAACATACAAATACAAAATCAAGCCATACTTGCACAATAGTTTATTCAAGACCATATTTCTGCTGAAAAGCCTACAAATGACATTATTGAACCAGTTGCTCCTCTGTTTCTATGCCCCCTTCATACATCTCTCCCCTGGCAACACACTATACTGTGTGTGTGCATACTACATCAGTTGCACAGTAAATACAGAATAAGTCCTCTATGAAGACACATCAGTAATAAAGAAAAAATAACAGAAACACAGATTTACTCTACTTTTTTTTCATATTTTCAATTGTACTTGTTCCACTGATCAAATTACACTTCTGAAAATTAACCCCACAAGGCAATCATTTTGAACTCAAATGGACATTTGAACTGAGGGAAAAGTATTATACGATACTGTACAACTAGATGCTCTGCAGACATTAATAAATGGGGTCTAATTTGTTGTCACTATTTATGAGGGAAGTGTCCAAGTTTGTGCATGTTTACCATTCTCCATATTTAACATGAGATGGTTCCAAAAGAAATAACCAAAAATTAAAGGAAAACAAACAAGATGAGAGGACACGCCTGGACTGCAGTGTGATCCCCTCCGAGCTAGGATAGTCTGTCACAGTTAACATGGAAAAAAAGCCAAAGATACTGGCAGTAAAAGGGTAGGTCTTAAAAGCAGGCACCACTCTCAGACCTGATATCTCCCTTTGATAAAGCTATCGTGGAATTCTCTTATGCGCCAAAGTTCTCAAAACCAAGCACAGTGTGAGATGACACTGTTTTAAAAATAAGTCCTTTCAGAGATTTGAGTTGTCTGTCAGTAGGCGTGGAAAAGATGTTGCCAAGCTTGAGTCGCTTGGAATGTGTCAATGAAGAGGACACTCCAAGTGCTACTTGTCAGCAGAATGGGTGTGAAAAAGATCGCTGAGAGCCTTTGCAATATTGTTCTCTGTAGTGTGGCTCAGCAGGCGAGCTGGTCAAACCAAAGGGAATGAATCTTTGTGCTGAAAGAGTACACTTCAACCTTTCAGTTCTGTGCGTGACTTCAAAGAGCTGAGGCTATCTAGCGACGGCCTTCCCGTGGCTAATTCTTAAGAGGAAGTCAGGTCATTTAAAATATCCTACACCAGATGACTGGGGAATGGTCTGAATGAGGATGCCTTGTGGAAGACAGGAGGAGTGGGTACTAAGTGCCGTTTCATGGCAGTGTTGACACATTTCTTGGCAAACATACTAAATCAAAATTATATAGTCAAAGAACTCTTGCAGACTTGTTTGTTTTCATTTGTTACAGTCAATCTAAACAAAAGAGTCTGAAGTATAACAGGAAAAAGCACAGCACTAAATTAATGCCTGGGATTTGTAATTTAAAACAAACTTACACATCTTGCACAGAGCCATACGCATGCACACACCTTTTCTCTTATTTTGGGCATATGCTGTAGTAATTCTGCAGCATATGTGTTTCCTCCCAAAATGTATAAATACCTGAGCTCATCTGCAGGAAAAGATACTGGTGGGAAAGTCAGCTGACTTTGAGAGACACAACTGGATAACTTGTTAAGATGGGAGAGTCTGCAATCAAGATGTTGGCTTGAGAATCCTTCTAGCAGGCTTTATACTTAGACTGCACAGAAACATTCTAATGTGTGGAGTTTGGTTTACAGATGATTTCTGGATTTGTTTCTTGTGTTGATGACATCTGACTGTTAGCTACCTAGAGAATTAAATACCAATTTGAACACATTCAATCTCACCTTGAATTTATAACTGCTTACAGGAGTCTTCATGTCAGGAAACAACGTTTGTCCATATACCATGAAAATTCCACTTATTACAAACAGCTTTGCCTCAGAGGAACTACACACCTTTGCATAAATGGTAAAAAAAAAAAACTATTCCAATATTAAAAGACACCAGTATAATATATGGGCTTTTACTGTGGCATGAAGACTGCGCTGGGGTGGACACAGCATGAGCAACAGGTAGGAAAGGTAACACTGCAAATAGTCTAAATGGGAGTGATGCTGAATGACCTTATCCTTTCAGTTGGTTTTTTTAGATGCTCCTTGCATATAAACAAAGCACAGGCCTTTGCTAGCTTTGACTTTTAGTGCCACATTTTGGGGTCTAAGGGGCATAATCCTGCCCAAGATCTGATCAGAGGTGAACACAAAATACTTACATAAACCTGCCTAAGCAAATCTAGCATTAGTCATTTATTGAAGCAATATCATATTCTACTCTTCAGCTTAACAAAAACACAGATATGTTTTAAATAAAAGTTCACAAAGCCCAGAGAGCAGAGAAATTCAAGTTAGAGCACTAGAAGAATACTCTTACATTTTCATATCCTGACAATTGGATCAAATTCACTGCTTTTCAAAATGGTTCTGTGCTGTATGTGGTATCACAGTAGACAAAATGTGCGTCATGAGGGGTGGGGTTGATGAGCAGTGACACATTCTTTCAAACAGCCTAACATCAACACAACAGCTCTGGGCACATGACACACTGCTTGTGCAACAGCCAAATACAAAATTTAAGCCTATCCATCAAACGCTGAGAAATCACACCCCATGGAATAAACTTTAACATAAACCATCTGCACGCCCTAGTATTGCATTGTTATAGTTATAATTTTTTGTGAAAAGAATGTCTGTCAGTGTGGTGGGAAACATACTGAGTCATCATCAATCGATGATAAATAAGCCTGACAATAAGGCACAGTATCATTCATAGTGTAGTTCTACACACAATTATATAGTGGGCACAGGCAAAGCACTGAGGTGGAGCAATTAGCTCTGAGGGGAGAGCAGGTGTATAGGAGTCTTTTTCAGTAGTGCTGAATAGTTTACACAGTAACACATTTTACAAACTGTTACAACCTTGACTTTTTTATTTCCATGGCTGATATAATGGTGTATGTGATCTCAGGTCAACACACTGAAACAACATAAGTATAAAAGAATATAATTATGAGAAGTCCCATCTAGGCTCATCTTTTATCTATTTGTCAAGACAGTGTCCAGCCCTGTTTGATATATAGACTTGACCACTCCAAGGGTTTCTACCTCAGTTACATGTTCGTCACTGCCTCCCACCAAGAATGATTTGGTTGCAGGAAAAATGATCAAGGTCTCCAATAGTTGGGAGAGCTCAAATCAAAGACTCCAGTGTGTGAAGTCACCTCATAACCAGAACTGAAAGAAGTCCCTACTGAACAGAGAACAAAAAGCAAGCCTAGTGTGAGTTTGTGGGTAGGACAGAGGGTCAAACTGAGGTTGTGGCAGTCATTAGCACTGCTATATTCAAAAGCAATAGCTGTGTCTGAGTAATGTTCTAACCGATTTAAGGGCTGTACTTGGCTGGATGGTACTGTGCACCTGGGAGTAATCCAGAGGTATTACAGAGCTCAGAATTATCACATAGATACCATCTAAGAAACCAAGGCAACCAAATCTGCTGCAGAGCAACCGTAGGCATCGACAGCAATATCACATTTGAAACACAAGTGAAAGGATCAATTCAAATATACTGAGCGAGATTCAGGGAAGCCATCATTAAAACAACACTAAAAATACATCTACAACATTTACATGCCTAAATTTGAGTATACAATATGTAAAATACATTATTGTTTTCCAGGTATGTACCAGTAGGGAAACCAGCAATTAGAAACAGTAAATTAACATAAAAATCATAGAAAAATGATAGGCAATAGTAATATATAGCCTAAATATACAGAGGCATTGATGCACACTTACTTGTACAAGTCCACACTGACTTGCACATGTGTCTGTGAGTGTAGCAGGTATAGACAAATAAAAAAACAGCATTAAAGAAAAAGCCAACAAAACAATAAAAAAGACACTAAGCTTACAGCTACAGTGTTTACATCTCTCTGATTGTTTGTTTTAAAGGAATATTTCTCAGAATAAAGAATTATGGTGAATTGTTGCCAAAGCAATATCCTGAAAAAATCATGCAGAAATAATGTGTGAGTTTTGCTCTCTCTCCTTATCTATCTGTCCCCTGATCTGTCTTGAGCTCACATCAGATAAAACTATGCTACATGACATTCACTGCAACCACCAAGGTCAATGCACTGCGAATAGACACCAGAAGGACTGTGACTTCAAATTTTCCTCTTACTAACCAAATGAAAGCAGGACTTCCTGCTTACATTTCATACCTACCCAGGCAAACAAAATAACCACTCTGTAACAGAGCTCCAGTACTTACTTTGAATTAACACTGCATTGTCTCTCAGGAGTAGGTAAACAATACTATTTTCCCAATATTCCTATTGCAATTAAGCTCAGAGTAATCACTCTGCCAAATAAGAACAAAAACAAACACATCTAATACGCATGTTGTTTTTTTATAATCCTGTCATACAAACACATTTAATAAAAATGTGCCAAATTGCCATCAAGAGCCACTAACACATACAAATATGGAAAGAGCAATTCCACATCAGGAGTTTCTCATGAGACAAAGAGCTTACTTGCCAGAAGTGGAAACTGAACATAGGTCTCCCATTCCACATGATAGCGACATTGCTGCACCGCTAAAGGGCCAGCCTCTGAGCGAGCCTGGAGCTTACAGCCACCAATCTCCTCCTACTGATATGGGTCTGCCTGAGAGACATGATGGCTTCAATATTGCTCAATGCAAAACACACACATGCCTTGAACAGACAGTTGCTCTTCAGTAACAAAAGGAAAGGTGATATTATTCAGGCCTGAAGAATTAAAACACTTGCATTGTCAATAATGAAAGGTACAAGCAGACAGAACTGTGAAAATGGGGAATGGAGCAGAACAGCGCAGGGGGAGATCTTGGATAATCCTGACAGAAATGGGAGCAGTACTGTCTATTCTTCAAATAAAACCCCCAAATTTTTTAAAAGGCTAAATCTGAAGAATGATTTTCTTGGCAGAAATTTAAAATCCTTGTGTTTATGATGACCTTCCTGGAGCTGTTAAAAATTGGATCTATTTTAAAAGCTGTAGAAATACCCCATTCTACATTTACCCACTTGGCAGATGCCCAAGGTAGATAGCCCTCTAAAGAAAATGAAACAAGGGTGCACCTTCATCATTTCTTCATGCTAACAGTTGACTGGGACAGCTATGCACAAATGCTTTCAGACTCAGTGAACCCCATTATGTCTCTCAAGTCATTCTGGCCTGACCACAATACTCACAGACACGCGATCCTGAACAGAAGCCTGAGAGCTCTGATTCTACAGTAGCCACATGTAATCTTTGGACCATGAGCATGCAGGTTAGAGTGTCCAACCCGCAGTGTAACATGCTAATGTGTGGTCAGCTCACTGCCAGCCACTCGCTGCCAGTTAATCGCTGTCCACTGCCAATTATCCCTGGGTGAGCAACATTTTTCCTCTAAGGAGTATGTGCTGTATTGCTAACAATTGAGAAGGCTCGGAGCACTCAATAAACAGCCTTGACATGCATAAAAAAAAAGAGCTCAACACCGCGGTAGGCACCCTGGTATTGCGGTAATGCGATTATCGTCACAGTCCTACCATCATTATTAATGAATTTTCCTATTGGGAAGATTTTTATCTAGTGGTGCCATTTTAATATGAGGGCATATGCATTGGTTTGTGCTGACCTTTCCATTTACAGTCCCTTCAGCATGTATTACAAAATGTTTGGTATGGCTGTGGAGAGGATACATTCACATTTGTTTTACAGAAGCTTTGACTAAATAAAATGATGTATAAATACGTGTGATTTTGAAACTTTATCATATGGATTCTGTGTATTAATTGAAAACATATGGAATCATACTGGTGAGCTGATAATTTATGACTGACCTCTGGTGTGTGTGTGTGTGTGTGTGTGTGTGTGTGTGTGTGTGTGTGTGTGTGCAACAGCTACATCACTCCATTAGACTGAGTGGTGAGTCTACACTAACATCTTTCAGTGATCTAGGACACAACAAGCTACAAAGCTCAGCAACACTGAAAGGTTGTCATGCTTCATCATCAAGACCGTTTTCACACTAAGATCTGCTGCATCCACTGCATTGGTTTCAAAGTGTACATAGCTGGCCCTTCAGCTGGGGAGGGGGCAGATCCCTGTTTGCTGGCCAGACAGCCATGAGGCTTAGTATTCATTAATGTTCATTGATGCAATAGAGTGAAATGGTGTCAGCAACATCTCAGGTGGACTTGCCAGGAATGGAGCCAGATCCTTCAGCGATGACTCACGTTTTTCTGTCAACCACTCTGATGGACTACTGCGGTGCAGGTATGCTGAATTGTATGTCCGTTATTTTGTTCATTGTACATTAATATTACTTACATATATATCAAGTTTGTTTTTCAAGCTTATTGGCTATATATGGTTCTCCCAAAGAATGATAGAGTGGTCCAGGACCACAAAATAAGCCTTTTCTGGGATAATAATAAGAAAATGTATGTTTGGTTGTAAACATAAAAAAATGTGAGAAAAGTTTAAGCCAAACTGGCATAGAGTCAATGTTCAAGTCAAAAGGCACATTTTCACTGGATTGATCATATTGGTGGTTTTACAGCACAGTTTTATACAATGCGACACACTTTGCTAAAGCAGCTCCTGTAATTATTATAATTCCACTGCCAGGTTTCAGTGACATCAGGCACTACTACAAGCCAAACAGTTCTGACAAATCATACAGCAACTGACAATCCACGCAAATTTGTTGTCTGCCTTGCCAATGCTGTTTACAATTTGGGAGTAATACAGTGTTATAAATGTTTGAAAAATAATACCAAGTCATGGAAGAGAAATAGCAAACTCTACACTGTCATGACTGCAAATTTCACAGACTGTGCTGAAGAATCAGATATGCAAACGCCCTGCTCGATGTTGCCTGGCAAATGATTCACTGTTTCTTTAATTCCATTCCCTGACTTAAAATCTGATTTATAAAAATAATACCTGATGAGCTGCTGACTCATCCAGAGAGGTGATGCGTTATTGAATCCTATGCCAGTTTGACTGCTTGACAAGAGAAACATGCTTGTCATGCTTCCAAATTAATGGAGGATGTTGCAGTGGAGAAGCTGGCCTATTAATAAAAGTGGTCAGTCTAGACTGAGGTAGAAGAAAGGAGAGGAAATATATTCATAATCACCATGGTCAAAGAACAAGACATAATAGACATTTTCCTTTAATCAAATGATTTACCACAAAATGGAGAAATTACACAGAGACTAAGATTACATAAAAACTAATTGGGAGAAACCACACTTTCAAATATTGAGAATATTTTTGTTAAATGAATGTAGAATCAGCACAAAAGAGGTATGCCAAATAAAAACTATTGTTAAATAGCATCTTTTAAATGTGAAAAAGGTAAGAATTACAAGAGTTACCTGAAGTACAACTGTTACCTTTGTTCTGAGAAGCCTTTAGATAACTTTTTGAAATTAAGGTTTCTGCCTTACACAGAATAATTCATAATTCCCAATTAAATGTTCTTTGAACACACTTTTCCATCTCAGCAGAAGTGTGGAAGGCATCCTTCATGTTTTAGCTGGAGCCATTACCCTGGAGCTTGTTGTGAGGGCAATCATCCCTGATAAGGCGTGTGCAAGCTCCTACTAACCCTATTACTGCTCTCTGTATTGAATTTAATGCTGCCTCCATTTGGAAAAATAAGAAAAGTATTACCCAGAGACAGAGGCTCTATATGTTTATATCAGGTGTAATCGTCCAGTAATACAAATAATTTAGCATCATACTGTGATTCAATCTTCCATTCCATTGTGGATTCTGTTTAAATTACACCACAATCTTCACATCAATATTCCTGTGTTGCTGTGAACATTGGTGACATATGACTCAAATACAGCAAACATCCAAAACTAAATGAGGTATACCTTAAGTTAGAACATCTACATGTAACATCTGTGTAAAAAATGGCCATTAACAAACAGTTGATTATGTGGATATAATTAATACGAAATTAAAATGACAAATACTTTACGAGAATCAGAGGTTATCCTTGTGTTGAAGATCTATTTGACTTATTCTACTGGCTGCTGTCAGTTCTTACTTCTTCGTAAACCTTTCCAGCACTGGCTTGTGCATTACATCCACAAAGGTTAAGTTTATTTGCCCACACACAGAGGTAATAATTTTGATTTAAAAGAATGCAGAAGACTCCAAAACAAGTCAAGGGCAGGTTTCAAACTTTTAACATGAAGTAAAAAAATATAAAAATATAAAATATATGCATATATATACAGTTTCTGTCTGAAGCCAGCTTTTATTAGTCATTGACAGAAGTTTTTTAAAAAGTTACAGGTTTCAAGACAATAACAATAAAGTGAAGACTGACGTTTACCAGATCCCTCTATAAATACCACACAAAGAGACCAGCCACATCCCATACTCACTGATCTCACCGCGACTACAAAGAAACCACCAGGGGAGCAAACAATGAGAATCGGGACATTACAAAGGATCAAATGGTTCAGGAGATGGCCATTACTTTATTGAAAAAAGACATATATAAAATTACAGATAATCTGTATGCCTGCATTTAAAAGCTTGTAAAGCCACCTTAAACTGAATAATGGGTCTCATCCATGAAGCCTGAGACTGAAAGCTCTTTAAGTCTCCAAAAGGTCAGGTTTCCCGACTTAAAGCACAGCAATATTGACAAAACTGGTGGAGAATTTATGAGTTAAAGTGTTTGGAGGGTGCAGAGTAACCAGTCAGAGTGACGTGTTCAGTGAACTGACTAAGACTCCAATTCCTGGATCCCACAGGCTGCATTTGCACTTGTGCTGAGTATTTTAAGCATTGGGAAACAGTAGATGACAATCTCTTGCATTGCATATCTTCACTTTTATGCAAAGAAACATACATCAGAAATTGTTCAATTGTTACCTTCACAAAGGTTTGTGTGTGTTTGTTTGTGTCTTTATTTACACATAAGAAACACGTTTTAAAATGATACATTAGATTGTAAGAATGTGAAGGAGAACAGCCAAAAAACCCTAAAGGGGGCGAACAAGTGGCATTCTCCGAGCATCAAATTACAGAACATAATTATCAAAAAAAAGGCCATGGGGCATTAACAGATTATCTTGTAAATGTAAACAATTCCTCCACATCCCTCCTTGTTTAATTCAAGATGCAGAGAGAAAAGGTATTTTTTCAAAGAACTTCTGTTTCTAATCCGATTGATTTAAAATAAATGCTGACTAATCCAATCCAATCTCACCTGAGAGGGTTGACAACCGTTCCACACGTCGTCTTCATATAAGAATACAATTTACCAACTATGCAGTGTTTGCTCCACTGACAACCTTAGGCACAGCCACAAAAGCATGAATTGTCAAATCAGTCTGCTTCACAGATACAAAGCTGACTTTTGCAAATTCAAAAGGCAACAACTCCAAATGCCTGCCATCAAATCGTAGCTCATTCTCTTCTTTTTGTAATCATGCCAAGTGGACCACCTCAGTGACTTACTGCTGCATTTGTTCATTCTTCCTTAACCTGCTGCACTGCCATGGGGTCATGGAGTGCTGTAGTAGTAATAGCAAGGAATTCCTCCAACCAACAGCAACCAATTGCCTGATGGTTTTAATCTCTGTTTTTGTGAACATTTTTTATTGAATGGGTTCAATGTTGAGAATATTTTCAATACTTACCACATGTACAATATGCAATCAAAAATGCAAGCACAAATGACCAAATGATTCTTTAGAAGTTGCAGTCCAACAACCTTTTGAAATGTATAGTTTAGTGCCCATGCCTATTGCTAACTCAGAGAACTAAACTGTATTTATACTACTGTCAGTTTCTGTCCTGGGCTTAGCTTACTTTGCCATGGTAGTGTCTGATGCCTCAGCTACAGTATTGAGTAATTCAACATCACACTGTCACTGCTCCTCACAAAATGTAATGCCTGTGGTTCATTTATGCAGTTGCAAATGTACACAGTTAGTTCACAGTTTCAGCTCCTGAGTGTTAAGACCCTCAATACAGTGCCAGGCTATCCTTGCTCTCTTTGGAAGCACATGGAATTGCCAGCTTGTCTTTGGAAGTTTTATTGGATATGCTTATAGCCTTACAACTCACTCTTATCTTGGGATTTCTTATAGCAAGCTCAGTCCTTTGCTCTGTTTGCCCCTGTCCCCTGGTGTCCCTGGAGCACATGCAGCAGAATGGAATATGGAATGTGTGTCTGAGCAGAGAGGAAGTCTTGATATGATATAGAGAGTAATGGTTGCACTGTACCTTTTGTTCTCTGAGTGGCAGACTCTACCCAATAAAGGGTCACTCTGAAAAAAGTTTAGACTATGATTTACATGTCCAAACTCATAAAATAAATAACTGGTCTGAGAGGGAATCACCTACCCAAAAATGTTCTGTTGTATCAAGACTACCTGTCAGTGATTTTTCAGGTCATCATGGAAGAAATAAAAAATAAAAAGCAATACTTGTTTTCTGATCTATTTGGTGTTCTGGGACATTCATTGAGAAAATTATTTGAGATAAGCACTTTAGACTGGTATCTGAAATCCTAAGATTCTCAGGTTTGTGGAGTTGTTCTCTGAAAGAATATTATTGCCACATTGAAGATCACATAAGTGTTCTTCCCATTTAACGTGAATAGGCCATTTTGGACAGCAGGGAACTAAACATGCAACAAAATTCTGCCTTAATCATTACAGCACAATGGAGTGCACAATACCAAGGCATAGGTAGTATTGAAAGAGTTGCTCTTATGTATTTAGTTAGCTACTACATGTAAGTACACAATGAATCTTTGATGTGGTACCTTAGATCATCCATTTTTAAACCATGCTTAATTATTTTTTTAGGAATGGCTAATATTAGTTTTACCTTGTACTTGTAAAATGTATGTTTAAAACAGTGATTAACCAGCTCCTTTATAGTGCTTGTTTGCACAAATTCTTTGTACACAGTAGAAGGAATGTCCAGTGGGTACTTTAATATGCAACACTGTACAATATCTGACTGCTCTCAGTTTATGGTGGTGGAACATTCTAATTTATAAGCAGATCGAGTAAACTATGTACAGTGCAAGGATTTATTTGAACAAAAGAAATCTAAGGAAGTGTTTTAATCAGTTGCTCTGATGATGGAAAACAGTAAATGAATTAATACATATTAAAAATGACAAAATCAGTTTTTGCTTATATATTTAATTGGTATCAGTGTCCTTTCTAGAAGGTTACTGAATGTCGGACTAGTAATTTACATTTACAAAACATACATAATACAATAGATACACAAAATATGATACATAATCATCTTTTATTGAAATAGTTGAGGTCCTTACATAAGATTTAAATAAAATGTTAAACACTAAAATAATATGAGTCTCTTGATGGAAAGACTAAGATTTCACTTGTAAATGCACCAGATATGCAAGATTTATCATTCTGAATAAGAAAAAAAGACACAATATGACCAATAGTTTATTTGTTAAATGTTATTGAGTGACTGCATTTATGTAATAATTGTGTTGTGCATAATTGTTTTTATCATACCCTCAGCAATTTTTCTGCAGCTGTGAAATGTTAGACAAACAGAGCCAATTTTACTGAATTTCTTCCAGCTAAAATGAAATAATTAAATCAATTACATCATCACCTTAAAAACCAATTACTATGTTTAAAACAGGATGATTCACTGGCCAGAAAAGAGAAAATATGTTTTCCCTGCAGCCAGATGGAAGAAGAAGGAATAAGGGGAAAAACCTATTAAACAGTATTTTTCACACTTTCCCCTCAATGATGGCAGTGCCGGCTAGAGGGTGCTTGTTTGTCAAGAGACTGGGAGCCTTGTCCATTTTAAAATTCACATTCGAACAGTAATGATCCTAAAAGCTGCAATTAAGTTGACTGTCACATCCCGGGGAGTGACACTGCAGACATGGCTCTCGCCAGAGAGCAAGGCACCCATTAGTTCCTGGAGGGATTACTCCCCGGAGAACACTGACATTTTTCTTTCTCTTTTATTTGTCAAGTACCAATGGTGCTGTTTTTTTCCCCAAATACTCACTCATGCTTTTCTCATTCCTGCCACATCAGTACAGTTGCTCCTGTTGCCCTTAAAACCATGGTGTTAATAAAAGGGTAAGTTTCACAGCACAAACACTGTACTAACTGCTGTCCAGCATTTTGTTTTGGTCTCTCTTGATTATTTTTCCACAGACCAATTACTCCACATATTCCTATGTGATGTGGATGAGAAGATGGGTTTCCATATAAACCCTAAATATAAGATTGCATGTATATGCTTTAAACATATAAATGAACAGCATGTACTTGAGTTACAACACAGGTAATAAATATTGTATTGTATATGTTTGTGTGTTTGCTTACACAAAATAAATATATATAAATTAACTGACATATCAAATGCAACTCCAGTCCGTTTTAATACTGGCTTGAGTTTAAATTAATCTCCAGGAAATATAAAATGACATGTCATTTTACACCAGGCCATTGGGATGATTTCTGTAGCCTGCCATACTGTTTGTTGAGGTAGCCAGGTCCACATTGATCAAATTAATGCTTCACTTTGCAGCTACATTTCAACAAGATCTTCATCTGCTGCTGCCTTACATGCATTTCTCCTTTTTGGTGTCAACTGTTGTTGCTAAGGGAGACTGTCTTCTTCCATGGCTCTCTAAACACAGACACAAACTCTTCTGGTGGGAAGCAGCTCCTTCAGAGGTCATTTTTCACTGGTTCTAGGTAGCCCTCCAAAGGTTGGTTCATGAGCTCAACACTGAATGTAATGCTGATAAAGACGGTCTGACAGGATGGAAATTGAGGTGCAATTAAGAGAGTTAATACTGGGGCTCCTAAGCACTTGATATACAACAAAATCTATTGTTAAGTAGGTATGATAAAAGGCAAATACATTGGAACGTAACCACTCACAAAACCAAGAAGGTATACTGGTATTGGTCCACTGAAAATAAGCCATAATTATTTAATTATGCTGCAGTCCATATAACATTGATTACAGACAAAAACAGAACACTATCTCTATAAATACATCAATAAAAAAATAAAATCTTTTTTTTTTCTTACTTTTAAACATTCAATGTAATTTTTTGCTTTCAGAACGCATATATATTTGTGACTGCTTCTGTTTATCTGTAGTGCTCCATAAGCAGTACAAAATGTGTTTTCATATGTTTGAGTCCATTTCATGTGTTTAAAGGGCATAGATAACAGTTTTGATTACATATGAATCAATGTGCCTCACATTCAATACATATTCAAAGATTTTATATGAGAGATGAGGAGGTAAAAACACTCCATCCTGAAATTATGAATAGGGAATGGACATCACCAGCTGGGCAAATCTATCAAATGCTGACGAACAGAAAACATGCTTTTAATTAGCTGAGTGAATGCTGTTTGCTGAATACAGGAAGCCAAATCCTGCTTGTATTAAAATTGGTCTAATTTTCTGTGAAAAAAGTCCCATCTGAGCAGCCCTGACCACAGTCAATCACACTAAAAGCTATAGGTGCTTAATTTGATTTACCAATATAAAATGCAAATGAGGTGATTAAGTGGAGTGGAAGCCAGAGTAGGAGCCTCTTTTGAGCCATCAAGTTAAATGTGAACAGACAGAGAACTGGCAGCAGAAAGAATATTTTAGCATATTCGTTTGATTATGGCTACAAAAATTTAATTAGTGTAGCTAATTACTTGACAAATTGCTCTGCATTACTGAAAAGGCAGAAAAAAGCCCATGTAGATTTCAAACCAAATGGTCCCTGCCAATATGTGAAAAGCATAATCAAATTAATGGAAGATGGCACAACAGTTCCTTACAATGGCAAATGAGATAATGCTTGTAATTAGGCAGGATACGAGTCCACGGCCATATGGTTTATTCCACTTCTGCACAAAAGTACTTTTCAGTGGCAAGAAGCCTAATCATTGTACGGGTCTCCTTTAAATAGGTAAATCTCCATTGAGAGAAGGGATAGGAAAGACTTGTTCAACCAAACATAAACTAGCATATGTGTCAGATATTATGACTGGGGTCCAGTTGTTTAGAATGATACAAACTAAAGATGTTCTTTTTCCTCTTTTTTTTCAATTATATATTTGAATTCAATGATAAAGTATACAGTCAACCAAAGTTTAGTTCTATTGAGCTCTAGTACAGTACTTTATAAGTTTTATTCCATACTAAATTCACTTCACACTCACTGAAGTAAACAGAGAGCCAAGACCAGCGTAATTGATTCTGCGATTGCCACTGTAATGTAACATTTACAAATCCATTGTAAGTGGTTTGACACAGGGTGACAGGAAGAACTACTGTTGCTTACACTTAGATTGCTACAACACATTCTTTATTCTATGACAATCAAGTAAAAAATTAAATGGATGAGTTTTGGTTTTAAATGTATATAATTAACAGATTAATTTATAATAAATGTTGCTGGTAATGAGTACATGCAAATACATAATTGCATGTATTTTTTTAAAGTAAACTGTTACCATTTGTAACAGTTACCATTTGAAGGAAGTTAAGGTTCCCACTGTTCATAAAATGTCCAGAATGAGAACAATATGATAAAACATAAGTTGACCTTGTCATTAAAACATTTGACTGTGCTAAATCAATGTGCAGTAAATTCCGCAGTTTATGAATTAATGTAATCATGTCCCGCAGTATATATGCACAAACCATTCTTTGTTTGAGAAGTACCATGGTCAATGTGGTGCAATGGCCAGAAGAAGAAAAGCACTATCATTTTGGCACTGATATGACAAAATAATCTACATCCAAAGAAATGTTTTTCTTCAAGAAAATCATAAATAATGTGGTTAATCACTAATAAATGTCTGTCACATCATGTTTGCAGAAGATTATGCTGATCATTCTTCATGCATCTCCTATGTATAAGCACACAATTTATGTTTTTTCTTCTTTAGGAAAGGCTACACGATATAGCTTATATATAGCTAGGATTACTAATTGTTTAAACATATCTACAGCCTCTCAGATAGATGCCAGGGCCACAGCATCAGTAGTGCTAATGGATAAGTCCTTATTTTCATATGGCAGCTGTCCTTGTTTAATAAAGGAAAATTGACATGAAATGGTTAAACAAAAATAAAATATTCAGCACAGCAGCAATTGATTGATGGGAATAGCTAAATTTTGTGCCAGCATCTTCTACGCTTTTTTTGATGGGAATCTTCCCTACAAAAGGCATCTTGTCCAGGTCCACTGAAATTGCCTCTACACCCATTTTGTCCAGGTTGACTGAAACAGCTCTGCACACAAATCTGAGCAGAAGGGACTTCAGATTGCTGCTGTCTGTTTGCATTGAGGGCCCATCCAGCACACACTATGAGGTTGCTTCTGCAATGGAGAGGTGGTGATCTGCAGTGGAATGTCAAAAGAGCTTTTTGTAATGAAGATGGTTTACAGTGAGTTAATTGGAACTACTTTTTCTTGTTCAATTGCCTACATTTGAATTAAGTTTACAGCCCTTCTACTTCAAATGAAATACCAAATGATCACTTGTTATAGCCTGCTTGCTTGCACTTGCACCATCTGCTTGGTAGTACTTGCACTTTAAGAGCCATTTTACTGCAGCAATGTAGTATTCAAAATGAATGAAACTCAGTGTCTCAAATATTACAGAAAAGAACCAGACCTTGGCTACCACATTCACATTGCATTATATTCTCTCTCCCTCTACTTCCCTCTCTTTCTCCCACCTTTTGTACAGTTGGAGCTTGAGATCTTCAACAAAGAGGAGCTTCACACTGTGTCCTGTATTGAATGGCTGATTGTGTTATAACGTACAGTCTAACCTGTGGGGATGCACACTGAGGTGACCTCATTGATGAAATACATGCAAGCACATTTGTAAAGTGATAAAAACGGCTGTGTTCCTGATCCATACCACCCAGTCCCTATGGGCCTGCCTTTGAGCTCCACATTGTCTGACAAGTCTACAGGCTTTCAGCAGCTGAAGAACACCACCCAAACAGTGACAGTCCTTTTCAGTGAAAATCTGAATGGACCAGTGAATCAGGTAACAAATCGTCTGTGCCATGCAAAAACCCCTCTGCACCCAAAAAACAGAATTCTCAGGAACAGCAGAAAATGTTTCTTTTTCTTTCATCTACACAACAATTGTTAAATCACATGGGGTTTTGAACTGACTTTTTAATTGCTGGATTATGTTTCATATGCAAAATAATGGAAAAAATTTCCATTTCCAGTTTCTACATACTGCCAGAGGAATATAAAGTTATTTTAGATATCACTTGATGTTTTATCTGGAAAAACGGACAACCATATGATTGGAACACAAACTTTGTATGAATTTACTCATTCTTCAATGGACAAATAAAACTTGTTCTTATGACCACTGAATAATATTTACTTAATAATTCTAATAAACTTAAGATGTTACAAATACTGACAAAGAATGTTAACCAAATAAATTACAATACACAGCATATGTAATCAAACTTAGGGCTGTTATATACATACTTGCTGTATTTAATGATCGTTGTCTCATTAGACATGACGATACATATACATTTAATTGGAATGACCTCATCACTTGTTAAAGTGTATTGTTTCAATCAACAATTTTACATTTGCCCTGTAATGGACCACATTTTAATCAGCTGGGTGATATAACAAAGCTTATAAAACTAGACAGGGAGCAAACAGTGGCAAACTAAGGGCTCACCCTGCTCATCTACTGCAAATCATTACTCACCAGATGTACAATAAAATCACAGGACAAAATCACCAACTGTGTCTTGTGATTCAATCTACTTTCTGTTTGTTATTTCTGGACAACAAGGTAGGGTGCATGCACGATGGTGAGACTAACATGCAATCACAAATTCCCAGGGTATGGAAGAACACAACATCATATTCCTTTCCCATTTGCTCAGGCCAAGATACAACAAGGAGGGTAACAGGTGGACACAATGTCAACAGCAACCTTTTAAGCACTGCACTTCATATCCCGCACACCAATCAAACCTTAAAAAGGGCATCTTGTTTGGGCCCAGAGAGTCTAAATCTTGAAGTCAAGGGTTATGATGCATATTCATGTTCATAATTAGGCATGTATGGCCTTGAGCAACCATGTGTAAAGGTACACATCTGGGGTCTAGTGAGTGTGTATATTCCTGCTTTCAACACAAATGTTTGTATAAAATAGTAATTACTCTGATGATGCTTACGGTAATGAACACACATTTTCAAAAGGAACACTTTACTATGAATGCAAAATGTAAAATGCTGATTTGCATTTGGAACACAGCTCAGCTAAGGGAGAGGGCACCTTAAGGGTATACAAAAAAAGTGTAAGGACAGTCCAGTTACATATGTAAAAATATGAAAACCAAGAAACATAATATTGCTAGTGATATTTGCTCATTCTGTATCTATAACCAACTCTGTTGTTTATGTTGCTATCCTATACAAGGTAAAATTCTCTAAGCATAAGGAAAGTATAATAAATACCCTTTCCTTATTTAATTAAATGTATAAGAGGAAAAGGCCTACTCTATGTGTATCTATTAGCATTTCCTTGGTTCCTTAGTACGACATCGTCGTTGAATCATAAAGAAAGATTGCAGTATGGCAATCAAAGCCCTCCACTGGAGAGGTCTTGACAAAGGGCTAAAATACTACAACCGAGCAGGAAGGAGCTGCAGTCAATGAATAGAGGTGAGTGCTTCCCATAGTCAATTTAACCAGAAAATATGGTGTGCGCGGTATATGTGCTTTAAAAGAATGGCAGCATCCTCCCCATCCAATAAAGATGACCATAGAGCGGATAATAGAGCTCTGAGTGCACCCAACGCGAATCACTCAAGAACACAGCAATTAGAAAGAGTATTCAATACACCCTACCCCAGGCAGCTGTGGATACTTAGAGACCTCTAAGGGCTTATGTCACATAGGAGAAAACCTCTCCCATGTTCTAAGGAGGGTTCAAAACCTGTTCATCTGCAACACAGTACAGCAGAGATATTTTTTTTTAAAAGCTATCCTTTATTAAGCTCTACACCTCAAACAGTTTTAAAAATTGAGTATTTATTTAATCGGATTTTTGTTATAATTTCATAAATACGTGCATGTTAAAAATCTGCATTTTTGGGTGTCTGCCAGGTTTAATTGTCCAGTTGCCTGCACAGTTAAACCCTGTAAGATAGTAGCATGTCAAGAGACCAGGGAGATGGTTAGGGAAGCACACAGGATGACCAAAAGTGCAAAAAAGTTGCCAGGTTTTCTTGACAGTGACCAGTGAAAAATCCCAAACTCCAATATACACTATAAATAAGCAACAAAAAACAAAAATATCAAACTAATAATTGACTTTAAACAGCCCAACTTTCTGACTAGACAAAACAAAGACAAGTTAGACACTTTTAATACTTTCTGCTTCAACAGCAAAACACTGACCATGCCCTTACTTTGGTATCTCACCTCCCTAAGCACTTGAGATCCCACTGCTGATAAATCCAGTTTGGTGAGTTCAGCTTTCCTCAGCTGGGCTGAACTAATATTTGAACAATCAGGGGTCACTAAACATTAGTTTTACTTCAGCAGTGTATCAATGAATTACAATTGCATCAACCAAAGTACATAGTGAAAATACTGAAATTAAATTACATACTTACAGGACAAAACTAAAACATAAACATGCATAATTACGAAACTGACAAACATTAAATGGACCAGTCCAGTTATGGTGCACGTTGAGGTTGGGAACCAGGAAACACTAGGGTCATGAGACTGGCGGTGCCTCCGGCTGAAGAAATACAACTAAAAAGACAAACAGCAAAACAGAAAACAGACAATGCAGAAAAGCAGATTGAAATAATGAAACAATGAATGATGAATTTAAAAGACTCTGTAAGTATGGAAAAGTTTGTGTGTGTTATTTTTATGGGAAATTGAAAACCAGGGATGTAAACAACATTACGATTTATGCATAATTTTAAGTGGCTGTAGGGACTAATTAGCTGAGTAGATGGAAAATAACAATGTTACAACCAGACAAATGAAACCAGAACAGACAGGAAAGTGAAATATGGTCATGACCTAGGCTATGGATGGTGAATGTATTTTACTGTCCATACAAGTCTTAGTCTGAGGAGGGAAATAACGTGTTTAACTTTCCAACGTTCGCGTACTGAAGCTGGCATCCGGCCGCTACATCACAAACTCATAATTAATATGTCCAGAAAAAAGAAGCAATACATTCTCCATTATCATTTGTGAGTAGTTTAACTCTATGGTTCAATTGTTTACAGAGGCTGGGATTAATATTTCCAAAGTGTAACCTGCACTTCTACAATGCGGACTGTTCAGCTCATTCACATTCACCTGTTCATGAACTTCTTCAATGATGACAATAACTGCTTTCGGATTACAACATAATTGTGCATTTCAGTAAACAAAGGTGGGCAGGGACAATCTGATAATTATGATTTTTTTTGCCACTATTAGTTCTTTACTGAAGTCAACAGATGTATCAGTTTTGATAAGGTTATGTTCTTGACAAGAGGACAAGTGTACCAATCTGCCAATTAAGGGCTATGCATGCAATGTTTTGCTTTTCCAGAGGGACAAATCACAACAATACAGAAGTGTTCATATTTAAATATGGACTGTACTTGCACAGCTAAGTGTGATTTTAATAATAAAATCAATGCATGTATGCAAGATGATGGTACTGTAAGCCTGGTCAGGTGCTCAGGTTCAAATCGAACATGACCCTGAAAGGAAGAGTGTTTTCACCTATGAGTGGAACAGTGGTCAGACACTAAGAACCCTGGGCCATCCAAAGTCAGCAAACACAAAACGAACAAAGAGGAAACACAAGATGGCTGGGTAACCACAGCAGGTTTAACTGCCACCACAGACTCTGTTTCAATGGGGAATCACCAAGAAAGGGCCCATGGACTTCACCTGTGACCAAAACCCATCTAATTTCCATGTCTTATAGAGTAGAAAGCAGTCAAACTGGAGAGCCCATGCAGAATTACACAATAGATGAGGCATAAATGCATGCCTGGTGATGGTACTTCACTGTACAAGAACTGTGTTTGATTATACCAATTACCATAAGTTCAGAAAGGTGGGAATGTGGGGGTTTGGCAGGGAATACTTCCACCAAACATGCAATGTCAATCAAGAAAACTGTATGAAAATACTCCTTCCCTCCAATTTTCCATCATCCATATTATTGTTTTTTTTTGTTTTTGCTCTTTTTTTGACAGTGACAGGAGTGGAAGGAGGACACACAAGATAAAAAACACACCCCTACTACTTCATTGCTTTAAATATATGTGACCACTGTGTAACTGCTGTACCACCCATTCTAACATTTAAATCAACAACATTTTAGTTATGGGGCAGAAACTGAGGAACACCAATGGGACTTTAGAGTTTCCCGTTAACAGCTCCTGTGTCACTTACAAAATGCCAAATTGTCTAATTGCTATAAGCTGTAGTTAGCATCATGCACTGTACATTTTATTGGGCAAGTGTAGATGATACATGAAACAAGAAAAACAATTTAAGAAACTGAAAATTGCAGTGGCTTTATATTTAACTTATGGTGCTATAAGGAAGAACTAAGAGACATCAAAGTCACCGTTCATTCATTGGTAATTTCCATGGAAACTGCCATTTTCAGTGTGACACCATCACAGAATTACGTCACAAAGGTGTCCACATTTGACAGTGACATAAATCGCCATGCAAATTATCTGAAAAGGCAGCGGTCTTAGACAGCACTGCAGAAAACACATCAGTTGCTGGTTTGACGAGGAGGAACAGCCATCCAGGACAGTGCCTGATTAGATACCCAGGTTCATTCATGCCCCTATATTCCCTACCGTATTAGTTACACACTTGTATAAAACATTTAGGGTTTTTCATGATCATGGACAGATAGTGTTTCAAGTTGAGAATATATTTGGTGTGCCTCAGTGAATAAGTATTATGTCTTAATTATGCCAATCACAATGTTTCTGTTGCAACTATGGCCAGAAATAAAAAGTGTCACATTTTTTTTTTCACACAGTGGAACACCGTGGAAATTATCATACAGGGTGTCTGCTTTGTATTTTAACCCACGGTGTACATTCTTGCACAGAAAAATACACAAAGTAAAAACAGACAACACTCTACACATTACACAACAGACAATACTCTAATACATTAATTTCCTCTACTAGTTTTCAACATGTAGAGGTTCATGTTATAATGTACACCATAACTTAAATACTTAAAAGGTATTAATATGTTTATATAAAAGGCCACTTGAAATAAATGGGAAAAATGATCACACAGGGAGGATTTTGGCAAATAAAGCCTACTAGTTCCTTTTTGATATAAGGGGTTCCAATGCACTATGCAACAATGGAATATAGTCCTAATTATGGGTGTGAATGGCTTCAAGAAGACAGTCTTCTGTTGCTGCTCACAAATAATATATCATCAAATGCTTCTATCCTCATTCCAAGTACTGGTATACCTGTATTTCTGCCTATAATTGCTCTCATATTCAGAAAAAACACCACATAATTTTAGTATGCACAATTCTTTAAGAATCCTTTTGAAAATGTTCAGCCTTATGTCAGCCCTTATGAGGCTGTGTTCAAGTTACAGATATTTGTCTGAGAGATTATCAGACCCTAGCTCTCACCCTGTCAAATTCAGTGTGACTGGCCATTAGCTTTCTTTTTTAAAAGCCCAGACGCCTGCTTCGGCATTCTTGTCAGGAAGTTACAGAAAATTCTGATTTTGCACATCTTTTTCCTCTTCTCAATATAATCCTGTCCTTTTCTGAGCTCTTGTCTTTTGATTGCAGCAATCTCAGCTTTCAGTGTGATCTCAAAGATCTATTCAGTGGGTGTATAATGGCCTGTGAGACAGACAGAGGTTCAGCTTTTCTCCTGCATAGCACATCAATACTGTGAATTTAATACTGGGCAGTTACCATAGCCATAAATTTTGTGCATTGCAGTGTCTCTATAACTCAACATGTTATGCTCCAAATATTGTGGTACCAACCTGGACATGCTTTCCAGAGTTTCCCTTGAATATCACATTTGAAGTACAAAGTGTTTAAACAGTTAAATTGAAGTGATTTTCCCCATGACTAACAGTTGTATTTAATGCATTTAAAAAAATAAAATTGAAATTCTATTATTATTCTGATCTATATAAGGGTGAAGAGATTTTTTTTCTGTCTGTAAAGGAAATAGTTCTTGCTCTTTTCAGTGAATATTGCCACAAAGCTCATTAGAAATACTTAATTAACAAACTAAGATTATATGCTATCTCGAGCTAGTGCAAGACTGAATACAAAAATACAAGATGCATTTAATTCAGCATATGAATAACATCAAACAATTACCCCTTTTAACCTGTCCTTTTTAATATTCACTTACTAAAAATGGCTTTTTGTAACCCTCAAGAATTTCTCAAGCTAAGACTGAAAAATATTTTCCTCTAGATATGCTCTGTCCACTGTCCAACATTTCTTTAATTAAGCATAAAGGTTTTAATTATATATATATATATATATATATATATATATATATATATATATATATATACTTCCAACTCATTGTAGATAATATACAGTTAAAATAATGATTAAGCCGATTAAATTATGGCTTCAAGACAAAAAAAGGTGGAGTAAAGCACTTGAGTGAGAGAGACTTTAATCACTTCCACTTCTTCCTGTCACCTTACTGCAAATCACCATACTTAAATGGAGATGTGAAAATGTACTTCTGGGAAATGCATAACCTGACACATAGGTATCAGGGGAAAGAGACAGTATGCTCTGTGATACTAAGTATATGGTCTTTTGCATCATACAGGATCAGTGCATGAAATATTCATTATGATTTTAGTAAATTATGTAAAACAGGCCCACATCTGTAGTTGTCACACAGTGCCCTCAACAAGTTCCCCACCAGATGCAAACAGCACAGTTACAAACTACCCAATGCAGGGGATTATTTAACTGAAGCTAGAAAAATTAAAAAATGGTCATAAAATGTCAGTGCCAATTATGTATTATTCAGGATACGTTGCTGAGTATATTTTCCAAGTACTCTGATTAAAATAACATAAATAAATAAACATAAATAATTCAATGTTCTCCTGCATTCAATCAATTCGTGGCAAAAAACACAGTAAAATTAGTAGTTATACAGATTCAATTCAGAGATAACAACAGCAACAATACCTTTGCATTGACAAAACATGCACTTATTTAAAAGTCAGAGCAAGAAAACATTTTGAAAGGCTGAGAATGAAGAAATAATTATTTCTATTTCAATTCACATATCCCTGCCTTGATTTATCTCAATTATTTAACAGCAAACCTGGCTGAGCATGCTACATTACATTACAGTCATTTAGCTGGTGCTTTTTATCCAAAGTGACTTACAGTTGATTATGCTAGCCAAGGGCCAGTCCCCCCTGGTAACAATGTGGGGTTAAGGGCCTTGCTCAAGTGTGGTGTTCTTGCTGTGGCTAAAATGGGGCAAGGTGATCCAGTATTAACAACCCAAATACAACGCCATAAACCAAATTCTTGTTTTGATAAGCACTTTTTCTTGACTGTTGTCTAAAAGCCAAGTCTACTCATATACAAATCTGCTTTTATTGGAGGAAAATGCCATGTTAAAATCTCTTTAGAAAGACCAGAATACTGTGGGGAAAAAAACACAACTAGTTAGACATTCAACATTTGTCCTTGACAAACATAAAAAATAAATCCAAGAGAGTTTTTTTTTTTCCACAAACACACTCGTAGGACTTAATTTTGATTATCCAAATCTGGTTTGGTAAGGACAAACAATAAAGCTTGCATTTAACTGTAGGTCAGCATTCAGGACAAACATGGAACGATTCAAGGCCTTAGTCTCTACACTCATATTGAAGAAACCATTCATTGCTTTCAGGCTACAATACATGGCACTGATTGACTGAAGGAGACAAACATAGTACTTTATTACAATGGTTCAAGAAATTTGGTTTTTGATGCAAGTGTGTTATGAAAGGTTATAAGATTATATAAACGATACATCTGGACTAAAGCCTTTGCAGGAGAATGCCAGATTTCATATTAGCAGTGCAGTTGCACCTATACATAAATTGCGACTGAAATTAAACATGAATGACAGAAAATCATTAAACCTGGATTTTAAAAGTACCTTTGCTATTGACATATAAAATATGACAGAAGAGCTGCTTGTAAAATGCATCAAAACTTAACCTGCAGTACATCCTGTACAATATGTATAATATGAAAGACTTGATAATAATCATAGTAAAGTATAATAATAAAGACTTGTTTTTCCATATGAAGATATACTGAAAATAGTTCAGGATTAAACTGAAGGAGGTTATGTTAATAGATCCTTAGTAACACTTGACACTTATGCACTTCACATGCTATTAACATACAAAAGTACTCCAAGTAATATAATGTTCATACATTAAAAGCATTAAGTTGTAAAGGGGGCAAATTACCAATTGAGCACTTTATTAATCTTTTATCAAGTATCAATTCTTTAATAAAAAAAATCAATTTTGACACATTTGTTAAACACATTTTATAGATCATCGACAACATGCATGGAATTCACAAAATGCATGCTTACCAAGGAGGCGTAAATATGCAAGAAAATAATATGGATTAGATACATAACCAAAATCAAATGAAAAACATCCCCCATTTCTGTAACAAACTGTCCCTACTGGCACAACAGACCCCAGCAATCTCTTGTTGCTTCCCACCTGGCACACGACAAGAGTTAACCACAGTCACTGGGCCACCTCCACAAATTAAATAACTAGGGAAACAGGAGACGGTAAATCGTCACCACAAATGATAAAAATAATCCTGGCAGGTAAATGCAGAAACCCACCCAATGGTTATTAAGGAGTAAGAGACACTCAGCAGTGGGTCTGAGGTTCCTGAAATGGGACACACAACCTGGGGGGGGAGGGGGATCAGCTCAGTGACAGGTGAAACCGAGTCGCACATCAACATACAGCGCCCTCCTCGTTCTTCTACAGCTAATCTCACGCAAACATCGCACACGGTGGGAGCTACGGGGAGATTGTTCGCTTCACACTGCTGCTCTCCCCTCCTCCTAAACCCATTAAGGCAATGAGGAGGGAGGGGGAATGGTCTTGATTTACCAGATAATAACTGTGTGTATTGTCCCGTCGCCCGAGGGGGAGGAAGCGCGTGGTCCATTCATAAAGGGAGCTGAACATTGCCTGTCATGTTCCAGTTCACTCCACAGTGTGCAGCTGTGAGCTGGTGTGTTGCCCACCGCCACCTCCAGCCTGTTACTTCCTTGTTTGCTTAGTCATGTCATACAGGGTCACAGGTCATATCCATTTGATAAATGGCACACATGGCAAACGATTTGCACTGGTGGTTTCACACTCTACAATGTTCCATAAACAAGCTAAAAAGAGCTTTAGAATTTTATCAAACATCCTTTCATCCATCATGTTAAGTGGAATTAGTCTTTTGAATAGAACACACGTACTTTAGACAAACAATGCATAAAATGTAATCATACTATAACGCATTTGAGTTTGGCACTTGCTGATACTTGAAGGTATCTGTAAAAGGACAAAGCTTATTTTCTCTGTGACGTCTTTTTTTCACCAACAGTTTTGGGTAATGTTTCAGAGCTTGTGGTAGATATTGTTAAATTATGTTGAAAAGGATGTCACACAATATTATAAATCAGGAAGGATGCCAACAGGGGGAGATTTAGTACTTTTTTATCTAACTCAAATCTGTGGTAACAATATATCACAATCTAATGGTTATAGTCCCTTTTGTCAAAAATGTATACATCATAAAATCACATAGATACATTTGTTTACACAAATTTGAAATTGATGCACTAAACAATTGGTCCTGGATATGGCTCATACTCTTAAAGTTGATGAGAAAAAACTCAAAAGCCAATGCCAACATGATGACACAATACCTCACCATTAATAGGTAAAGAACAAATACAACAAAAAGAAGCAAGGTACTTAAACATCAGAGGAGTATTTGCTTCTTCATTCCTAACATTCATTGTAAATACAGTGACACACTCCTCCTGATTCTTTGTCATTGTGTCTGGGCCAGTTCCTCGCTCAACAGCCCCTGAAAGACTACACAGGAGATCGTGAGGCAGAAAATGCTTTAGGTGTCACAGAGCACCCTTCAGCTCTGCACCAGTGCAGAGTGTTTAAGCCCTGAAAGCCTTCCACTCATGTCCTCTCAGAAGTGTCAGAGACAGCATTCTCTCCTGGAAACATATACAATCACCAGGGTTCTCATTTGGTAATGACAAATATGCAATATAAAAGATGCCTTTCTTATTAGTTGTTGTGCATTTTGATGTGAACTGAGATGATTAGACTAGGGTAGTGCACCTGAGGAACTTCAGCCAAGAAGTTGTGAACAGAAATGTCCAAACTGCCAAAAGACAGAATACAAGAGAATACAAGAGGCACCACAGACAGGAATGTCACTACTTGAATGTGCACCATTTAGAAATTAAATGGATGTATTGGTGATACATTGAAATAGGATCTAGTAAATCTAGATGTTGTATCTCCAATATGAAATAGCTAATTACATATCAAATTGCCACAGAGAAACTTGCGCTTTTCTGTGGTGAGATTAACTGCTGGGAAGTACTACAGCAGTTCAGGTCATGGTTCCTTATGCAAATGAGGTTGGTAAGGGGAAATGTGACAGTATGGGTGGCAATACCATGATGGGAAATGAATATTTTAACGATCATTCTTTAGTGATAATAACTGGTGATTATTTATGACCAAATAGTGGTATGGGGCAAAGCTCTTGTCACCCACATGTTACCTTATATTGCCCACAGCTACCCACAGCTAGGGATACCACTGGTAGCCCCGGATGAGGGACATATGATATATTAAACTTTTCTTGGAAAAAAATAGATTCCGTTAATATTTATCATCACTTAACAATTATCTTGATAAATGATACTGATTAATAATTGTCATGACATCATGCAAAACATAAAAAAATAAAAATAAATCAATTGAGATTTATGAAATGTGCTCTGGCATAAATATAATGAGGTGTAGAAATAAAGACACAGTTGTTATTTTTTCCTAATCCGATAGTAATAGCCCCATTCACTAGCACAGCTAGCCCTTAAATGTAATTTATTAATTATAATATATAAATATATATATATATATATTATATACTATAATTAATAAATATACTTAAATCATTATTTCAGTTCTTTCATCAGCTTTCATTTTTTAGGGTGCTAAACTAGGTTTTATAATGGTGGACACATATGGGCTTGGGTAGCATTATTCCATTCAGATGGCAGCACTGGATATAGTATTAAATAGGTTACAATATTCTATACATTGTCTAATAAAAGAGGTAAATATTCTGGGAGTATACGGTATAAAACTATATTAGGACAAAACTGGTGACACTTGCTGTTTAGAACTTTTAAATTTCAGATGTTAAAATGAATACGTTTAATGCTTCACATATAACATTCCGGACTGGAAAGTTACGTATGATGAAATTTAGCAGATTTAGAAAACTGAACTCTAAAACACCTTTAAATTACAGCAATGCACTGCTATTTGCACATGTACCATTACACAATATAAATACTTACTGGTGTTAGATGGTAGAGGGCAGTGTGCCGTCTAAGCCTATATGTGCATCTGTGCTAGCTGAAGTGATGAACCAGTAACTAAAACAAGATCCAAAGGTGCAGACAGATAAGTTTTCTGAAACCCGCAAAGGGATATATAACTATTCTTCTCTGTCTGCAGAGGAGCAGATGTTTGTCAGGAATCTCACCTTGCTGGTGTCAGTGACCCTACAGTGAGACATACGCTGTCTTCATGGTCAGGTGGCTGAGTGGAAACAGTATATCAGTGATATAAGCCACAGGAGGTTTGAACTGGGTCAAGATAGTTGTAGGGGAACAGAATTCAGATAGCGAATCGTGTACTCTGATACACCGTGGAAAGAATGCTCTCAGTGCTAGAACTAAAAAAGTTTGCCAGCAGCAACCTGTTTCTTTCTGAATTAGAAGCCCCTGCTCTTTGTTTGTACACCATCACCCACTCTATTTTCCCACCATGGCTAGTTGGGGCAGGGTTCTGGATAATGTCCATTTCTGCTGATCATGTGTCACTCAGCAGTTATCACAGAACCTTTGGCTGAGCTGGTGTGATAATGCTAACAGCAGTCAGGAGGAATTCCTTGGGACAACTCAGTTTCAGGATGGCTATGAAAATCAGAGGTGAAAGATGATTTTATTTGACTCAGTGTTTAAGTCCACTCTTGAGTACAGAAGAAAATGCTCCTTTGGTTATCGCGGGAGTTCTCCCAGTGAAAGACACAGGCAGATCTCTACAGGTTGGCAAATCTTTGAGCCACTCAACTGTTTATGTGTATTTCATCCACATCAACATTAACCATTCACCAAATTCCATTTGGATTTTATCTATTGTTCCAAATCAGAGCACAGCTATAGTAAAAGTTAACTTAAAGATAAGTCAAAATTCAAAAGTTTCTTCAAAAGAGTTTTTTTGAAAAAATTCACATCAGGATATGTCTGCAGTATTCCAGCACTGAATAGATTTTTTTATTATAAGTAGCTTATTATACTAACTAGTACGAGACTTTGTTTAGGGGAGCTAGAAAAAAATTCAGACATAAAGACTTCAATTAAGATTCAGGGGTATATGGGGTATTTCATTCATGGAGCCAAGGAATAGTTCTTCATACACAGCCTGAGAATTCAGCAATACAACCCATTCTTGTCCACAGTGTTTTCACTGACCATATAATATTTTGTTGACCTGAGTTTTCATAGCTTTCATATGCACTACACAGCAAGTAACGCAAAGAAAATGTGTGGATCCATTTACCCATCAGTTATTTTATTTATAAAAACCTTGTGCATGATTGTGTTCTTCATGTCTTTTTCCAAGAATAATTATCTTACTTCCAATAGAAAGTTAAACTTAGAGACATTACTAGAAGAAACAAAATAGTTTAATAATGATCCCGTCTTGTAAGTTTTTTTTTTTAATTTGTGTGCAACAGGTTGCACAGACTCTGCTCTATCTCACTTTTTTAATGGGATTATCTTAAATTGGGAAATTCAGCAATATATTGAACTATAATTGGCATTCAATACCTTTAAAATATTAAAATGATATGTATGTAGACATTCTTTCATTGTATACATGCATGCAGGCAATATTGCATTTTATTGCATAATACCTTATTTGAGAACATTAATAAGCCTTTATAAGCTCCAACTAAACTTTTGTGATTAGTCTGCATAAGGTTTATCACCATACATGGTCTGAATATAAAACATGTAATGGAAAGCAATATGGTATCATCAGCTATTTCCAGCAGTTAATGTAATATATGCATGGCTAAATAGTATTATCCAGTATGTAGCATTTATTGCAGTATGCTACCCAAACTCGATTAAAAATGTACCAGTTCAACTTTTGGCTTAAATGCTCTGCATGACTCAAAAAAAAAAAACATTACCAGTCATCATTATTAAATGCTTACAGGACACAGAGCACATGACAACACAATGAGTATTACATAGTTTCTTAAATCCACAAATTAGACTGAAACACAGTAAGCATACTCCAGGAAATGAATCAAAATTTATCACACCTGTATAATAGGTGACTATGAATTGCCCAAACTATAGAACAGAAATGGCAACTTTCATCCACAACCTTAAAAAAAAGATATATTTGAAAGGCACTTAAAATCATAAATATGTTCCTTTTTGCATTCAGAAACAATGCAATATTTGGCCATTTAAGTGACCATCACAAATGAAAGAAACTGTGTGACTTTCAAAAAAAGAAATACAACTGTCTGCAAGTCGATGTTAAGGGCATATGCCGATTACATCCACAAGTTAGTCTCGGACAGTTGACAGGCTCACGGTATCTCTTTCAAATCTCTCCACAGTTCATGCTTCCAAGCCAGTAAGTTAACACTGCTCAGCTTACCTTCGACAACAAACACATGTACGTTTTCTTAATGGAGCAGGAGGAGCAAAGCACAGTTTTGTCTGTCAGGTGCTAAATCGTAAACATAAAAGTGAGCAAAAAAAAAAATCTCACCTGAAATCACTTTAGCAAAGTAGCACTGCTATCCTTATCAAAGAATCTTTCATAAACACTACAATGTCATTGCCCACCCGTTTAATGTTTCTCCACCTCCCATTTTCCATTTGTCTACTCAGCTGTCACAGATAATGCAAAAAGTGCACCTCAAAGGTGTCCTGAGGTCTGCACTTTTTTTTAAGAAAGGCTACCTATTCAACTCTCAAACGGCAAAAGCTCGACTTTGTGTGGAATCAGTTTCCTTCCATCAGGGGAAACTGAGATGGGGCCAACAGAAAGTAGCTTTGGAATACAAGCTTGAAAGAAGACAGCTTTACTATGAATGAACTCTATGTGCTTTGTTGTTTAAATGAGCACTGTCTGCTACCATTGCTCCTCCATTCTACTGCAGGGAGAATGGATTAAGTAGGTTTTCATTTTACTTCAATGGGCATCACTTATGAAAAGATCGGCTTACCTGGTGAGGTAAAAAAAGAAGAATCTTGTTTAACAATAATGTCTTTTGTAGCTTGTCCTATTTGGGTGATTTATTGCCTGTAACTACATATTACTACCTGGCTTACTTTCTCTTTTTGTATTAAAGTTACATCTATGCAGTCCAATTTTGAAAGAGAAGCATAAGTAGAAATGTCAGGCTCCATTGAATACCCAAAATTGTTGGCTAGACCTGATACCTTACAACACACTTTTCCTTTCGACAATGTGAAAAGGCTTCAGAATGAATAAATCCTCAGACTCACTCTCCCTAAAGACTAAGATTAGAATAAAAATAATTCCAGAAAACAGGTGTCTCACAGAAGAAGACAAGGTGATGCTTGTAAAAGCTTGCAGTGTCATTTAAAGCACTCTGCTATTCTTTTGCATTATTTGCCTCCACTTGTACAGTACCAAAAACGTATAGTTTGAATGAAAAGAGATTTTTCTCTGCAACTTCTCAGACCTGAAGAAGTTGAAAGAAACTTGGGGCACTTTTTTGGGCAGCAGGTGCAATATAGTACGACTGATTTAGAATGCGCCATGACCGCAACGACACCCACAAAGTTATTTTCAGGAACACGCCAGCAGCGCAACAGGAGAAAAGTGGAAGAAAAAGCCACTAGCGCCTCTGACGTAATAAAGGGGAGTAGAAGCATAATGTTTGGGAGTATTCTCTGAAAACAAATCTGAGTATCATTCAAATTACGGGGCGCAATGCCTGAATGAAGATTTTGTCCAAAGTGAAACCCTTGCACTTACTTGAAGGTAGCCAAATAAATTGTTGTATATTAACTTGGCCTGCAGGTTTCATAACAGGATTTCAGAGATATTACCGAAAGGCAATTATGATCAATTCCATGATGACACAAATAATTGAATTCCCCATGATCTACATTAACAGAACAGAGGAAACCAGAAAAACATGAGACCCGTGCTGTTTAAATGTATATTCTTTTAATACTTGGAACATGATGGATACAGACTATTAATCTATTAATCTGAATTCAGCATCTCTGTTTTGCTGTTGATCCCCAATAGTATGGAATACATAATTGCAAGGAGAAGAAGGCATTCCTGCCAAAGACTTTTCAAACAGTGGCACTCCTTCCTTAATATGACTGACCCAAGAAGTGAAATTTCCGCTCAACATTCTGCAAGCAAGAGCGCAGAACATGGAACGTCACACCTGTCAAAAATCGGCGATCACTGACTGGGACCATTTTGCAGCACACGTAACTCGCAAGTGTTACATTCTTACATAAGGACAATAACTATAGCTGACTGTCAAATAATTATCATCAATATTTACCTAGCTAGTTAAGATAGGCCCCCATGACCATAATGGACCACAACAAGCAAGTTAGCTAGCACTAGTTAGCTAGATAGGATAGCCTATATTTTATACATCATCACTATTCAAACAATAAAATACATAATTATCACTGAATGCTCTTTTCTGTCAGTGTCACGGTATGACTTTGACATTGTAAAATTCATGGTACACTCGAACCAAAAGAATTAACAAGTTTGCCTTTTTTAAGGCAGAGGTCTAATGAGAGGAAGCCCTTGGAGCGGTAGTAAGAAGGGTTGATTTCATCGTTACAGCACCAATAAGGGCCTGGCATGGATTGCCGGCAGATCCAAAAATTGTTACTATCAGACATGTACCTCACAAACCAGTACCTCCATCTCTTCTGGTGTGAAATGCACCTTCCTCAGCTCTGGGTGCACGTGATTTTATTGTATGTAACACTCATTCTGATTAGCTGACACATGCAATGTCATGCCAGCACCCTCTAATTGATAGTGACACATTACTCCACCAATTGCAGATTGTGCCAAGGGAAGGACCTCCTATTGTGAGTAGCGCCATAGAATGGACCTACCCAATTTGATTTATCGCCCTGAAGTTGTGTCCATGAAAACAGCTCTGTGCATTTGCCCCTCCCATCCAATGTTGCGAGAATCGGGAAATTACTGATTTACGACTTATGATGTGTGACTTTCAAAATAGGAATCTTGATGTCTAAGTTGATAGGGAAACTGACTAATAAGTACTTTAAAAACTAATTCAGAAAAAATGTGATGAGTCATTTTTCCATCAATTTGGAATGAAATAGAATTAAAATGTATTTGTGTTTTTCACATCAGCGGAAGTCAAAATGATATATTATTATCATTGAGTTGTTTTCTCAAGCTCTTCCTAAAACAGGCAGGCTAGCATACCTATGGCTTGGGGTACTCTTTGCCCACAACTGCGAATATAGCATTACCTTCATACATAACCATGGCAACGTACTGAATGAGGGTAATAACATGGAACGTACAGAATGTGGCCACAAACAACTCCACATTAAATTACCTAGAATCACATACAGCCAAAGTGCCAGTGCCCTGGTCTTGACAGCAGATGACCTTATGAATATTCAGGCTTAATTCAATACAGGGAAGGTTATCATCAGACTCAAATAATTTTCAGTCTCTTCCTCATAGTCCATAGAGATTATTCCTGATGTATTTGCCATATCCGCAGTGGTCTTGTTGAGTTTGTTTGCTCTAACCCAACCCAAACCCACCCGACCATAACCATAAACTTATGAAATACATTAATTCAAGGAGATTTTTGACACACATTATTCAATTTAAGTTACATACATTAAGGTATGTTGTGCTAATGGGGACTAAATAAATATTTCAAATAAAAAGTGCTCAGGTTAACAAATTAAAACTCTGGAGGGGGGGCGTAGCTAATAACAGGCAGCTACCTAGCTTGCAAGCTATTGGGGGGGGAAACAATATGATTATTTGCAACAGCTGCTGTTGCAGAACCTCAGATTTTCCAAAACATTGGGTATTAGTTGATTTTACTGTGTCTTTAGTTGACTGCTGCTTTATGTTCCATATTTTCCAAAAATTATCTTAGGATAGTACTGTGTGGAAAGTCCAAGGCTTTGCTTTAGTTGCATTCTATTCCATTTGCCATATTTACAAAATATGTTATGCCCTCAGACCCTTTCAACTGAATTACCACCTGCGTATCATTTCCCCTAATCTTTCCCCTTAGCACCAGGCAGATATAATACAAGACCTCTCAACTAAGAGACCCTCATTCTTTAGTACCACTCCGTCCTACCTGCTCTTCCCTGTAGAGGTTTTTGTTTTGCCTTTTTTTAATGTCCCAACTTGGCAGCAGCCTGAAAATGAGACAAATTAAATATTTTATTTGGGGTTTGGTGTTTTTTTTTCTTTTAATAGAGCCAAAGACTGACTCCTGACTTACCTAGTGTTTGTTAGGGTAAATCACCAGAAATCATGAATCAGACAACAAGACCACTGGCTGCAAGTGTCGTTCACCGCCATTGCAGCCTACAATGAATCTTAGCCTGTTTACTGGGTGAATCTACTAGATTTGTTTTTGCTAACCATCTTCCCTAGATGACCTGCAAACACTTTTCATGTTAATGTGCCTATTGATGACTGCTACTGAGAAATTGTTTGGCTGGAGTACGCTGATATGAGATCCCACCTACAACGAATCTTCCTGCCTCTGAAGTGACATCCCCAATGTTTGCTTGTGAAAATTGTGCAGTGAGATCACATGGTCAAGGCCATATGTCTGCAGGCAGACCCAGAAATCAATCTACACTCCCTTCCTTATCCAGGTCTCACAGCAGGGAGACACAAGACTTACATGTTTGTCGCCAGAGTTATTGTATTTTTAATTAGGTTTAGTTAATCTTGTTAGTTTTGTGTGATTTGTTAAATAATATAGACATGCTGCTATCAGAAAGTGAAATTTATTGGACCTCCAATTTCACCACAAACAAAGCAATCAATATATATATATATTTTAAACTTAAATTTCAAATGACTTTCTTAGCCTTGTAATTTATTGAACTGTTCTTATAAGCCAGTTAATTATTTTTTTCCATGGGGCGTGTCAAAAGGCGTAGCCATCTAACTGACATGGCTTAATTAAAATGTCTCATGCGTCAGGGAGCTAATAATGAAAATGAAGGTTCTTTCCTCTTCGGAAAGGATCGTTTTAAAAACTCAAAGCTGCGTGTTAAAAGTGTGTGATACACACTTCAGTGTATTCTGCCTTTTCCAAGCCTGAGTCATGAAAGGGATGTAAAGTACCTACTTAAATATATGTCAAAATGTTGGGTACAGTTTGGAAAAGTTTGAACAGTGCCAATTACTCTGTTAAGCAATACAGGTGGACTCCTACTTTAAAGCAACTAAATCACAATTATAAATGATTCCTTTTAAAATCAATACTCATTCCAAAAATATTTCTGATAGGAAAGCATTTTAAGATCAAATGTTTAATATGTATGTTTGTAAAACAATACAAATTTAAGAGTGGTTTCATGAAAACCATGACGAAGGAAAACACCTTGCCTGATTGCTTCATATAAACATCACCCACCCTTTACAGAATGTTCTGGAAAGCAGAATGCAGAGTAGATTTCCACCTCCTTAATTTCTAAAAGAAGAGACTGGCTCTCTTGAAAAATGGTCTAATATTCCACTAAAAACAGTTCAACATTTGTATAACACCAATTCAAGAGGGGCTGACCTATTATGTAGGCAAAGTCTGAAGGTTAACAAATTTTTAGTTAACAAATATTTATAAATAGATATTTAATTATAATGCCTACCTCCTGTATCTCAACTCACAAGGGAAACCATTTCACCTGTAACAGAACAAGGCAACTTGTCAACAGCAGATTTTTGTAATGTTATGACAATTGTTATGAAAATTGTTTCTGCATTTTCATTTCTATACACTGAAACTCATAGTGTGGACCCGACGTATTTTTCACCACAGATTAAGTGGTAAGCCTGGTTAAGATTTCTCAGTTTTTGTCTCCTGAAAACAAACTCCGATTGACTGGGCCAGCGGAAGGTATGGACCGCTGTCCACCCTCTCCTCAAGTTGCAGGTGAGAACAAAAAGGCTCAACGCTTTGGTCACAGAGAATGATAGAATCGCATCTTTCCTCAGTTCATTATGAGCCAAAAGGCAGCGATGCCACTGACCCACTTGAATAATTTAGCGACTGCCCAAACGTAAGGTCAGCACTTGGAGGGAAATTCAACAGGGAGGCAGAGGTGACAGAGTAGAGAAAGTCTGTTTAAACATTGATGAGAGATGCTGGCACTCTGGGAGAAAGCAAAGCTGCCGGAGACATTCTCTTCTGCTCACAGAGTGGCACGCAGAGCAACAGATGTTTGAGGCTCACTGCAGGGCAGGGGGTTGGAAAAAACACCCCAGACACAAACAAGCACCATACAGCTGTAAACTCTCACTCAAGAAGATGTTGATGAGATACATCGCCAGATCGTTCCACAACCTCACCAGCCCCCACCATTACAGCATTGCATAAAACAGCAGATATTACTCCAATACCAAAAGCTGAAACATATTTCAAGCAAACCATACACCATTCGTTGCTCTGATTTTAAGATAAGGATGAACAACTTCAAGAATGGCAGCACTAAAAGAATGTTTGGGACTCAAACCTGGCATAACCATGTTTGATTCTCAAACACTTGGCATAGACATCTGTGTGCATGTGCGCACGCGTGCACACACACACACACGTGCGCGCACACACACACACACACACACAAAATATGGATCCATGCATAACAGTACATCTTTGCATATGCAGTAACACCAAGTAGCATGCATTATGAATCCTCGCATGGACATGCTAGGTTCTTGTTCATTTTCATATGGCTGCATTCAAAATAATTTAAACGATTAAAAACAACAGCACAAGAGTATTTCCTTCCTAATGCGAGCTGTCCTGCCTGTTTGTCAAAACAAGAGCCGTGGTCTCAAGTACTGTGTGATTAGTGCCGGCACCTCGCACTACGCTATTGATAGCCCAATTAGAGACACCTTCTGGTCAATGAGCTGCTTGGCAAGCGTCAGCTGGATTACCTGTCAACCCCTCCACTTCAGTTTCTGCCCAACTTCTGTCTGTGTCGACGCTGCTTTTTTTTCCTCCCATCCAGAAAACAAAGCTGTTCTTATCCTGTATAATCCCCGGAATAAAGTTGTGTCTGCTTTGAGAGAGCTTGTTTTCTCTACCCCCTCTTTCTAATCAAGCTAATGGACCCTGCAGGTATTCTATTGATCTTTCTCTGTAAGTGGCTTCCTCACAGCTTGAATGCAGAATTCCATACAGGTCAGACATCCAGGCTTCTCCCTCCCTCTTCTTTTCTCCCTCCCTCTCTTTCTCTCTCTCTGCTTTTTCTCTCAGTCATTTTCTCCACTCTCTCCCTCTCTGAAAATAAGCACATGCTAAAAGCAGTAACTGCCAAGCCTTGTTGTTGGTCTACTTCAAAAATCTTGGAACCCTCACTGCTGATCTGTAACCTTTGGGAGCTTCGGCTCTTGACCTGTGAAGTGGAGGCTTATTCCTTCCCTCCACTAATCCGGACTCCAGTGCATGTTAAGAAGAGTATGGTGGGCTGATTCAAATCTTCTGTTACAAAGCAGATGACACTCAGCAAGATGTCATAAGAGACACATGCTGACAAATCACTTATCCCTCAAGAAGAATCAATTCTCCCACAATGCTTTTGTCACAAAGCCCACCATGAGTAAAAGCAACTGCCCCAACAGTCTGACCCTGTAATTGCACTTATAATTTCAATGAGTGTCTTTACCAAAAGTCTAAATAGCTCTGATGAAAAGTTAGCCCATGTTTTTTTTTTTTTTTTTTTTTTAACAAATTTTCATTCTGTTTTGGAAAGCAATGATGGATTTAAAATGGCCTGAGATTTGCAGAAACACCAGGCTTTGGAACAGACAATACCTATATTTCAATTCCATACTGACAATATGAAATGACTTGCTTAAATATGGCTCAGTTAGTAAAAGTGCTTGCCAGGAGTGTGGGTTGGGCCCTGCTGAGCAGTTTCCAGGCCTGTGCCATGTCACTGGTCGGCAGGCATAGAAACCTTGGGTTACAGATCCTCTATTTACCATCCTAAGCACCCACAGCATTTTGGTTGTCAGATAATAAAACGGTGTAAATATATTTAAATATGAAATATCACTACTTGGAGTATTAGCATTTTAAGTAATATTAAGATGATTATGATAAATCCTGGCCAAGGCTGCTCATAGCCAAAATGTTTGAAATTTATAAAGTAAGGGCATATGTTTGGGTCAAATTTGCTTTTCAATTAGCAGGACCAATTTTAATAAGTAGCTAGTGAAACAATAACATTTCCCCATTACATTTTGAAGAAATTCAATTAATGGTGTTTTGAGTAACAGAACATCAGAGTAATTAGATTATAATCATCCTACTCCAGGCTAATGTAAAGCTTGTTACACAATCTAAAATAACCATGCATAATATTAAAATGTACCGAAATTCCTAACATAATTCAGTCAAATGATGTGCATTTTAATAACAATGCTTGCAGTTTCATAACAGCAATAAAAACATGTTTGCTTTGCAACATCTTCTCCTTTTTAACTGAACTATGATGTGTTTGAACTGCTATCAGCAGTTCTAAATTCGTTGGGCTCATTGGATGAACACTGGATGCTTATCTTAGCTGCGACTGAGCATTGCTATGATGCCAGCTTTATATGAAAAAATGTACTACTTTGTAAGTTATTTCATCATAACGCTCCTTTAACTCCTTGGAACTCTTTCTCTTATTCACTGAGGTTTATATATAGGCATTCTTGAATGAATTATTGAATCGTTTTTCATTTCAGTAGTCTTTCTATTTATTTAGCATTGTATTTTGCCCTTCCAATAATCATAGCCCTAGCAGGCAGACTTGTGTGGCTACATTTAGTTGTTTAATAAATATAAAGCACAAACATTTACATGACAGTTAATTATATTTGGCATTCAGTTGAATGAAAAATGGACTAATCAGTCATGACTGGGAATAATTCATGCAAGGGACTGTGACCATTGCCTAAGAGCTACCTCATTAGTCAAAGAGGTTACTGGGCATGGCTGATGAAGTGTTACCTGTAGAATTCCAAATGGGGTGGGAAAGAAAAGACAGACAAAAACTCTTAACAGAAGTAATCTACCCATCTATCAGGAGAACAATATCTACCAACATTTCCAATCCTATGGCACTGTAGTCAAATACAGCACATCAAAGACAGAACATTCATTGGAAGACCTTGTGTCACACTTTACAATACCACAACATTAATGATCATTTTTCACATTGCTGTTCCCACATTAGAATGACAGAGTAATGGAATTTATACCAAAATATTGAATCATTCTCCAGCATCCCAATGCTTTATCTGATTAAGAACATAACTGCATATATAGTGATAAATATCTGATCCTCATAATTTATTCTACATTTTAAAAATGAATCTCTAGGAGGGAATGAGGCTGCAGTATTATATCTAGTTGTTCCTTTTAATGTTCAGCGCAGGTTCATCTTTGATTACATTCTGATACATAAAACCTCTCAAAATGCCCCGCCTGGAATGCAGGCAGAAACCAAGAAATATACTGGCCCTGCACTTCAGTTAATTAACTTGACAGATGAATTATTTCGTAGGTGTGTACTGTACTATTTTCAGCTAGCATCAATTTTCCTGAGGACAATAAGTAAATACCTACCAACTGGAAGCACATTTCATTTGGTTTCCCAGGTACATTTAAAGGCCTGCTACTTCCAGAGATGTTTACAGCTGTCTAACAGCAGATAATTTCACTTTCAGGATAAAGGACAGGCCTAAGCAGAATGTACAGGATACACAATTAAATGATTCAGTATTGCTGTGTGCTAGAACAAGCACCAGGAAAAGCATTTGATGTTCTTTCCCCTGCCACTCTTTTCATTCCATTATATAATACTGCATTTCTCTAATTGCAAAATAAAAAATAAAAACTTTGCATAAACCACAGTGCTTTTAGTTGAGAAGAATATTTAGTTTGGCACATGGAGTCAGTGACATCTTCCAGTAACTCATACAGTAAGGGTTAGGGGTAGGATAGAACAGATTGGATAGAAAAGCATACCAGGGTTTGGAAATTGGTGTTGGCACAGAACATGAAAAAGTGGCAGGGAATACTATATACTATACAACAGCTACATTCCATAAGCATTTACAGCGTCTTGTGTTCCTTTTCCTCACTGCTGATCAAACACCTAAAGCATTGCCTCAGTTTACCAACAGAGGGCTTATCACTGAGCTGCATGGGATTCTACCCTTTTAGTTGACTTTATATATTGTAAAAAGAATTTCAGCAATTTATGGCTAAAATGATGATGTGAGGGAAGAACTAAAATGTATTCATACAGAAGATATTTTCTGAAATATGTGCCCTGCCATGATATTTCACCTCATAATATATGCAGAAGTTCTAATAACATGTACACTTGATAAGGCTTCAAATGATTGTGTTGGTAGCAAAATAAAGGAACATCTGCACATATGACAGACAGTACAATAGCTGTGCTAATACAGTACTATTATTAAGACTCCAAAGTGTTTTACAACACAATATTCTATCTTGCTTGTAAACTAATAACATATGTAAGTCAAGACAAACAAAAAGTGGTAATTATACACTGTTCTTTTTTAGAATATGTATTATAGTTTTCTGAAGATTCAGATAATCAGATAGGATTGATGCATCTGGTTAAATTAGATTGATAGAAAAATCTTTGATCTATAACCATTTAATTATTAATTTAAAGAAGTGGCTATTTGCACTAGATGAAAGGAGCTTAACCATTTACACATTGTGAAAAAAAGCAATTTGGTGCCCTTACACCTGGTATAAATAAACTTTTATCAGGGTAGTGGAGCTGCTTTTCCCCCCATCCTTTGATTTATTTTGTCATTGGTATAGCATATGAAACAAATGAATAGTCAGTAAAACATTATGGAATTTTCTGTCAAATTCAAAATTTAAGAGTAAAAAGTATTTTTTGGTGTGGTCCCACCATGAAAATGAAAACATTATTATCATGTTATCACCACTGGATATCATCCTTTCCTCTGCCAGGCTGCTTCAGTGTCTTGAACATACTGCGAAAGGACGCTTTGTTACATGTCATTTTTCATTCTGCATGAGGGAAATTACAAGGTGAGGTTAAAGTATCACTGAGGATATCCCCATCAGTTCAAAATCAATGTCCTGAAAGCCACTGACCACAGCGAACAATGACCTCATTCAAAAATTACAGTGGTAAGAACTGCGCTCTGAACACATAATTAATCTCACAATGAAATATCTTCCTTTTGTTATTGACTTTTTGAAAACATTTAATAGCTAATCGTTACAGATCACCACTTTACCAAATAATGAATACACATTTCTTCATAGCTTATACAACAGCTTTCTGAATTAGCATTATTGGCAAAGGTGCACTTCACTGCTTCTGTGATGGTTAATGGAAGGTTAATGTTCAAGTCAGAAGTAAGTAGCTTTTACTTAAAACAAGTCTATTGATTCAACAGCTTGATGGGGGATTTTAAAGGTGACGAACATGAATTGCCTCTTATACAGCATACACTGCACCAATCATGAGACGACAAGCTGTGAGCAATGTAAAAGGAGAGGGGAAATGAAAAATGACAAACAACACTTACATTTTTTAAAAACCAGCAAAATCATTAATACATTATGGTGAAAAAAGAGCTAATTTAAAGTAATTGCATAAACTACATAAGCTTCTTACACAAGATTCAGTAGCCAGACAGTACGTTATGCCACAAACTCCCCACATGATTTGGGTCCAACTTAATCAAAATACAGTAACCAACTGAAATATACTGGAAACCAATAAAGATTAACATCAAGACACTAGCTAAGCAAACATCAACACAAACTCAATGAACCGATAACCAAGAAAGTATACACAGAAGATGCGTAAGCATGATGAAATATTCGTTTGAAACATATGTGTGTCCTCATCATTCATCGCTTTTTTATTATAAAAAGTGTTTACTTTTTTCCCTCCAGACATCATCTGATTATTTGTATTATTTTTCCATGTTCATCAAAGCAGTGAAGAAACTCATTACTATTTGTCAGAATTTGTCACATTTCAGCTTCAGAAGGAGAAAAATAAATTATTAGTAATTACCACAGGTCACTATTATCACTGAATGCATGCACAATCACAACAGTGATGAAAATCAGTGAGGGCTGAGCCAAGCAGATATAATATAACCCAGAAACGACTATAAAATAAGGCAAAAAAATAATATTCACATCACATTTACCATGATTTAATTTCACCATGAGCTTTCCACATATATATAAATGTATATATGTACTAATCCCTGATTGAGAACATGGTGTGCTGACATTAATGACATTCTTCAAACCCTCTTGATGAGAACACCCTTGTGGTAATTATATTCTCCTCCCCTTGCTCTCCACCAGAATCAAGTGTCCTCAGAGGAAGGCCAGAATCCCCATGGCTGGACTGCAGGCAATCAGCTTCTCTGCATTGTGCAGGTGCCACCCCTCCCCCAAAGGCAAACAACAGGATTTTAATTCTCTATGGCTGCAGGAAACATTAAAAAAACCTTTTCAATAAAACTTATGTTAATCTGCCCTTACATGCTTTTCTTAATGACAACCTTGTATGATTTCAGAAAGCTTTCTCCTGGTAAGAACATAGAGACCTCAACTTTAATGTTACAATTAAAATGTGGGTTTTCATTTGTTATTATAAGATTCACACAATCTCCATGTCAAATAACATGAAAGCACTTTGCTATTCCAAAACACATTTGAATTTGAAAGATTCATTACCAGTATGAATCTGAAACTACAGCACACTATCCATAATGAGGGTAAACATAAAGTGAAATTAAAAGTATTCTTCTGAGGCTGAATTACCATATCAAAATAGCCATTTTGTTGGCCCAATGTCTCTTTGGAACTCTCTTGCACAGCTCATAGTAGGACAACATACACCACCTTACCAAAAATGTTTGTGGATTCCCCAGATTTTTTTTAAAAGCTGCTGTATAAGGTCTTCAAGCCCTATAAATGCAATTATAATAAATATGCCTGTGTATAAATTGTACATAAAAACTACCAATATCATTGCTGTGATAAAAAGCACAGCTTCACATTCATTTTCATGTCTACCATGTTTGCAGTCAAATCAATTAACATGGCTATAAAGGACAAATCATGGAACAGCTCAGCTCTGTTTTTTGGGTAGAACCCTGGGTATTTACAGTGGGTGCTTCAAGTAATGACATCATGGCCCCCCTTCCTGACCTCAGCTTGATCTCTGCACATACTCCTTGGTCACAATATCTTCTCACCACTTGACAGGTAGGCAGCAAGTGTTGCTTCAAAAGCAGTCACCAAAAACAATTCGCCCAGGACTAATTTTCCATAAATATTGATGTAATTAAATATACGTATAAACATAATTTTAGTGATTCATCAGCCTTGAAAGGCAAAGAGAAGGCAACATTAATGAATGGATGAAAAAGCCCTGAAGAGACAGACTGGGATCAGCAATTCACATTGGTGCCTGGCACGCTGCCCAGCTCCAGTGCCAAACAGGTGGCACCAGGCCAGACAGTTCTGATACCAGACAGTGCCAAGCAACAGTAGCCTGGGCTTCACTGAATTCTGGGAACAACACCCCATTTCCATTTTCCATCCACATTTTATGCATGGATCCTTGATTCAGCCAGAAAACTGGAATCATGTGACTTATGAGTAGAAATACAGCAGTGTTTATAATGCATGTTAAAAAGAATGTGATTGGTCAAAATGTGATGCATACAATAAGCTAAAACTGGTAGTGGTAGATGATGCCCCATTCCACACATATCAAAACACAGATGTATTTACACTCAATTCAGATTATCTGGATCTGCGTAGAGTTGTTTATGTCATATAAAGAGAAGGAATGGAATGACACACCTATCTTTCTTTAAATCTTTTTCAGCCCAGCACAAATAATGATGTGCTCTCTTAATCAAAGGTAATCATGCCATTCTTTACACTGGCTTAATTATCAAGTTCAAATTGACAAGAATGGAAACTTAAATTATCTGACCTGTACCACATGCTGAGGCAAAATTGCACAAGATTGTCTTTTGTAAAAATCCATTGTCCGTTTTGGGAGCACCATCATTACATGCAGTACTATCCTTTTTAATTAGAACTAGAGTCCTACCAGAGATTTAATGATGGCTCCAGAACGTATTCCAAAACATGGGTGAACGTGTACCATGGGCAACCCACAAAAAAAAAAAATACACAATCAGCAACGGCTACGGTAAATCAAATGGAAACCTCTTAACTTTCAATCACACATCACATTCGACTTCCCTCCCACCTATGTATAATGGGACAATACAGTCATTCACAGCCATTGACATCCTTTGATTCTCATGCTCTGAGCTCTACTGTTTCTCTGGGTTTCACAGACAAACCCATCCATCCCACAGACTTAACCACAAAGAAACATCTGCCTTTGACAATGTGCTCAATCAGACTCTTCTGTCATCCAATCAGCCCAGGACACTTTTCCCAAGGAAATACAGAGTCTCTGAATCCTCCAAATTTCCACACCTTTTAGAAATCAGCACCACTAAATTTCTCAGCTGCAGCACTCCTGTATCCTCATGGACTTTATGACCCAACCAGGAATTCCATGGTCTTACATCAGTGACTGCCAGGGAGCAGTTATATTTACATGCTGCCATATGCATGCCACTGCAGATTGCTTCCCTACTCTTTAGCTCTTCTAAGAACACAACTCAGTCATACAGACAGTATAACATTAACCTATTTACAACAAAACAATGTACACCCAAATTAAGCAACACCTATTGACCTTCCAGATATTCTATTGTCTCAAAAAATGTTTAATATGCCAGGTTTCATGGTACGTTTAAAACCCTTCCATTTTGTGTTTGAGACAGCTAGGGACTGGCTGCACTCTGCCATTGATTTCAAGCTAATTGCTAAAAACGTGGACATTTGAAGGTGTCAGCCAGACAGGGCACTTACAGAACATTGGGTCAGCTTAACCTCAGGTTTCCAACGACTAATTCTACTTAATAAAGGGCTTCAAGAAGCTCCACCCAAGTCCTTCAAAACCCTTTTATCACCAATTGGAGAGACACTTTACCTTCCTTTATGAAAATCTAGTGAAAAACATATTACCTTGCTGTTTAAATGACATGCAAATATTTCAGTTACTGGTATATACTTTTTGTCCTTTTCCGGATACATTCAGACAAGCATCTGAAAAATTAAATACCTCTTTTTGGTTGTTAATTATGATTTTTACTGACAAGTGTATCCTGGGTGACTGCAATATATCTTGGAATTAACCCATATTGAGCTATGTTTAGTCAAAGACATTTGTCAGTAGATGTCATTGATAATTACCTATTCCATGCCCCACTGACTTGTATGATTAATATTTACATAATTTTCCAACCTTGGATAAGACACAGATATTCAAATTGATATTCAAAGTTAAAAATACTGGAAAATATTATTCAAGATGAACACCTTCAACCAAAGATTCTACAATTCTACATGTAACTCTCACCATATGCCATATGTATCTTTATTGTGATTCAAAAAGAAAATGCCTATACCTATTTAAATTAATACTGCAGATATTTCTGACCAGTGGTGCGTAGCAAAATCCTTCAGCATGAATATAATTTAATCATTTAATAGAAGGGACTATTTGTGTGGAGCCCTAATAATGGCTGGATCTATTGTCTGGACAATGTACATGAATATACAAAATTGCACGGTAGAGCTTAGGATGCAAACCATGACCATGAAGTAGCTTGTTGTAGTCGAACACTGTGTGAACAAATGATGGTGGTGGCTAACAGATGTGCGCACAGGCATAATTATGTGTGTACATTATATGTGCAGTATCTACTCCCGCACACTGATGTTGTGTCAAGCCTGTCTTGGGTATTCCAATGCTCCATTTGTGGCAAATGGTTTGTTTCCATGCATTAGATGTAAGACTACTTGTATTTTCTTGCTCATGGTACTTGAAGGATGTTAACCTATCCAAGGGAAAGAATACAACAGATATAATTACATGACACACAGTACATGTACAGACTGAATTGCCACTGCTTTACCTCGAGGGAAACTACTGTATGTTACACCCAGGCAACCACCCACTTGACTTACAACCACTCAAAAGAGATGGGATTCTTCCAGACAACCAAAAAGGATTGGAGAAATACCTTGTTAAGCAGCATTGTTGCACTGTGTAGCTTTGTAATCGCAGGATAATGTTAATGCCATTGGCGTTCACTTCAAGAAGTAACAAGGTCAAGGAGGGAAGAAAAGAGAGCAGAGAAAGAGAGAAAAGATTAGGCACGCTAATTATATTTTTAACGGCTTAGAGAGGTGGCGTAACTGGTGTCGCCAAGTGAGTCTCCAGAACTCCTCTGTGGTCCGTGAGAGCTGTGTGAAAACAAATCTAGGAGCATTAACCAATGTCACTCATATCTTGTGCAAGCTGCCTCAGGGACAAAGAAAAGGCATTAGTACAATGGAAACAGTGCTCTGGAAAAAAACATGGCATGAGCTCAGGGGTATGCTTTGTCTGGAGGAACATCACAGAAAGCCAATATACAGGGCACAGGGACTGAAAGCTGAGCATGTGGGTAGATCTTAGGTCACTAAAGCCATAAAGGGAAAAAGTGATTCTATAAGCTAGGAAAAAGGGATACGTATGTAGATCAACATTTTCAGATGAAAGCTAGAGTAGCATAACCTTTTTTTTTCTAAACTGATTATACCCTAGCTAGATTTCTTTCAGTATCCACTATTCACAGACTGACAATGATGAAAAAAACACTATATTCTCAGGTTTTTCATCGCTATAATGCTGCAAGACTCCATAATTCTGCTGGCTGCAATGTCAATCAATCTATGCCAGGATTACCTGTGTTATAAATATGTATCCTTTAAATGATAATCTTCACAAATGAGATCCTAACACTGGTGATGCAGGCTCCACTCCCATTCATAAGATGTTTTCTGTATAAATATCTGCAGCCTGCAGTTACCTAATGCTTGTATTTCAGTCGCCCCCCATAGGCTTGTCACGATAATTACGTTACCAAATTATTATACAATATATGGACATGATCTCAATCATTTTTGCTGACCTTGATATTGTTCATTGTATTTACATGCGTGTTTGTAACATAAGAATGAATATCATCCACATTTTTGCCATTCACGCTGCTTCTGTCCTCTAGTGTGCTCTCTGTGTCGGAGGCAGGGGTCGATGGTTATGGCTTGAATCTACACCGTAGGCATGGCGTAGCTGTTTAACTTTGCAAGCGAGCTGCCTATGTTGGGGGTAGTTAGCTTGCTAACTTGCTAACGTTTGATAGTTTGGTTGGCAGACACCTCGCAAATCAACTCAAGACATATTTTTTGGTTACAACAATGGATTATTTTATTACATATATTATCACATTGTACAGTGTCTGTTTCTTGGTAACTTTATTAAAATCTAAGCTAAAAAAAAGCCAAAGAAATTACATTTACATACAAACACGACCATCTACACAGCTGCCAAATTTGTTTATTTTTGTATGCAGACCAAATAAATGCTCACAACAGCGTAGGCTCTGTGTAGATTCAACGCAGAACCATAAATCAGTGCGTCTCCTCCACACGCACAGAGCAGACAGCGACACATGAAGATAACATGTTACTCAAGGCTAATACGTGTTTTAATACATGTTTTTTTCTCGATGACTACATAATTCCAGTAAGTTTGGAAGAATAAGTCCATGGGAAATTTTGGCTTTAATGAGAGAGGAGAGCCCATTACCGTGAATGAGCCGGTATGTCATCTTTGTTTAAAAACAGTGGCAACAAAAACTGGCAATACAACTAACCTAAAAGCTCCCTTTTATTAATTGTTTTGGTTGTGTGGTTTTATTTTATTTATGTTGCATTTAGGATATTAAAATTTTTTACATTCTAATTCCAATGTCTGAATATTCTTAAGAATTAAAAGTTCATTGCTCTTTGAAAGGGTTTACTTGCCTTATTATGCTATTATATTATCATTATATCAGTAGCATAAAATGGTCTTAAAATGTCAATTATATCATTTATCATAATTATTTCTGGGACAATACATCATCCAACAAAAGTAGTTACCAGGATTTTTGTATAAGGCAATCAGAAAAGACACATTGGCTATCTTGTAACTGGTATGTATAAGTGTGTTAAATATACATACAAAAAAGTTTTGCTCTTGGTCCCATAGTCTCTTTGACTCTTACTCATCCATTATCAGTATACACAAAGTTTCCAGGAAATTCAAATATATTCACCACTTCACAGAAATTGCTTGATAACTGATATGGTTTCTGTTCAAAGACTTCATTGATGTCAGCAAAGACATTAAAATTCACATGGATTTAATATTAAACAGTCATATTTTGCTCCTGCAATTCCATTCTCTTGTTATTCTCCTTGAGGGGTGGTGTATAAGGAGTTTCACCTCAACATATATAAGCGATAACGAAATAGTACTTCACAGTACTGTAGAAATTCAAGTACTTCAGCAATATTACAAAACCATCACATGTCAAACTCTACTTCCTTTCTTACCCCAATCCTAGCGAGTCACCATCCACAACCCTTCATCTAAGGCCTTGGTGTGCCTAACATGGAGTTCATCATCATTTGTGACAGATAACCACCGATGCCTCATTACAAAGTTTTATCAATCAGAAATGTGTGCATGACAGCTGAAGTTAGCCTTCATTTTTTCACTGACTCTTGGTAATGTAATTGCTCTCATTCAATAGTTAATTTTCAGAGCTCCACCGGATCACTATAATTTTCGCTTTGTCAAGACCCAACACAAATTCTAGTCAAAGTCACAACAAAAACATAATTCCCTAATGTGGCAATATTTACTGGTAATAAATCTGTTTATACTGCAGTTATTGCCAAAGCACAAAAAAGAAAATTGCTAATAATGATTGGTTTCAGAAAATGCAATGCTATTATGTAAATGCCTGAACCCAGAATTTGACCTGGAAACAAAAGACTGCTTAACAGTAACTATTAAGCAATGCATTAGCAGATCAATTAAGCAGAACTCCCTTTAATAAACAGGCTGCAATTGTGTTGCCATAGCAACTGAACTATATTGAAGTAAGCCAGCAGACACAAAGCAAAATATTTATGTACATGCATTTCCATTGCCAATTAAGTTGTGCTTTTCCTCTTTACAATACATTGCTTTAATAATGGGAGGGAAATACACCAATTTAGGCATCAAACAACACACAAACAAACAAACACTATGATACGTAGTATGCTGTGGTTAAAACATGTACAAATTATACAATACTGAAAGGTTTCTCACCTATTTGCTACTATGCTGTTACACATTTTTTATAAAAATAAAACAAAAAAGCAATAAGGAGGGAAAGCACATATAGGGCTGAAACAATTCCTTGAAATACTTCTGTAACTCACCACATTAAATATATCCAATATTGTGGTTGTTAACTAGCTACTTAGTAAGTTATGTACTGCATGTGCTTTCGGATTTTAAAAAGTCAAATTCACTGATTCATGGAATTATTTAGCAAAGTGAGTTTACCAAAACATCATTCAATTCAGTCAGCTCTTAACTTATTCTTTATTTATTTATTAGAATATAAATAAAAGCTGCTGCTAAACAATACTCACATTGGAATCTTCCAAGTTTATTGCATGTCTGGTATTTCTTGTACTTATTTACTTATTTTCATGTCTAATATCCCCAAAGTTTGTCCTTTAAAAGAATAGGGTGAATACTGAAAGAATTATTACTGAAGCCCAAAACTCACAATAGTAAACACTATGGCAACAACATGTGGGTACAGCAAGGCCATACAATCCATTTGGCAGTAACAGAATATTGAATTTGGATGTATTGCATGCAGTTAGGATCTTCCAAATGCAATTGCAGGTCACATAATCTGCAGAAGTACTGCACACATTTGTAATTCATGAGGGTTTCGCACTGGAGGATCCATTGAAGTAGATTTCTGTGATCTAATGGACTTATTGGCTCCTCTGTGATAGAAAAACACAGAAATATTACAGGAAACTGTAAAAGACACCATTACTTAGTCCTATGCATTGCAAGAATTACAGCTTTGATTTCTGCATTCTGCATCATTTTACATAATCCAGGTCTTTATTTTAAACTACAGTTACCGTGTCAATAGATTTGGATTGTTAGCTCAAAATCAGTGAATACTAGTTCAGGTAGAATTTTCAACAATGCACTCATAAAGAATATTTAACCAATCAATGGCAACATGTCAGTGATGACTAAAAATGAAACATTTCACCATTATCTACATTATAGTCATATGTTTACTACTTGCATAACACATTTTTAAACTGACCATGGACAAATGTTGCAGCCTTTATAAAATAATGAATTTCCTTCACCTCTGACACTTCTTTTACAGGCCACTAAAATCTCACCCAGAAGTGCCCTGATCCACCTCTCAGCCATACTTTTATGATAAGCTGATGATCAGGACACATATGGTTATGGTTTACAGAGATGGAAAGCCACATGTAGACACACACTTCCAAGAGAGTTGTGTCACCATTCAATGGAAACACCCTGAGTCTCTCTCTCGCAGGAGGAGGAGGAGGAGGTGGTGGTGGTGGTGGACTGACACAATGGCTATTAAATGACCTACAGTATCATTCATCCTTTTCCAACATCATCTAAGAAACCCATCTGTGCAGACTTGGTACAGACTGCACTACAGACTGGTCTTTACTTCAGTATCTTTACTGAACAAATATAAATATTATTCTGGACTATAGCTTGAATTTATGACTTGTTTGGTACCTTGTGAATATTATTGAACATTGAAACATAGACTATGTAGAGCAGTACAGTCATTGGTAGATGAAAGACAACCTTCAAGCAGCTTTGGTGCATGAATCTCCCTACAAATTATTGGGAAACATCAGGAGCATTTTCCAATACCTAGGACAAGGATCGAATTTCTTATCCATTTCAGGTGAACATGCTGTACACCATAAAGAAACAGTTTCTCTACAGAAACCGCAGTCAAATGCAGTAGATAGAAAATGACAATAAAGAAGCAACTTCAATTCACACTTACACTTAACTGAAATTATTGAGACAAAAGTACAACAGATACTTTCTCTTTCTCCCCAACAACACACACACACACACACACACACACACACACACACACACACACACACACACACACACACACACACACACACACACACACACACATATATATATAAGGTCATGTTCAATGCCCTTTCAACAGGAGAAGAAAAATCACTCAGGCTGTGCCCAAAATGGATTTTCAACTAGGCCCTAAACCTTTTAAAACCACACTGACGCTGAATACCCCCCTTAGTTATTGCCATGCCAACCCGTTGCAAGAGCAACATTCAGCAGTACACTCATCCTGAGAAAGCTTTGCCAGATGTCTTTAACAATTTGCTCTGAAAAGATTTAAGTCTATCATGGTTGTTAGAAGATAACAATACACCAGGCAGGAGATGCATGTGTCTTACTTTCCATTACATTAAATCAGATATGTAAAAGTGGCAACACTCTTATCATTGCCTGATCCGGATCTTTCCTTTGAGTCATTTTTACATATTTATTTATTACTCCTGTGTGTACATCAAGGCTATTATGTTTTGCAGTGTTGACACCTCAGGCTACATACATATTACTTATGTATTATATATATTGAACAAGCTGTCAAATATAAATCAATAGTTTCAAATCAATAGGTTTAAAGATTTTAAAACCAATAATTAAATGTTGGAAAAATAAGTATGTTTTGTTTGTAAACCTGTCTGAATCGTGCAATATTCTTTATGCTATATCTTGATTACTTGAAAGATAAATCAGTCATCCAGGGTGGAGGTGGGGAAAGAATTTATATGCAGGCTTATGTGGTGATTATAAATATAAACATTGCTTTTGTAATATAGTAAATTAATGCAGATGTTTCGATTTGTTATTCACGGTTCATGATTTTTCCACATATTTTCCCCTTTCTATAGCATTTTTAAAAATAAAAACACCATCGACATGCAAAGCAATAATTTGGCTAAATATATGTCAAAAAGTTAAGAATTGCTCAGTGAAATTCACTTTGCCATACAAGGAAGATAACCAGAAGTGATTCAGGAGCGACTGTGGCGTAGCTCAAGCAATAAAAGTGAGGGTTCCACTTCAAGTTTAATGGTAAGCCCTGAGAAAAAGTATTGCTTTTAGATTTTAGAACAGGTTCTTAGCTGACTCATGCAAGTGTCTGAAAACTCTTGTCAGTTAGTTTTTTTGTCCTCTCTGACTGAACTCTATGTAAAAAAAAAAAAAAAAAAAAAAAAAAAAAAAAAGAGTGGAGCTTATTTTCTCCACAGTGCATGGGGCTAGAGTCTAGCACAATGAATCATGCCAGCAGCATTCTTGGGCTTCAGCTGGAAGGAAGGATGTTCCCCCACTTTGTATGTTTAGCTAGAGAAACAACGGCAGCTGCACTCAATTTCAACTTCCACAGGGTCTTCAATGCAAATAGACGTTTTGCACAGACTAAACCATTCACTTCTTTTCTTGAAATATGTACTCAGTATATACTCCACATGGGAATGGCAAGGCTCAATTTAGCCGAGTGTGTAAAAGCTTTCTTTTCATATGGTAGGCAATGTTGCTCAGTTCCCCTGCTTTTAAAATGACTCATTTCACCCTAATACATACAAAACTTGGTAACACATGAATTTGTGAAGCTGTGGGCTAAGGGAGTTTGAAAGTACAGTTCTGTAATGTCTTTAAAGTTTACTTTAAAATGAAGACTCTGGAAAGGCTGGTTTTGGCTCACCTCAGACTCCTGGTCAGGACAGTACTGGAACCCCTGCAGTTTGCCTACCAGGCGCACAATGGAGTGGACGACGCTGTCATCAGCCTGCTGAACAGAGCCTACTCCCACATGGACAAAGCGGATAGCAATGTGAGGATCATTTTCTTTGATTTCTCCAGTGCGTTCAACATCATGCAGCCTGCGTTGCTCGGGGGGAAGCTCCAGCTGATGCAGGTGGATGAGTCCATTACATCCTGGATTGTGGACCATCTAACAGGCAGACCACAGTTTGTGTGGATGCAGGGCTGTATGTCAGACGTGGTGATGAGCAGCACGGGGGCTCCACAAGGGACAGTCCTGTCTCCCTTCCTGTTCACTTCTGACTTTCAGTACAAGTCTGAGTCATGTCATCTACAGAAGTTCTCAGATGATACAGCAATAGTGGGGTGTATCAGAGGAGGGCAGGAGGAGGAATACAGGAGCCTGGTGGAGGTCTTTGTTGAGTGGTGCAGCTCAGTATTACAAAGACCAAGGAGATGGTGGTGGATTTTAGGAAGTCCAAGGCCCCGCTGGCTCCTGTCAGTATTCACAGTGAGGACATGGAGACAGGCGGGTCCTACAAATACCTGGGAGTGCACCTGGACAACAGTCTGGAGGGGAGTGGTAACACTGAGGCCCTGTACAGGAAGGGACAGAGCCACTTCCCGAGGAGGCTCCATTCCTTTGGTTTGTGCAAGAAAATGTTACCGATGTTCTACCAGTCATCAGGGCAGGTGACAGAAAGAGAAAACCTACAAATAACAAAAAAATATAATAATAATAAAAAAAAATAATAATAATTACAATGAGCAAAGTTGCCTCGTTGACAATGTTAACTCAATCTCAATGTTTTCATCTCAGTTAGCCAGGCTAGCAAGGTAGCCTGAAATCAGGTAATGGAATAAGATGACTAAGAAAATTAAACAACGCGCAGGATTCCAAATAGGGGTATTCTAAGTTACACTGTATGCTTGCAGGAGTTATGCAAGTTAAAGCTACTATAGATTATTTACACATGAATAAGTAAAGACGCTGATCTTGGCTGATAGAAAACTTACGTAATCCTAAATAGCGAACTAGCAAGAGCATAATAGGAATGGCTACCAATTACAAGAAAGAAAACCTAAGGACAGAACAGAGACTCACTTTGTAGTTCCACACACCCATCAACCTTAGACCCAATAACGGGACAATAACAACCATCTACAAATGATTAAGTCCACAACCAAACACTGTGTCTCTTGAGCTGGAGCAATATTCCTCTCTCCTCATGTTAATTCTCCGCAGAGGGAAGCAGCTAGCCTCTGATTGGCTGGCTGCACCGAGTACTTCCTGAGCATCTGTCAGGACACCTAAAATGACACTACTCAAAGACACAATGTTTTTCAATGGATGCATTGGAAATTCAAATACAGAAATTTTCAAAATAGTGGTATCATACCGTTTCAGAATTTTGGTATCACAGTCATTTCAAATTACCAGTACACCGAACAACCCTACTGTAGTGTCACCTAAAGGTTAGACACTATTGCTCTGATATCAGGCATGTCAGTACATTCAGGAGATGAACCACCAATGGCCTAACAGCATCTTCCCCCTGACACTGCAACAACCCTGGTCTAGTTCTCATTCCTTTCTTTAGCAAGCAGCAAAGAGCAGCAGACACAAATGGCAAAGTGGAAAATATGGACTCTCATCTAGTGGAAAACATGGTAATGAAACACAGACTTCTAAACAATAGTAATTTTGACCAAATCATTGGCAACTTTTGTTCAATCAAAACAGAAGTATGCATTTGTTGAATGAGTATCCTAGCTGACATAAGTAACATAGTCAGGTAACCCTGGTGTATCTCTGAATGACTTCTCCCTGTTTTATTAAATTTTTCTTCAGTTAAAATATTTATCAAACACTCCTTTTTTATAGAATTCTATTTCTAATGAGTGGATTCTACGTCAATGCAAAAAACATAGGCATTACTACCCTACAAGACACAAAATATATCTAATTAGTGAAAGGTTTATGCAATTTTCTTGGGCTGAATATTTAATTTTCAGTTTATGAATCCATTAACATCAAAGTCATACATATTCAGCATTTGTAAGTCAAGCTGATATAAACAGTGGTCGAGCCATTCCAAAGCATCACACAGGGTCCGAGGATTCAGTGATACAGGTGATATGCTGTACATAGCTTCTTATTACCATTACTGTTCAAACTGATGGGAAGGTGTTGAGGTCAAAGTTGGACAAAATAAGAACACAAAATCTTTTACATTGATTAATTAACTGGTCATTTTATATGCATGATGTGTGTCTACTATATTTCATCTATGGCATGATTTGCTGTATTCTTGATATATCATGCTGTAGGAATTTATAGATTTAAATAAAAAAATATATATATTCAAATTACACAATCTACCTTAAATATGGACCATAACTCCCATATTGCTTCCATGACATAGGGGCCTTTTGGGAAAATTCAATCAGTTTGGAACACAAGAGATGTCTAGAACTTGAGTGCTAGTTAGTAAAATTGATACTCTGTTAACAATAGAAAATGTAGAAAAAGTTTGTGATTTGATGTTCTGACCAACGGATTTTGTTCCCTTGCAAAGTCTGCCAATAGTGGACACCCAGTTTGTGGCTGGGAAGGAGGAGTTTACATTATTATAAGATTTGACTACCAATTTATTGTGATGCTTCAAAACTGGAACTTGAGCATAATGTAACTAATGTAGCCATGCACCATAAGACTCTTAACCAAAATCTGTATTTGAAAACTATTAAATAAAAACACACATTCCATCTTGTATGCCATCAGAGACAAAAACACTACACTGACATGTCAAAAAGAAATAACATATGTTTTCCTGGATTAAAGTGAGCAAGGGATATCAACACTAAAAACGGCACAGCATGAACACAGAAATTTTAAAATGAGATCAGGAGTGGCTGACAGACAGTCAATTTCTGACATCCCAGCTCAACTTTAGGGCATACTCCCAACCAAACATACTTCCTGATTTTGCTCATATAATACTACCACACTGGCAGCAGAGACTGGTAATGTGGATGTTCACTGAAATGGTTGGAGAAGTAATACCCCTTCGACTGCTAAGGCATTGTACAAACAGGGTAGTGACATTACATCTGTAATAATATATGTCACAGCATGTGAGAAACCATTTTAAGGAATTCAAGAATGCACTTTTATGGCAAAAACACAAATTAAAAATAGGTTAATTTTCTGACTTGAGCAACACCATTTTAACACCATTTAATCCATCAGGAATAATTGCTTGAGCCTTGACACTGCTCCTGTCTGGTTAATAAAATATATCTGTTAATGTTTCAAACATCACATCAAAATGAATTTCAGCATGCATAAGTTAACAAAGGAGAGGTGTATTCCTGTTTTATTCTTTTTATATTTGGTTTGTAGCTGTGAAATTACACTTTTTCATGATCTTCTGCTAATGCAATTGTAGCCTTCCTCTCACACTGATATGTATTGTTCCATTCCATTGACAACTAAATCATTCCCCCTTGCATTCGCGAAAATAAATAAACCCACACTCTAGATGTTGTGCAAAACAACAGCAACTGAGAAGAAAGTTTTGCTCGACAAGCTCATGTCCAGGTGATACTTAAAACTGCAGTTTCAAAGTAAAAATGCAAGTTGCATTAACGTCACTGGGAACAACTTTCATCATTAATAGGCACTTATTTACAATCCCCTCAGCAGGACACTTTGGTTTGTGTTAATCTAGAGGTGCATGACGACGATGAACCTGCTTGAAGTCACACCTGCCTGCAGCTTCCTTGGCCCACTCAAGGAGGAGAATAATCAGCAAGGCTCTGAAAAAGGTTCCAGGGGTTTAGGTCTGTCTGTATTCCCCTTTAACCCCCTGGGAAATCCAAACGTGTGAAAAGGGCTTGACGTGCCCTGGCCTGGTGTGACTGTGCACAGCTGGCCAATGATCTGAGGGCATGGCTGTGTTTTTAGAAGATCTCAACACTCATAAGAATGTACATTTACCAAGCATAAAAAAGATTTATCATGATGTATGATTTAAATGCTGGCAGGATGGTACTGTGTGCAGTTCTTTTGCCAAGATTGGAATGTATGTATTTATTATTTAGTTTAAAATATGCATCTCTGACACACATGCACATATTTTTAAGAATGACTGCTGAACATAAATGTATGGACACCATGACTCAGTGTATTATGAAGAGGCAGATTACATCCAGTAGAATACAATTTCCTAAACACGACCAGTACCACCATATAATTACCATTAATCACCACCTCCAAAAACTATGGTTACATTATGGTTTTGTTTCTTACCACTACAGATTACATTTTTTAAAAATTCTTTCAACTCTGTTTGTATGCTTTGCTTGAACATACCGCATTCTAATTCTTCTTTGCCCAGTTACAGGAATACAAAGGGAAATGTGGCACCTCCTGCTATTTGTTTACTTGCATCCTTATCATACATATTTGTCAACACACCATTAGAGTTCAAGGAAAGCTAACTGGCTGTTTTTTCTGGGAAGCTGATTAGAAACAAATTTGCTCAGCACTTCAAAATGTGACAGAGGGAAAGGAATATTTTGGCTTCCTCATGACTCTGCAAGTCATTCGCCTCCATTAAACAGTGGAAGCTAATCAACCACTGGAAGTAGAATATCAGCCTTCCATATACCCCATTTTTTAAATACTGGAGTAAGCTGTCAGGATTGTGGTTATTTGAGAAATAAGAAATGCAGGCACGAAAAGTTATTAAATCCATTCAACACCTGTTCTATGAAAATACTGATTGAGATCACTACTGAGTTTTAAAATATTGACAGTAGCTTAGATAACATGGAAAGCTAGAGAATTTAAACTGCAAAGCTATGTACTTGCTTTCTTGTGCAATAACATTGAAACAGTAACCAGAAATTGCTAGGCACTTTCACACACAGATGTATAAAATCTCCATATAAATACTTGTATTCCCCCCAATTTTGTCATACAGTCAATACTGTTATATCATTCTTATCAGGTGATCAAATCTGGGGTACCTGATAATGATGCCTCTATCATAGGAATGAGATTGAACTGTGGTATTACTATATAACATTCTGTCAATATATTGATAAAGCAATATTTTCTTGTGTAGAATGCAACAAAAATCCATCTTCCACTGCATTTTATGTGTTCCTGAAGATCAATGATGTGAACATTCCTCTAGTCAGCATCAGTTTAATATCCTTAAAAGAGCAATAAATAAAGGATATTAAACAACATGGTCTAAAGTACATTTCTCACAGTGTGACAAGGAGTAAGCTCATTTTTATTCAAGTAAATTTGAAATCAGTTGTTTCCTTAGATGGCTTTCAGCATTTTATCTTGATTCTAGGCTTTTGACTGCTTTTGGAGTCAGTTATTGGCTTTTGTCAACAAGAAGAACAGAGTAGTGCCAATGAAAGTACAAAAGCTATTATGAGGCTCAGAAAAATAGAATAAAAACAGCCAGAGACAAACACCAATCCTTAGACTTACCACAATCAACACTGTGGAACTTCATTGAGATGAAAGAGCGCACTGTTAAGCTCAGCATTGCTTGTATCAGAGTGAGTGCAAGAGTAAAGTGTGGAATCCAAAACAAACTGCCAAAGATCCAAACCACACCACAACAGCAAACCAGATTTTCAAACCCAAAAAAAGTCTTGACTGTCCAAGTCAGGTGCTCAATCAGTCTCTGAACATGCATTTCATTTGAAGAGAAACATATCTCCCAAAACAAACAGGAGCTGGAGATGGTGGCATCAAATGCCTGGCAGAGCATCACCACAGGAGATATTCAGCCTCTGGTGATATCTATGGGCCACAGACCTCAAGCATTTACTGAAACCAAAGGAAATGCAACAATCTACTAAAAATGACAATTTATTTAAATAACAAGAAAATGTCCCACACATTATTGTGCAATGACATGGGGGGTAATGTATGTACATATTATGTATATATACATAATTGTCTTTTGTAGATGGCAAATCCAAAATGTCTCAAAATCTGGGTTAAATATGATACACATATAAAGCAAGGGGGAAATTAGACAAGTTCTTTATGTAATCCAAGGTGGATACTGAAGACAAGGACATGTAGTTGCTGAAGCAAAAAGGGTACTGTTGTTTTGCTTAATTTTATGTATGAGTAAATACATATAATATACACACATATAAAGCAAAACACTACACTTTCTGCTTCAGGACCTACATGAACTTGTCTTTGGTCTCTACCTTGGATTACATAAAGAACTTGTCTAATTTCCCCTTGCTTTACCAGGTAACCTTTGAGTCCAGTGCTGTTCCCTGATTCGATTTTAGAATCTTTGATCTTAGAAGAGGGCTGCCCTCCTAGTCTCAGCTCTGGCTTTTATTGATCTGTTCTCATGCAAAGCAAATCAGGTCTCACTTTTATGGGCTGAGGAGACTAACAGACACAGAGTGCCCTAGAGATGGCTGTTTGGGGGCCAAGTTGTCCTCAGTGAAAGCAAGAGATAAGATTTTATCACATCCTACACTTTGAATAAAGCCAGAATGCCATAAAATTAGGAATGCTCCTTCTCGCTGCACATTTTTACTGTGTCCGTCAGGTGTTGCCTTAATCTAGCACTAAATATAATTCACTGCCAATGTGTCTGATGAGACTTCAGTGACAGCCTCATGAGAAAGACCAGCAGTTGGAGGCCAAAGTCACAGCCAGCCTGTACTTAAACCCATCTATATATCATCAAGTGAGCTTGGGGGACTATGTAGTCCTAAAAGTCCAGTAACCACTCGTTTTGATAAAACAAGATGAGTGTTAACAAGCTTATATTTGAATTGTATGCAAATAAAAAATGACTAACCAAATAATCAAACAAAACCCAGAAAACAATAAGCTATTTTTTACGAAGTACAGTACCATTCTTTCACAAGTGTGCTGTTTGTATTGGCCAGGTTCCTGCTCATGGCTCCAAGGACATGGAAAAGGTCAACAAAAAGTCAAATATCCACAAATCACTCCTTCCAAGGAATGCACTGCTGGGAACTCGAGTATAAAATGAACCATGTGTTGTAAATAACCACACATTATTTTACATTAGGCTTCATTTGATTTTATAAAATTGTTTGAATGAGCTACATGTGATTTAAATTACATTCAGTATTTTCACATGCATTTAAACAGAGCTCTAGTTTTTCAATTTCGATCTATTTACTTTCGAAGGTTCAAAATAAAAGCCCTGGTCTATAAAGGCTACACAGTAGCACAACATGCCCTTTACAAACATATGTCACAGCCATATTGTCTCCATCCAGATGTCTTCATAGCACCCGACAACTTTTCCATTTAAATTCCACCTGGTATTCGGTTGTATTTATTGTCAAACCATGTAAGAACCAATCAGGACACACCTATAGCTAGAGCCCATTGAAATTCCACTTCTTTTATAACCAATAGTTGAAGTCATGGCCTTACAATATTGCCGATGTGAAGAGTATCAGTATTAATCTTCTAAGAAGAAGGAAAAAAGGAAGAAGAGAATGAGAGGGAGAGGAAAAAAAGAGAAGAATAAAAAGCTTATATGACAGAAGACAAACATCTATTGTGTAGACACAGACAACTATCCAAATCCATGTAAATGTTGTATAGCTCACATATTAAACATTACACATGTTTGGGTATTAGCCTAAATCACAGGTACAAAAATCAAAAACCAAGACAGCCAAGCATGACCTCACTATAGGTTTCATTTCGTTTGGTTAGTTCCACTTCACAATTGCATAGGTTGTAACTAAACCCATTAATAAAGATTAACTAGAGAACAGCTAGATCAGAGACTTTATTGGTTTAATTAACAAATATAATTGTGAACCTTTATTTTATATACCTTTTCTAGCAATGTAATTTAAACCCACATAAATTATTTCAAGCATTTTGCCTCACCAAAAAAGGCAGCAAAGGTAGAAATCTCGGCTTGGAGGATGTATATTCCATTTTTCATGCTTTCTGTGATTGAAATATACTGTTATTTTAGTAGCGTGGTATTTCCCGTTTCATAATAATATCATTATAATTCTTGACACTGATTTGATTTGAACACTGAGCCCAGCCCAGTATATCTGCAGTATCTCCTTGATGCTGTGGCCAAAGGGAGCGTTCAGACAGTGGCATCACTCATGCATCTGGTCAGTAGCTTGAGACCCTAAATCTGAAAGGGATTATTGATAAGGTTTTGGCATTTTGACTGTGAGAAGGCCATGTGGTGTTGCTCAGTTGAGAATCAGGTGAAATTACATCTTTGAGTAAAGAGAATCTGACTGATGCTTTTGTTTCACCAGAGGGTTTATTTAGTCTGCTAATAACAATGAGCACTGCATAAAAAAGTGTAATTACTGAAGGTGCATGGATGGATAAAGTTTAGATCACAACCAATGTTAATCGCATCCAGCTTCATCTAGTTTTACACAGCATTTCTGTATTTCAAGGTTACAAGAAACATGAATTCTGATAAAGAGAACTGTGGTCATTCCTAAGACACTGTAATTGAGATTGAATATGGTGTGCTTTTCAGCAAAGGTTAAACACAATAATGCAATACCAAACATATGATTATCGAAAAGGGCAAATGTAATACCATACATAGATAAACAGATGGTGGTACACTGATACTTGGAGCAGGACTGCTTTAAAAATTTTCTCTGCCTGTTGCTCAAAATATTCCATTTAATACAAGACATTTATGCAAGTATTAAGTTTGAAGTCTTACTATATAAGGGAAGTCAGCAAAATCACAAAAATAGGACTGCTTCCATTTTCTGCACAAATGTTATTCAACGATGAGTCTTTGCAAAAACTGTAATTAAACCGACTGTCATCTTCAGTCTGGTGATTAAAAACTTGTATGTTCCCATTTTAACACAGTAATGAGAGACCAGAGCAAACTATTACTTTTAATCCACAAATGAATAAAATACTGTAATTTAAATGGTATGCTCAAACTTTAAAACCATTAACTGGATGCAAAATGACAAACAATTAAATGTCCCAGAAGATACCCAATTACTTAGAATAACCCTATAATTTACTATGGAAGTGTGAAATTTATTATTATCAAGTGCGTTTTAAAGTCACATAGTTATTGTAGGCCCTACTGATATTCGTAAAGTGTCTTTGAACATGGCTGGCTCTCTAATATCAGGGACAGAGTTGGACTTCCTTTGCCTTTAATTTCCTAGATGATTGAAACTTCCAGATAATTATCACCATCAGTTAGTGTTTTGACTAGAGCCTCATCCAAAATCGCATACTACGCCCTGTATAGCAGGCAAAAAACAGTACGCGTAGTATGTAGTGTGTCCGAAATCTCAAACCGGCTGAATCAGTATGCAAGCCTTCTCCGGATGGCCAACTGCTTCCTTCAAAATTCTGCAGTTTGCAAGGACTGCACACCGTGCTCTCCCACAAGGCCACTGGGTGGATAGATACCAAAGACGACGACAGCAGAGATGGTTATGTGCATATGAAGTTTGATGATGGATGTTCATCAGTTGTAAACTTCCGGCTATCAAACTGAAGAAGATAGCGACCGTAGTATGTCCGAAAATGTGTGTACTGCACTGGGTAGTAGGCACTATGTTGATGTAAGAGCAGAACACTTTTGGTTGAATTTAGTAGGCACTGATTAGTATGCAATTTCAGATGCACAGTATGAGAAAGCGCCTGCAGTTCAGATAGTGGGATGAATTTGAGAACAATCATAAACAATGTTCAAATAATTGCAAATACTGTGGGGTGAGAAAAGCCAGCAATATCACAATATCTTGTAGGACTTAATTTGACTTGTAAATCACTGACTAGTTTTCTAGTGCCCAGAGAGAGCTACTTTTCCATGAATTTAATTCCTTAAAATGAACCACTAACAGCCAAGGCAGACTGAAAATAGGCATTGTGTCTGATCCACAGAACTGGACTTTCCCATCCTTGATTATATTTATATTTGATCAATACCAAAAGAAAGACAGTAAGAAAGAAACATTCTGTAAGAAAATAAGTCTGTCCCAATGCTGAATTTTATGTTTACAAATGTAGTGTTAATATGTCTCTCTGGGAAGACATATGGCAGAGACACTGTATTAGATGGTGAAGTCATTTACCTACAACTAGACTGGAGCATACAGCATCTTGGATTGATAAAATATTTGCTTTATTGAGTTCAGCCAATCAAGAAGAAATCCCAAGAATTATATAAAAAGAAATGCATTCAGGGAAGAATTTACAGGCATTAAAGTGTAAATTTGCTGTGTGTGTTATTACATAGTTTGGATTGAATTGAATAACCTCAAGCCAGGAGCTATTCCTGAAAATAGCTACAAGTGATACCCACACAAAGCAACTGACATGATACACGTTTAAATAAATGCTGTGCGAAACTGCAATTAAATTCTTCATCCTTGGCTCCCCCCTCCAGTACCACACACCCAGGGACACTGGCTGATCATCCTCACAGTCAAATGCATGATTGCAAATAGAAACTCCTAACTAAGATCTTAGAATCTCTGAAAACTTGAGCTTGTCTTAACTTTGCAAACAGTTAGAGCAGGCTGAAATGGCTGTTTTTTGCCTAGGGGTACATACTGGGGGAATAAAGAAGACAGAAACTCAAGCTGTGGGATACGTAAAACCTTTGTCTGCCTGAACAGACAAAACCAACGTTGCCTGGAAGGGGGAAATTTGAGTCTGCAATCTGTTAGACTGTATGCACTGATAAGAGAGGAGAACCTGCACAGCTTTTCTGAGGATACAGTAAACACAAAATCCAGTCAGAACAGGTCATTGAAAGTCCCTGACTGGGCTCAACATGACACTTAAGTGTTACTACCAGTGAATAGAAAAAGCCATTCAGCACAATTTACAAAATTCCTCTTTTTCTAAGTTCAAAAGCTAAAATATACATGGTCTTTCATGATAGAGAGAGAGAGAGAGATGTAATTTGTTGCATTTTCATTACAACTAGCCTACTTGATCCATGGTTGCTTGACTCAAAAAGCCTCAAAGCGACTGCTTTATAAGCCTGTGACTGAAAACGTCCAGCCTTAAACAAATTGAGCGAAGTTTTCCACATGAAGAAGCTAATCAAAGCACCCTTCTCTAAACATACACTTATTAGATAAAAGACACCAATCTCAAGAGGGTGGCTGCATCAGCAAACAAAGCAGAATGATAATTAAATAACATGTTACCATATGCTGTGCGCATCCACAGCAATGGGAAAACTCCAACTATGGAATAAATATTACATGGACAGTAAAAGATTAGTTAATTTAATCAACAAACCATGAAATAAATCTGTATGGTGAGACCTTAGCACACACTGAAATGCAAGTCCAACACTCTATTACATAGGACTGTGGACACACCTTTAGGGGGCAGGTGCTAAAAGTAAAAATCTGTCCCTGAACTGCAAGCCAAAAACTCAACAATTGGGAACATTGTTAAAAATCATGATGACAACACAAGCTACAAAACCAAAATGTGTTTATTAAATGATTTATGTACCCACAGTAGGTTTGGATAAATCTTTACTAGTCTATGACTATGTAGCTGCTGCTTATAAATTAAAGGATAAAGGCATACTTAAAATATATCTAAATAAACTCACCCTCCATGAGCTTTGCAGCTAGAGATGCAGTGACTGAAGCATATAATCACTTATTTATTTATTACAGAGCTGAAAAACAATTCTAAATAACAATTCTAAACATAAGGGTAATATCATAAATCTCACACAATGTCACATTGATTGTCAACTTGACACGATTACTGCCCTTTGATTCCTCTATACGAGTTGTGTTACATTATGACATTAGCACATATCACAGAAATGGTGGCATTTGCTAGAGCATTTTTTTATGAATGGCCATCCATATGGTGAATATATCCAACGAAAATAACAATTTTACCAACATGTCAGTGACAAACCATGAAAGAAAATTCACATACTTTCCTCTGACTACCTCTGAGGTATCTCGAGGTATCTTCTATTCCTTTTAGAGAGCTGTCATTATTTACTTTATGAAAATGTCCAAACCTATGAGCATTGGCGAGTGTACAAACATGAGTATGAACTACTAACAGCAGTACTAACACTGGTAACTTTGCAGCTTATTTCATTCACATAATTATTTATTACTGACCATCCGCAAAGACTGAAATAGTAACATGCAAAAGCTTGGGTGCAAATGCAAATTAACATACACATAACCATCTCTTTGTGATTTTAGTAAATCAATCACAAAATTTGGTCAACATGGGTTTCATATAGGTAATAAATGTGGGTATTAGTTTTTGGTAGATTCATAATTTCCATAAAAAATAACTTCCATATGAATGATCTGACATGCTTTCCTTTGCTAGCCATCTCTATCTTAATTTGTACAAATGTTGAACAGCTGCTAACTTTCAAAGTTTCAATGAAAAATGCAAACCACATCTGAGGTGCATTTTCTATTGTAATATAGATTAGTGTGTTTTGACTGTGTGGTAATAAATGAAATGTTTTTTTTTTTTTTTTTTTACTTGTGTGCTACAGACAGGTTTTGGCTAATTTAGCCAGCTGGCTATTTATTATGCCATCCAAGATATAAGTAAAGAGAAACTGCTGTAAAGTACTTAAAAATTTGATTTCTATTTCCATGAAATCTTCTTTCAAGCATGTCTCAGGTATGAAGGTAACTGCAGTCAGAAACAATGATGAGGCAAACTCATAAAAAGCAGATGATTAGAGAGGCAAGTTGAGGCACTTGCTTCAGGTCAATTTCTGTTGAAATTGTCTAATTATTGCAGTTTATGGCATCCATTTGTATTTATGTTTTGGCACAAAAAACATCCAAATGGATCTGCTAAAAAGAACACTGATAGCTGTTCTATGGTTTTCACTTATGCAGTACTTCAGCAACATATTATAGTTGCCTTATGCAGGTTTTCTGAAATATATTATGTTGAAAACTGTGCTGTCATTTCTGTTCCATTTTCCAGGTCCTTTTAAAACACAGATGGCCATCCCTCTCTGATCTGGCACAAAGGATTAGCTGTGGTAGAGCAGGATACCTTTTTATATCCAGCGGATAACCTATGGATACACAACAGCTTATGTCTTACTTCCTTTTTATTGTTCTTTATGTCTGCACACTTTCCCTTCTTAAAATAAGTAACGAATGCTCAGGTTCAGATAAAACTGATCAAGACATTCAAATGTACAAAAGCCTGTATTAATGTGTATGCATGCTTTCATGATGTACCATGGACTGGCTGTGAGTGTGACCTCAAGGAAAGTGACAACTAAAATTCAAATCCGCTTCCAAGTGATTATATCCCACCCAGAGGACATCTGCCCGTCCGTGCCAGCCACTGCACCTAAGCCCACGAGACAAAGAGGTGAAACGAATCCAGCTGGCTGTAAATCCCCAGCACACCCAGGTCCCATCATGGTCCAGCTCTGTACTTTCCACCGTTAATTGCTTACAGTCACAGTATTCATGGTCTTCTGTTCATTTTGGCCAGTTGGTGTGAGTGTATGTCAACCCCATCATCCTCCTGTCATAGGAACTGCTAGGCCATCATGTGGGACCAGCAGTCAAGGGGTTCTCCCCGTGTAAACAACGTCTACTCCTGCTCTACACATGCTTCTCTCCCTCCTCCACCCACTTGAGAGAACAATGAGCAGCCTGTATGGTATGGTGCTGTTCTCCACTTTTGTGGAAGTGCTAACTTATAGAATGTGCTGTACTGAAATCATGCAGCATCCTGAGGATTAAATGATATAAAGAATGCAGGCACACTTGCAATAAAAGTCAATCAAATGAAAATTGAACAATAAAAAACTGCCTAATTAAAAATGAGGGTCTCAATGAGGGTTTGCTGCTTTCTTGATGGGCTACAGAAGACATTCAAGTCTAAATCTCATTGGCATAACGTGCCTAAGGAAACACACTGACCTGGCCCTGGCAATAAAAGAACAGAGCCTCCGGTCTCTTGATCTTATCACTACCTTCCTGCTGATTCTCTCCGGTAACCTGAAACCTAGAGAGTGTGGAAATTGGGCAATAAATATAACGTGACACACAGTAGTGCACTCATCATTTGGATTAATATGGAAAAGTTACACTTGAACACCCCCTAGAGCTCATGTGGACTACACAATGCTCGAAATTGATACTCACATCTCAGTCCCAAGTTCTCATATAAATAAGAGCCAAAGTAACACTGAGACAGTCACATAAGCACAGTAAAAACATCAGTTATTGTACAGTTGTGAAACCAATCACCAATCACTCACCAATATGATTTGACATGAAAACAAATCACAATGCTTCATCAAACTGAAACAATGAATTGTGTTCCTCAAAGGACAGATTGTTTTGTTCTAAATCAATTTACAAAGCTAAAAAATTAAATGATACTGTGGTAACATCTGTTTATCATTATATCGTGTTTTTTCACTTGTGTGATGAGTTCATTTCATTTGCTTGGTGAATCACTCTGATTTGCATTGCAATTACACCAAAGTAATTCAATGTGTGAACTTGTGACAACCAAAAGCTTTATTTTGGAATATTAATCATTTCTTTGCAAACGTAATTAATACCTGAATATTGATGATAAAATTGATCTATTTATCTAAATGTATCTATATGCCATTTTTTATATTTATAAGAATTTTGAATTTTGATTTTCAAGAGTACTCACACGGTCATGATACCAATTGTTTGTGGAAGAAGCATCATGAATGGAATTAGAGAAAGATTCAGACAGAAAGGTGTCACTATTTATTGAAAGTGAGAAACCTGTAAATGTGAATTCCATTACATTTAGGGACCTTAAATCCCAGTAAATAATTTGGTAGATGTGCCTCACTCAAACTGCGCAGTCTTAATGGACAGGTGTCCACTTAAAATCTCCAGCAAAGCCGACACTAATGGATTGCTTTATATGCAGTGTCTGAGAATGGGAAAGGATTGGAGGGGCTTAAATGCTGAAGTACCCTGGATGTGCAGGCTTTCTGCATAAATATTGGACTTTAATTTCCACAACTAATGCATTTGTAGAATTTAACCTTTATTTAACCACTGAAATTCAGGATGATCAAATAGGTGAACCTTGACAAATCGCATTGCAGGAAACACTTTGATATTTGAACATTTTTTTGTACAATAACTATGTCCCTGACATTTCATTGGGGCATATTCACAGTACATTTCAATCTATAATCAAACATGTATTCTCTTTCCAGTTTTTAAAATCTTTTACTTTCTTCAATACATGTAAATCAGATAACAGTTCTTTGGTGAATGACCAGTCTAAGGGTACTCAAATTAATACACTATAAATGGTGGCTACGTTGCATACTTCTTGTGTCCATTAATTCAAGTGGATTAGCCCTGGAGATTGGTTAATACCTACATTTTCTTTTACCCCTTTTCCCCATTTCACTAGCTGATAAACCCAAGAGATTCATAGAACCTGGTGATGACAAATTTGTTCCTCCCATATGCGAAATACATGTGAATTTTTCTAATTTTACATCAGTTCTACCTCTCCTGTACCTTGAGTAACAAAGCATTCTATCTTGCTTGAAAAGTAGCACTTTGAATAAATCAGCTAGACTATCAAGGTACATAGAAAAAGAAGCAACAGCAATAAGGTTGAAGATGTCAGGTACACTTGAGGTTCAATGGAAGAATTTGATCATTAACTGTTACATGGAGCCATAGAGACTTGTTTTAAGGTCTTTCTGTGTGGTAACTTCTATAATAAACAACAACGAACAACAGAACCCCAGTTATTTCTATGAATCTACAATAAATAAAAAATACTAAGCGAAGTACACTGACACAGCAGATTGCCGTTATACTTGTTTAACTCATATTGCCTCTATTTATACATCAAAACAGAAAGATTATAGTACACAAAATTAGAATAATTACCATCGGCAACTGCCAATGCAAAATGTATTACTATAACAACAATTACTCTTACTGCCAATTAAAAGCTTAACCATTCCCCTACGGCAGCAAAGCAAAAAGGAATTGCTTAAAATCCGAAAAAAAGTCTCATCAGTATTCTGACCAAGCAAATATGAAAATGAAATGTCTCCAGTACATATCACAAAGACAAAAACCACACAGTGAGTCATTAGATTAGGATTTTTACTTTTAATTACACACATGTGTACAGCATACAATCCATATTGCACACATAATTAAAGTACCACTACACCATTATGGTTCATTTCTTATGTTACTACAAATAATGTAGATTTTATTTTACTCCGCAACTGATCCAGACATTGACGATTTGTTTGATAGAAATGCCTGAATTCCAAACAGGTGATTTTTGGAAATTATTTGGTGTGTCTACCTCTACAGAATATTTATGAGGTTGCTAGTGAGAATATTTATGTGTTCACTTAAGTCTTATTACAATGGCTTACTTGCTTAGCTGGCCAATATTCTTTCTGGTGACAAGCTAGCAAGCCAATGTTAAAATGGCGAATTACAACTTAAGAATCAGAGGAGATGTACCCTAAGAAATTAAAAATAAAATTTAAAAAGTCGTCTCTAACATGTATGCAAGTACTGGGTGTAATTATGAATTTCCCACCTGGACAACAATGACTGAAATTCTATTCAATTATTTCCCATGGCAACCACAGAGACACAAAAAGGACCACAGAGGGCTGCACAGAGCTGAAGCTGCTGCAGTGTATCCCTGGACTCATGAATACACAGTGACAGCTCCACTTTCCACATATACTTCAGGGCCATAAGCCTACACGGTAATTACATGCTTTGAAACACTTCACTTAAGTGCGCCAATAATATAGTGAGTGCATATGCTCTCTAATCCTTTACCTGCAATCTAAAATAAGATGTAGGGTACAAACTCTGCTTAAAAACATCAGACTGGTTCAAATTTTGTCCAAAACTGCAGTGGTTGGTTATTTCTTACAGATCACAAAGGAGATTAATCGAGACAAAGTAACTACACGTCATGTAGGCTATGCTACATAAATCCAAAAGGCCTATACTTGATTTTTTTATGTCCTTACTTCTGATCACAACAGCTGAGAGAACAACAAGACTGGTGTGTTAAATTACATTTACAAGGAGCATCTTAATGATGACTTTCACATTGACAATTATATCACTCACAGCTCGACAGGAGGCATCACAATAGCAAATCAATAAAATAGCGTCCTATCTCTTGGTGTCATCTAGTGGACAGACTGTCTCACTGCATCGCCTGCATGCAGTGCTGCCCACTTGGTCTGAGCCCCTTGCTTGTTTTTTCCCTCCCCTCTGCGCCCCTCTCCTGCAAAGGGTTCACAGGGCAGGTCAGTGGCAAAGAGGCCCCAGCTCCTTGCCCTTCAGCCAGACCTCTTTGATTGTCCCTCTTGATGGGTCACGGCATGTCATTGAGGGGGCTCGGCTGACATGCACCGGTGTAAAGGCACTGTCAGCCTCCTATTTAGAAGGGGCCGGCTGAGTGACTGGGCTGGTTGTTAGGGGACATCCGCTGCCGATGTGGCGGTCCCCTCACGCCTGAGTGAGCAGCACTCAGGGGGATTCTAACAGATCGAGCTGACATGCTAACAATCTGATTGCAGATGGCAGCTGCGGAGGGCTGATGGAGGGGGAGAGGTCTCCTATGACCCTACCATCACCTCTCCTTCCACCGGCTGCAAGCGGACGTGGAGACCCGGCTGCCTGTGCACCCCACAAACACGCCCCCAACCCCCAAGCCTTCCCCGACCCCCTTGGGTGAGAAACGACTGAATGCCGCTGAAACGTGGGGGGACTGAATGCAGACAACACTCACCATGAATTGCCACTACTAATCATCAACTATCATAAAGACATTGTAATTAATTAAAAAAACAAAAAAAAACTCAGACGAAAAGACTGACAGGGAAATAACATACATATACTCATTTCAAATGATGTAAAAGAATGCCTTTCACAGGTTTAACCAAGTCAACCAATCTAATGCAAATTGGAAATTTTTGCCTACTTGCTTAAAGAAACAAATATAATTATGTGAAGCATAAATATGGAGCAAGCCACATAATATCATTTCAGGCTGTATGACATTGGACTTATGTATTCACATAAGTATGTTCAGCTCTTATGTATATATCCTGTGTTATATATTTTAGTGGAAGGTTTTGACCTTCAAGTTGTTATGCATAGTTTTCTTTACAATACACATTTCACAGATTTAAGACTAATACAGGTAAGCACTGGCACAATAAGAACATTTTCTTGAGAAGTATAATATTATGTTAGAATCTGTTCAATTGAGAGATAAGAAAAGAGCTTTCAGTAACTTAATCATCAGGAGTGCAATTATTGTAATTAAATAATTATAATGGCTTGTTTGGATTGTGCAAGGCAGAAAATGAAATGAACAAGGCAGCACAGCCTAGAATTGCCAGTGTATGCATGGTTTGGGCAAATGTGTGTGTGCGTATATATGTGTGTGCGTGTGTATAAGACACAAGCTCTTCGTGCAGTTTGGGGAGTTGTCCTAAATGGCTGAACTGTAGGCTGTGTTCTGTCCTGGCATGGCCCTGAGGATGTGGCGCAGTGGTTTGAGGGGTGAGGTAATTAGGAGTGCTTTGTCTGAGTGCAGGCACGTGGGCCTCAGTGGGAAGGAGGAGGTGTGAAATCACAATGTCACACTTGGCAGGTCTCAGCACTCACTTGAACCATGGGGGATCCCACAAATCGCATTGATCAAAAAAATGTTTTGGGTAACCTTGAAATGTGTGAACATTTTCCTGTTATGGGAAAGTTTCCTATGGGCTTTGCAAATGAAGCGAATTGGGGGTTTCAAACAAAGTAAAAGTACTGAAAGACAGTAATGCATGTCTGCATGTATGTACTACCCCAGGCAGCAAGGTTGACCAGATGTCACAAAAAGTCTGAAAACTTCCTTTAAAGTAAATGAGTAAACTGGGTTGGTATTCAAAGTTAATCACCATTCAACATTGTGGCTTATACAGCCTAATTCTTCACAAATTTTGCATTCTGTATGAGATTTGTTAATAGGAAAAATACAAGGAATGAATAAGATGCATTAGATCAAAGGAATGCATAAGATTTACTTCACAATCTATGTGTTTTTTTTCCTTGTGCCATTTATAAGGCAAATACAATTTCTATTGCCATTTGCCGATCTTTTGCCAGTTACACATCATTATGTAAATGTCCCTGTCAAACTTGTATTGGAAAGTGACAGCAGACATGTCCACTCTAGAATATGTTGGCATAACATTACACTATTTAACTGATTTCGTTAGAATACTACTATTAATTCAAATCAATACTGCAATGCCAAAGAATAAATGTTTCAGCTGAGATGGACTGGGATCATCACCATCTACAACCCCCAGACAAATCTTATTAGCATTCATCTAATGGGGAGGGGGGTTAGCTGTTTTCTGGGTGACCCTGCCTAACCTCTTGATTATTTCGGGTTCAAGTCCAATTAACCTTTGGGAAGAAGCAACAGTGTCCTAACCAGTCAAGTCGATAGAGACCAATAGTAATCATTTAATTTTCTGGTTCATCAAAGGCCAGCAGCCCCACCTCACCCATTTCACACAAAGATGGTAATTTGTCAATGTTCAAATGTAACACAGCTTGACCATATCAGCACTGTTGGAAGTGTGTTAGTCAATTGTGCCAAGGCCAGTCACCATCTGGATGATAAAATGCATAAGGAAATAAAATTAAACCAAAGCCCTCCTGTGCCATTCTATTATGTCCCTCACAATATTTTAATAGTGTTACAGGTCCATGTACCATTAAGTCAGACTTGAACAACTACAGCAGTTATTTGCTACTATATTATCTATACAGATGTATGCTAGCAACTTCACAAAACATAATTGATGAATAAATACATTCTTACACTGCCCCCTACCTAGAATACTACAGGTATATTATGTTCATATTCAGGTTCAAGCCATTCCCATCATGCAACAGTGTATCTTCATCTCAGTGGCTGAATTAATAAATGTAAGAGTGGAGCTGCATCACAATGTTATGAAAACAGTCATGTGAACTGGTTTGGCTAGGAGCATGAAAAACATGAAAATTCAAGTGAAACAGTTTTAATGAATGATACACTGCCCAATGACCACACCAAATAAGAACGCTAATACAAAAATGTCTACATTTAAATTAAAGTGGTTATGAAAAAATGGATCAGGTTGAGGTGACAGCAAAAATAACAGATTTTTTGAAACATTAATAAACAAACTATTTAAAATACATTACACATTGACAAAACAAAACTACACTACCTTGAATAAAAAACAGAATTTTTGTGTTGGAGCTCAAGTAAATATCATCCACTTCACAGGAGCAGATCAAGCACATTAGCTGAACCCACCCTTTGAATTAGTTGGCAACATTGGAACAACAGACTCCAGAGGGGCGACAGAGCTAACATGGAGCAGACATGTTTGTTGTGCGCTTTTTGTTCTGCCTGCTACTGGGGCAAGGATGAGGTGTGACAGGGGATTACGCCCTGGGCTGGGAGATGAAACAGTTTCCCCTGGATTCAAAGTGATTCAGTTTGATTAAAGTATGTCCATCTGTTGTGCATTACATGGCACCAGGCTCCTGCCTGCACGCTGATCTCCAAAGGTAACAAATGCAAATGGAGTACCGCCGTGCTTCCGCCACCGTGGAAAAGTGCCTGGAATCAGTCCCTTGCTGGGCACTAACAATACACTGCTGGGAGGGGGGCGGGCAAGTGAGATGTTTCCCTTTCTTGTACCACATGGCTTGTGACTGAATATAGGCCATGAGGGGCATGCTAGTTCCATTGTTTGGAGGAAGACGACATGCGTTGCCACCATATGAACCTTTTTCACCCCTTAAATTGCTGCCCATTTTATATCCTGGTCCCAGTGACAGATGCACTTTTATTTGTTAGCTTACTACAGATTTCCTGATCTCAAAGCTTATTAGGATTAAGATTCAGCTCTGGGATTTACTTGTCATCTATCAATATAATATGTTTGATCCATGGAGTGAAAAGAATTATGAACCTTTGATAGCGGTTTCCAGAAAAATAAGAAAAAATTGCTATGTACCATTGTGAAATAATTTTAGCATAATAGACTTGAAGTGGCACAGAAGTCTATTAAAAGAAACATAGCATTTTTTAAAACAAAACAGGTTTAAATACCACAAAATGGGATTACATAATCCAGGTTTTTATATTTGTATGTACTCACACCAGACAAAATAAGACACAAGGATAATTGAAAATTAAAAAGGAAAATACTGAAGACTGAAAATACTGAAAAGACAATTATATTTTAAAACGCCATAACAACTTGACCAAATGGAGTCAAATCAACATATTTCCAAACAGAATTTTGTGTCTGACTCAAGCCATCTGCCTAGCTGTAGCAGTTGTATCTTCCATTTTGACGGCATACCAAAGAAGGACAAGTGTGCTCTCCTTCATAGTGAATCCCTGTGTAGGGTAATCATTGTTGCTCTGCTTACATGACAAAGACATGATTATGGCCTGCTCGCAAGCAAGAGGGATATCATAAATAACACATTACAGGCCTTCCCATCTGATGAGCTGGCCACCAGTTGTGTTTCTGCAGTTCGTTCCACATGTGTCCCCTATTGATGACCCCTGCAAATAAGAATGACGATTAAAACCAGGGGGACCAACAAAACTTCATGACTCGTAATGGCCCGTTAAGGAGATTACTTGTTGTAAACCTTCACAAACAACACCAAGCTCCAGTAAACAGCTGGTCTTACACCTTGGTTGTTTTCCATGTCAATACTGAATTTGTGTACACAACCGGATACTGGTAAAAATGTCAGCATTGTTATGCCAGAGTGGTTGTGGAATCCTAAAAGGACAATGGAAACTATAACTGTTGTATCTGTAAAATGGAAGCAGGGATTTGCATCTCTACTGGCATAAACTGATATGTCTCCTTGTTAAAGGTTGTGGTGACAAGATTGAAAAATGCAGAGGATGACACATAGCTGGACTACAAATTTCAGGCTTAAATGTGTACTGAAGACACAGTATATCATATGCAGTGTATACATTTTTAACTGGATAAGAAAGTCTGAACAAAGGGCATTTGAAGTTTCAGAACAGATGTCACGGTTTTATCCGGTGACGAAAACAAGCAATTAGCATTGAAATAATAAATGACATGGGTTCTTAAGAGTGACATCGGAATAAATGGAAATGTTTCTTTCCATAATATCCTAAAATAACACACATCATAATATCAATCCAGTATCAGTTAAGAGTGACATGCAGACAATTTGAGTGTTATTTTATACGACACATTCACGTAAGATTGAGGCAAAAATGTAAAAATATAGTGATTTATGTTTTCAGTAAGGCACCTTACACTGTTGGTATTCTGTGTGCATACTGGTCCTTGTGTTCTCACACCGCATGTACTCCTCGCTATGAGGACAAAGCATGGCTATAGTGTACAACATTAATCACGTAAGGCATGAGTCCAATTCTATTTAATCTTGGTCTTTGTTATTTACCACGGCTTTAGTTTAATTCTGAACTCCTTTTATGCTCTGACCTGCAAGCCCTGTGTCTCTAACAATACGGTGAATTATATTTTTCATTGATCCTCACCCATTCTAATAAGATGAAACCAGGTTTAATAAAGCACTTTCCTCCAGCAAACTTGGCAGCAGTTAACCCTGGCAGTTGGGGAGGTCAGCAGAAGATCAACTCGGCCCTACAGCAAATCAACTCCTCTGAGCAAATTAGTGGACACTATAAAGATCAAGTGAGGTCCTTCTCAAAGACCCCGCTGACCCTTAGCATAGGCAGCATACCACATCTGACCTGGCAGTGAAATTTATCACAACATTTCAATTAAACCTTGGCAGTCTAACAGGCAGGAGAGTAGCCCACTATGTTTGACCTTGTTGCTGTGAAGGGCTCAGGTTGAAAATTTCAAAATTCCCTGATCAGCATGTACATGGTCCATATTTTCCAATTTGTTAAGGCCTGTTCAGGTAAAATCAATGTCACGAAAGCACAGCTTTTGCTGGGATATTTCTGTCATTTTACAGGTATTATATACAATACATTACCAACCATACACCAGGTAAAGGGTGGCACCAACATTGATGAGTAGGTAAGGAATTAAAATGTTAATCCAATGTAATTAACATCATCCTGACCACACCAAAATAATAAAAAATAAATACAATGACAGTTGGCACTTAGTTATCCCACATGCTACAGTGCATGCTCCTGTTTGCCATTTTGAATTCAAGCTTAATTGCACAGGCCTTTTTCCTTTCTGACATTACAGATGTGGGATACATTTTTTAACCTCTTGCTTGGTTTTCACATTGTTCCACAGGGTAAGAGCTTAACTGACTTGTTTAAAAAGGCTACAGTGAAAAAAATCTGGATCATAATGGGGATTGATTGCAAATCCTCCTCGGAAATCGACTAAACAGTAAGATGGCTGTAACGGGTTTTTGGCATGCGCTGTGTGAAGTTCTATCATGGGGGGCATATGTTTTGGGATTTTACGCCAACTTCTACAGTTATTTAATTAGCCAAATTATGACAGACCTTCTGGCCCACACACACTGGGACTCAGGCACACCAAGAATGGAGTTCTGGACTCCTGGTCTATAACTTTGCTTCTCCAGTCCTTGTACACACACTAGTATAAAGCAACAGAGTAAATAATGAAGTGTACATGAGGCTCTGGCTTTCTGTCCCATTACAGTGTACTTATGGGTACTTCCAGTTTTTCAGCCACATAGATTGTTAATGATGGCTGTCCAGGGACTTTTAATTACTACAGTGACCTCCTAACTGTGTCATTTATATGTGTCTGAACATCAGAATGAGAACAACAGAAGTCAATGATGATTATTCAGATGATTCTGTATTTTCTAGGCAAGGCTTGAACCCTGTGTGGCCTCTTGTCTGTGTGGTACTAACACTGCATATGACAACATGGAATTAAATTCTGCTGGAACTACAGAGAATATATTTAGGAGAACAATATTAGAGGCCTATCTATTTGATGTGTTTTATGTCTTAAGTCATGTTTTAGTTTCAAGTCTATATCCATTCATGGGAGATTTAGGCTAATTCTGTCCATATAAGGACTACTGTCTATAGTTAACATTTATAAGTGTAAAGGAATAATTGCCATAAATACATTTGTACAACATGGATCACAACAAAATGCTTCTATTGAAATTACGTATTAAAAATCAATGTTTCCTGTATCTTTGTGCAGGGCTTCCTAAAGATTTATTTTTATGCTGACTGCTACAACAGGGAATATTGTTTAAAGAAGCAATATGCTAAGTAGCATATGTAATCTTGTTTGAAGAAAAAACATGCTAGCTAAGTGATATAAGACCCCACCTGCACTTACAAATACCTTATGCTGGTGATCTATATCCCTGATTGCTATTGACTTCCTGTAAGATTTAATTATAAAATCAATATCAATTGCACATGGTAAAATAGTTTACAAGAGCCGTGACATACTGATGCAATACACTGAGTTCAGAGTAGCTACCGAGGCAGCTATTTCATCTTTTTACACCATAACATACAAAATACATAAATTTTACATCATTTCTACAGCATTTTATAAGCAGATCAGTTAGACCAGAAGAAGAAAATATCACTGCTCTAAATGAATAACTCCCATAACAAATAGAGAGAAACGATCTATGTGTATTCCCTCAAGGATTCTTTCCAAGTTATTTTATGTATTTTTAGAGGCTATAGAATATGCCTGGGTACAATCTGAGAAACATGACACAAACTACCTTGAATTACTGTAATAGGATACATTATTATTAACTATAAGTATAAATGGTAGTCTGTGAGTAAACCTCTTGCAGCTACCGTTTCGCTCTCAAGACACTTTTGTTAGGCTTCCCCTGTCATGATGAAGGTCGCCTTTCATAAACCGGGTGCTTTATAAGGCCAGGCTGCATTTACCTATACTGTGTTGTGTGTGCCTTGATTACATCCTTTAGAACTTTCAGTGACATTAGGTTACAGGCCTGATAAACATATAAGATTTATATGTCCACAAGCCATTACAAGATGCCACTTATATTAACAATCTTTCAAAAACATTTTCATAACTGTTCATCCACCCGTTATTTGTTTATTAAAGTAGTATACATTCATACCATAGCTGCTCACGTCTTCCAAGATTAAACATCCACAACAAAACACAGGCCTATGCCTCATTACCATATTTTACATCCTCAGAGCATGGTTAGGGAATGTAAACAAAACCGTGCTCCACATGGCCCTGTGAACACATTAGTGACAACAACTTTTATTTGCATCTGTCACATCCTAAAATCCTGATTGTTTTAAACGAGTTATGAGTTCTTAAACATGCTATCCGTGCAGGTAATCTGGGGGGAGGTGACAATGTGGGGTATGAAATCAATGCCTGGAGAGAGATACAGACACTAGCCATGATCCTTATTGACTCATCTGAGACAACTGTGTGCATGTGTGCATTGTTATTCCTCTCCCGCAAACAGCACAGCGGCTGTGGGGGAGGGGTGCACTTCAAGACAAAGGTGATATTGATTTGAAACTAGAGGTGTGTGGAGTGGCCCAATAAAACACCAACCATGGGGAAACCAGCTATTGAGCTATTGTCTCCTTGTGAAAAGGTCTGACATTGACTCCTCCCCTTCTCTGATTATAATACTAGCAGGGATGGATACTGAAATGCTGCCCCACAGTAATAGGGGTAGATGCATGAGGGCATATGTTCACTCAGGGCATGCTGAGAGATAATGAAAACTTGCTGTTTTTTATATCTATTTTACAGCATTTGGTTTACAGTGGACCACACACAAGTTCAGCAGATATGCTGATTCAGAATGTTACATTTATACGAATTCACATATAAACAAAAATCCATTTTACGGAAATAACTATGTAAAAACAAATTTAGGAATAACACTCTATGCATTGATAGCCAAGTATGTCACTGAACTATTGCCCCCATATGTCCCTTTTATTAAGGTTTCACCACAATGTATGGTAAAATATTAGAGATGTGCATTTTTATATACTGATTATATTTCATATTTTGTGATTATTCCACTCACCATAGAAATGCAAATAAAGAACACAGAAAAAAACATTCATCATAGGAAATATTTTTCAGTTTTAATTTTAGGAAAGCTGACCATGTCTATAAATAGCCAGTTTGCAAATTTTTTCAACTATATTGAATATTTTGTTCAATTCAGTTATGTCAATTGGTGATTTCCATTCATTGGGATGAAATGTATGAGATATTCATTTCAAATTGCTTGCAGATTGCTTTGAATTTCTATTTGTATTTGCCTTGATGGCAGAAAAGCCAAATAATTTCAAAATGGAACTCTGATAAGTAGCTGAAGTGATACTCTTCTCACAACATGAGCTCCAGCTTGTTTTTTGCAACTGATCATCAGAGATGTCAGCTTTGTATGAAAACAGAGTTTTATTCAAGTACTGAACATTTATTGTGTTTTTCAAAACCTCTTTTTCAAAAAATGACATAGATATCAAGTTCAGTGGCTAAAAATCAGGTTTCAACATGATCAGTCTATCAAGGACATTAAAAACACTGGATGGCAAACATTACAAAAAGTTACTTCAAACAACTGTTTGATACTTCAGCATCAATGCTTCCATCTTAACCAAAAATTCTTAACTGCAAAGTAGGCAGAGTTGATCAAATTGTATCTGTACACTGTGAAAATATGTACACTCAACACAACCTAGTGACACACTTACAGTGTTGATCCTACATATTATCACAGGTGCAATGCTTAGGGAGCTAGGCTTGTAACGCGGGTAGGGCAATGCAATGTACTCTTCACAAAGGTAAGGAAGGAATTCCAGTCTTGTTGTTTGACTACTTTTCCTGCACAAAGAGATGAGGAAATGCTGAATGCAGCATCCATGATCAAGAAGCAATGAAAAAGGCAAAGACTTGATGTCAAGACTCTGCCTGACTTATTTAATCACTATGAGTGGTAGAGAAGACAGACTTTGATTAAAACTAGGTAACGGATCAATAAAGTCCTTGAACTTGCATAAGTCACTGCTGGCTGCTCACAATAATACTGATAGCCTATGTTTTATTCACAGGGTTTCCGCAGCACATAACCCTCAATAATACATAAACACCTGAGTGATTTCCATCATGACAAATAGATCCATCTGACCCTTTTTAAAGGGCAAGCGTGTGTCTTAAATTCTCACAAAAGCTGACTTTGCAACATTTTAATTCAGGATTCTGTATTTTCCCCTCATAGCAAAGTCAAAGGATGAGATACAATATCAGAGAAAGCATAAGTAAATAAAGCTAACAATCTGCCAATTAGATTTTCATGCAGCATGCAGTGTGACAGGGACGCATTCCCATCTCTGGACCTCTTAGATCGGGAACATTTGGCCTGGCCCGATGACTGGGAAGGTCAGAGTAATATGGCACAGTTTCAAAACCTGTCAGATCCTTCAGATATGAGACTTAAACAAACAAGAAATTACTTTCATTGATTAAATGTAGATTGAACTCGTTGCAAGGGAAAAAAATGACATGCCCTGCTGAGGTTGTGTCTCTCTCGTTATTGTTTAACGCGGCTTGACAGATTCAATCTGCTGAGCCCGGAGGAGGGCAACACATGTCACTCAGAGGGCAAGAACAAAGCCAGAGACGCCAAGGCCCCGCGATCGAAAAGTTGCACTTTATCAACTCACAGCCTGGAGCCAGCCCTCTAATTTAGTGCACAGTTAGTGGACAATGTCCTTACAGCAGACACAAGGGGCTGCTTCAGATGATAATCATGACTGTACCACAGGCAGTGCCATTGTTGCTTTTGAAGACTGGGTTTAATTCATTGTGTCAACACAACTTGGCATATGGAGGGGGCCTTTTTCCCTTGTTTCTTAAAAAGTGCCACCTATGAACATTGGATAAAGCAAAGTGATTGGGATTTTCCCTCCCCTGTGGCCCGAAGTTGGTTGATTGCTAACCAGTCAGCCCCTGTTATTTCATGAAATTTTACAGATATTCACAGTGTCCGCACAGGAACGGTATGATTGGATTGTATTAGGAGTAGCAGGAGATGTGGCTTTTTGCCTTTGCCTCTTGCTAATTCATGTCACCTAGAATGCGGTGTTAGTTATTGATGGGTGAGGGAGGAGAAATGAAGCATGAAATTCAGTTTGAAAGGGGTATTTGTCCTTTTGTCACATTACGTGCAGCTGAGGTGCTACAGAGCCTTTTGTCACAGCTCTTTTATACTGTAACATAATGCTGCTGTCTGATCGGATACAGTTACTAACCAGATCAATACTCCCCTGTCAAAGCTGTCAATCCTCCGGGAACTGAAATCTGGGGAGAGCACTGTTCAGACGTTTACCAGCTGTCAGACGGAATTTACCCCCAAAACTGTGATCGTGTCAGTTAAACCTTATCAAAAGATATTATTCAATGGATATTTTTCTCCCACACACATTCAACACCCAAGAGTCAGGGTTTTTGTTTTGTATTGTAATGCTATACAAATGCACTGTAATGCAACATTAATGCAAGATGTCATCAATTCATTTCACTTATTCAAGTGAGTATGCATTTTTAAATGTAGTACCAACATAAATAACAGTGACTAAAACAGGAATAAATCCATGTTTGTTCATTTGAGTAAATTTATATTCTGTTATGTCATGAGTTATATGCCACTTAAGAGTGATCTGCTCTAGTTGGACTGAACAATAACCGAGCTCTTGTGACCATATACTAAATAACCCCTTTCAGAATCTTTTCAAATCAAATTCATACATTACAATTTAAATGTTACAAGTAAGGACGCAAGGAATATTTTTACCCATTTATCACCTGACAATGCTTTTTCAAAGTAGGGATGTTTCTGGAACATCCAGATATTACCGGTACAGAAGAATCATCTTTTTAAACATATTGTAACTAAATGCATAAATGAAAGCAACATCATGATGAAGGCTTAGCAAAGTACTGTGTGTAAATGTAAATATAATGCAATCTCACTACTTAGGATACCAATTTTACAGAAGTAGTTATATTGAGAAAAGTGTCTTGGATTGGTGTATTACCAAATTCACTTTTAAGCTTCTCCCTTCAAGTTTCAATTGGACAAATGCTCATTTGTTTTAATGAGCTCATTTGGGCCAGCAAATGAAACATGTTTCTTCTCATATGTCAAAGCAGGGCCAGCTGGACTTGAGACAGATGGTAGGTGTAAATGAGAAGATTTTATTTTAATTGTGGGCTGCCAACCTTTTTTCTGTTCCCTAATCTCCAGGGGTGAAAATGGGATTTTCACTGAAAGACAGGAAGACAGAAATTGATATCAAGAGACTGTTTTAAAGCAAGGATGTAACATGATAAAAAGTTTGTGTTACAATGTTGCCAGTGAGAGGACTAGTGATCAGCTGAATGAAGAGTAGGTGCCAGGTTTCTTGATTTCAATGAGATACACTTCAATGTAAATGGAAAGAGAACTAATCAGAGAATAATGCAGTATTTCTAACTACTGCACACTTGCTATAGTTTCTATCAGAGCTTGGTTTGGCAAATACATTTTGACAAACCCAACTACAGTGGAAAATATTGCAAATTAAAAGATGTTTTTCTATATTTTTCTAAATTGTTTTCCCTACAGCATTTCCATTGTAACTATCAACAGATTTCTATTCACTTAGATTTCTAGCCTTAAAGACAAAAATAAACCCAACAAAATTTCTCATGACTACTGACTATTACCTATTGTATTACCAAAATTTTCTTAAATAATAATTGATCAGTGTAGCTAGCTACAAGGGTGTGATGACATGGCTGTTCATATACAAAGCTTTTTCTAAGTAACTTAATGAGGTAGATACCTATTTGTCCAGATACCTGCGTTTCCTTCAGTATGCACAGTTATGGAGGAAACATGACTAATGTCAACCTAGCTTCACCAACAGAGTATACACTCAGCCATTATTTTTAAAATAAAGAGCAATGGGCAAGGACAAAACAAAGCGCAAAAAGGTTCCTGCTCTTCTGATTTCACAAAACAAATTTAGATTTTAACAGACACTGGAATTTCGACTTAACTCAATGAACAGAAGCTTATACTTCATTGTACCATTTTATAAAACCTATCAAAATATCTCTTTCAGCAGTTTCAAAACGTCCAATTCTCTATACAAAGAAAAGAAAACACAAGATGTAAATATTCATGTAAAGACTTAACCAAGAGATAAGTCTTCCAGGATTAGCACTTGATATCCGTATACTTTTATCATGCGATATCCTTTTATCTGTACGATCAAGGTTTTCATGTTCTGCTGCAATTTGTTGAGTGGGCGCAATGATGGACAGATCCTAAAATGTTGTAGCTTGAGAGGCAGGAAAACAGCACCCTGACAGTTTCAAAGGGAGTAATCAAAGAAGACAGCACCCACACGTTCCGCCCGCATCCTTTGATCAGGTTACCTGGACTGAATTTTTTGCGCAGTATATTTTTCAGATCAATAACAGTGTCCTAGTCAATGAAAGAAATGCTACATGTCTTAATGACTGTGATTTTATGAACTTTTAAATATGATATTTGTTTTAACTACAGCAATCTTGTCATGCCTAGTAACTTATATATCATAAGAATTTTAGTTCTACTCATATTTTTGCTATTTTTCTGTTCTCTACAGTGAATGAAAAACTTTGACCCAACTACTGTAAAACATATAGCCTAAAGATGTAAATACCATGGAATAAAAGCTGCTTGTCTGTACTTTTGTCGGACATGCATCTCTTGATCTCAACTTCAACTGCTTGAAGTGTACAGCAAAAATAACCTATTTCATACCATTTTTCAAATGAATCATTAAAAGTATCAAAAAACACCTCATGCTCAATAACTCAAGCTTCTGAAGCTGACTCTCAATTTGCTGACCACAAAACTAAATGGGCCATAATCAACAAATAAGACATGGATTACGCCTAGTCTTAGATTAAAAGAAAATTTCAATGATGACATCAATATCCACTGAAAAGAGTGCTTAATCCAGAAAGCCTGGGAAAGTGGCCTGAAGGGTCCTACAGGTGGCTACCAGAATAAAACCTTTGTCTGGGAAGAAGGCACGAAACCTGTAAGCAGCCATTTTAGTCCCACCCCTGCCATTACTGGCTATGGCCGGAGGTCCACGTTGGTAAGGTAATAATTGGCTCATCCTCACTGGAGAAAGATGTGGATTAAGCCAGTTATATTCAATATCCATTGATCTCTCGTGGCCGGCCAGTTACCTGTTGAAGCATTGCTTCACTATAGCCTGACTTCATCAAGCTAACAAGTAACAATTCTTGCTAGAACACTGGCCGCGGCTGGCTAATTAGCCGACAGCTTCCAACTTCCCCACTGCCAACAATGTTAAGAAATATGTGCATATATTGCTGTGTCAAACAACACATTGGTAAAATTCTGTTTTCTGTTTTGTTCTACAGGGGCAGGTAGCATTGTTTTGTTTTGCCACTTTAAAAAACCTGACTTCCTCAAAAACTCTAATGATTTTACATGGACCCAAAATGCATGAATTAGTGAGAAGGACCACCAGAGATAAAATATGTAGCCTGTGGTAGGTATAAAAGCTAAAAAATCATATATGCTTTTTATTTATTTATACTCCTGTGACCTCAGCATTTAAATTGTATCACAATTCAAGGATAAAACACTGACAATGCAGGTTTATCAGAGGCACGTGAATGTACTTCGGTTCCATGTTTACTCTCTGCCTCCCTGTCATTGTTTCCTCTGTGAATGCAATCTGCACTCAATCAGATCAGGTGACTGTGTTTCTCCTCTCTGTTGCATCTTATGCACAGATGCTGAACAAGAAATGAAGGTCATGCATTCTTTCAGAAGTGTTACATATCTGCTTCCTCCTTACAGTCACTTATGAGGGCTGAGGGTAGTTTATCAGGTAATCCAACTGAAGATAAGTACAAAGTCTTGAAGGTGTGGACCAGGGCACAGGTGGAAAGTAGGGGTATTTACATAATATGGATGGGTTATTTGCTTGAAACCTCTTGAAAATTTGAAAACAGAGCCCCCATTCTTATATGGAGCAAAAAGAAACAGATTATTGCTTTGATTATATCTGGGGGTTTGTAGATAAGCATGTAATCTTTGCACAGATAATGAAATGACACCTTGGGAGAGATAAAAGCAACTAAAGTTGATATTTTTTTCCTAGCAGGGAAGAAGGAAAAAGGGCAAGTTAAAAAAGCAGTTTCTGTAATGCAAACTTATTCTATGTGCTCCTTTTGAACGAGGATAGGGCCAGGGAAAATCATTATAAAAGGGCATACTTTGCCGTTTGAAGGTTAACAATCTACCTTTTTTCTTTCCTTATTTTTTTTGACTATATTATACATTGCACTTTAATGATCTGTATACAGTCATAACTTCATGTTTTGTGTATTGACTTTTTGTACCAAATTTTAATTACTGTTAATTGATTATTTGTAAAGCACTTTGTGTTATCCTTCTAATTACGTGCTGTATAAATAAATGAGTGAAAATATTTATACACTCACACACACTTTTCATTTTACTCCCCACAGTGCAATTGATATACATGTGACCACACATTGGCTGGGAGCAAACAGACTGAATTAGAACTGAGACAATAATCTATCTTACCCCGGTAAAAAGGGCAAACATCACCAATTGACCAGTCATTATGAGATAAGTCATTAGTGATAATGAAAAGAAAAAGTGATAATGAAAACAAAAAGACAAGATTGTTCTGTTTGGTGTTCAAGTTTGTGAATTTCCCAGATATGTGTAATCACTGCCATCCATAATACAATGTTTATTTTTCCTGACATGTGCTTGCAACTTATCACGGAAATGTATACCTTTCAAATAGTGTAATCGCTTGTACTTCAAAAGCACTGGAGCTGATATAAATTTCCATTATAAGTGCTGGGGTAGCAATACAATTATCAAATTTTATATCAAAGGTAGCTAAACCTACTGCCGTTGATAAACATAGATATAAGGTATGCAGGAATTTGTGCGAGATAACTATATAGGGTGGAGTAAATGTTCAACAAGTGACACAGTCTAAAGGTATCCAAAACACTAAAAATAAAGTAACAAGTCATGATTCATTGCAGCACTGACTTCATTCGTGTTTCAGTTAATGATGATTATTGGTAAGCATCAACTGCATGGACTGATCATTTTACATTCAGGTAAGTGTTCAGGAGCTTGAAAAATGTAATTTTATCTAATATAGCAATAATGATATCCCAATAATGACATGCTACATTTAACAATCATAACACTTAATGTTTATCTGAACAGGTTCAAAAATGAAATGTTTTTTACCTGCATGTAATATACAAAACAAGTATATTACAACAAAATTATAACAATAACAATAATAATAATAATAATAATAATAACAATAATAACAACAACATGAAGAGGAAGAATTAAGAATAATTCCAGCTGCCCCTGTCAGGCACTACTGTACAGAAAGCCTGCCCCTGCACAAGCCTATAGTTATCCTTATTGTAATTGCCCCTAGCAGCCAAGCAGAGATGCCCTTCAGGACAATAACCTTGAACAAAACAGTTCAAGTTTCACAGTTATGTATTTGACCTGTCAATCTGTATTATTGGCGCCTTTGTGGCGCTGGTTCTGAAGGCGTAATACAGTCCAGTCATACATCTGGACTAAAAGTGTGTTATGACACACCAAAAAAGCCTGATGAGGTAATGCGCTTAATGCAAGTGTCAGACTGATGGAACAGACTGCTTGAGAAACACAGAGCTCTTCCCAGATCACTTAACAGGGATACATGAACTACTTAGCATCCACCGCTATACACCACTAAAACAACATAAGATGCCTCTCCATCTCCTTATAGCCCAGGCATTCAAGTTGTTCCTAAAACAGCAGTTTAGATGAGGTTACATTAGAATGGAAAAAAATAGATTGGATAATTTCAATATTGATTTGCCAACATATTCTAAAGTTACTTTGTGCCTCTAAGTACATTCTGAAGGCATGATGAAGCCTTGGGTACAATTCCTACATCTTTAAAGGATTCTTTTTAAGTTATTCTGTGCCACTTTTGAAAATAAGTAACCATTCAGAAAATTGCATTGTAGCAAACTGTACTTAGGCCTACATACAGGAAATACACTGAATAATATGTAGATTGCAGTGCTTCATGGATTTTTTTCATAAATGTCCGCATCACACATCCCAGACATTTTTAATTAATTCACCGCAGAATAATCACTTTGAACACTGTGTCAACACTTTTATATATCTCGCCCAACTACTACACTGGCCCTTGCACAATTCCATTGAGTTCAGTTGAAGTGACAGAGGTAAGAAGAGAAGATTGAAGGTTTTAAAAAGAAAGGTAGATAGTGAATTCAGAGAAACAAAGGTGTTCTGCTAAAATGTATTCTGAATTCATGAAAAATCTGACAAAAGGTGTGCAGGTACCATATTTCCACCTGTCATGAGCCCCACTGACTACAACATGCAGTGTATGGCTTTACTGTGCTTTTTCTTGGGAAGCAATCTGTAGGTTTCCAAGTCTTTCCTTAAAGCTGCAAACAAACATTGTGCTGCTCAGTCCAATATAGCAATTCCAGATTAGATGACTAAACATAGATGGTACTGTCAGCATAAAGTCAAATAACCAATGTGAGTACATGGTACATCCCAATGTGGTACTGATACTTCAATTTTAACTGCACAAGTTCTTTTTCCCTATGCAGGTGTGTATCTCTCCCAATGTATAAGAAAATAGCTTTCTACATGACAGCTTCCTGTTTTTAAACCATTTTTTAGCAAGGTCTATTTGATCAACACCTGGCCTTAAGCAAACAGTTGAACCACTACCTCAACTAACTAAAGCACACTGCCAGCTACCGCTGATGAAAAACTGCTGATGTCACCAATATGGTCATCAACTATGCTAATTGCCAAAAGTCAAATCAATATCTTATGATCATAAGACAAAAGCTTCTTCACTGCAGTAGTTGGGTTCAGACTGGACTTGAAATTAATTTAGCCCTGCATTAGTCATTTTCGGCCAAATTTATGAGCACATAATTGGAATCATGGTGGCCTTTATCAATTTGTAAATGCTTGTATCAACAGGGGGAAGAGGCCTTAATGTTTTTACTCTCTGACACAATGCATAATTGGAAGCAATTTTGAAATCCTTGGTGCAACAAATACAACTGTTTTTTTTTCAGCTCTGAGTGTAATAAAGTTAACAATCCATGCATAGAACGGAATACCATTTATGCACCCATGCGCACTCATATGCAATTACACACACACACACACACACACACACACACACACACACACACACACACACACACACACACACACACACACACACACACACACACAAAGGGTTAATTCCACATTGACATGGAACATTTAACCAGCCACAACTGTTCACAAAAACTGAAGGATGATATACACTTGTGCTGGCTTCAGTCCTCTAACGTCAAAATAAAACAACAAGGCCATATGCACCAGTCTTCTGGCCACACGTTTTGTGCCTGGTGATATCTGTCAATAGGTGTTTTTCCTCCCCAAATGCTCCAAGGCCACATCAAACCCATCCTGCTACAGAATCAATACCTCAGCGCCAGCAGCAGTGGCAAAACTGTTATCATGATTGTGTTTACCGTTGATCGAATTACACCTTCTCCATCTGAAGCCACTAAAAATACCAGCAGGAACACAGTGCCAGCATTGGAGGGTTCCTGCAGAAGCTGAAGGCAGCCATCACATTTTTACTTTCATCTCTGCTACAGAAGTGCAGAACATCAATCAGAATTTTGAAAGCATGATTCCAAAATAAGGCAAATAATAACCCCTCCGCCCCCCCCATTCGCTCTTTCATCGTCTCATTCACCACCCGCCCCACCATACACACTGGTAATCAACCACCTTGTGAGTTCTGCCCTGTGGAATCACCTGGGAAGCTCTGTCACACCACCAGGATTTCTGTAGCAGGTGCTGCCAGCCATCCCAGACCTTTTCTGTGATTATGCATAGTGCTTTCAACCAGCTCAAGTTGGGTCTGGATATAAGATTGCAGGCCAATGCTATCAGGCTACTATGATGGCAACAGTAGTGGTAGTGACTCTATACGTAGTAGTTATGCAATTGAATAAACAATAGTATACTTCTGCCTTCATACTTCACGGTGAATGCTTCATTAGTTCAAATAAGTACAGTACACACTAATACTATTGTTTTAAAAGGTATATTAATTTTATTTTTCTTGTTGCTGATCACAATGCAAGTGGGGAAAATTCCTTTGAAATGCAGTACATTCAAATGTTCAAACTACAGCGCAGTGGTAAATCACATTTATGATTTTATTTTATTAAAGAAAAAATCGTACTGGCTATATGACAGACTTGAGTTAAAATCTTGAAAATTTCGCGACGTTGCCATGTAACAAAACCCGTACCTGCAGTAGATGCAACTAATTGATCGGACTGCAAAATGTGCATTCGTCAAGAAAACACTTGGTCTATGGACCTTGTAAGTGCAACAAAATATCGCGCTGTACGTTAGAGATTTTGATGAAAACAATTTACTTTTCATTTTGTGATCATTTACATGGTGCCGACCTATAAGCTCTGCCATTTCACATACAATACGGATCAGTTTTACTGAAAAGGTTAGTCGTGCCTACCTGAGGGTGATTCTCATTAAACAGAGTGGTGGGTTTTCCTCTCCCAGTTGAGCTGTGAGCACCAAGTTTCAAGAGTTTTTCTTCCCAATGCCCAGGGTTCAGGTCCTGTGCAACTCGACATGGACGTTGCCCAAGTTTCTCTGGTTGTTCTAACTTTTAAGGGTCTCACGGAATTCTGAGCGCTCATTGGTGACCTACTGGATCCGCAAAGCAACTGTGCTAGTTTTCTTTGGCTGACAACCGAAATGTTGTCGATGGATGTCATATTTGCTACAGAGATAAGTTGTCCGTTGTATCATGAACAGTAGAGTGCACTTGTGTAAATACTACTCCAAGCCGTTTAGCTACTAAATATTGTCACTACAATGATTGCGATAAGTTGGCTAAAGATATAGGATGTTTGTTTTAACACATTTTCTTTTGTTTGACTTTTTGATCCACGATATTAAACCGTGTAAACAGTTCCGTACAAAAGTTGTTTCTGTCAACCAATAAATAAGCAAAACGGACGTGCAGGTAAAGTACTCCCACACCCAGTAGGCCCCAATCGGCTCCACCCGAGTGAGCGTTCAACTTGCTAAATGTAAGGTTTTCTTTCTCGATGCGATCGAATTCCGGGAGAGAATTACAGGAGATTAATTATTAATCTGGAGGAAATTTATAAATACATTTCCATTTCAAAAACAGATACCCACAAAACTACGTTTGGCTCGGAAGGAGATGACAGGTACGTGAACGGCTCCCAATGGGGATAACACGGCAATACCCTGAGCACGCGCTGAGACGCTCAGTTCACACGTGATTGTTTTCAGTTAAACATGTCGTGATCAGGATCTCAACCAGTTGATACTAACGTGTAGTTGAAAGTTTCAGAAAGTATGAATCTGGGGACTGAATGTATTGTTTCACGGGAGAGGGAGGATACCTAAGTTTGTAGTTACTTCAAGCACATTGGTTGGTCAAAGAAAACTAACGGACTCAGTGCACTTAGGCGTAGCTACTGGTTTACATTTGTTCAAGTATGAGTAGGCCTTCTTCTAAAATATCCTATCATTTTAGTTTAGCCAATTGTTGAATAAAGTATTATTCTGCTTTCTGAGAAGACCGCAGGATAAATCATTAAAGAGTGACTTCTGGGAAAATAATTAGCCAAAAATATGACATACTAATTTCATTTAAAATACCTAGAATACATGTATATCATAAACAGATTATATATCTCTGTATGACCTTTTACCAACTGTGTTTTTTTTTTTTTTTTTTTTTTTACAAAATAATATAATTTTAGACCATAAGGACAGAATAAAAATCTATTTCATAACTTAACGCATGTCTCTCCCACATGCAACAGTTCAGGAAATGTAGAGATGCTGTGTTTGTGTCGCTCTGATAGTGACAAACCAGAGGTGAACTGAACCCTGTAAAATGACCAACATCAGAATCCAAAAACAGAAAGCAGAGGTGTAGTGAAAAGAGCACAGACAGAATGCTTATGCAGAGCTACCTGTGCAGTACGAACAGTGTGTGTGTGTGTGTGTGTGTGTGTGTGTGTGTGTGTGTGTGTGTGTGTGTGTGTGTGTGTGTGTGTGTGTGTGTGTGTGTGTGTGTGTGTGTGTGTGTGAGAGAGAGAGAGAGAGAGAGGCTCTTCAGCTTCCATTCACCTCCATCTCTGTCATATCCCATGGCCTTGAAGTCTCTATACAGCATGTCTTCTTTTTTTGTGTGTGTGGAACAGTGGCTGTTTACTATAAAGCCGATGCAGCCTGAAGAGATGTGGGCCAGGGGCTGTTTTATCTCTGCTCAGGGCTTGCTTCAATTAAATTAATGGATCCATTCAGCTCCCTTTTTCCCCTTTCAGCTGCAGCCGTGGTGAATACATTAAAAAGATCTTATGCCTCAAGATGGTACATCATGGTATTAGTCGGAGCACTCATTTTTCCCCAGTCTTCTTTTTTTCCAGTAGATCAAATAATTAATGAGATCTCAACCTCAATAGGGCACTTCATCAATATTTTGTAGCTTCTATGTGGCATTGGGGGAAAAACTGTGCTTTTTGCTCTCGGAAGGGCTTTTATCTTTGTCAGTGTGCTGGTTTGGTGCACAAATATAGAGTTTCTGAAAAGCTTAAAATATTGACCCTTTAATATAATTAGCTCTGCTTTCGAAAAAATGAAAAAGGATGATTTAAAAGGGCATGTAATTATGAAGTTGCCATATCAGAACAAAGGCACTTCACACGTTAACACTGCCAACAAAAAGTTATATTTTATACCCTTATTCAACAATAATAGCAGAGCAGCTCCAAGGTGCTTGTTTTCAAAATCACACCCTTCTGGTTATAAAAATGGAAACATATTACAGTGTCCAACACCTCTACAAGAGTTTAAGCACCATTATTTTCAGAGCATCATATGGTTTTCTGAACTGTTACCACAATGTTAGGTATAATACATCTCTAAAACAGTCCTCACATTGATATAGTAAATTTTGTACTTTTGACCATAGAACTTTCAGGTTAAGAGAAAAAGAACAATTTATGGGCTTTTTTGTATAACCTCATAGTAAAGGTAAAACATTTTTTTAAAATAGTAATTATCATTATTTAATATATATAAAATCTTTTCTTTGATTCCAGCTGTTCTTTTTTCACTATAGGGGCCCCTGAATCCAGCCATGACAATGCAATACTGACACGCTGCCTTTTATTTAGACATAAAACATCCAATCAGTCATAGATGCTAGGCTAGCTACTAAGCCTAGGTGTCAATGCAGTTATTATCTCATCACAGACAGTAGTGTAGTAAATAGCACAGACACAACATCCAGTATTACCAAAGGCCTTGCTGATAATGTTAGCTGGCAACAACCATTGCCTTACAGACTAGCTTTTCCCAATCCCACTAAAGTAAAGGTTTGTTACAGAGTGATGATAAGAAAAGTGCCTGTTGTAAAGACACATTTTTTAAATGAATGATTCCTCAAAGGAGAGAACATCCAAGTTTACATTGTTGATAAAATATAATAGCTCTGCTGATCATCTTTTACCCCATGTTGGTGTGGCATTCTGCAGTTGTGGGGTTTATTGTATACATGTATCACTGTTTTTTGTTTCTTTTGGTTGTCAGCAACCTTTTTTAGTGTATTGCAAGGTACCTTGCAGAGGTGGAAAACCACAACTTCAGAAAGTAGAAGAGGCACCATGCATTCAATCCACCCATGCACCAAACCAGCTTATTTAATAAATTAGCCCCCCTACCAAGCTGAGGAGTTGTGCTGATTAGAATCAGCTGATTAAGTACATGGGTAAAAAAAAAAATACACGGCAGTAGGCTACTTGTACTTTCTGAGGCCAAGGTTTTCCACCCCTTCACAGTTGTTTATTTAATTGATGCCAGTGTGTTCCAACCATTTTTTTATTCCTCCACAGCCAAGTGAGTGAAACTGTGAGATCAGTAAAACTTCACTTACAGACCACATTTTCGCCAAAGGCAGAGACAGGATTGCAGAACACTGAATTGAAACACATTGAATGCATGTATGATTTACTGCTTAAATGTGTCTGATGTACAGCATCCTCTTTGGCCAGTAGCTGGAGTGAGCTGCTGCTTTGAACGTTGGATGTAATTTATGACATTGGCTGGAAAGAAGGAGCACAGACTAGACAATGTGATTTTAGATTTACATGGATGCAACAAGAATTATATTATTGTTCATGATTTGAAATGTGTGCAATAAAACCTCCAAAATGTGAACTTAATATGTGCATGGCATATTTTCTAAAGCCATTTGTTGCATTCAGATAAACTCATGCCATTGAAAAGATATGTTGCAACATAACATGTCCTCAGGGACATCTGTTCAATGAGATAAAAAACAATGGAAAGTGGTATAAATACCAACATACCTGCAAGGACGTATTTTGATAGAAAGACACTATGTTCATGGTTGCACAGGAGAGATACTACGTTTATGGTTGCACAGAAGCATGGTTGCTTTGACTTGCTTTTATGTACATAATTACCACAGCAAAACTGTCAGTAATCAAACTCTGATCTAAAATGTCCATTCCAGTTGATCCAATATAGAGTATTCAATCGTATTCCATCTAATGCACAGATAAAAAAGCCAAGCAGAGCTGTTGAAATCATGTGCGTGATATACCATTGATTAATATAAAGTTAGTACAAGTAACATTGCAGACTGGCAGTGTCCCTGTTTTTGGACCACAGAGTCCAGGGTTTGCAATTATAGATTTTTTTTTTTTTACTTTAATCTTATATTGCTCTAGGCATGACTTAGTTACTTTAAATTATAATATTCAAAATGTCTGTTTGTTAGTTGAGACATTATGGGTAACTGTAACCCAACTATAACTGTAAAAGAATCCATTTTAAAATTTTAAGAAAATGTTAAAAATGAAATGGGACCTGTCCTTTGAAAAGGTGTGTCATATAACATACACAACATGTTGCATTTAAACACCATGCAAGTGCAACAGCAATATCTGTCAGGCAATATGTGCGTATAGATTTCTAAATATAAATAAATGTATACTGAGCAACTACAATAAGTGAGGGTTTTATTCTGGTTATTTTCCCATCCACTGCCCCCAAGCATCTCACTTACATCTATTGAGCTGCCAAAGCATTCAGTAAGAGGTGAAGGATTCTGCGCAATGCATTTTAAACTAAACAGAAGTATATGCTGCTGAAAATAGATGCAATAATGGAAAAATATAATAAAATCCTTCAACTAAACAAAGGCAGGGTGACCAGCTGAAATTACTAATTGGTTTACTGATCAGTTGTACTTTGTCCGATTGATTTGCAATTAATTCTGGTTTGTGGTGCTTGGAAGACAGAGCTTGGCGCCAACCTTTGAGGCTGTGGATACTCTATACCCACTGAGAGAATGACTAGGGCTGAATATCAATAATCTGTTTTGAGCCTGGTCCTAGAGTTATGCAGATTCTGTCTTAGGTTTGTGAGTGCTTTGGGGGTTGGAGGGGGCTCTTTAACCTTTGGATACTTAACCTTGTGAAGCAATGACATTATCTTGATAAAGAAATGATTGGCTTTTTAAAAGGAGCATTGTTGCTATTGAAATTAATTTGTCTCAAATCAACTGTTGTAATAATGATTTCCCTCCAGGTTCACAAGATGTACAATTAACGTATCATTCAAATATACACTACATAAGTCACAGCAATTTACTTTTATTTGAAATGCTACTACTGGAAGCAACTGGATAAGGGAAAGAAGCAACATGTTATAAAATGGAAAGTGTCATTTGTATGGGTCACCAAATTCCAAGGAACAGACTCTGCAAGAAGGAAATGCAATCGAAGATGAAAGTAAGATAAAATTGTTTTTCACTGTTGAAATGGTTTCTGTGCTGTGGGAAATGTTTGAGCTGACAATCCTGATGATGGTCAAATTACAAACAACATTTCCAATTCAAAATATAACAATAAATACATTTATTGAAATATTTTGTAGCTGTAAGCACATATAAATTAATCTTGAACATAATATTCCCAAATGTGGATCATTTTAAAAACATACCCAGTGTAGCTTCATACATTCAATATAGTTATCAAGTGCAAAATGTATTGTCTGCTGGCTCCAACTGGCACCAACATTCCCTGGATCAAGGCCTATCCACACAATAGGGTTGTGCCCCAACAGTATGAGCTACACAGCTACCTGAAAATAATTTTTTTTTTTGTTGAAATTTCATACCTAAAATGGACACATTACCCTTCTTTGCTCAACTCTTAAGTTCATCCCTTCAAATCTCTCGTGCCACAGGCTATCCCATCACTGCAAAGGGACTAGTCCTATATGGCATCATCTGAATCTTTCACATTCCCATATTTGTATATACTTTGCTTTCTATGGCTTTTTTCCCTCCGAAGAACATGTCTTTAGTGGAAGATTAGAATCTCAACCAATATTTTGCCTTCTAAGGCATTCAGTAGCTACCCAATATCTACTGTGTGATTGGTAAAGTGTGAAACTCACTGGCTCATAGCTGAGTGCACTGGGGAGTCTCTCAGCTACAGGTAAAGGCAACGGGGGGATTTTTTAAAAGAAAAAGAGTGTCCATACAAAACAAAGGTTTTTTAACATGGGGTCTGACAAAATGACCGTAATGGGTTAAATATAACTGTACATTCCTGCAAACCATATCTGTCTGAGTTAGATAGAGGTTGTGCTTGATTTGTCTCTTCTGTAAACCACAGACGCCTGCCTATCCCCAGACTGTCGGCCCTTCAGCGTAATGGTGATCCTGTTACAGAATGTCCCTGTAAGTCCTGAGTGGCATCTCAGCTGTGCAAGAGACACCATGGAAGTGTCTGTGCGTTCCCCTGAGGAAGAGCGGCAGGTTCACTGACTCCAGCGCAAAGAGGGGAAGCTTATTTATCACCAACGTCATTGTCTGACTGGAGCTTTACCTGTGGGCCGATACCCACTCCAGGCCTTCTTCTCTCCCGCAGGATGCTGGAAGGAAATGAAGAGAAAGAAACAGTCAGAGCAGCCAGCCCATATACATAGTAGGCACACAGATCAACTGCCTTTCATTCTTTTTACCCAGCAGATGGAAACTGTCTACAATTCTTCATTTTTTTCCCATACCATCATCTAGATTATGGTGTTTTAACGTCATATGCCTCAATTTCATTAAAACTGCAAAGAGCACAATTTTATGGACATGTTAACATAAGGACATGTTTGCTTGTTTCCAATCAAATGTAACATACTCAAAGAAAATGATCTGTAATGTGAAGTCTGTTATTATTGAACTTGTGTGCCTTTAAATCGACTGTGTTTGAGAGAATCTTGCCCAGCCAATTTAAATCATACCATTACTGTAACTGACATCGCACCTCTACATGTGCAGATATTAAATTTACTTTGGTCATTACATCATAAACTATGTGATTAATTCTTCAACCAATTATTATTTAAACGAGGCATGCAAATGAAATTGCAGTAAATCATTTTTAAATAGTCAAATGTAAGAGATATCTACAATATTAGTGTTAACCCAGATATACCAGACAAATATTTATGGTTGATGTTTATTGCTCGATGTCATGAGTAGATTTCTGTTATATTCTGTTCCGATTTTACCCATAATGCTTTGGTCTTTAGTGCTACAGCATAGGGGGTCTGAGAGGGTAACCAGTTGCTGATTCCAGCTATGTATTTATTGTTTTGTTTGTATTTTGACCAAAAAAAAAAAAAAAAGAATGGAGAAGCATTATCTGTGTTATGGTAGTCCGGTGCGCCACTCAAATAGAAGCTATGTTCTGAGACCTACCCTGAGTCTTTTCCAAATGCAAATGCATTAGCCTCACCATCTTCTAATGCTATTAGCATGATTATCTGTACGTCAGATAGTAATTTCACACTTTATGCACCACTTCACATCATGCTTTAGCAGAATCAGCTTTTAAAGTCTCTGATTTATCTCCATTGGTGAAGGCCAGTATGAATACCGTACAATAAATAACAAGGCAGCGATGCAAAATCACTGCAATGTGGCCATAAAGAGTCTGCTGCACCTAATATATAGGAATTCCCCTCTGCTAGGAGCCCACGACACACTCATGCTCTTAGCTTCATCTTCCTGCAAAGAGGAGAAGAGCAGAATAAGAAAAGTTATTACCTTTCTGCAATTTGTTGATGAAATCAAGTGTGAACATCGGATTTGGCATTCACACATCAGCACACCAGAGAACTTCAAAACTGACTCTGAGCTGGCATTATTTCTTCTGTTCTGAACTGGTAATGTTAGGTGACAGAAAGCACATTGTGAAACACTAGCTATTCTTTGCTACCTAATGCTAGCTACCTTTCTAGTTTTGTGTGTGTGTGTGTGTGTTAGAGTGAGAGAGAACTGTGTACATGTAATAGGGACCTTGGCCTTTTATCCTCCTCTTTTGCAAGAACTATAAGATGACACCTGTTCACATGTCCAAACCATGGCCTATAGAAATCAAATGTTTTATCCTGCTGTATATCATATAATTTTATCATGCTTTCACTTTCCTTTCCTATAACCCCAAAGTTATCCCAGTCATGTACAATTCAGTTTTTTGGCCCTTTTCCAATCCCATGAGCAGGTGTAGGCTAGTGCCAGGTTCTACACTGATTGAATTATCACTATACCATACCTACCATTATTTTCCAATTATACCTGTCAAGAAGCAGGGCTCACATTTAGTAAACTAAAACAAATGTGATCATTACACTGTTGAAGGATTTATATCAGACTTTTGGCCTGTTCTGAGGCTATCAGATGACTCAGTAAATCTCCTAATAGGTGTGTCTGCCTGATTTTACCCAATAAACTTTATCAAGCCTAAAAGTGATGTAGCTAACAGGGGCAAGATGCATCCAACATTTTTTTTTTTTTTTTTTGGGGGTACCTGTGTAGATTTGATTTTAGATGTAATATTCACTGGTTTGAGAATTCTAACACTAGACCAGGCCTACCCTAGCCAAGCCTGGGATTACTGTGGCACAAAAGAGACCTGCATTCACTAAGGTTGGGATGTCCCCATGTAAGTACTCAACATCACGCTGGAGCATCAGCCAGCGTTTACAATCTGGGCTGGGGAAGGCCATCGATGACATGAGCAGATTTCTGATTGAACATGTTTTTTACTGTGTTTTTTTTCCTTTTTTTTTAAATCAGGACCACTTTTATTGTTTGTGATTGTATGTGATTAATACCGTTAATAATAGTATAGTAGTGCAGGGAGCACAGACAGGCATATTCAGTACTCTGATTCAACAGGGCCACTGATTTGACAATACACAGATGTGTGAATGGTCTGAACCAGAATGGCTGCAGTATATCTACAATAATAGAGTGATGTGCTTTGGCTAGGAGGGGTTGTCTGCTCACCTGGGTTCAATGATATTGATGAGATTATCTATTATAATGACTAGTGAACCCAAACTTTGGCTCTGCTCCAGGATCAGAGTTCTGATGTGTCTGTGAAGGAAGTGGATGCTTTTGATACACAAATACTGCCTGTGCCACTACCTCAGGAGTCATTTAGTTCCATATCCACCAAATTGTAGCCCTTTGATGACAAGTATTCATTATACAGTATGAAATGGCAAATTATAAAAACATAGAGGGTAAAGTGGCTGACAACAATAATTAAATCGGTTCTCTTATATGCATGGTCCTTTGTCGTCTTTGATTAATAACCTGTTCAAACCAGTTTTTTTCAGCTGCAGTAAATAAGATAATGTCTTTTAAATTGCTTCAATGAGTGTCCACCAGTAGACAGTCTGGAGAACCATAATACAAACTCCCACCAATATTTTACAAGGGCTACATAGGCTCTAAAATGTGTTTCAAAAAGACAATATGTTGTGGAGATGAGTGTGTATAAAGCTGGTATCCCATCTAATTTCTGTATGCATGTAAATGAGAACTTAAGCAAGAAATGTCCTTCATTACAAGTTAAGAGAATATTTGGAATATTACCTGAATCAGAGTAATCACAATATTCTGAGCTTTGTCTTCACTATCCTGAGGCACATTTCAACAATGGTTTAAAGATGAATTTTAATGCAGGGTCAGCAGTCTATAGCTGTAGATTCTGAGGAGCATCATTACAACCCAAGGGAACAAACCTCAGCTGTTTCTTCTAAACGGTGTGCTTACTCTAATGTTACTCTAATGGCTTTTGTTGAAATCCAGTTGAATAAATGGATTAACAGAATATGTGCAATATAAGAATGGACACATTGAAATTCACTGTAGTTAAGCTTGTTTGCCCTGAAAATAATTCTAATGTCTAAATAATGACATTATGGCTAACGAATATTTCAAACTCAGTGTCTGGAATGTGTGAGTGTTATGTTTGCTCGTGTTTTACTAGAGTAATCTTATAGCATCTGGACGACAGTTCAGGATATGCACAATGCAATACAGACTACAATCAGCATTTTTTCCAGCCTCCACAGTATCAATATCTCTGAAAGGATGTACTAGGAATGACTTCAGTCTCATGCAGTGTATGTAGTGCAACTCCGTATGCACTGCCTTCAAGGTAAATAATAGGAATCAATTAAACTCATATTCATCACTTTCATTGATATTGATAATATTTCCATACATACAAGTGTATGTAAAGTTGAGTCTTCTTTATTAAGCACTTTTTAATGAATTTATTGTATGACGTACTGATGTCGGGAGGGGTCCTGTTCCTTGTACAGATCCGTACCTACACCCAAGGTTATAAACAGTGCGGAGTTACAGATAACGATGTTTGATTGTTCACATCAAAGCTTCTACATTCAGAATAGTTGATTAATGGGACACGTGCACCCGTGTTTTGTGTGTGAATACTTGCACAGAGCACACACATACCGTATGCAACACTTATCAGAGATATGCAGGGGAAAACAATGTGTTATTGTACTACCAACCAAATAACTTGATTTGTTTGCCCAGGTTAAACATAGACCTGTGATTAATAAAACTGTAACGCAGACCTTAAATAGTCGCCTTAAGCCAACAAGAAAGCAATTCCAGTATATTTACTGACCTGAAAATTCATAAACTAAATTTTACACGAGCAAAGTCGCTTAGTTCAGCAGCTGTTGATTTGACCAGTCTGTTTTGCTTCAAGGACAAAAACAAAATAGTACCTGTGTGTTATCTTATTTTGGCCCCACCTATCTCCATTGTGAATGTTTGTTGAGAGAAGGTGTATGGTTGATAGAACAGCATCACATAAATCCTGGGAATGATTTCACAAGCATGGTTTTTTAAACTGACCTAAACTATTTTTAACTACGTAGCATTTTGGGAAGAAAATGTATGAAAAAGTTTTACATTTTCAATGATTAAAAGTTATTCAGAGTTTCAACATTCTGTCATGATAAAAAATAAATTAATTGCAGTAATCTAGCTAATCTTGAAGCACAAGACTAGAACAAAATATTTCATTGAATACGCATACAAGACATGCAATTGAAAACACAACACTGCAACAAGTAAATCAGAGATAACATACATATGAAGTGGGATAATCTAATGAATCTAATGAAAACATAGCCGTAAGTTTAGCTACTCCAACACTAAATTTCCAGTTGTGTGATGAAAAAATGGCTTGACATATTCCACCTCTATGTGAAACATTTCCTTGTTTAATATCCTTTTTGACTGTTTGCAAGCTTTTTTGTAATGTTCTAAAACAAATCAATGTATAAACCCAGTTGTATGAATTTAAAGAATGTATGTATATTCTATTTTACAAACAAGATGTTGTAAATAGCCAAACAATTCACAAGCAATCAAAATTATCTGTAAGAAGTACTATACACAAAGACAATTCTGTGTTTTATGCATAACTCAAGCTTTCACTTGGGATCAAAAGGTAGATGCGAGAGATTGGATTGTCAACAGGGTGAAATTATATATATTAGAATTCTTTGTTGCTCTGTGTCCCCAGGCCTTTGATGTGAATAGCATTATTGTGTTCTCTCATATGGTGACACTGGATGTGCTTTGAAGAACCACAGGATAGTTATAGATAACGGTAGGAGAAAATGGCAATTTTGTGTCATTTTTATATCACACTGCAGACATCTCAAGTCAAATTATTTCAAGATAATCTTAATAATACATCTGCCTTGTATGATACAGTACGGACATAACATGGACTTACAATATGACTTACAGTATGACTATTCAAAACAATATTTGAAAACATTAGTTGATCAAGCCACTTTAACCCCCCACCACCCACACACACACACACACACACACACAAACAGTCTTCACATTTTTACTCTTAAACAAGGTTTTACTCCTAATATAGTTCACGCTCCGGAAGAAATAGAAAGCTTTTAATAAATAAATGGATCCACCTTTTTCCTAACAATGTACACAACTGTGTTTTTTACAGTAATTGCATTTACATTTATTGGGAACCTTTTTCAGTGCACTTAATTAGTTAAAACTAATAAACATGTGATTGTTCCCTACCTGCTTGAATATTCATTGGTCCACACACAACATGTTTCAACAAAGTGGCATGATTTACATACTCTTCATATGTTAAATTGTGGAACACGCTGATACAAAAAAGATAATGGTTTCTAAAGCAATGGATTTCACAAATGCCTAATTAGAAGTGGTTTGTAATAGAATAATCTGTCAAAAGGATGTTTGGGCCTTTGAAGGTTTCATCACCTCTTAAATTGAGTTATTATTCCCTCACCTTTAGTGTACTTGGGCCTCACCTCTGGGATTCATTTTGTATACTGTGTCAAGCACTGGTACTTCTTAAGTGGTCAGAAGAAAGACAGGGCATGAGCTGTGGCCCCTATGGGCAGAATCCGCTTTTCATTTATTTTGTCCTTCATTGCATAAAGTGCTGAAAAAGACACAAAGGCTGAATGAATATGAATGTGTTTTAAAAGTAAAACCCTCATTTACGACTCAAATGCATAATACGTTAATGTTAGTCCATTTAGATCAGAGATGATGTGCAAACAACATTTTGCAGAGAAGCAGATTGCATGCACAAAACAACACTGCTAAAGTATAAATCAGTCTCTCATCAAAACTAAACTAAAACTAACTATGTCTGGAGTTCATTATTTTTATGGTAATGTACATGCACACCTGAACACATAATTATAAAAGTATCATGTTAATTGTATATTCATTGTATATTGTTTATCTCAGTCATGTATTAAATTATGGACAGACAGTAGACCGTATATCAAAACATATTGAGTCCTGAAGACAAAAAAGATCATTTGATGGTTGGAGTGATTTCTCATATTTCTCTTCTATATGTGACTCTCTGCTTTTAGGTAATTTTTCAAGATTGAACTTTTTTGTATTTTTGTGACAATGAATCACATATTGGTGTTTTCTGTAAATTGTATGCATTCATTACAGAGAAAATGACCCAAATATATCTTTATTTGCAAAGCATGTGACTGTCTTCAATATGAAATCCTCTTATGAATTTATTTATTCATAGGAGTATCATCATTTTGCATGCATTCTTTAATAAGGACAATTGTGTAATTTGTTTTTCTTTTTTATGTAAATTGATAATGACATACACATACATCATGTATATGCAAACATATTTACAATACTTTATGACAGCATGGAACAGCACAATTTAACCTTTTTATTTAAATATGGAGTATTTTACAATCCATTGAAAATAATTATTTTAAGCAGGTCTGCCTGTCTACAGATTAATTTCATTCTGTATCCATTTATGTGGCAATAAAGTATTTTTTCTCTCTGTTTGAACTGAAAGATCAGGCAGTGTATTGTCAGATGCTGGCTGATTTAATCCACATGGCTGACTGATTTGCCTAAACCTGCCAGTAGACAGACCACCAGCTGTGGGATGAGAGGGCATTTTAGTCTCCATGCCAACGAGTCTGTGGACACTTGTCTCCACACCGTGGGTGAAGATGCCCGCTTTTGCTAAATTGCACAGGGAAACTAACAACTGCATGTCAAGTGAGACCAGAGAGGTGACCTTTGACCCAGGTAAACGTCCTTTTCTCTTTCCCTTTCCTTAATACTGGTGAGAGCCACTTGGAAGGGGAAGTCTGTGTCAGGGTTTTTGTGTGATTCTTACGATGTTCTAAATATATGCATCCTAGTTGCAAAAAGATGGAATTGAATATAACACAGACTAACATTTGTGTTGTTGGCATAGAGATTCAATCCATTTATCAGCTGAACAATTGTCCATATTTACAGCCATGAGATCCAGAGAAGGCTGTTTTCTTCAGTGCCATGGCAGCGCAGATTGCTCTATCTGAAACTGAAGATAGCATTTTGTACAGCGCAGGCACTCTTCCAGCATGGGTTTGAAGTGACTCACTGGCCATAAGATAATGAAAAGGCCTCCTGTGCTCCTTTTAGCAGAGAGCGAGGGAGGATAAGAGAAGCCAGGGTAGGCCGATTGAAAATGTCATTCAAAAGCAGGCCTTGCTAGGTTCACAAGGTGCATATTTAAAGCTGTTTCGTTAAGTGTCCCTGACATAAAAACGTATTGATCTTTGGCAATTATGACAATACTAGGGAGAACTGACATTCAAACGGTTAGCTACTTTCAATACCTGAAGTGGCCGCAGTGCTGACAATAATTGGAAAAGAGAGATCACTGTCATGTAACACCCCCAGATTTATCAGTCACTGGAAATTCACTGAATTATTCTTAGGACAATCTGCTACTACCTATTTAGATGTTGGGTCTTCAGATTGATGCTGTATCTGGTGAAAAACTTATACAACTTATTTCGGTATCAAATATGGCACACAGAAAAAGCACAATGAAAATGGCGCCTCAAATGCAGATTCACAATACAAGATTAATCATTGTTCACCTTGAGTTTTACATTTATTTTAAACTATATATGCAGGTAGTCATGTTAAGTTGTAAGTCATTTTATATATAATTGATGTACAATAACCACAAGGTGAAAACAAACAAAATTCACAAATTCAGCTTCAGATGCACCAGTGGGTTGTTTATTCACTTATAATTGCTAGGGTGTATGAATTCTAAACAGCAATGAGCCCCTCATTGCAAAAAGATGTTATTTCCAGTATTTAAACTGAATACATTTTGTAATACAGTTGAATAATTGAAATTTTCTTGAAAATGGTTGGTTCAGTTAATGTGTAACAACACATAATCAGAAATTGAATTTAGGCCCTAAATTAGGCCCTGTTTACTGTTTTCAAATCCATGCTTTACGTTCCCCAATCTCAGACAACCATTTAAGAATGCAGATAAAAGCCTGTGCAAGGACTGGCTTCTTGGAAGCGTGTTAAAGGACAGGTGTGGGAATAGTGCCCTCTGGTGTAGCAGAGTCATGCTGCTTGCATTCTCCGTACACTGGAAGTGATGGAGAGACCATCATGGGTGTGCACCTCTCACAGGAGTCACTTTGAGTCCCATTCACAATGTGTGGGTGTTTCCACTTCCAGCAGCCCTCTCCAATTTGTGTATTAACGAATGCTAGATCATTCTGCAAAAAAGCAAAAGTCAAGATTTAAGAAAATAAACCATCAAGCGATCATTGCAAATTTTTTGCAAAATTCTGCTCTCAGCTGTAACACTTGGAGATTCAGCACAGATTGTCCACGTAAGATCTTTATGAGAGATTAAATGGATACTTTATGGATTTTGCTGGCTTCAATAAAGACAATCTAATCCAGATCTTTTCCTTAAATCTATTTCATCCAGATTATCCATAATTGTCCCTGCTCTATAAGAGCTCATGGAAAATAACTATCATTCCTTTGTTGGAAATATGATAGAAATAATGTAAGATCAATAATGTATCTACATAATAATGTTATCCCCTCACAACAAACATAAACTGAAACTGCTTGTGTTTCAAGGCAACATATTTGATCTGTGGGCATAGAGTGTTCACAGTAATGTACACTAGGGGCAGTGAAAACTTATCTGTTACTGAGTAGAATTCAAAATGTACTGGAGTGGGAATTCTTGTTTTTTTGATGGTGGAATATATTGAAGTTAGATTGTCTAGGCAATATTTTAGAAGGCATTTATTTAAACAACAGAAAATGAACTTGATATGGAACTGGAAGTACAGCAGATCAGGTACTTTATGTGACAGCACTGACAATCCTGGCACATAAGTAGCCCATAATGCCCCTGTTGTGTGCACCAATTCTGAATCATTTTCAGCTGAAGGCAAAAAGCAGCTTGGGTGGGAACTAATTTGAAATCTAGAATGTGGAAGGAAGAGGTTTTGGGATGTTTCATTAATTTATAGATCCATTGCCATTGGGAGACATTAACTTTAGCAAAAGCAGTGCACCTTGTGATTACAGATAAACTGCACATTTTAGATGATACCAGTATTGGGAGAAAATGGATGGAGAAGGGAAATTATCATGCATATGTCACCACAATTTTAACAGAAATAATTTCTCTGATATAATTTCAAAATAATGAATGCCCCAATCAATCACAAATGTACTCGTGATAACAGTTTAAAAACATGACTTTAAAATATATCTACAATATATCTACAAGTCACAAAATTGCAAAAAAAGAAAGAAATCACAGTATACAAAGAGACCAATAAGAGACCTGAATAATAAAAAAAACCTTAAGCAAAATACATTGGCAGGTTCAGGTTAGGGCTAATGGTGGTAGCTGGCGGTTGTCAGAAATCAGAAAGCCTCCAGCGCCCTGTGCAAGGTCAGAGGCACTGAGTGTGTAATAAGAGGGAGGGAGTGCGGCAGCCATTATCTTCCCTGCGACAGCGGAGCAGCGCAGTGACCTGGCATGCCAACAAATGGAGGGGAAAACTCGGCGGCAAGATGTAAATCCCCACTCCGGTCCCCCGGGCATCGCCAGTCTGCAGGATAAAAAATGCACTGGTCTGGAAGGACCAGTTTCCACCCAGATCACAAATGACAGGGAGGGAAGGGAAGGGTGAGTAAAAGAAATGATGATTACTGGGAATAAATGAGATGTCATGCCGAGCAAAATATTACTGTCAAATAGACTTCTGCAGAGCTGCGTGAGTGGCAGCTGTTACAAATGCCCCTGTGCTCTTTTTGCCACTCTCTCTGAGTGCATACATGTGAGTAGGTGTGTGTGTCCCTGTCTGTGCATGTGTGTATGTACATGCTTGTGAATGTGTACGTAGGACCATGTGTGTGTGTGTGTGTGTGTGTGTGTGTGTGCCCAGAGGATGATCTTTAGATTGACATGTTTTTGCGCCTGACATATTAAGTGCATAATGATGTTACATTCATTGAAAATCTTTTCTTTAATCCAGGTGTGATTGTGAGGGACAGGTTGAACCCAGAACAAGACACAAGTGTTGCCATTGTACAGTATATATTCAATTCACTCCCCCTCCATACACTCTTCTCACATTGGTCAAAAAGCATGGCTGTCAATGCAGTGTCATTGCTGAGGGACTCACTTACTACTGCACTCTGCAGGTTGTAATATTTTAAATAAATTTAAATAAGATTAAATGCTGTATGTGAATAATGCATTTCTGTCCCTAGGCTTTGAGTGAAGGGAAATGCCCACTTGCCATGAGGTAATTTAAGAAAGTTTATCTCATGTATGAAATATGTAATAAAGCAATATTTGAAAATCCATTTTAAAAATATATGTGAAGTGATTTGATTGTCTTAAATGGGATCTTCCCTGTTGTTCTTCAGGATGCTGCCTGATATTATTCCCACTTTTGCTAGCATCAAATACAAAGTTCCAGTAAATCTGTACTTAGAGCTGAAACTGTTTTGAAGAAAGTGCCACCTATTGAAAACATTGAGGAATGGCATGTTGCAGTCCTTGACATTCAAATATCTATTTAGATAATCTACAATAGTATAACAAAAACAAATGATATGAAAAAAAATACTTGCAATGTCAAAATAAACGTTATATGTGTATTTATGTGGCTAAATGAATGTCTGAGCTGAATTTTAGTTTCATCCTTTCAAAGCATTGTTCCTATTACTTCCTTATGAATATTTGCAACAGTATCCATCTGTTTACTTTATAGATATCAGAAATACAACTGGTAATCTGTGGATTTTGGTTTCAGCTCTTTCTACGGGTAATACATATATTTTGAATTGGTTTCCAGTATTTCAGTATTCTCTTTGTCCTGTTTCTCTAATATGTTGGCAAATGATTCCTAAGAGAAGTGAATTGGTGATATATTGAAGTACTTTATTACACATTTATAATATTTGATATTTCACTTGCTGCTGATGAAGGGCCAAATTCAGACATGCACTTAAGTGCATTTTCCACGTAAGTCTCCCATTCTCGCAATGATAAAATCGTGGAAAAAACACTTAAGTGCACGTCTGAATTAGGCCCGAAATGCACAGTCCACAGTCAGATTTAGAGTCATTTTCCTGAGCTTTTTGACAGGGAGATCACCCTCTCTGAAACATGACCCTTTCAGTGCAGATGCAGTAACATTATGAGAGCTTTTATGTTACGTACTCTTTATTTTAGGCATAATATTTATTTGACCCTTTATTCAATGTCATTTACCAGCTGTTATTTTAAATTTGAGACTAATTTGACAGGAAATTAAACCATTAAAATGCCTCTCTCAGATATGACTGTATCTCTCATATAAATTAGCCCATACCTAGAATCCGCTTCAGATGGCCACTTGTATCACAACTGTTTCCAATTTTAGAAACAATTTGGCCAGAATTTAGATATGATTATTAGTCAAAGGGACTTAATTACGTTCAACAATCAACAATACCTGAACTACAGTCCAAGAGACCAACAACAACACGCACACACACAATATTTGATCACTGGCTTCTAAGAAGCAGTTAGAAGGCAGCGTTTACAGTATTCCGGTCACACTCCTGAGTCAGTTTAAATCTGCATTTCTTGCATGCCTTTCACATGCATTCACATTGCTAGTCTTCATTCAGCGCTCAGTTTTGAAATGAAACTCATTTCGGCTTCTGAGACGTGTTCGCAGTCATGCTGTGGCCTTTGCTCCAATCTGACCTGCTGTATGCAGTCTTTTATAATGGGAATCACAGCTGGCACATTGTGAATGCTGCATCTTCATAAAGCCTCATTTAACTGCTTTATTAGAGCTGAAATTCCACTGAGGGTAATTGATTCCAGGAAGGTTGAGCATAGTCACATTTTCAGCCAACTGTATTAATATGAAGGAATATTATATATCCAGGAAAAGTCAGCATCTGTTTGTGGATTGCATTAAATATTTTGTGACTGGGCAAAGTAAATACATTTATAACTAATAACCAGTTCGCCTCATTGTCACATTTGGTTTGTGAATGTATTCACAATTTTCATCAGCATGCTCAGTGAAGTGTCATACATGAGTGCAGCATACATTACATGCATAAGAACATGCTTTGCTGGCTTATGTGCAGAGCTACTCTCCATTTTTCTAAGTAAAATATGTGTCACAATGAAAGGAGGCATTAATTGATCTATCTAAAGCAATATAAAACTCAGAACAGTCTCCCTGAATATGTGTATTATATATACACACAGAGTAACCATGTGACAGTAATGAGAGGTACAATGAAAACCAATGGCTACAGGACAGTTGCTGTAATCTGCATCATCCTGTCGCTATCATCTCAGCTCCCTCTCCTAAGCCACATTGAAGGAGTATCATTTTTCACCAACAGTGCCTGGCAATAGATTGTGGCTAAGCCTAACAAGACCTTAGGGAAGAGTCACTGCCCTCTGTTACCGTATGGTCTCATAAGGGTATCATTTTGGCTTTACTATGCGCCATTGGCATCAGAACGTAACCTCACTTTTAAAGAGCCAATGATCTATGAAGCGGGACACAAACGCACACACACACACACGTCGCACACACACAATATTTGATCACTGGCTTCTAAGAAGCAGTTAGAAGGCAGCGTTTACAGTATTCCGTCACACTCCTGAGTCAGTTTAAATCTGCATTTCTTGCATGCCTTTCACATGCATTCACATTGCTAGTCTTCATTCAGCGCTCAGTTTTGAAATGAAACTCATTTCGGCTTCTGAGACGTGTTCGCAGTCATGCTGTGGCCTTTGCTCCAATCTGACCTGCTGTATGCAGTCTTTTATAATGGGAATCACAGCTGGCACATTGTGAATGCTGCATCTTCATAAAGCCTCATTTAACTGCTTTATTAGAGCTGAAATTCCACTGAGGGTAATTGATTCCAGGAAGGTTGAGCATAGTCACATTTTCAGCCAACTGTATTAATATGAAGGAATATTATATATCCAGGAAAAGTCAGCATCTGTTTGTGGATTGCATTAAATATTTCGTGACTGGGCAAAGTAAATACATTTATAACTAATGACCAGTTCGCCTCATTGTCACATTTGGTTTGTGAATGTATTCACAATTTTCATCAGCATGCTCAGTGAAGTGTCATACATGAGTGCAGCATACATTACATGCATAAGAACATGCTTTGCTGGCTTATGTGCAGAGCTACTCTCCATTTTTCTAAGTAAAATATGTATCACAATGAAAGGAGGCATTAATTGATCTATCTAAAGCAATATAAAACTCAGAGCAGTCTCCCTGAATATGTGTATTATATATACACACAGAGTAACCATGTGACAGTAATGAGAGGTACAATGAAAACCAATGGCTACAGGACAGTTGCTGTAATCTGCATCATCCTGTCGCTATCATCTCAGCTCCCTCTCCTAAGCCACATTGAAGGAGTATCATTTTTCACCAACAGTGCCTGGCAATAGATTGTGGCTAAGCCTAACAAGACCTTAGGGAAGAGTCACTGCCCTCTGTTACCGTATGGTCTCATAAGGGTATCATTTTGGCTTTACTATGCGCCATTGGCATCAGAACGTAACCTCACTTTTAAAGAGCCAATGATCTATGAAGCGGGACACAAACGCACACACACACACGTGCACACGCGCACACACACACAAATACACACATGCACAAATTACATCTTTGTATTGAAATTAGAAAAGATATATCCTGTAAATGTGGTCACATACATTGTTGATTACACTGGTGACATTTAAACTGTACAACAACAAAAGAGTACACATCACAAACTTACTGAAACATACTGACACACTTTGAGCTTCTGAAGAAAAATGAAACAAATACATGTTATTCCTTTGACTGAGAGCAACATGCCCAACATATATAAACAGGAAAAATACATTTGTTTATAATGAAACAGTTGTAATAATGTAACAGCTACAGTTTGTTCACAACACACAATGTAAATTAAAAACAATGTTGCATGTTTAAAAAATTAAGATATTTTAGCCTCTTCATTCTGTTGGTGAAATAAAGAAAACTGAAAATACTGTAGCTATTGTATACAGTTGGTGGGTGTTGTATTATATCCGTGATAAATAAAGTTTGTCTACTCAAAACATGGTTGGGTATTCCTTTAGTCTTTCCTGGAGGTAACTTTGTGGGTTCCCAATGTATACTGTAAAAAGAAAAAAAAATCTAAAAATGCAGCCACCATGACATCTTACTGACAATGTTCCATCTGTATAACAAGTTCAAATTAAAGAGATACATTTCCTTTTGTAACAGTTTATCTATTTATTACTTATTAGTATTTATTACTCCTAAGCAGTAATTTTGCAAATAAAATGTGTACATGATACTGTACAAGAAATTATTATTTCAAATTCTAGAATAAAAAGTTATGTCATATCAGTTATTCTGTAATAGTTTGTATCTCCTGGAATAGCATTGCATGCTGCAAGAATAGTTTTGGAAACATGGCTCTTCAGGGTTCAGTTCTGCATGAAGAACAATCACGGTACAGTGTATAAAGAAAAAAAGGGAAATCCAAAATGACAAATTGGTACGAGGCCTTGATGTCAGTAACTAATTTTGCGTCAAGTGTTCGATATCTTAAACCTGGCTCCTTTATTCAATGCTCACATCAAAGGCGGAATCTTTAATAATCGTCTGGAAAATATGCAAACAAACAATCAAGTGACCCTGCCTTTAACCCAATTCCTTCAACAATGCAGGCCATGTGCAGCCTTAATTGAATATTCACTAATGAGGAAAATTGTAGCTGGATACTCGAGCCAATGCTCTCAAAGATCCCGGCTGTAAAGCAGGTGCTGTAACATTAAAGCCATTTCAAGAAACATGAGAAATGTACGAAAATGTGGAGGCCTTTGAAATCTTCCTAGAGGACGGCTTTTAAAAGAACACATCCGCAATCAATGACCTTTCTTTCAAAGATACGTGGTTCTTTTAAATGTGTGAAAGGTCCCTGAAGAGTTGAGAATTAAACTAATAGCTCATCCATGAGATTCAGTGATCCGTAAGTGTTTTCATGGTTGCTCGGTTGGCTGGTCGCTCTGATCTTGCTGTTGCACATATTACTATTTTTGACTTCACAGTGTAAGCAGAAAGAGTTGGAACGAAACTCAATGTCTTTAGATGAATTCATCTTCTTTCCTTGGGAATCACTCTTCACCTGAAAAGAAAATGTCATGTTGGGTGGAAAACAACTTAACAGGGATAATATTTATATCTGGCTGGTTTGTTTAAAAACGAACCCTTATCCTTTTTTATAGCACCTTTTCAAAGCTCCAAAATAAATATGCTTTTTTTTTTAAATAAACAATTTGCTGGCATTGGTATTGTTTGTGCCCATGTACATAAAATGTAACAGCTGTCTTATTTATTTTTAAAATGTACACTGTAAAAAAATATGGTAATTGTAAATGACATTCAGATGCCTTGATGACAGTAGCCTGCTAGCTAACTACCAGTATAGCTATAGGCTGTATGTAAGGAACAGCTCAGGGATGTGATTGCTGTGAAGCTGAGTGTAGTGATTTTGACATTAAGGAACTGCAGTAGTTTCATTATCTCACGACCATGTTTTCATACTATAACCTATTGTTGAATTATAGTAAGCAAACTAGATATTCCGCCTGCTTGCAAAATTGCTTCTTCCACTGTAGCACCAACAGGCTCTTAGCACAGTGTCATGAGGCACATACAGAGGGGTGTAGTTATGGAGTAATGAGCCCACAGTTTTGGGGAAAAGGGAGAGTGAACATCAATGTAGGAGAATGGTTATAAACTTGCTAGGTGAACCATTGAGATTTAGGTCAGAGCAGCAGCTGTTATTTGTTCAACATCGTTGAACAGGTGTTCTAAGTTAGGATTTACAATTGATATTAGCAATGGCCAACAGAGGGTACATCATCCTTCACTTTATATGTTCAAATTTCCTGGAAATAAATTCTCTTCTCCCTGTGCATTTTCACTGGATGTTTCATCAGATGACACCATCTCAAAGTTGCTAAATGTGTTCATACTTGAAAGAGCGTGAGAGATTCCTGTAAAGACCTTCATTCCTTCTAATGACCTTTATCTCCTCGTGAGTCCTGACTCAGTTCTGATTGCTCCCTGATGCTGCTCTCATAGGCAGGGCTGGCCCATTGTAGTCTGTGAAATTCAGATCACACAAGAATTATCTTCCATCTTACATAAGAACATGGATGTTCAATCATGCATGATTAAGAACAGGCCTGCTGTTCAATTGGAATGGTCAGTTTGATTCATGATGTCACCATTGTGTGAAAACGATAACAACACACTCCTACTGCTCAATAATTTGTGTATATTATATAACGTTATTTTCTTTAAACCAGCGTTCCAGTGACTGTTGATGTTGGTCATATAATTAAAAGCACTACTTGTGAGGTTTTAGCGCAAAGAATTAAAAAGCACTTTTGAAGTTACCTTCCACATTTAGAATATTGTAAACTAGTTATAATACACATCCCTATTTCAATTCTCATTAGAGGACAAAACTAACTATGATGTTATAACTGAGTAACATTCAGAGTGGATGGTCCCCAGTGACATTCAGCTGAAGCACTTGTTCTTAGTGCATCAACATGCCCTATAGCTTCTTATAGTTCCATTGACTGTAGTGGAGAATTTGGAATCCAGTTTAGGACATTGTCAATTTTAGCTTGTCAGAACGTAATGGAAGTTAACATTACTCAGCCTTTTCTACATAAATCATGCATCATCCTCCAGTGAGGTACAGTGGGTGGAAAAGGTGTCCCCATAGAAGATAATCTTTTACCAGTAATGCCTTCCCTGTCTCATGTCTCTGCTGTGACTTCTCGGGTTGATTGTGGCCACCTTGAAACAGCCACATGAGCTGAACAGCCTTCCTTCAGTGCATGCACACTCCATAGTTAACCAAACAGTTTCCTGTGAGTGGCCATGCCACATTGGAGGAGAAAAATAGGGGAAAAAAGTTATTAAAGAAAGTAAAACCAGAGTAAGATTGTTCTGGTTGTTGGGAGGAATCTTCAGATGGCTCAATAGTGATGAAAGATTGACCCTGGTGTTTTGCCATTATTGAGTAATTGTCTGAAGGCTCAGTAAAGGCAAAGAGCGACTCTTGTGTTTTGGCAGTGGTGCATAACATTCTGAAGCCTCAGTAGATATGAAGACTGACGATTGTGCTTTGGCAGTAGTGAATAACTTGCAGAAGGCTCGGTGGAGTCAGAGAGATGACTCTTGTGTTTTGGCAGTAGGGAATATCCTCAGCTGCTTTCACCCTTTAGGAACCACAGATGGAAATATGTGACCCTGAGCCCTGGGGCGGTTGAGGTGAGGGACAGACAGATGGCCGGCATCAGAGTGGTGGAGAGTGCAGGCAGGGGCGTAGGAGGAGATGAATTAGGAGCAGTGTTGTCTAGGGCACAGTATGTTAATACTAACTTCACAAAGTTGCAGGTTACATCTGGTCACCAGCGGAGGGAGCTGAGGAGAGATAGGGGTTTCATATAAGTGGGGGAGTTGGAGGGGAACTTGAGGACCAGGAATGCAGCAGAGTGTTGGAAGAATGGGTGGGAGACACAGCATCAAAAGGGAGGCCAGACTGGGAATTGTGCTGGACAGGAAGATGCTACAGTTTCTGGCAAATTCCACAGTAAGACAGTTAACACTATAGTACCACTGCTTTGGTACTGACATGTCTATTGAACTATTTTCCTTGCTGTGTTTAGCAGATGTCATGACTGTCCTCCCCTTGGTTCAGCTAAAGCTGACCCAGTTCCCTCTGACTCTCAGAGTGATGCAGACAACAGGCTCTGCCCCTGAATCAGCCAACACTGGAGCTGTGTTTACTCTCAGAGACAGACAAGGTGAAATGAGGCATGACCAGAGTAACACTCACAGTGAGAACTACACTGTGAGAATCGCTCGGACACACAAGAATAGAGTGTCCGTCTTTGGGATATTTAAACTGCAGAAATATTTCTAAATAAATTTACCTTTAGGAGCATGCTGAGTGTCACAAAATAGGATACAATAAGCAATAAGCATTCTTTCTCTCACATGTACAGAAAGCTGCCATATGTATTATACAGTTAGATAATAAATGCAATTTTAATAGTTTTTTTCTTTTGGCACACATACAATGTGGTAGACTCTACTGTGTTATAGTATGACATTTTATATGGCAAATGTGGCTTTTGCTTAGCTTTCAATTACCCCCTCCATCTCATTTGCTAATATATGCACATAATAAAAAACCGTGGCTGAAATAATAGGTCTCAAGTATTCTTGTAATAAATGGAAATGCCTGCTTCTGCAATCACTTGGATTCAATTGATATTTGAATCATTCCACCCTTTTGTACTATTTTAATAGACAGTCTATTGCTTTTTCCTTATATTATTGGTTAATAGTTGTATAGAAATATATTAGTTTGGTGTGACATATTTTGGTTAAACATATTACACATGAAACATGGAAAAACAAAATTCACTTATGAACTTAAGATATAAAGTAGCAAACATTTAGATGTTCCTCAAAAATGATCATCACACTGTTACTTAGTCAAACTATGTGTGATATGAGGAACAAAAGCACTATAATTTTCAGACCCAAAATCAAAGAGCTCAAAGGCCCAAAGACCTTAGCAGTAATTCTTATGTGAAGCAGAGACAAGTGTTAAAGTATCCAGTACCAATATAATAACATGACCATTCTTGGAGAGCCTGTCTTATTGGATATGCTCAATACATCCTTAGAAAAAGATGGATTTGTTTCATAACATAATTTAATTCACGCTTAGCATAATGGATTTCAGTTTTCACAGCTAAGCTTTCACAAACAATATAATCTGTTTTTCTCATTTAATTGCACCCATTTATGTTTTTCATGTGCTGACCAGATGTTCAATTGCATTTCAAAGCAGGATGTGTATTGTTTAGAGTTCCTACAGTGGACTGAAAAATCCCATAATTTATTTCCAAGGGAAACTGTGAGGGAAATAAATTATCATGGACAAATATAAACTAATGCACATCTGTCCAGAAAGCATGCAGATTTCAATGGCTGATTAATGACTTGAAACACTGAATGTAATGAGAAACATATGGAGAACAACAGGTGAATATTGCTGGATCAGAAGCATTGAAATAATACATATTTTTGTCATATTGCCAGTTACATAAATTCCAATAGAGACATTGAGACGTTATAAGTGCCTCGCATGAGTAGACTCAGGAAATGGGGTGTCCCACTCCTGTTTCACCATAGGTACAATGTGTATGGGAAAATAACAAGGGGGAGTTAGTTCCTGTCTCCATTTTCCAAAATCACCGACACGCTCTGCTTTGTTTCTCTCTTAGATCCTGGAACTGAGCCCTCCCAGCTGAGACATTTTTTAATTCTGCATCTTAGCTTTGGCTTCCTGGAAAAAACCAAAAGAATTGATAAACAGGTAAAACTTTATTTAGAAATCGCAACTTGCAGAAGATGAGGTCAACAGAACGCATACTAGAAATGTTAATGACAAGGCAAAACCTCAAGCAACCTCCAGTTAATTCTGCAAATAACAGAACTCTAAATAAACTGAAATCAAATATGAATAATTAACAGAAATTGCTCTGTATTAGTTTGTATTATTCACCAGTCAGGTAACTGAGCTGTGCACAATGGATGGCTGTATTTATTTTAAGCTGAGGTATGCATATTGCAGGAACCCAGTCAACCAGAAGAGTTGCTGGACCACAAGGGGACAGGAAACACCTCTTCCAATGTTTGGTCATTGGCCAACCCAATAGGTTATTATGAGTCATCCAACTGGGTTGCCAAACATATAGGAGCTGTCAGGATTTTATGCTGAAATAAGGTGAGTTTTTTGGCACTCAGTGTTAGGCACTCCATCCGAGTGCCCTAAATATTATACAGACATGACATGACTAATAGAGTCAGAAGTCTTCTGACTCAGACTGCCAATGCATAATTAGTAATGATTGAGCATGGTTATTGATATTTTTTAGGGAAAAATGTTGTCTTTAATACCTGTAGTTGAAGTAGTTGAAATCAGATATCATGGAATGTGAAATTGATAACAATGTTAATTTATATATGCTTTATATATATAGCTAATCATTTTTATATATGCAATTGCAAACAAAAATCTTTAATGTATTGATCTCACTGTCAAAGCCACAAAGACTGTATGTATCAGTTCATTGTAAAATTAGCACAACCAAGAAGGTAGTCTGCTATGAGAACAACCTGGCAAATCTGTATAATCAGTTTGAATGTGTATGAAAGGTTATAGAATATAATGTACTTGAACTTTTTATTGGTAGCTGCTGGGCTCTTCAAAATGATTGGAGCCCTTTAATTCAAATCTTTCCACCCCTTTGTTTTTAATGATTTAGAAGGCAGCTTGCAGAACACACAGGCCCTACGGAGAAAGTGCACTTGATTAATGACCTGGAACACTCTGCTTTTCAGCTGATTAAATAAAATTGACTTGATTTTTACGTGTTATGGAAAAGTGAACCCCGAGCTGAGATGACACAGCAGAAAGCAATGTGCACACTCTTGAGAAGATTTTAATTATTTCTATTCCCATCCCCACACACACTGATAAAATAATATGAAATAGAATAGAAATGAAATAGTTGGAAACATGGGCACACAATTTTGGTAATTTTTCATCCTAACCACCATGCATGTTCCATGAAGCACAAAACAAGTTGTGGTAAATAACAAAATTTGAAATGAATGCTGACAGAGTACAATGTAGCCCTTCCTGACTTGTATAAACATTACAAGAGTTGCAATGTGTGCAGGATAGTACTGAGTACACCTGTACTGTGAACAACAGTGTTTCATATGCATACTAATGCTTCAATCATACTTTCACTTAACCAGTATGAAGATGTGTCTCCCCACATGTATTTCAGCCATATTGTCTTCCATCAGACTGATTGAAATCAGACAACATAAATATTTAATAAAATTTAATTGGTCAATTGAATTGAATGTAATGGAATTGGTAGTCATTTATCAGGCACAGCCAAGATTGAGTACAGAGTACAGATATAATCCTGCTGTCCAAATATTGTTTGTGTGAAAGTTTGTTTGGGTCAAAGGACATACTGCTAATGTTGGCAAGAATACAGTATTTCCATCTCTATGGTTTCCCCACAGAAAATATTTTATTTTTAGAAATAACAACTCATTTATGAAACCGTATGTACTCTATTTCAAAAGTATGGCAGGAAAATACTCAGGACTGGACTAATTTTATGTATTCCAAGATGAACAGGATGAGCTGTACATTTTGATTAAGCACTACAGGCTCCTAGAATAGATGTTGAATAGATGAGAAAATGTGCTCCAGAGATTGTTTGGGCTTTACGTCATGAGAAGGCTGGGGCCATGGTGGTCGTTTGACCTGTGAGGGATTGCTCTCCTGAGGTTAAGTGTCTGACCTCTTGCATTTTGTCAGGCAGATTTCCTCTGGTTTAACATAAGTTTCAAACATTTTGTAGTAAATACTAAGGTTTGCTGTCTGTGGACATCCAAAACATTAGTATTTTTATGTGTATTTGCTCTTCTGGTTTAGAATCAAAGGAACACATTCTAAAGGACATGTTTGCTTGTGACCAATAGATATAAAAACTCAAGAAACTTTGTGATGTTGTACTGTTTTGACTGAGTTATGTATGCGTTTAAATAAACAGATTTGTTTGGTCCCAGCCAATGATAAAATAGGTTATGTTGACACTATACCGGCAGTAACACCATGTCTCCCTCAGTATAAGCACTCCTCCAGGCCTGTCTCAACAGTCTGAAACATTACACACTCTATATCACAAATGCTGTAAACTGGATGCATTAGTATGAAAAAACTTTAATGATCTACAGGAAGTGCTTCCCCTCAGCAGGACCGTAATTTCGACTCATCCCGGTACCATCGATCAAGCGCATTGCAGATCATTGCACTTTCAAAGAAAGTCCATCTTAATCAACATCAAACCCATTTAAGCAGAAAAACTGTCGTGTCCAAAGGATGTTTACACTTCTGCTCTGATGTCTCCACTTAGTGATATTCTGTACCCTGTGAGCTGGCTCACTTCCTCTGCAGTGCGGTGCGGTGCAGAGAGTAGGTGACTCAGCAGAGCAGTGGGGCAGTAGCTCAGTGACATCATGTGGGTTTAAAGGGAAGGAATCCACAAAGGATGGAGCTGGGTCCACTTTCTCCTTTTTAATTAAATGCAAGTCCAGCACACAGTATTTTATTGATTTGTTATTCCTGTTTTGCTCATTTTCAATATTTGGTCACATTAGGCTTGTGTGGATTATGGTATTCAATATTGTTTTGTAACCAAAATATATTCCAGATTTGCATCTGAATGTGTATCATACATATTGACTATAATGCTTCATAAGTGATTAATTAGTATCAGAGAGAAAGGTTGCATGTACATGAAAGAAATTTTTTTAAACTTTGTTAGAGGAACAGGCTAACTTTGGGTGTTAAAATCCTGGTTGAAATATATAGAAGTACATATAACAGTAGCTGCAGAATCTACAGATCTTTCTTTCTTTATTATCCATTTACCATAATTCACAACTTAAAATTAAGAGGACAGGTCTTTGCATGGAATTACTAAATAAAAATAAATCCAGCAAATTTACAGGGTAGCATATGGCCAAGTTTTCCTTGTGGTTTTTCTCCCATTGGCGCTATTGCACATCCTACCATTAATATTTTTCAAATACACTTTGAAGTTGCTCAGAGCAAGAAGACCACAGACAGGCAGCATATGGTTTCTGAACAAGACAGTATGAGTCACTGATTGGCCTATGGGCCACAGATCTGTAGAAATGTGAGCTGATCACTCCGAGGCCTCTCCATGGATCAGTGGAGAGCAAAAATCCTGACAGGTTATGCTAAAAGTTTTCAATGCAACATAAAGAATATGCTGTCACATTCATATAGCTATTAAGCAGACCATCACTGAGCACTGCAGGTTTGAGGAAAGAAGGGACAGGGCTCATAGCCTAACACTATGCTACCGCTATGCATCCCCAGACTGTGTTGAAAGCCAGAGGTAGATAAGCGCTATGACACCAGGGAATGTGAAACTCAGTGTCAAAGGATTCACTAGACCCACACTCTTAATGGTGTCATGAACACATGGCATCCAACCCATTTCAAATATTTGTCTACTATGGAAATCTGACACAGGACAACCTTATCACTGAATACATACTTAATGCAAACGCAATCAACACAGCCTGCACCAGCTGGCCCCAAACTCATGAGTGCAAGAAAGAATTTAATTTTTCCTCAGATTTGTTCCTAAAATAAGGGCTATTTGGTGTTTTTTAAGATGTAGTAATCTGAGCTGATGTTACCTGCTGTTTGTGCTCAACCAGTAATCAAACTCTCCTTTGTCAGACCCACTGTCATTAAAAATGTAAAATTTAAAAGTATATATTTTTTCATTTCAGCATTTCTTTAAGAATTATAATATCACACAAATATATATTCTGTAATACAGACATATACTCATTGTGAAGCAATGTCGACAAGGGAAATAGGATATTATACAATGGCATGAGAGCAATCATATCAATATATGCCTTCCCAGTGACATAGCATGGATCAGTAATAATGGTGTATTAACACACTTAAGCTCTTTGCAATTTTCTTCTAGTCAGTGAAAGTCTAATCCAGCTATCAAACATTTCCATCTCCATGTTATAGCCTGAATCCCCATTTAGGGTAAAGCTCTTACGCAAGCAACCCATTTCCTATTTAACATGACTGTGATCATGACACAGGCATCGGCAGTGACAAAGCCACAGCTTCGGGTCAGAGGTGGGCCAAGATGGTGGGTATCAGAATCAATCTCAATCACATAACCAAGCCAGGCATAGTGGGCAAAAGAGCAGTGCGGTCTAAGCTGTCTACCCTACAAATGCTCTCATTTGACTTAATAAAGATTTGTGGATAATAATGTTGTTAATGCCATGGTGGCATGAATGATCAAGGGAAGCCTGTGTACCCAGTAAAACATTTTGGTAAATGTTAGGAAAAACTATATTCATTCATTTATAACTAATGTATACTCATATAGAATGAGTTGGAAAGTATATAAAATGAAACAATTTGATCTGATGAAATATGTTACTTTTAAAATGTCTTGTGAAAAGTTATGGACAACACAAAGGGGTCTTTTACTTAAGTGTCACAAAATATCCACAAATTGCTAGATGAAAATTATATTTGGTAATAGTTAGATCCATGCCGCGCCATGATCAAGCCCAAATAAATCAATGCCAATTCAGGCTTTAGGCTGATCAAAAACCAGCATGTTCACTTTTTCTCTGATTCTCATCTCATTCTTCTTCATGCCAGTCCACGAATATCCACCACATATGCTACCTCACTGCCAAATGGCCCACAAAGCAAAGCACCATTTTAATCCCATGTGTAGCCAGCATTAACAATTGGATTGAAGAAGATTCGATTAGATTATGCCTACAGGAATTAAGAAAGTTAAAGCTGCATTTATGCTTGAATAATCTCCTTTCACTCTCTGTTTATGTCACAGATGCTAGTAACATGTGAATATTGTATTCTTTATTCTTTGCTGTCTGTTTATCTATAGCCAACATTAAGGCCCACAGTCATAATTTTTGAAATCCTGTGAGGCTGACCCTATTGAATCTGTGGCTCTCTGGATAGCAGAATCTTTAGCCTGAGCTTCCAGCTTTTATACAGGTTACCTATTTTCCTCATGGAGAGAAATCATTACCTCTCTTTTTTAAACAAATCAATCTGAGTGCTCTTAGGATATAGCCTCTCTTCGGGAAAGCAAACAATCAATAAATTGTGTCTGCTTTTGAAACATAATATAATACAATCTCAGATAATAATCTAAAATTGGTATATTCTTCTCTACAATAATAGAAAAACTGGAGTATAATATTTTGGAATTAATTTTTGTGATGTATTTCTCTTTTGTAACAAACAAGTTTCTTATGAAATTATCAACAAACATTCCCTCCCACAGATAACCCATTTGCACAGGCTATTGTCTAAAATTCGAAATTGTTCTTCAAGCAAATAAATCCCCCTTAAAACCCCTTATAAAACCCTGCTGGTAATGCACTAAGAGTACCACTCCTGTCTCTCTGCTCTCACTGCCAGCTTGCTGAGCAGCTCTAAGTGTGTTTTTGGGTTAAATCCTAATCCAGAAACCAAATATGGTCTGAAATATGTCAAGATTACAGACCCAGGACCTCCTTTGGTTTTTACCTTGCTATACTCCAAAGATCATTCAGAGAAAATTTAGCAATAACTAGCTACTGTACCAATGTGTAAAAGACAAATTGATTTCATAATTAGATTTTTGGTCGCTATGCCATGAACGTTGACTTTATTCGTATACTGCATACATGTATGAAGCTTACTGAAGCTTGAAGCATTTTGAAAAGAGGCCATCAGTATTTCTAATCATATTTTTACAACAAGTGCTATTTGTTGACAAAACAAATATGCTTTTCTGTGAATAACAACATGGACGCACTCCTCAGTTCATTGAATGCTTATCAGTCTTCTCAATCATGGAAGAAAGCCCTGAGGATATTTCTGTGCCTGTTCACTTTTGCATACTAGTTTCAGAATCAGCCACAGACTGATGCAGGTTTGTTAACTGTAAGTAGTATGCAAATATGAATTAAATATGCAAGAACATAACCAAACTCTTAATCTTCAGATGTAATTGGCATTATGCAGATTTGCAAAGAACAAGTTCACCTTTTGAGTAGTTAGAAACCGTACTGTATTCATAAACATTTAGCTGGGGCATAGAAAAAAAGTGGGAGTCTGTTGCGGGTTATGGATACTGAGCCCAATTAGCCATGAGAATATTAACCTGTAAATACACTTAGATGTCTGATTTACTTTATTAAAAACCCTGATTGCCAATGATGGAAGTAATTTGCAGTCATGAGAGTTAAGCCCATAAGTACCAACATGGGTAGGATGAAATCATCCTGTTGTGATTTACAATACAGAGTACAATCATCCAGCAGAAGCATGGCATAGACCACAGAGTGAGATGTGCTGTGCGACTCCTGCTCGGTTTTGAGAGCAGTTCCTTGGCCAGCTGGCTGCGAGGAAAAGGACACCACACATTCACTCATGGCTCACCTCCCCCATATGGTACAAGGCCAGATCACAGCACCAGGCAAGTGGTGGAGTAACACAGATCTCCTTTAAGAGGAGCTGGCAGACCTCTCCAACTGACACCACAAATCTGTCCTGCAGCGGCCCAGATGGGGGCAGGATGAGGACCACAACTGGGACCAGGTGTCTGTGGAGCACCAATCAGACTGCCCACTCTGTATTTATTTATGTATGTATGTATTTATTAATTTATTTTCAACTTGGGAGTGCTGATGCATATTGTGCGATCAAAACAGAACTAAATAATAAAACTAATAAAAATCAAAAAGTACTTTTCTTTCATGGTGTTCAAAGACCTTTCCAAATAGTACAACATAAAATAACAATCAGAGAGAAAAAGAGTAATTTAACAAGACAGAAGAAATGCACTTAAAATACGGCCAAAAATCAAAACAGACGGTTCAAATGAGGCTTGTGCAATTCAAAATACATGAACAACATTAAAATATAATTTAGATGATGACAAAGGATAAAAAGCAGTTTCAACCGATGGCTTTTAAAAGGGACTTTAAGGTAGGGAGTATCAATGCCCTTCTGATGTTTTCTGGCAGTGAGTTCCAAAGTTTAGGGTTTGGCATGGAGAAGATCTAATTCTAAACAGGTTTTTGGGACAGAACCATGTTTACTGTACTATACAGTAATCAGTGTTTCTAAAACTTAGTCTTTAAACACCTATGTGTATCAGGTTTTGGTATCAGCAAGACTCATCTAATCAGGATGGATTGATGACTTGCACATGACTTTAAATTTGTCTGGACAATTATGTAATTTGAGACACTTGGGGAAGAAATGCATATTCAAAAGGTACAACATTTCTTTAATGCAATTGATTAAATTGCAGCTGACTATATTATGTGATTTCATACATTTGCTGAATGCTTCAGTGTGTGTAAGGGATTTCAAGTACCATGGCAAGTCACAATTCAGTTGGTTTTAGTAAACATGGATTTCACACTTGAGTTAGCTTTTTTAGACATACACGTAGGATCCAGTCAAGTAAGAGGAGAATGAGGATGGAGAAACAGAGAATGAGAACTGAATCCCTGTCCAAACCATTTTTTGTGGCCTTCATCGATCTAAGAGCATTATCTGAGTCAAGCACATTCTCAAAAGTTCTCAGCCATTCCCAAAGAGATTGAACCGTTTACTTTTAAACCCTCATTTTATTTCAAACACCTACGGAACAATGCAGTAATGCAAGCTTTGCCATGCATGGTCCAGAGGGTGATAAACAACCAGCTAAATCTTTACTGTTCTTCATTTTAGTTTGTAGATTATTTATGACCTTTTGGAGTGGACAGTGTAACAAAACATGAAATATACTTTCCTTTCTATTCTGACTGTTATTTTGCTTGTATTCAAGATTTTTTTGTTGACTGTATTTGCAAATAAATACAATCAGATGTTTTTCAAGTGGAGTAACATTTGTATTTCACTTTAGCTTGAATGAATTCAGACCCTCTAAGAGAGGTACTGTATACCCAATGCATAATATTGAGTGACGTTTGAATAAATCAATATTAATTAAGCACTATCTGTCCATCTCCCCTGCACTTTATATGAAACTATATGAACATATAACATTTACTGCTCTGTGGTATTTTACTACCCGGTAACACAGAAATGGGTCTTGTTACCAAGGCCTGTCATGCATAGAATAGCATTAATGTGATTTTATGGCTGTGATATGGCAGAGATCTCCCTCTGGCAACATGTCCTGGGATCTGTGCCATCTCTTTGAAGTTGATATTACGTGGAACTTGTACTCAACAAAGAACTCTAAATCGCTGATCGCTGCCTTTCTCAAACACTGCCTATTGTGCCAAGGTCTTTCTCTTGTGATTAATTGCTCTTGGTGAACAGTTCATTGAAATGAACAACATATAGTGTTCAGTTCCATACATACCAAATGGCACCTGTAAAACTATATACATTTCCATATCATTTCCTGCAACTCAAGGCTTAAGAGTAACAGATTAGCTCATCGTGGGTCATTCCAATATTGAGGTATATACTTTTATGCACAGTGCACTAAATGGCTGGGATAGACTGTTCAGTTTCATCGAACACCCCATAAAAGCTTTGTTTAATTTATTTTCTGACTACTTCCTTCCAAAAACTATATTTTCATATAAAACACATGCAGTAAGCAGCTTCGTCGTGGCTTGAATGATTTTTCAGTATCTGATCTTTCTATTGGCACAGGAGCAGATATGATCAAGTCAATGATGTGATTTATGTCAAGTGAATATCAAATATTGTACATTTTTAATTTATCATGCTAAGATATTGTTCATTCTGTATTCACCAATTACAATCATTTAACTTTGACACTATCATTTGTTGGAGATTTGCAAAAAGGCTTTATATACTATGTACTAAATACAAAGTTATGTATCTTTTTTCACCACCAAAGGGTTTTGCATATTATATGTTATTAAACTATTATAGTGTTCTTATTGGCCATATTGGGAAAAAAAATAATTCAGTAGCTGCTTTTCCTTTGACAATTATATTGCCCAATAGTTCTTCAAAGTAAATGAAAACTAAAATCAATTCATTTTAATTACTCTGAGAAAGACCATGACCCTCAGCAGTGGTTTGTGTGGTATAAATTGGCCTCCTGGTATATTGGATAAGCCCTGATAATGTAATGATTGGTCCCATTCATGGTGCCTAAATGTGATGGGTGGAGCCTGGGCAGAACAGGACCAGCCAATCAGAACACTTTTGCTATTTCTGTCTGGTGACTACACATGGATTCAGTCCATATCACCAGCAACATCAACACTAATGATACATTTAATGCAGCATTACTTTTTGTAATGGCAGTCATTAGCTGTTTACTTTGAATGTATAACATGAAATCATAGGAAATCAAGTCACATTCTTTCCAAGAAACACCTATGTAAGTGAAATAATCCTCTAGTGAAAGATGTTGATGATTCCAGAGATTGGTGATTGGTAGGAACTTGATTGGAAGGTAAGCCTGAGGAGCTAAGCTTTCAAATGAAATCAAAAACAGGAGGGAACGTTCATTCATCTCCAGCTGGATTTACATCCAATGCTACTTTTTCTGCCAGCCTGTTGTGTCTCAAAATCTTTTCAAATAGAGTATCCTTTGTTGTGTTATCCTCTTATAAAATTGTAATATGTGAATTCATATAAGATCTATTTAATTTTGGAGCAAGATATTTAAATTTTCATTTAAAGTTTTAAAATTCTAACTGCATTCATTAGCTCATCGTATTGCTGAAATATCTTTAATTGGTTCTGCTGTTCTGTCATTGTGTCAGGGTTTTCCACATTGTGTGCTGTCGGTGCAGATGTAATGAGTTCTCAATCTGAGGTTCAATCTGAAGCTCTTTTCAGGATAAGCCAGTCCTGGCTCCTGAGATTCCCCATGGCTGGGCAGTACTATGGCCAGTTATGCCCCGCACCTGCAGGGCTGATAAAGCCCATTGTCTTTACATTGAAATCCAACATTTCTGACCCCTGCATACCGGATAATTAATCTTATTATGTTGTATTGCCTGAGGGTTATAAACACATGGGTTATTCAAATACAGAAGGCATTAAGGAGGAAATGTATTCGTCTTTGAAACACAAGAGTGAAAACAGTCTCTCTTATCAATATGCCAGCTAAGATAAAGTTTTCAACCAGAAATGAAGTGTAGCAGAACTCAAAGTGAGTTGTGTGCTACAGAGAAAGAACCCTGTCATCACTAGCATTATCCCAAAAGCTTTTAACACTCAACATTACTAAAAAAGGAGAAACAGGGTTTTCAACAGGCACTGCATTCAATTCATTTAAACAAGTCATGGCATGCATATAATGTATGTGAATGTGCAAAATCCATATTGTATGGATTATCTTGTGGTACAAATAACAAATATGCAGGAGAATAAGGGAACACTGCCACCCTCTGGTGAAGGAAGTATCTGCAGTTCCTTTTCATGTCTCAGCAAATAAACTAATGGCCAAACCCCCCAGTCTTCTTGTTATCCTCCCTGTATGCTTAATTTCTTGCATCACTTAATTTCCTTCATTATGCACAGAATTTAGTTTTATTCATTTAATACCTATTAAAGCTTGCATGTAGCAAAATAAAGTCTTGATTAGATGTCAATGGCAACCAACTCAGATCAGAGAACTTCGTTCCATTAAATATTAACTACTGGAGCAGCCAGGATTAGATTTTTAATGAGGAATCCCAAGCAGGGGGCCTCTGTGTATATTGTTTCTTAATTGTGAGAGAGTGCATTATTTTCCTTTGAGCTAATTATGGATTAGCGCTCTGTATTTCATCACAGTTGGAGAGATCTTTTAGCGTGTTTAAATATGTGGAGTCTCCAGTACACATGGACTAGTGTGTGCACACAAATATGGTGCTGTTAAAGCAGGCTCATTTCTGTATTTGTATTAAGGAACAAATGTTCATATAAACAAACAATTAGTATGTATACCCAGAAACAGCCACCCGATAAAGCCTTCTAAAAAACAAAGGTTTCACTCTGCTGATGATTTTTTTTTTAAAAAAAACTACTCTATATATAGATGTGTGTGTGTACATGGATGTGTGTGTGTATATATGTTTATATATTTTTTTGAATGAATAAATATTTACAGAGATTCCCCTTTGAAAAACAAAAATTCTTTATTAGAGAATCACCCAGTATTACAGTATTCTCCACTCTGAGAATTCTGTTCATTAAGTCCAGTAACATCATTAAATCAATAGTAACATTTATTTAATTTAGTCTGTATCACAAAGTAATGCATCCTCATGGGAGTTTGGCAATGTCTGTTCTGTACCCTTGTGTTTTTTTCCCGTAGGCCTGTTAATGTTAATTATCATAGTTATGCACCAATAAGACTGCTTTCCTCTCTTTGTGCAGTCTACTGTAGCACAATGGCTGACCCTGTATGCCATTACACATGATGCATATTTAATCATAAATACTATTGCACAAACTGTAGAAGAGATCAGCCCACCCTAGATCCTTCCCATAAAAGAGGTGAGAGTGAATTTCAGTAATGGTGGTCTTGAGGGGGATAAAGATTTCAGAGCATAAAACTGGCTCTCTTGCATAATTTATTCATGTGAACACAATGGGGAAAGCATCGATGCTGATTGAAGATTTAAACGTTTTAACCTTTTTTAAGAGCTTTTTCAAACATTCAGTAACTGTGTTGAGCCTTTCTCTGTAAACAGAAGAATCATTTGGTTCCTGCACCCCTTCCCCACCCCCCACCCCTCAGCCTGCAGTATTGATTGATTAATCACTCTGCCGATGAACTAACAAATACTGACCTTTTGAAGTCCAGGAGCACGCATTCAGAAGTCACTTATCCACATCGATCATTTAATGGAACATCAAGCCAGTGCATTTCAGACCGTCATGTCACACATCACACAAGTTCAATAGGAAAACAATGTTTGAGTGAACTATGTTTACAGAATAACAAAAACTTGAAGAGTTATAAAGAGAAGAATTATGGCCATCATTTTACAAGCAGTAACCATTTGCTAATTAGTATCATACATGTCACCAATGCTTTATTCCTTTCATTTATAACATTAGTATCCATGATCATTGTTGAAAGACAGTGATATGAAATATGTAACATTTGGATATATACATATGTAACAAGACCTCAAAAAAGGTCAGAAAAGTATCAAAAAATATTATAGCTCAGAATATATCAGTTCATGAGTCTGGATAAAATAACAAGATCTCTAATAATTCCTCTGCCAGTTGAGAAGATAGCACAGATTCAGGAGTTGAGCAAATGTCAGTAAAACATCTGGCCTATTTTCCACAACCCCTCCACTGCTTGTGCTGTGTTCCAGACGCACAGCGAGCCAGACCAATAAATTAACCCTAACCTTATTCCAGGAGTCAGTTTGTCCTAAAAACAGGTAAACATCCCAGCTGGGGGTTTAACAGGATCTGATATTTTCCTCCAAACAGGCTGTGACGGAATGAGTAACAGTGGATGCACCAGAAAGTGTATGCAATATCACAGTCCATACTGCGACAGCGGCTGTGCTCCATCGAGGCCTTCTGGAGCACAACCATTTCTCTCAATGGACATCACGCACCTCCAGACTAATGGGATACGACACGGAACATAATGCACCAACTAGAGCCTGGACAGGCTGTAGTAATGGGGTATAAATCCAGGCCCCGGAGCAGGAACTGTCAAAACTCAGCAAGACACAAATAGCTAATGTTTTTTCATCTCTTTCCCTTCTGGGCAAAAGGCACCCACTGCATGGAGAGTTTCTCACCCCAGTCTACTCCCTCCCCTCCCTTCCCCCTTCCCCACCCATCCTGCCCCCCCGCCTCCCTGCCACTCTCCACCCTATAGTGAAGCTCAGCCACCCATGCTAAAAAACGTTTGCTTTTTAATGAATCATCGTGAATCAGTGCTGTTCTGGCACACGGATTAGAATCAAATCAATGGCACAAGCTGAGGCCTGAGTCTATCTGTCCCAGAGTGCTGAAATTGCTCACAGTAGGTCAGGGCTGGCCGAAATAACACGCCCTGAGGAGTCACTCCCGGGCAGCACTCTCAGTCCACACCCTCATAACACGGCTCCACTCACCCCCTCCCCTTCCCCTCTTTCACCAGGCCCCGTACAGCCAGCCTGTCACTTCTCATAAGACTCTACAGCCCAGTCTCAACTGCAATGTCTAACTGTGATACCAGCTGAGGGAGCTAAGATTAAAGTCTCCTCATTTGAGTTATACACAGTTAAAACTATGCTTATACCCTCACTGTTATCTGCAAAGTATAAACGAGTGTACGTAAAATAACACTTCCTGCTCTTTGTGTTTTTTGTTTGGAGGGTGTACAGCTGTATGTTTTGTGTTGGTTTAATTTTTTTTTTAATCAGGCATACCCCAGAATATCTTCAAAGGTTTTTTAACACTTACAAAAGCAAGCACAAAAGGTGTGAAATCAACAACACAGCAGAACTAAGGAAGTCTAGCTGTGAACTTGGGTCATTCATCTATTTTTGCATTTGGAAAACCACCAGCTTCCTGAAAGAAGAGACTCAAGACTGATAAGCAACATCAAAATGAACTAGTGAAGTAAGCTTGACTCTGTCAGGTTGTTACTCTGGGATAATGGCCCTCTGGTTGAGAAAAATTGAAATTATTGAGTATAAGCCTTGAATTTATGAAGTACAATAGTACTGTTTACAGCAAACCTTAAACACTTAGATTTACTGTAATATAAAGATAATTGAAAATCCATACAGGTTACCTCTCATCTGTCTTTAATTTGTAATTCAAATCTTTCTTACACTTAGGTTACAGATTACTGAAAATGTAAACAAACTTAACTGAAGTGAAAAATACCTCAGAAGATTATGAAACTGTTTTACCAAGTGGAATCCACAGAATCATGGCTTCTATTACAGCAATCATAGTCTCTAAGAGAAAACTAAGTAAACAGACTATTCTTTGAGGCACAATTATCCTCAAGGAGGACATGTGCCTGCCAACTTCTTGATAACTTCCTTCTGGTCAGATAAAGAGGAAACTGGCCTCTGAAATGCATACTTACAGCATGCTTTATAAAGTTTGTCCAGTTCTGATAGTTGTCTCCATCTGCTCCCTAGAGCCCCTCAGTGTCTAGTGGTGGTTACGTGGAGTTTTGCTCCTGACCAGGACAGATCCATCAGGAGCTGCTGCTGGAGGTGCTGAGGGCCCTCTGCTATTGACCTGCTTCTGCCTTGCTTCTGGCACTGATTGATCATCCTCATGTTTTTCCAGAGAAACTGTATCCTTGAGATGCACCAGAGGTTTTGCCTTACACTCTGATCAATGCCACTGCGAAGCCCCCAATAATTTGCTGGGCCTGTTCAATGGAATTCCGCCATTATGTTTGTCCCTTTGTCCTGCGCTGCCTCCGCAGGCTGTTCACATAGAAGGAGGAAGACATGACATCGGAATTTCCAACTTCCTGTAGATGTCCTGCCAACAATTTAGATAAGTGTGTTTAACCATTACGTGATGGGTCTCTTCAGCGGAGATTGCGTGTTAAACGAGTCCTGAAAGACGACACACCCCCAGAATGACAGGCATGCGTTTCTCTTGGTAATTGGTACGGCTGGGCCTGGAGGTCACCCAAGCAGCTATTAAACCTCATGCAGCTGCATAAACCCTGCTCCCTCTGCTGCAGTGCACAATTTATCACATTTCCAGTGCAGGAGTGACACCACAATGAGATTTGCAGAACCAGAGCTTCATTTAGGCTGAGAGTATACTGATGGTAACAAAGACAGCTTTTGAAACAGAAATCCTGACGCACTGAGGGCCACCTTAGGTGACAGTCTCAGAGCGGCCAAGAGGCTCGTTATCCATAAAGAAGCCTGGCAGCTCAATGGCACAAAGGGGAACTAAGGCCACCCCTTGTCTATTCATGCTCTCTGCACTCTGCATCACTTTTATTGACATTCCCTATGTATCTGCCCATCAAACATGCTCACATGGAACCTCACTGGTCATGGGTCATACTGATGGAATTCAAAATAAAATATTCAATTGAAAATATATAACATTATGTTGTACAAATGTTCAAACATTTAAACTGACCAGGTTGGCAGATTTCCAGCATCTGATATCCTGTCATTTTCACTGGATTGAATCATTTATACATATCATCATCAAATAATGTTACTTGACTTTGTGGAACCAACAGAAGACTTAGAAGAAAGGCTCAGTGACAATAGAGGGCTTTCTTTATCTATGGTCCTGTTTAATGAAACCCCTTATCTTAATATGAAATAAATGTGACATATGTTTTTGGCAATGAAACCTGACAAAAAGGGAGGATTACTGCCTAACATGCATTTCTTTCATCTTTAATAAAAAGCGGGGGTAGAGGCATTTTACAGAAGGCAGTGGACGACAAAAATGTGCCTGCTGTCCAGTAAACAGTGTAATGAGATGAGCAGGACAATACAGTCTGTTCCTACTGGAATGTTCACTTGAGGGTTACTGTCATTACTATTGCTGTGTTCTGTCTGGAGGAGTAGGACACAAAGGAAATGGTGGTGACGGGTGGAGGGGTCTGCAGTCGGTTTGTGTATTTTGCAAGTGATGTTACAGTAAAATTCTGAAACATTAATTGCCTTTGTATGAGGGAATATCTTTAGAAGGGTGCAAATGTAAATACTTCAAGTATGTGTCTCACCTAGTTAAATGAAACAACTTTTGTTTGATTTTCAGTTGCTCTAACAATGTTTGTGCTCTTCGCAACTACTGTCATGCACCTTTTATCCCTATGGAAGACTTTTCTGGAAAACAGCACCATCTTCTGGACAGAATTATTAATTTTACATTAGAACTGATTCACTGGGTTGCTTTTCCAGTATTCCATTAAAGGTAGTTTTACAGTTTGAAAGCAATTTAATACCTTCTTTATTTGCCACATTCATGTGTATTAATATGTGTATTAATGAGCTATATTTGTCTTACAGGGCATGGTCTATGGTCCAAAAAGAGCAACCAACAGGAGAAATGAAAGTGCTCTGATATCATTGGCTGGTGTGAACTTGGATCTGTACAAAGAAAATGGTAAACTACCTGTCACTGAGAAAATCTAGTAGGTTAAATATCAATTACTCTGCTACCTGGCACAATGAGAATCTGCAGCTATCATTCTGGTCTTCAGTCTTCATATCGCCATTGACCTAGCCAATAGGGAAGGTGGCCTTTCAACCAAGGGTAAGATAAGCTCCAGTACATAATAAGAACCTGCAGTGAGAACTGGGTTTTGCAATATGTACATAGACCTTTTTTCTGCCTCTATAAATCAGGTATAACTGCACATTTACTCCAGAGGAAAGGAAATGTAATCCAGTACAGCAGCTGTTTGCCTTTTTTCCAGCTCTCTTCTGAAGAGTAATGTCCCTCAGCATGTACATTTCAACAGCTCTTTTGGGAGATTCACACAATACTCAACTGGTTACAATTCAGATTGCACTGGATACAATCCCATACTATTTCTATTAGCATGTCCATGCCCATGACATGGTAGACCAAAAGTCTTACTAGGGGATTCAGGCATTTACAGTTAAAGTATGGGTTTCCATTAATTGATTTTTATTGTGTTAACAACGAGTAATAGTTCCAGTTTGCACAAGGGATTGCTGTCATTATGTAGTGCAGGTTCCTCCTTAGCAGTGCAGACAGTCAGGTAGAGCGGTGCAATCAAGCGTAAGATATAATTTGAATATGAGGTTGTCGTATTAAATCAGCACAAGGCCAGGGAACTGAAACCCACTTTGCTTGTATAACAAAAATGATTGTAATGAATCAGTGGTGAAATCCAATAAAATGGTGTAAAGTGTTATAGTGATAAGTAAGGGGGTAAAGGGCTATACTTTATTAATAATGCCTCAATGGCACCAATGTTGAATGAAAAACCTCTTCAAATTGAGCACATACCATTTTATTTTTAAAATATATGGCTCATGAATTAGTTCATATTGTTTACAAACTATAAAACTTTCTCAGTATCTAACTACTGTGAAAACCCTTGCCTTTTTTGGTACATTTCCCAAAAATTGTTACCATAATTGGATAGTGATAAGGAGGTAGATAAATCTTACCTCCATTTCCTTTCTTCCTATCATCTTGGTTGAGAAGAAAAATAGCTTCAGTTCTGTGACCAATGGCTCAGAATTCATTCTCTCGTAAATGACTGTATGGCGAGTATTCCCTGTTTAATCACTGGCCTGCTGGTATGCGTTATGAACCAGTTAAACTTTGTTAGCTTAATACATCTTCATGATAAAACAGTGTTCCCAGTGCAGTGAATCTGAATTTGCAGGGGAGGCATAAGTCAACATAAGTCATGTCAAGGATCACACACAGGCCCAATTCCCAGTTCGGGGGAAAAACAGTTGCCCTTTTGCCCTCTCTCTTAACAATGCAAAGAAATCCCCTCAGTAGTAGTGTGAGAAAACAGTGGGGAGACACAGTTGTTCCCTACATGCTGTTTTAGAATAAAAATATATTTAATTCCCTGTGTACCGCTTTGGCCAGAGGAATTTTCTGGGAAGCTTTCTAAAAACTGATGATGATGAGCATATAAAGTTTTGTGAGAAAGACTACAACAAGCTTTTGAGTGGGCCTTTATTCTGGGTGGTGCAGCAAAGCTAACAAAAACTGTTGAAAATATCACATAAAGACAAACCAATGAACACTTAAAGGCCTGATGAATAATTACATCCAGGGTCCTTTGAGTTTCTGAGGAAAACTCTGAAGTCTTCCAAGCCCCTAGAGAAATTATCCCCAAAAGGTATTCAGATATGTCTTATACAAACAATTCCCTGCACAGACAATTCCAGCCAAGAGCCTTGCTTCTCTGACCATGTTGGTAACATATTTGTACACTCTCCAAGATGACAAGACACATACTCTCCTCTGAACTTTCTATGGGTAGCCTGTGTCCTGTGTTTCCATACAAAATTACTATTTATTCTCTGCTTCCTTTCGACTGACAGTATAATAATTAAACTTGTATGTACTTCTGTATGTAACATAAGTCTATATTTATTTGCACAAGACATCCCCATTATAACAGGAAACATTGATACTGACATTGCATAAAATAAAATAACATACTACATAACTGTACACATATGGTATATACCCACATTGTGATGCAAAAGCCACCAACCCAGTATTAGATATTTTTCAAGAGATTAAATTTCCCCTGACACTCTGATAAATGTCAGCCTCATGTTCGCCCATGAAAGATGTCAGCTTTTGGCAGACCGGATGATGCACAAATAACAAGAATCTTCACAAGATATCATTTGAAAAACAGCTGTACTTTTCACTTTACACATTTTTGCTCATTGAACCCCAGTTCCAGCCCCAGCAGAGTCTTCAATCACACCCTTGGGTTTTAAACTAGCCACAGTCCTAACCATATTGCAACCATTTCCTGTTTCAGGAGTGGGCGACCCTTTAAACCCAAAACAGACACCCCTGTTAAAGACAATATCCCCACATTAGGCAACATGGGATTCATTTATGCACTCCTACCACCAACGCACAACTCAAATGGACTGTGCTTTCTCATCCATACATACAGTTCGGAAAAGTTATAAAGAAACTCTGACATTGATAACATTATTCTTCTGGAAGGAGAAAATAATATAGCTGCATAAAGTAGGACCTATTGGTTACAGATGAGAAGGCCCTTTTCAATTGTCCATTTGAATGCAATGGTTTCACGTTCATACCCCAGTGGTTTCCAGTGAACTGTCCAGCTACCATAAAATGGTTTTTGCCCTAAAAAGCCTGTGAGATATCATTGCCCTCTAAGATATACAAATACCAAATAACCAGTTAATCAAAAGAGAATTACCATGGAAGCACAGTGTGAGCTTCATCCATGATCATACCCAGCAAACCCTGGAAAAGCTCTGGAATCTGAAACATTTCTACTATTTTTTCATTTCTCTGGTCATCCAAAAACAACGTAAAATGCTCATTAACAAATTCTATCTACATCTGTGTTTTGACTGGCATTTTCCCTTTCCCTTCAAACATTTCAATTCTTCCCCTATGATAAAAACTAAAGGGTACATACCTCATTTACCGTATGATTGATTGCACTCTACAGGCTTCACTGTGGACAAAAATGTGTATACTGTAGAACAGGCCTGGTAGTCAAAACTTTTCCCATGTCTAGTTGGCATGGAATAATGTCTGAAATGATAGTAAACAAAGCTTTTTTCAACAGGCTTTGCATGAACATGGCTAAGAAACAATCGGATAACAGTGGCCTCATTTATAATGGTGTATATTTAGGGCGCAGACACCAATAATGATCTAACCTGCATTTGCCTTTCCTAAGATCCCACCACTCTGTCTGCATTGCGCTTATGCCTTTGTGTGGAGGACCTTCATGGATTTTCAATTATTATAAATGCAGTTACTGGAGAACCAGAGGAGGAGACACCAGCGATGGATAATAGTTGAATGATAATGTAAACCAATTAAGAGAGAGAAATCCATACAGCACAGTAGAACACAGACACTTGTAACATTTGTCTTTCCTTTATGCCCTTGAAATGTCTCTGTGAAATGCATATGCGTTTACATTGTGACAAATGGATGACTGTTTATGTTTCCTTTTTTAGCAACATTGGGTATACACATGAAGGTGGATATCTGGAGTTCCACGCAATTTCATATTTTGAATGTGCTGTGTTTATGTATTCATTATACTTTACACTTTATACTAATTAATGATACTATATCTATAAGAAGGACAGAATCCAAGTCAAGTACTCTTTAATTCTGAGGGTGATCTGGCAATCTTGTAATGACAAAAACGCTCTCTTGCAAAAATAGCCCACACAAGCAATGGCTGGCATGCCTTCAAATGGAAAGAACATAATCAAATCTGTTGTTTGCCCAGGGATTGAAACTAGTGATTATTTAGCGTAGAAAGCATATTTTAAAGTGCACCAATACAGTATGGCTGTTAGTTAATCAGAAAACAACTTTGCAAATCAATAATATTCCATGGTTACACATGATTAAATTTTCATGATTACATAAGATTGCATGTTTTGTGGGACTGCAGTATATCTGGTTACATTTTCCAGGCAACTCACATGTCCTTTGAATACAGAGTGGACCAGAGAATCACAGCTTCAGTGTTATCTGATTATATTGCATTGCTACATAGGCCGTAATGGTATATTTAGAAACGAAAACATGAACTAATAGATGGTATTAAAGACATGGTTGCTGTCATTTTGATCTAACTGCTCTATATTCTGCCTCCATAAGTCTTGTATATGAGATAGACCTTAAATATTGTGCAAGAATGTTTGGGTTTGTTTTTTTTTTTTTTTTGCAGATTTAAAAAAAATTAAAATCATATGTTTACTGTAGGCAACAGTTGTCCAGAGTATGAAACTTACCCTCAGGTTATAACATTACTGAAGATGTGCAACTCATTTTCATTATACCTCTTGATTGTCTTCACTCATCAGCAACTTTCCCCAGTCAATCAAGCACACACTGTCTGCCCTGCACACATTGTGCAACAGGCTACTTCCTCTGACTTGCATCTGGGGAGGCTCAACTTGTGCACTGTGGTGCAAAAACAAGTGGTAATTGCCATCTAGGGTTTCGGAGCATGGAGCATGCTCATCTGTGCTGTTGTGGACTCGTAGCAAAGGTCACAGCAATAAGCACAAAAAACTGTTCTGTTGAGGCTATTAGGGCTGACTAAAATGTGTTAAAAGCGTGAGCAGTAAATAGGAAGCAACCCATTATGGTATACTGCCAAGGACAAATGTATTTGTCACCATATTCCAAAAAAAGCCACACATCCATGACATTAGTCTAATTCAAATAAGTGAGAACATGTGTTCTTTGAGAGCACAATCAAAGGAAGTTCAGTGCTGTTGCCTCACTCCAAGCCAATGAACGCTCACAGTAAGGACAACAATTAACCTGATGTAATCTTTGGTTGGGTTTTTTTTTCTAAGGGAAGGTCAATTCACATTCATTGAAACAGCCTGGAACAGCTGTGTTTAGAATTAGTATTAGTTAAATAGAAAATTACATAGTTTGGAATACATTTAAAACACATAGCAAACACTTTCCAATATAATAAAAATAAATTAAAATACCTTTACAGTACAATTTCACGAAATCACTGTTTATTAACCAACATACCCCCATGACATAGTGTAACAACGATACACAATTTATATGACTGTAAATATGGGAAAACAAATATTAAGTATGAATGCAGACTTCGAGGCAATTCCAGATAAGTATGATGTTTCTGAATTTGCTTTCAAGTAATTCAAACGGACATTCATCACACACCTGGCACCCAAACCCACAGGTGTGCAGATACAAACCACTGACATCAAAGTATCAAAGTAACCACAACACAACTGACATCAGTTTGGCAAGGCACAGTTACAAGGTACATGTACACACACACACACACACACACACACACACACACACACACACACACACACACACACACACACACACACACACACACACACACACACACAGTCTTTCCAATGTTATGTCAATTTTCAATGTTTCCACAAAGGTTAGTGGATCATGATGGTCACTATATAAAGGGGTTATGACACTGAAAAGCACCTCTGTTTTCATAGCTGCCCCTTGTTGAAGGAACTTCAAAAAAGGTTGAGGTTCCACAAAGATAAAGTCCTGAAACCTTACATAACCTAAACCATACACCACCTAAATATTAAATGGGTGTGACCATGCAACATGTAACATGTGTGCTGGACAGACTGTAAAAAATACAGCTTTGTTCAATCCAAGCAGTGTTTTACATTTTTTTAATTATAAACAGTACTTTGTAACTGGCTGCCAATTTCTACAATATGTGTTACTCCCTTTCCTTTTCTTTTACTCAGTATGGATCAACCCAGGAAGTATGTAACAATAGAGGCTACTTCCAAACTTGCAGAATGAAACTGGTTCACTTTTCTATGAAGGGCAGCCATTTATGGGCCTTTATTTTTACACAAAACACATAATCAGTTAAGTATTATATTTCAAACCATAGAAACACAGTCAATTTTAATGTGAAAATGAGTGCAATTACATTATAAATATTCTTATTAATAGATTTTGCAGATAAGATGTTAAAACATATAGATCTTACAAAATGCTGGACATCTCTATTCTCACATCACTGTCGGTGCTTGAAAATATGAACAGGAATATTGAATATTTCAGTAACTAAGACTCCTGTGTTGAACTAAAACACATTTTATGTTTGCAGATCCAAAATAACAGGACTTACGTGTTGAAAAGTGGCTTATTGCCCAGCAACACTTCCGTGGTGAGGAAATCTCAGATGGTTTTTAATAAGCAGTTTCTAAATTTGTCACAGTCAGATACACAGAAAAAGCAGAAATTTAACATGACACTGCAGGCAGAAATGGGATGGGACTGGAGGCATTTAATGCATATAAGCTTGTATGCTGTACACTTTTGAAAAATAAATGCTTTTTAACTTTATAATCTGAGCTAAGTTGTGTACATATAAGCTGTCTTTTCTGGTTGGCTGCTTGACAAAGAAAGAATGAACACTCAGTATTGGTATGGCCCAGGTACGTGTATTGAAAGACAATTAAGTTGGAAAAATGCAACAGCTAAATATGCATGAAAGTAAGTATATTCCATTTTTTCCTGTCAATTTCATATTTTCATCAATAGAGTAAATGAAAATGTAATTTAATTGCACTTTATAAAACAAGTCACACCAAAAATAAGCATACAATATAGTTTAAGTCCAAGCAATTGCATGGATCTTATGTAATTATATACTATTTATAGCTATAAAACAGTAGGTACATATTGCACACTTAGGGTCAGCTATGATTGTAGATTCATTGGAAACATTGCTTAGTCTGCCATTGGATTCCTCTTGGCATTTCACCCCTTTGTAAATGTTTACTGAGATAAGGTAAAGATTAAGTTCTGGAAAATAGAAAAGCATGGTTTCACAGGAAATTAGTACAAGGAATTTGGTAGTTTTCAATACAGCCTTCAACAAACATCTAAGTGACATCTGACACCACCACACCTATAAAATATTGAGGTATCACTCATGTTTATCAATATCTTTAATCCATATAATAAACATTTTTAAGCAGGATAATCAGTCTGGGTTTAGCCTGCTCTGAAAGGCCAGCAAAGGTTTAGGTTCACCTTTTGGGTAAAATTAAACTTCAGTGGCAATAAAATTCTTAAATATGAGAGCAACATTGTTTTGAAATTCTTTGTTCTGAAAAACAAATAGTATCGGTGGAGCACATTTGACTCTGTCTTCACGACACTGATTATACATATATATGTTAATGTAATGAGGACATTGCATTTTGTTTAACTGACAAGAATATTCCTTTTGCCAAGTTTTGCCCCTTCAATGTGTATGTTTGTTTCTTTGTTTGTTGCTGCATACATACATTTTGACTACATTCATTAACTTTTACAAAATGAAAGTTCTTTTTACTAAGACTTAACATAAGACTTTGCTGTCTTATGTTAACATTATACTATAGTAAAGATGTTTTCAGTCTGCATTTCTCCAGATCAACCTTTGGTGACAGGCACATTCTGATACCATGTATCCCATGTACACTATCACAAAATGCAGGAAATGTTTTCAGTGACATCAGATAGTGGCACAAGTAACGGTAACATCCCTCATTTATTTTGGCAGATTAAAAACATGTAAATCAGGCAGATGAAGTTTCTCTTTATTGCTTTACACTGTAGCATTCTCCTCTTTTTCATTTTTGGGGAATGAGTCTCGCTGACAGACAAAAGAGAGTTCAGTTCAGTGAACACAATTCAATCATAGGTTGCATGTAATGGTAAATATCTCCTTTGTCTATATGTATTACAATTATTTCAGTTACCAAAAAATCTCTCCATGGGTATTCATTCCAGGTTTAGCTGTCAATGACATTGTCCAGGAGGGAGCAGGCCAAGTCAGAACTGAAAGTCTTGTCTCATTGCTCACCAGTGACCCCTGTTGGTCAGTCAGGTGTCCACACTCTGCCTGCATAATGTTTCACATGACATGTCTTCCCCCTCATGTCTGTGTAAGCTCAACTTGTGGACTATGGTGTCAAATGAAGTAGTGGCTAATATAATGTGTTTCAGAGGACAGCATGTGCTTATCTATGCTCTCTTAGCAAAGGATACAGCAATGAGCAAAGCTTGTGAATATAATTGGGTATTCTAAACTGGAGAGAAATGGGACAAGCACTAAAGAAAAACTTTGGTGCATTCTCATGATACATAGTACAATAGATAGAACCTTTATGTTGTCAATATAGATTGATAACGGGGGCAATGAAACTAAGGAGAAGCCTAAATTAATACATAAGATTCAATAAATCCCTGGGTATATAAGAAAATGATTCACAGTTACTTGACATAAAACGCTACCACAACATTATAAACAAACTGCTATTCCAGATGTATGTGTTGGCAATGACAGTTGTCAGAAAGACACCCGAGCCCTCCTGCCCTATGACCTCTGATGTAATTACTTACCATGTGACTAAAAGTCAGATTCCAAAGGAAGTTTCTCTTAACACTATCACTGGAGACCACCCGAGGAGGTGCGGATCCCGGATCTCAGACTCTGCTTACAAATGTGGCAGAAATTTGAGGCAAGTGCACATCCAACTACAGATATTTGCTTGTAAGACTATGGAACATTTTTTGTGGAATGTGACTAGTGGCCTACCCTAGACTCCAAAAGAAACGTACTTCATCGTGTTCAGATTCCCTGATATTCCACTTTATATTCTGGGGAGAGTCACTGCATGAGTCATTATATATGGCCAAACTTAAGTGTTTACAAAATTCTGCTCCCCTTTTTATTGGATTTCTGAGAGAAAACCTGTCCTAGAATAGATCTTACTCCTTGTTTGAACATGTAGTAAAATACAATGTTTGATTCGTACAAATGTTTTCCATCAGATTAAGCAAGGAACAGTACATTTCAAAATTCAATATAGACACTATTTCTTTTATGAGGCAATTGGTTAAGATGTACTAACCAATTCAAACCAATCAAAACTAACAGAGCTTTTCGTTATTTCATAGTAAGTACTGGAGTCCATAATCCATCATGCCTATAGTGGGCCTCCTACCAAAGTTCTGACACACACTCTCTGAATGGTTTATAAAAAATGTATGTTTCTGTATTACACAAATGGATTTGTACTTTTACAGACATGCATCTCTATAAAAGGGTCTTGTTATTTTGGAGCATGTTCTGTTTAGAAAAACACCCCATAATGTTGTACACAGTGTAGACAACAGCATGTTACATTTACAACCCTAGTAAACAGTGACCATAAAAAAGAATGCACACACATTCATACATGTAAACGCACAAAAACACCAAACAGTGCACTCTGTAATCAATCTTAAAGAACAACCTTTTCAGCAACATATTCTGAAAAACACTTGTGGTATGATTTCAGAATCTAAGAAGCACTTACTTAAATGATTTATTCAAAAATTATAAAATCATATCACTGATTAGCATTATATTCAACTTCATTTCCATAACTAGATTATAGTTAACGCAAGGGCAGTTTTACAAATACAGCGTATCATTTGGCAAGCCTGTACCGCACATTCACACAGCTAAAGTATCAAAGGTGCTGTATTTTCTTAGTAAAGTGGCTAGTGGTTGAGGGAGGCACTACTCCACCACAGATAGTAAATGACCTGAAATGGCCTTTTAAAAACAGACAAATTATGTAATACAGTACTATGGCAATAAGGTGACAATATTTCCAGAGGATTACTTTAGGATATCAATAGGACTGCCAGCTTTCTATTTTGCCATGACCAACCAAGTGGAAGAAAGTTAATGTCAATTCTATACCCACACAAATAATGGGTAAAAACTGGGTACAAAAGTGATATATGCAAAATCTGAACCCATGGGGGAAAAGAACTATCCACATTTTACAGATTAATGAAAATATATGCAATTTTACCTTTTTCCCAAAAAAGTCAGGGCACCTGAGAAGAAGCTGAACTATGTGGCTGCTCTGGGAAATATGGGATGGATGGTCACTCTATATAGCATAGCTGGGTTAACCTCTGTTTTCCTTTTAGTCATGTGACAGAAATTCAATCCTGCAATCTAAGACCCTGTCCTTCATCAAAACTCCCAGGGGACCAACCCATGCGGCTGGCAAGTGCCACCACACCTCAGAGTTGAAGTACAGGAGGTCAGAATGGACGACACTTAATCTGAGGTACTGTGTCTTACACTCCATTGCACATACAAACATGCCACATGTAACAGCAATACTGAGTTAAGCTGTGCCAAAATTGAGCCAATCATCATCAAGCACTCACTTAAGTGAAACTTGGTATGGATATCTGGGATGGTTTGACCATACATCTGAACTTTTTTTAAAACCAGTCGTCTAAGACCACACTTAATTTAGCATTTCCAGGCAGAGAAATTCAGAATTTATGAGCATACATTTTGGTCTTAAAGCTAGTGAGGGAGTTAATATTTGTCATATGAATCCAAATTGCAATTCTGCATGCAGTGCCATTGATTCTTACTATTGATGTGCAACAAACTGATGCAACATTTTATATTACCTAAGTTGTTGTTTTTGTCATTTTTCAGTGTCTGTGCCACCTGATGTTACTTAAGTAATGAGACTGTAAAACGTGCATCGTTATATAAAGCAGTTTCCAGTAAAGTAGAAAGACTATGAAATCTTGCATGACAAATGAAATTGCATGAGGTAAAGCGTGCTAGAAGAGCGTGCATCCATTCCAAAGCTTAAAGTATTTAAAATAAGATCTCCAGACGTCTATCACTGAGCTGAGGCTCTCTGGAAGTCAGACTTTCCCATGGGTTGTTTGTCAACTCCTACTTTAAATCTGCATTGCCCACTGGGCAAACCCATAATATCTGTCTGCAGCCTCATCCACTCAATTGAAATACACGACATTGATGCTGTTCTGTTAAAACGCAGAACCTGTAACTACTGCGTCTTCTTCGTGAATAAATCCATAATCACTGTCAAGGAGGCACTTTGACACAGTGAAATATTTCAAACGCAAGATACAAGCATACAGGAAATGCCTGGCGAATTCTCGTTGTAGCTCAATCAACCCCATCGCCTCTGGAGACTTTGAGACGCTGCTGTTCAGTTGATCGTTTTGCGTTTGACTGGGAGGGTGGAAGAATCTGAGCTCCTGTGGTGGAAATTAGGGAGGACTAAACATGTTCGCCAGAGTGGAGCATTTCAGCATTCTGATAGTACTTGGTAAGTAAATTACTGGCAATGTGTTTATATATTGTTAACCAAAAAGGACATAATACGGAAATGTCGCAGGGGTATGTCAGTGAGCAGTCTGCAAGAAGTTTGCAGAAGCCCCTCTGTGTTACAGGAAAGTACAGGCACTGTACGTGGTATGTTATTCAATACTGGACGTCGAAGCAACGAAAGCTTATTGAAAGTGTAAAACCGTTAGTAAACGTTCCCTTTTATTATGGCAATCGCTCTCAATACATTACGCTCTATGATACGATCTGCAGAGATATAGAGTCCTGCTGTAGTTAAAACTTGGATGCTTCACAGACGGTTCTAGGTGGCACGGTAAGTGTTGAGCTCATGTGCTGAAGTTAGGCTATAAAAAAGTAATTAAATTTACCGCAATACATTGCTGATTATAATTAGTCTTAAGAACTTAAACTGGCTAATATAAACTATTTATAAATGAAATCTTTTCATATTTCAGATATTTTGCGCTATGTAGGCTATTGACTCGTAATTACGCAATATTATAAACACCTAGTGTTCTTTGGTCTTTTATGATCAGACATACTTCATCACTTACCATGTAAGGATGTTGTATTAAGTTGATAATTAGTAAATTAGATACGTTTTTCGCTAAGTCTGACACAATAAATTTAAGCCCCATCGGTTTCTTATTTGTATGTGTTTCGTCAGGCTTTTATAAATTTTACTGAGTGATGTTTTGCCAGTCGTTTTGTGGAGTACATCAAAACCAGAGGCAACACTGAACAGAATCACTTCTAATTTGAGATGATCGTATCATTAAGGTCTGTCTGGTGTTCTGTGTTTGCTGGTGTCTGTTGTGTGCATGTGCTCGAGTGAACTTACTATGACATGCAGATAACAGCAATAAATAGAAAAACCTATACTTTCACATATTTCTCCAGGGCGTGTTTTTTCCCTTTGAGAAAAAAGAGAATGTAAAAGAGACATTGTGCCAGGAACAACCATCTCATTCTTTTGTCGTCCCTGGGATCTTCACTGCTAACTTCTTTGATGCACCACAGAGGTCCTGGTGCATTATCAATAGCCATTGAAAATAGCGTTGAGTATCGTTCTTCAAAAGGAAGCATTTAACTAGATTTTTAATTAGGCAAAATTAAGTGTATTCTGGGATAGATTCTTTGACCAGTCATGTATTGGTCTGTGAATCTCTTTGGTAGGCTTTGGTACTCTATAGACTTACTCCTCCAGAATTGTAAACATAAGATTAAAGAGCTGATTGTTTTTGTCAGAATATGGAACATATGTCATACAAATATTCCCTGATAAATAATAATAATAATAATAATAAAACAGAGTCGCTCTCTCTCTCTCTCTCTCTCTCTCTCTCTCTCTCTCTCTCTCTCTCTCTCCCTCTCTCACTCAGATTCCTTCTCTACATGTGATGCATGCTCGTGACCTTCATAGCTGAATTGAGTTAGAGATGCAGCTGTTGATAGCAGTTCACTAGTAGCATCTCCGTGTACCAAGTTTATTCAGCTTCCCTAATTCAGACATCTGCGTTGTGCCTGAATCTATCCTGGAATTGAAAAACTGTGCTGACATCATGGCATATCTGTCCCTGAGCTTTATGGAAATGTATTTTCACTTTGGTGATGTGCACTGTTAACTGTCAGGATCTGCCCAAATATGGTACTGTCTGCCTCTGTAAGTCAATTGTTTATAAATCAGAGAGGAGGACTGGTTTATAACCAAACATTTGGATGTTACTGAGAAATCCCATTTTGTGCAACAGAACTACTCTTCTGTACCCCAGGGCCCACATGTGGTTATTGTAGTGGCAGCATTTAAGCCTTGTAAATTCCTTACGGAGATGGGACTACAGGTGTTTTCGGTTTGAGGCTCGAATCCCATCTGGCTTCAATCAGTGTGTATGGGACAAGTGAACTTAATATGGAACTTAAAAAAATACGGCAGAAAGAATCTTGTAGAGCTGCACACTGTGACTGAAGCACCATGCATCAAGCCATTTGGCCATGCAGATTATCGAGATTTTTCACAGCTACACATCAGCTGATTTTCTTTACCCTCTGGTTTTTGCACAGCATGTTCATGCATAATGTGGTTGTACTATGTATTTTCTCTTTGATGTGCTCTTTACTGAAGTGCATTAGCATTCATTCAAGTGGATGGAAGCAGCATTTTTAAAAGACATCTTAAAATACATAAATACGCACAAATACATACTTACTAGAGTGTACTGGCAATCATTCAAAGGGGGTTGGTATTCTCAACAGATCTACAGTATAATTATGTAGCGATATTTAATACTCCTGGAACATAACAGATGTATTTGCACATACAAATCCCCAGTCCATTCAAAAGATTTCTAGAAAACTGGAAAGATGTATAAACGAGTAAGCTTTCAGAGAATGAGGCAGCTTTCTGTAAAGCATGAGTTTAATGATGGCACTCATTTTATTGAGAATCATCTTTCTCAATTTTCTGTTTGAGGAATGTTGAAGAAGTTAATTTGATTAGATGGCTCTTTCATCCACTCTTTGAAGATCCATAGAGGAATGCAATTCCTTCCTTAAAGTATGTACTTTGGTTAATTTATGGGCCTGATTTTGGACTCAGTGAGCCTTGGTGTTTGAATCCTTGATTGATTTGGCAGCCACATTACCTCTAATCAGGGCTATCTGGAGTATTGCTACAATTGTTGTATTTATTATGTTATGTTTCTTAAAACAAAATTAACGAAGTCAAATCAATGCAAATGGTTTAATGGTTATTTGCTTTTTGTATATCACTGTCCCGGCTATGAACTCTGTCAGTGTGGTATTTTTGAACTGAAATGAGATGAATACCAACCATAACCTTGCAGGCGTGCCCTCCTAAACATGCTTTCTTGGCATTGTGAAGCCCAGTCATAAATCTTAGAACTTCTCCTGGCACTTTCACCCATACAAGCCAGGCTTTGAGCAGCACTCCTCATGTGTGGAGATTGAAGAAGGCATACTTTACCACTGGATAGTGCTTTTAAAGGAAGCTTCCTGATTTGATAATGTGCTAAACAGCATACAAAATGTTCCTGAATTCTACACAGCTTGAAGAATTTCTGGTGATGTTCAGAAGTAAAACTGTTGTTGGGGGCCAGCGGGTGCGTAATGGCAAAAAACATGGTTCACATGGTTCATGGTGTGGCTGTGTCTGCTGGCAGTGAGTGTTTCACTCCATTACCAGCCATGGCCAGAGGTCCACACTGACAACGTAACAACTGGCTCGGTCTCTCTGGGGAAAAATAGAAGTTAAGATGGTTAGAATATTCTCCCAGCAGCCTCTCTGGCCAGCAAGATGCCTGCAGGTCAGTAAGCTGATCATGTGTTGACCCTGTGCTCCTTGGAAGCCACATGCAATGTGTGATTGGTGTCCCATCTGCAGTGGGTAAAAAAGGAGGGGCTTGTTGCCACGTGAATCAGAGGAGTCACGTGTGCAGTCACCTCCTCCTGAGTGTGTGGGAGAAGATAGCCAGTGGGGCTGACAGCCAGCTAAGGTACAATTCAGGTGGGAAAAAGGGGGGAAGAAAAGACTGTTTTGCATACAGCAGGAAATGTGATGAACTAAACAATGGACTGTAAGCATATGCTCTTTATTTTTAAGGTTTACCTTTTGGCTGAAATGATTTTGAGTTATAAGTGCAATGTTTTCACATGAGCTGTGAAGTGTACTTTTGATCATGTACCTGAGTGAAACAGATTTGGCATACTAGCACCCTAATTTTATTTTGGTTTCACTTGCTAAGGGTTAAAGAACAGTGCTAAGTATTAAAGAAATGCTATGACAGATTTAATTCAGTGAATAAACCCTTTGAACCTCCTCTACTCAACTTGTTTACTGAGTATTACAATCAGTGAATTGGTCTTCATTTTGGGCTTACTGAAAGATGAGGGACTTGCTTTCCATGCCTTGTATGTACAAACCCCACCTTTTGGTACAGATGTAGCCAGTGAAAATGTGTTTTAGATGTTTACCATGCACGGTGATTTTCTTGGTACAGCATGAGTGAGGCCGTATCAGATATGGCAGTGGCAGAATTTTCCATTGATTCCACAAGCACATGTATTATGTTTTGAGGAGCAGCCCAGACCATAGTTAAGACCTGCACAATATTGCAGAATGTGGCTCTCTGCATGCCATTTAATTCCACAGCTAATAATCTAAACACATGCATTTCATGCCATAATTCTGTATGTAGTCCAGGCTGATGGTGCTTTCTTATATGCATATGCAGGTACTGTGGTATTGACAGTGGTTAACATTGTGCAAGAAATTAAAGATGCATATTGTTCATAGTGCCTTCAGCTAGTAATCTCAAAAGAACAACAGCCAAAAAGGCCTATTCGTCTAGAAACTCAGGAAGGAAGTGTCACCTGAACTCTGAGTTTTACTTCTACAAGACAAAGGGTCACTGAAACAAGATGTTCTGCTTCTATGATTGTAGTCCTGATATTAGTCTCAGGTGTATTTTATTGCCACACAACTTGGGAAGAAATATTGCAAGTTGCTAAAAAATACAACCCTGGAGACCACGGCTTCCGCCGTGCTTAAGGTCAGAGGTGCACCATTGACTCCTGCTTGGAACCAGAATGACATTATGTCCTAAAATCAAGCATGGTACACACCAGGAGCTGAGCACAGAAAAACAGTCAGAGGGAACAGTGACATGCAAAGTAATAAAACAGTGGATTTAATTTACTTATAGTCTGTACAGTTACCGGGAGCTGCTATAGTGCAATCTCTTTTTCAGGACCCATGTATGTTCAGTTTTTGTTGTGGTCAGATCCTGTTACCATTATGTTCATTGTTAATGTAAAGCAAATATGCAGTAACTTCTATTGTTGACATGGTAACAGTGAGCACAGTACTTTATACTGTGCAAGAAGAGATGTATTTTCATCTTATAGTTCTTAGAAGCTTGAGTTATAATCGTTGTGCCATTCTTCAGATCAGATTGGCAAAGAAAACAGTTCTTTCATCTGAATGTTGTTAGGGTTCCCAGTAGAATGTAAAAATAGACTTTCCTGGGAGTAACACAGGATCTGAACATAGCATGTGTTCAAATAATCCCCCTATGATGAAACTTAATAGCGAAAATGCCCAAAACTCCCATAAAACATTTTTAAAGGACAACCCAGACTTTCTCTGGGACAGCTGCATGGTGACTTCACATTGTAAAGCACACACTGGCAGTGACCCTTGACCCAATGGGTGCTGAAAACCAGGTTCACTGAGGTTGCTAGGTGTCTGAGAATATGAGTGATACTGGATGTAAAAAAACACAATCATTTTCATTTCCTGTTGGAGACAGTAAGAAATATATCCATTTCTTACTGTTATTCAACTTGAAGTTGAAGGTATATATACTTCTCAAACTTTTTTCCAGCATGTGACTTGTGACATGGTTCACAATTCCAGCAGGGCGTCAGGAAAGCTTGAGGGAACTGGAGTGATTACATTATCTTCACTCTCACACAACAACAAGCACAGAATCATCCAAAAGGCCCAAAACAAGGCCAGGGAACTGTCCAAACAGTGCCTCAGTGTTCTTTACAAACTTGGCAATTTACAATTGTAAGAAATCCCCAGTTTATATATTTGCTGAAGGATTGTCATATGTTGTGTCCATTTGTCTTTTAATGCAATTTTAAGGCAATTTTGTTTGTTTCCCAGTTCTTTTTCTTTTGTTGCTTTGTTACGTTTCATTTCATTCATGTTCATGATGTGTGCATTAGCAAAATACACACGGTCAACTGTCCACCGCTTGTTTTGCCTAGCTCCTCTAGCCCTGCTGTTAGTCAAGCTACGTGCCCATCTGGAGGCTTCAAATACCAGAGAAATCTTAAGGCTTTCACCAGATAGCCAACCATCCAAAAGCCTAACACCTGGCGCAGAAGAGTTATAGCACAATATCATCTGTGGCCCAGACATGACGGGGCCTACTAGCACAAAGCAGCTGGCTATTCATCATAATGTGACACTGTCAACTTCTGTGGTATTTTTCTAAATTGATGGCAGCAACAAGGGGAAATCATATACTGCACTTTGGTTATATCCAAAAATGTAATGAGGGATCTGAAGGAAATTGAAGAAAATCTATTAAATGATGTATGTAGACTGTGTTACATCTGTGAATCAGGAAATCAGCAGTCAGAGTGGACATGATGCCGCTCACTGTTGGAGGATAGCATCCTAATGCCTAATAACTGTCAGTAAGGGAAGACCACCAGAAGATAATGTCAATCCCTCAGTAACACTTACAGGACTGGTAGATAGTCTATATGGTCATTAAGAAATGTTCATATTACATCTTATTCACATTTTAACAGAGGATCATAATGATGCGCTGCATGTCAGGGATCAATGAACTGCGAAACAGCTTGTTTTATCATTCACCCTGGAACCAATCTGACTTATATAATAAGCATCTGAGCTCCTTCCAGAAGGAATAGTAAGCCCATGTAATACACTGATTAGTGGCAGGAAATTTTGTTTCTGAATGTGTGTAAAAGCCTCAGAGGGATGGGTGGGATGTGGACTGTTTTCACAAGCCCTTCACCATCTCTCCAAAACATTTTATGACCTAAATTTTAAAAACCAGTATTAGGTTCAGATCCTTTTTTCATTGCAGGCCTGGTATTCTAAAAACAAGGAGAGATCTACAGTAGTGTGCGTGTGCCTTATTAGCTGGATGCGGAAGAATACGAATTTTCTTAAATTCAGGAAAATGGGCATGGTAATTGTAAAAGTAAGATTTAGCGGCGTTTATCCGATTCTTGATACAGAAAAGCAAATAGATGATATGATTAAACATTTTTTTATTCCTAAAAATGTATCAAATGTCCTTTGTAGATGCTTTTAATATATGGGGAAAGATACAGGAAATGAACTAGCTAACCCCATATCTATTTATAACTTTAGTTTCTCCATGAGATATTTAATCAACAGCAGGCTCTTCCCAGCTGTCTATAGGGCTAATGACAAAATGTTTGAGCAGTGGTTTGGGATACAGTTCTGTAAAATATCATCAAAAAACACCCCATACCAACTGGGAGAATCCTCAATGAAAGACTTAACAGCCAGCAGAAAAGATTATGTCATTCTGGGGGTGGCTGGTGTCTGCTTTCAGGCCAGTTAAACTTCAGCTCCTGAGAATACATCTGGAACTTATGGAGAATGCTGTGTCCCTGTTGCATCAAGACAAAATTGCTGGATGGGCTTGATTTTCAAGAACAGTTCAACTTGCATAATCATGGCATAACTGGAGTGTAATGTTCGCTGTTCTGGTTTTATGTGAGACAGTGTCCCATTCTTTTAGAAACACTGTACTGTATCAGCTCAGGAATTTCCACAGCTAGTGTAGCAGCTACTGTCTCTGTATCTAAGAGCTGTCCTTTTTTGTCTTTCGCAGTGAAAAGTTAACAAATCTTGTTCTCACCATTAAGTTTAATCTTGGATGTTTTTTTGGAAATAAATACGACTGGATCAATTGTTACATTTAGTAATAGAAATATGCAGATAAGGCTGTGTTAATCCAATGGGTTTTTATTAAATGAATATCTATTACTTTTGGAAAGAGAACAGTTTGAAATAGGTGCTTAGATCATACATTCCATTCAGTGATTCAATTCAGAAACTTAATGCACCAGGGAGGGGTAAATAACTAAATATATCATGGAAGCACATGTTCACCACATTGAAAAATGGATTTCATCAGGCATAACAAAACAGTTGCTTGTATCTTTGTGTGGGTATATTTATAGGATTTTAAAATATGGCCTGAGGCACAGGTGAAGTTAAGGAGTGTCCAGATCCATTTTTGTTAGTCATACAGAGGTACGTTAGGGCAAACCTGCAGGTAGAAGTGTCAAAAAGGTTGGACTTTGTGGTTTAATTACTTGTAGATCTGTCCTGGGTAAAACATTAAATAAACTAATCAGAGTGTCATTTCCCATTGCGTTCAAAAGCTGCATGCATCCGCAGATTGTTCATTTCACTGATGTATCTGGCGTAGCTTGCTCCCAGAACCTGTTAACAGAACAGGAAACAGTATACCCACATACCCCAGATAGGAGCAGGCCAGCCAAAAACACATTGAGAATATCAGCTCAACTCGTTATGCACTTAATACTTTGAGAGCTTTTTTTGCTATCTCTTATCATTTGGTTGAATGCCAGATTAATATTCCTTAGCCTGTTAAAAGCTGCATTGTGCTGATATTCCAGAATCCATGGCTAGTGTTTCTGCTGGGCAATCAAACTCTTTCCTTAAAATATTAGCTTTAGTTTGGCTAGTGTCCAGCTGTGCTGGCAACTATTCAGTGATGACTAATTTAAATTAGTAGAATTTTAAGTGCAGGACTGCGACTCCACTGCACGTGTTAGCTCCTGTGATTCATGGATTCTGCTTGTTGTCAGTCATTAGTATCACCACATTTAGTTTGGGACTGGAAATGTCACACAAAGAGACTAGAGACACAAAGAGATACCATCACCTGTTTGTAGAGCGTACCGCCATCTGTAGGGATGCCATATGGACTATTTAGAGGATGCAGGCTGCGCTTCTATAAACTTCCTGTGCTAGTGATCAATAGGTACTTTGGCTGTCCTCCATTTTTGAATCAGCTAATTAAGTTTTAAATATTTTCTGTACATATAGGTAAAATGTAAAAATATTAAATCACTACTCAGCACACTTTCAGAACATGTAATGATGGGTTATTATTAATAAATCGTTAGTGAGACACAATGTTTTGGCAGCAATAACTGTAGTAGGAAATGATAAATTGCATGAATAAATGAGTGTGTCACTCTGGCTTTGTGGTACCATTGAAAAATAACTCTACAGACATGACCGTGGGATTTCCTTCCCTTGAAACATCGGCATGCCAAGTGCATCAGGATTTGGATTCGGAAGTGTGGGGTAGCTGTAGCCTCTTTGGCCTGTGTATGTGTTTACAAGTCCATCAGAGATTACTAAGGAAACTCCCTGTCTGTTTATCTTACTCCCAAATCCGTAGAAAACAAACACGTTTCTGGTCTGAAACAGTAACTGTCAGTTACTTCTCAGTTGCTCCTCAGTCAAAGTGTGAGACTTATGCATGCATGAGCTCTTCATCATGACCGTAGTGCCCTGAAGATGACTTTATAACTCCTAATTGCAGATATTTCTGAATTATTAATACACAACAGAGTGATTTGGAAAAAGAATGCCCTCAATAGTCATAATTACAGTAAATAAGGTGGGGGGATAGATCAGATATGGATTCACTGAGATTGCTGTAAACAAGCTTGGGTGAGGGTGGAGTACCTGCAGTGGACTCATTAGCAGTATTCCATGTTTTCATATGAACACGTTAATGCTTTGACAGATGTTTTCACTGTAATGATTATGGGTCTATTTTAATAAATCAAACTCATGGGCCACCAGCCAAAATACAGTGCATTCGCTTAATTAATGCCATGTTCATTTAAAAAATCGTATGGCATCACCATCTTATAGGTAGAGTGAAATGCTTACAAATAACATGACAAATGAGTATTTAATTTATGGACTGTCTATCATTGTGCCCCAAGTTTGGAGTGTCAGAATAGTACCCAACATCTCATAATTCCAGAAACTTGGCTTATCAGGGAAAAGTATCAATCAAACATACTTTTTTATCCATTTACATTGTAAGTGCGGATATATCTTATCAGTGTATATACAATAATAATAAACTGAGCCCATGAAAAGGGCAGCTGGGTGTTGAATGGAGAAGGGTTGAGTGTGAGCTTTCTGTGTTGTCACAAAACTGACTTGTAACAAGGACTTGATTCTGAAACATCTTTGAATAACTTGTTCTTTATGGAAATTTTAGGAATTTAATGAATGACATTAAGCAATCAATGGTATGCTAAAATGAAAAGACCGACTGTAGAAAAAACAATGAGGCATGAAAACTATATTTAGCCAGACTTTAATTTACAGTCCTCCACACTGAAATGTAAAATATGGTCAGATTTTTTGAACAGCCTTTTGTACAAGAGGTCAGAGGATCAGAGGTCACTGGACACTGTTAAATAGAGTCTCTGAAGAAATAAAAAAAACACTTTGCCCTCAATATTTAATTTATTTTATGAAGCTATGCTGGCATTTTTGACAGTTTTTGAAGATATAAAGGGCCCTTTTAAGTGGTCTCCTGTTGTGGCCCAGCTCCTCAACAAGCTGGTGACTTGACACTTGAAAAGCAAAATCTTGTTTAAAGGAGAATTTTGTATCCACCATGTTATCAATTCAGGGTATCTAGAAGTGAATACGTAAATATTTGGGTTTTATATTTTTGTTGGCAGTATTAGATTGTAAATTTTTAATAAAGAAATACTGTACTTGAATGTAAATGTTCCACTTTTTACCTTTTTTGGGTTAAGGTGAAAATGTCACACTGTTGTGCTGTCTAATCTGATCTTTTTTTTTTTTTGTTGCAGCTCTCCTTCACTGTTTGTTGTCATTTAATGTGGATGAGAAAAATGGCATGACGTTCAATGGATCAGTGGATGACTTGTTTGGATACACTGTCCAGCAGTTTGAGAACAGTGAAGGGAAATGGTAAGCTGAAGCCAATAATACGTAGTCAGATAGTTTTATGAGCTAGTAATGTACTCAGGAGACCAGGGGTGACTGGAATCTTTGGGAAGGCTTAAGTTTGCTAAGGGGAGGGTGGGGTTGATGAAAATTGGGGGGTTGGGTAGTTGGGTAGTGGACTGAGGTTAACAGTTTTCAAATAACTGTCCAACAGTCTGGCTGCCTGATCAATGCCTCATGAAACGTTTTATTGTCACTGGCATTTTAGCTACACTAAAGTTTGACTCAAACATGTGGCACATCACTCATTACTCACTATCATGACCCTATATGATATATAACAACCCAAATGATATACATATTCCAGTCTAATGTCAAATTATTAATCAAATTACACCTCCAACACAAGCTAGCTAATAAATATGTGGTAAAGATGAGCAAAGCATTAATCATGGCTAGGTGTCCAGGATAAATGTTCAGTATTGTATTAAGTCATCACTTGGCTGGCCTAATGTGTCTGTAGATGGACTGGTTAGGAAGTGCTAGTGTTCCAGATGATGCTAGCCAGCACAACTGTGTTGTGTACCTGCTCTATTTTAGGGCATTATTTGAATGAAGTGAAAGACCACCTAATGTCAAATTTGATTTCCCTGCAACAGCTGCCATGCTGTGTTTGGTTTAGATTGACAAGCTGCAAACATAGAGTCTAGTCTCTGACCCATCAGTTTTGGTCTGAGGGCTTAGTACATGTGCTTGATGCATACATAGGCTTGATGATCTCATTTGTAGTGGAAGAACTCACTATAATTTAAATATGTTTAAGACTAACTAATTCAGTCTAGAATGTATAGCCCCTCAAACCCCATAGAAGCATCAACAATGCCACAGAATCAGTGAATCTGAACTCATTGAAGGCTATATGAAATAGTCTGTGTTCCGTATAGACAATGTATGCCCAGTATCCAATGATACGTGTCCACTGTCTACACACAACATAATCTTGATGTGACTATGGTGTTTTAATTAGTATGCGATCAATGACAACTCTGTCCTCAACCAATTTTCCTAATGAACAATAAATCTGTCAAGCCCAGCTTCTTAGCCAAGAGGATGTTCATTTCCAAATGTTCATACTGCTTTGCAGTGCGTTTCCTGTCATGTAGAAAATAGAAACTGAGATGGAAAATAGAGACTGAAAGAAAACAGCTATGTAGGAAAAGGAAAAGAAGATAGCAAGCATGAGAAAATTGACTAGTGGGAAGAGTCTGTAGATATGAGGGACAGGAGGAGTGGGTTCAAGGAAGGTTGCATGTGAACACGACTGACCCGAAATCAGGTGGTGCTCGTATGATCATGTGACGTTTGTGAGCAGGGGGCAGGGGACTGAAAATGGCAGTTTCATATATTAGTATATGTATATATATACAGGAGGGATGTGCAAACAGATTTGTCTCTGACACCAATGACTAGATTCTACAGAACAATGCCGGAGTGTGTGTTTCAGGATTGAGACTGTTTAACATTGCGCTATTGTTATAATCAATGAGAGAGCTAATGAGTAAGGAGGACAAGCAAACAATACATGCCATGCAAATACACCTACTGCTTATAACAAGACCACAGACACCAGCTTTGACAAAGACAAAAGTAGGAAAAATGAAAGGAAACTAAGTGGTTCTTGTGTTTTTGCAGTGACATTCAAGGACCATTGCAATTGAAGTATTTGCCCCTCTTAAGTATAATCACCTAAATTCCAAGAACTATTACAGTAATACAGGCTATACAAACTGCAGTGAGTAACATAATATTGAGGAAATTCATGTAATTCCAACTGTGAATTTACAGTTTGTGTCCCTCTCTTGTTATGTTCCAAGCAAAGTCAAAACCAATCCCAAGATCTAGTCTATGGATCTTGGCCTGCTTCTCTGGTAAGCACCTTTGGGAGCTCTCATTTTCATTCATTAATCTATTAGCACATATAAATCCTCTGATTATTTTTCAGATTAAAACAATGTGGTCAGTACTACCCCATTTAAAACATTTTCAAAGAAAGACCTTTAAAATAAATTTAAAAAATGATAAATAGTAAAGATTCCTCTTTAGAAACAACCATGTACAATTTAAAATTACTCATTAAGCTTCTTGAAGAAAACAATTCACTAAAATATCTTGTAATCTTTCTAATAAATGTGCTGTAAACCTACCCATCCACAGTCTTGTTCTTAATTGGTTAAGTATACTTTTTTGTCTGTTGTAAAAGGCATCCCCTTACTCTTTGAAACATAATGCATTCTTTCAGTCTCTGTGCTCTCCTAGAAAACCTTAGTAGGAAGTAGTAACTTGTCCCAATCTACTCCAGTGCATAAAGCTCATATGGGATCAATTATTTTAATGTAGTATTTTACGACATGGGGAGCAGCTGTGAGAATAGAAATCCATACCTGGTTTTTCAATAAGTAGTAAACACACACATACAGGCAGAATTAGTAATTGCAAGTTCAGTGTGTGTCCATAGTAGTTCCCTTGATGATCAAGGTTCATTACAGGAGAGGAATGTTAATCACCAATGCTGTTTATTTGTTGGCAGGCGTATGCCACTTGTTTTAATGTGGTAATGTGAGATTAGGAAAAGTGAGCATGTTTTGCCTCTTCCAACCTATCAGAGTTGAAGTGGTACAATTGAATTTTGGTTCTTTACACCAAGTTTAATTCTGTATTACTATTTTGAGGTGTGGCTATTAAATAATAAGACTAATTCTCAAGAAAAACACATCCACTTCAAGCAGTGTGTAACAGCGAACTGAAGACGCGAGTGATTGGACATTTTCAGGGATTGTATATGCTTGACCATTGGTCAATGTATACCACGTGGTTCACACATGCACACTGTGGTTCGACTTACATGAGCCCAATCTCGTTATTTAATAGCTGCACCTCGTATATTAGTACAGCAATCAGGCATGGATAAAAAGCTTGACCAGTTACTACACATGGTAAAAATAAATGCAAAACATGCAGTGTAAAATGCAATTGTAGTATCTCAGTAGAGTGCCATTTTTCAGTTAGCCTTTACTGTATTCAGTAATTCACAAAGGCAGTGTATTCTGAAGGCACAAAATCAATTGCCTCCACTTTGTTTAAACGGTCTTCAGTTCTTGAATCTCAGTTCCCATAAATATCATACTGCAGCTGCTGGTGTGGCCTGGAATAAATTGTTCTCTCTAACCCTCCACCCTTTACCCCCCTCTGTTACTGCTCTGTTTAAGGGTTCTCATCGGCTCTCCGCTGGTTGGCCAGCCGGCAAAACGGACTGGAGACGTCTACAAATGCCCTGTGGGCAAAGAAAGCAATCCAAAATGCATAAAGCTGGAGCTGCCTGGTAAGAAGCGGCCTCCATATGTGTCCTGAACGGACTCATCAGCTAGCCCCTGCCTCAGTGCTGAACTGTGGTCTCACAAAGCCTCTTTGTCTGCCTGTCTGGGATCCTCTGAGACTGTTGTTCAGGAAGTGAGGCACATCAGCAGCGGAAGAAGGGGAATAAACAGGATTTTAATGTCTCATCTACTGATAGCCACAAAATAATTGAACAGATAACTAAAATTGCTTGACTCTTGCATGCCACGTTTTCCCCTGATGGGTTATTTCATTTTTTTTTGGAGAAAACTGGTAAATTGGAGTTACAGGTAGCAGTGTAGCTCACAGTTGACTTTTATTTTATTTTATTTCATCAGTTGCTTTTAATTTTAGTGGGATCAAGTTAGTGTCATTGCTAGGAGGGATAAAAAGGTCATAGTCAACAAGTGTGGGGATTAGCTTGGAGACATGTCTTGAATAATTGGGATTATTACTTAATTAGTTGAGGAACGTCTGTGATGCATGCACAACTGCTGTTTTTAACTGGGAAGTGTAAGGAAGAGTTGGGCCTCGCAGAGTTGTTTTGTGCCTAGTCTGCTGCAGGATGGTAAAGTAATTCAATTCTCCCCCACCGTAATCAACTGCATGTCAATAATTCGCGTCATTAGGATGTAGGGAAGCAGAGTATTTATACCTTTGGGAAAATCTGATGGGAGAATTTGTGCAGCTGTTATTTTCATATGACTCTTTTGGTCATTTTATTTATTTATCTATATATTTCCCAGACCACACAACAATTCCCAACATAAATGAAGTCAAGGAAAACATGACCCTGGGAACGACTCTGGTTACAAACGCAAATGGAGGCTTTCTGGTATGAGAATATAATAGAAACATATCCAATGTGCCAGCAAAACTGCATAATAGATTGTCAAAGTGTGTTTTACTTAAAGAAGTTCAGACTCCTGAAGTTCAAAATGCTGAATCACTCATATGCAGCCATTAAAAAGGGAAGGAACATAAATGACATAATTGGAAGGACATGTAATGATGTGGAATTTCCAGATTTGTGGTTGTAATTACAAACCCAAAAGTGACACACCTTCTTTTTCTCTTTGCAGTATTTTTTTGAGATTTATGTACTTGGACACAGGCTTTAATACTCCAAACCAGACACACACACCCCTCAATTCAGGATGTGCATTGACTCTACAATATCAGATTGATTTCACATGACGGAACTCTCCAGAAGAATCACAAGAGTGTGTGCATTTCTGTCGGCAGGCCTGTGGCCCACTCTATGGATATATGTGCGGAACGGAGCAGTACACCACCGGCATATGCTCCAACGTCAGCTCCACTTTTGAGGTCCTTAACTCCATTGCCCCAACTTTGCAAGGTATGTGAGACCACAAGTACAGCTCCCTGGGCACTCTGGACGAGCTGCGGGTGTCCCGCCACGATAGTGTACATAAGGGCATACCAGAATGTGTAAACTATTCCGCCTCACTGCTGACATTCCCAATTTAGGAAAGAGTTGTCATTTCTGCCTCTGCAGACAAGGTGCAAGCCATGACTAAAGGTAAACACTGGCTGTTTACACGTCCAATGGTCCTACAGAAAAACTTACTGGGGAGCCGTTCTATTTCAGAGTGCCGGTTTCCATCTTCCCAGTGTTAAAAAAATCCTTATTTAACCCCAATCCTTTTTGTTGTATTTCCACTCCAGTTAAATACATGACTGCATAGGGGTTTTCACTGTCACTTCACATTTACAAAATACGAAGTGATGCACCAAATATAAAATCAGAGTACATTTGTCAAGTTAAAATGCATTTGTTCAAATAAATAATTTGGTTTGAGATCTTTGTGTTCAGAGGGCAGTACTTTGGTGACAGCTGTTAATGTTTTTATGTGTAAGACATTGCTTCAGTATTTGTTCACTACAGATTTTTAAAAAGATTCACTGTTGTGTGGTAGAGTAAAAAAGTACTTTGCAGTTACCAGTTTACCCTTGATTTACTCTACTTGTTTGACTGTGTTTTGTATTGCAGCGTGCAGCAAAGAACTTGACATTGTAATCGTGTTGGATGGATCTAACAGCATCTATCCTTGGTCCAGTGTCATTGACTTCTTGGTGAAATTGCTGCAGAAAATTGACATTGGGCCAAAGTTGTCTCAGGTGATATATCACTGGATTCTATCCAGAATATCAATGACAGCCAATCTCAAACATGGTGTGGTGAAAGCTGAACTGTTTAACAAATCACTCTTTTTTTGTACACTTTTTGTTCAAATTAGTGACATTTACATCATACAATACACAATGTGTCATTATAGAACAAAATTAGGTGTATCATATGGTTTATGTAGTTATTAAATAAGTCAGGAAGCTGTAGTACTTTGTACTACTGAAAGAACTGGGCTTGCAGCTGCAGGATGCAGCTTCCTCTCCCTGTTGGAGGACAACCATTGTACCCTTGATTAAGGTATTTAACCTGAATTGCTTTGGTAACTGTCTAACTGTATAAATAGGTACCAATGGATTCAAAATATCCCAATTCAGAATAATAACTGGAGGCTATGGTTTAACGTAATTGTGAAATTATAGCTCTTATTTGAGTGTCGCTGGAAAAAATCAAGCATACTTAGTTAGGAGCTGTTTATATGGTGGATATTCCATGGTTTGATTAGTAATTACAGGGCCTTTTAAAGTAGATGACATCATCGCCGGATCACGGCAGTTACCACATGCACACAAGCCCTTCATTTGCATGTCTGGGTTAACCCTCCAGGCTTCTGTTTGTATTGCACCCAGATGATTCTCACAATCTGAGTGTGCTGTTTCCCGGCAGGTCGGAATCGTGTCCTATGGGGACAATGTGGGCCACGTGTTCAACCTCAGCCAGTTCAGCAACACAAAGGACTTAGTGGAAAATGCCAGAAAGATTCCTCAGAGGACAGGGGAAAAGACCATGACTGCGCTTGGGATTGACACAGCAAGGTCCGAACTCTGTGCTATACACTGTTTTGCCCCTGCAGTTACAGTAGGGTTTCACAAGTGTACACTGTAAAAAACAGTAATATTGTAAAATATTACATTACATTCAGAATGACCTCTAAATAGCAGGATGTGTAATTCACTTAATACTCAGTCTTGGCACATTTTTCACTATTTAGTCATTGGTTAGTCTGAAGGAGAGGACTGCTGATATTGGAAATATCTGGGGTATTATTGTGAGCTTTTGGATGTATATGCAGGAACTGATCGCAATTAACTTTTGATACAAAATCAGGCTTAACCACCCAGAGACATGCTACTGGGTTGTAAATTGAATATATTCATTAATCTGTCTGGTCTGCTACCTTTGGAGCTATGAATACCAAAAAAAAGTATTCAGAGAGCATGTTAAATATGCAACAGAACTTGCAATGATAATTTTAGCATTTGTACAATATTTAGGGGGCCTCATTGAGCCATAGAAAAGTGACTGAGGGGCAAATTTTGTCATTTAACAGAGAAGAGGCTTTCACAGAGGAGAGGGGTGCACGGCGCGGGGTGAAGAAAGTCATGGTGATCGTTACCGATGGAGAGTCCCATGACAACTACAGACTGAAGAACGTCATTGATGACTGCGAAAAGGATGGGATTGAGAGGTTCTCTATTGCTGTGCGTAAAATTCTTTACAGCTAAGGTCATGTATGTTCAACATAAATGCTCGGTTTACACACTTTCATGTTGATGATTGAGGTGCATTCTTTGTTGTTAATGGAGTGTGCATATGTGTGTGTGGTGTGAGAAAGTGAGAGAGACAAGAGGGACTGTACACTTAACTTGAAGTGTGTCCGTACTATACACTTTGAACCTTCAATTCCAAGAATGTTTTCTTTATTGTAATATCATCAGTTAGTGTTTAGCATACACTTTTGTGATTCAGGTACTTGGAGATTACAACCGACAAAACAAAAGCCATGACAAGGTGAAAATGTTCATAGATGAGATCAAATCAATTGCAAGCAAGCCTATGGAGCACCATTTCTTCAATGTCTCGGATGAGGTGGCACTTTTGAGCATTGTGGACACACTGGGAAGCAGGATATTTGCACTTGAAGGTAAGGGATACTCTTCAGTGTCTTCAAGCGAGGATCCAAATAGGGCACGAGTAGTTTTCATCCATTTCTTTACCCTGTTTGATTGATGCACTTATATAAATCAAGAAAATGAAAAAAACAGCTGAATTGAGCCATGGGAACTGGGTGTAATTTTCTGTGTGTGTCTGTGTGAGGTTTGTTTTTTGTACAATAAAAGATGTTTTGTATTGGCGGCATGTATAGGAGTTTAAAGGGTTCCCCTTTTTCCGAAGACTATGAGTCAGTTAGTGGAGAAAAAGGATCAGTCAGAGTGACTTTGAGCCCCTTCGTCTTCGAAAGCTGTTTTTTTAATTTTCAGTATGATATAGTGGCATTTAATTTTCATTACCTCTATATTTCCCATAGATTAATTTAGCAGAAGGCTGGCCATAGAAAGACAGGATGTGGCCATTGGCCTAAATGTAAATATTCCCAGTGATGGTTTATAAACTGTGTGGTATATGTTGTAAAACAGAAATGTAAGTGGACTGAATTGTCTGAAAAGAGAGTATTGAACCATTAAGAATTTCAGCAATCTGCATTGTATGCTGTTTAGTGGCTAACTGCTTATGCTGAAGAGTTTCTTTCTCAGGAAAAGCATTTAGTTTAATTACTGTGTGATTCTCATGTATCCATAAGATGCAGGCCAGTATACAGATTCTTTCACATAGTTAACTGTGCTTTTGTTTGGGGTCTGTTTTCAGCCACATCAGGTAATGATACAACATCATTTGGGATGGAGATGTCTCAGTCCGGATTCAGCGTTCATGCTTCCAAAGTAGGTTTAATCTGTTACTATATTTCCTAGCTTTGTGTATGTGTGCATAACAGTTTCCTGATGGGTATGGGTATTCATATGACCAAGGGAAACTATACTGCTGAATGAAAAGCTTAGCTCAAACACGGACTGTTGTTGTCTTATTTGTTAATAGTGGTTTTATCATGAGCCTGCACATGTGCTGTGCAAACTACAAAGGAGTATGTAGTCAGCTCAGATCAGCCTGGGATCTGATGAGAAAGGTCTCTTTCCTTGAAAGGGTGGTAACTTCAGACAAATAAGATCAATGTGCACTTCCTGCTCGTAAATGACTACATAAACACATGCTTGCTCATCTAAACCTTCCTCTGATTCATCGAATGGCCATTTTTCAGTGTAAACAGAGTTTATTTTTATCTAAGGTATTTGAATAGGAACACTCGAGCTCAAAAAATCAACCATTCGTGGGGCACCTTCCTGTATCAGTGTGAAATGGTGCATCTGGCATCAATCTAGCACACTTATTTTATACTGCAGAAAGTTAGGAAGCAATTCAATCCCCCCTCTATGGGGTTAAGATTGAACCTTTACAAATTAGAAGTGATGTTACTGGTTTCCATTACTTAAACAATAATTTCCTTTTACTTTAAAACAAACTAAATGTAAACATTTGTAAGCAAAGCAGGTCCTGTAAATGTCATATCAAGCAAGTCATGAAATGCAATAGAATTAATAAGTATTTTATGTTAAGCTCAAATAAATGATTTGTTAATAGTGGTTTTATCATTAGCCAGCATGTGTTGTGAAAACTACAAAGGAGTATGTAGTAAACTCTGATCTGTCTGGGTTCTGATTTGAAAGACTTGTTTCCTTGTAAGGATGGTTATTTTAGACAACTAAACACATATACATTCACATGCACATCATGAAAAGCAATAAAAACTGTTCAGGTGAATGCAACTTTACTATTAGTGTATTTCACATGATCTGTGACTTTAAATGTGAAAGCTCTTATTTTACATTGCCACAGTAATGGTGATGTTGTTTTTGATTATTAGATCACATAGTTTGCGTAATTGTTAATATAGGGAAATGCAGTTTTTCCATGGCTATTGTAGGTCAGGTCATTATGATTAAAGCATGAAATATCATAAATCTAACTACCAGCAAGATCTCTGCTGACCCGCTACTGTTATGAGAAAGCAGCCATTTTTCCAGATAGTTGGGCACCACTGTCTTGCAGATGTGACCACAGCCTGTCTATAGACTGTGTTTCAACTGTACTGTCTTGCTGGCTTTTTCCGTTGTCCTTGCAGGAAGGAGTCATGCTTGGAGCGGTCGGAGCTTACGACTGGAATGGAACTGTGGTGATGAATATGGGGCAGGAAGTTATAGTTCCAGACAAAAGTACTTTTCATAACCCTTTTGTCCAGAGGTATGAGGGCCTGGCCGGGTATGTCGGTAAGTTCAGAGAAAAGTCTGCTCATGTAAGCACATTTGTTCGTGCCCACTCCAGATAAATTCCAAATCGTGGTGCATGGCAGTTGACAGTATAAACACAAGTAATTGTACATTGAAAAATTATAAACACTCTTAGCTATAACAGTGGATGTATTCGCCCCTCTTATTTTCCATTTAAGGTTTGTAAGATGTTGGTGCTACTTAAAAGTAAGTGAGAGGAGTTTTATGAAAGCTAATAATAGAATGATGTGGAAGTTCCGTTTGAATGTCTGGGTGACTGTCCTTCTTAGACTAATGGCTGCAAACTGAATAACTGGCACAGACTCAAGAAGCCAAACCATCTCTGTAACCCAAGGGCATTGAATACACTACATATTTAATATTTCCTGCCTTCCTGAACCATAAGAGATTATTATTAACAAAATGGAATCATGTAGTGATTATGATTATGAGATTATGATCTCATGCACAACACAGCCTGAAAATGAAGTGACCGGGAGTTGTATGTCTTGGTGTTTTTATTTTATTCATGGCTATCTATTTCAGCGTAAACACTTGTGTTGTAGGTTATGATGTACAGTCAGCCTCAACGCCGAATGGAGTTATATACATTGCTGGTGCGCCACGGTTTAACCATACGGGACGGGTCACTTTGTATCGGCTCAATGGATCGAACATTGCAATAGTGCAGACACTGGATGGAGAACAGGTGTGGCACAATGACCCTGTAAACAATACTGTGCCTGAAGTCTTCCTTAATAAATTTAAGCAATACGGTCTGATGTGTTGTTTTACTCTTTTTAGATTGGCTCCTACTTTGGCAGCGTTCTTCAAACTGTTGATATCGACAATGACTCTTTCACAGACATCCTCCTGGTGGGAGCACCAATGTATATGGGTCCAGAAAGAGATGAACAAGGTCAAGTGTATGTCTACAAGCTTAATGAGGTATGATTTATAGCACGTTGAATGGTCATTTAACCAACATCCCAGGGCCTTCAGGAACATGTCCACAGTGCACTTGTGTGTCCCACAGCTGGGTTTTTGATACCCCACTCTGCATATGGCTGAAGGTCCACGTTGGTGAGCAACAATCAACCTTGTATCACTGTAGACCTTAAGCCAGTTAAAGTCTTCAGTGCCGTCGCTCTTTTGTGGCCAATCCTAGCCAGCTGGTCACATGAAAGTTTTTGAACTGAACATATGTTAGCCTTGTGTTGCTGTGATAATGTGATGGAAGTGACATCTGCAGTCTTAAAAATAATAAATAAAATGAATCAGAGGAGTCACATGTGTGACCGCTTCCTTCACAGTGTGTGGGAGAGGCTAGCTTGGTGAGGCTGATACTTGCACAATTATGATTTAGTATGAAAAATTAATGTGAAGAAAACATACTACATAATATGAGTTTGCTTTTAATTAACCATTAATGGAGACATCTCTGGCCCAATAAGAGACGCAGCAGAGCGAATTAAAAGAAATTATAAACACGTCCTCCATGTGACATGGTTATCATACATGTAATATAAGCATATAATCAGGACAAATATGGAAACTTATATAATTAATGATTATTTATGATTCAAATCGTCTGAAAATGTGATTTAAATCACTAACAAGATCTTTACAAAATAGGAAGAGGAGAAAATATTAGTGATGCCCTGTCCCAAAGGTTAAGCGTGTGGTGTTTTCTCAGGGTGGCAAGTTCGAGCATGAGCTAACCCTGAAGCCCATCAATCAGACCTGCTGCACCGCCCACTCCCACTCCCACAGTTCCTGTAAGACCGTCAACAAGAACGAACCCTGCGGCGCACGGTTCGGCACTGCCATCGCCTCTGTCACTGACCTCAACCTTGATGGCTACGGCGACGTGGTGATTGGGGCACCCTTTGAGAACGACCACCGGGGAGCAGTATATATCTACCATGGAGAGGGCAAGTCCTTAAAGGAGAAGTATGTACAGGTAAAAACCCATCCCACATCCTTCATCTGTGTCCCCAGAGCACTGAACTTCAATGTGTTTTGGTTTCTGACTGTTAGCTCAGAAAGTTGAATAAATATTTTTTTTTCTTTTTGCATTTCTCAAACATTTACTTTGCTATTGATATGACTTTTATTTTGTGTTTGTGAAAAAATTATCCATATTATTCTAAGTCCAAATGTTAATGTTTTTACTTCATGTAACCATCCCCTTTTGACCAAATAAATAAAGCAGCTAGCTATTGAATGTTCTAGAATTGTAAATTGCAGTAGCATATGGATAAGAACTGTCTGATATCCTTTCAGCGAATTGCTTCAGGTGGAGATGGAGAGAAGGTGAAGTTCTTTGGTCAGTCAATTCATGGAATCATGGACTTGAACGGAGATGGGATTATTGATGTCACAATTGGTGGTCTTGGAGGTGCCTCCCTCTTTTGGTAAGTCTAATACCCATCTTTGCTCATTTCTGCTGCTTCTGTGTACTGTTTGGAGGTGTCCTGCAGGGTTTTAACAAAGATCTCTCCTCTGACTTGAGTTCACATGAGGCCCTGCCTTTTTAATAGGATGGCTTTGGAAAAAAGAAAGCACACAGTAATAAGAATCATACTACCTTGTAGTTACATATAGCAAAGGGTTATTTTTTGTAATAATGACTAATGTATGAGTCATCAAAGGGGGGTGTGGGGAGGGTGCTGCATGTAGCCACATCCTGCAACCAGACCCCATTGGCTCAAGCTGCCCCATGTCTGTGTTAAATTATAACCAATAAGAGGAGATGGCTGCAAGACAGGGAGTGTCTTACTGATGTTTGCCATAAATTATCTTGTTGTAGAGCTATGGAGAGAAATGTGCCTCAAGCCTATTTATAGTGGTGAATATGAGTATGAACCATGATTTACAGCTGGAAAACTAACAGAGAGGGTGGTCAAGAAGGAAAAATCATACTCAGTCCAAAGCTTCCCTGCTTGGCACAGTGAGACAGAGATGGACTGATGTAATGGCACACTTTACACCGCAGATAGCGGCACAAACTTTTGCCCCGTGAGCTGTGAAAACACTTTATTTTCATATCGCTGATAAATATAACTGAAAACCTCGTCTCTGTGGAACTCCCTGAAATATACCTTTCATCCTTTTGAAGGTTAGCCCATGCAAAAAGGTCTTCATTATGTTCTTGGAGGAATAGTTAAAGACAGTTTACTAAAACAGCAGAAATCACACTAACATTGCATGTAATTTCTCCATTGTGTTGACAAAGACTTTTGGTCAGTGTCATTGTCTTATCAGCAGAATTTGTTTCCTTTGTTTTTCTCAGAAGATATTAACTGTTCAGTATGGAGCCTCCCCTATCGTCCTGTTCTCAAAGGGTTGTGAGGTCATCCAGGAGAAGAGATCGCTGTACAGCTGGATTTTTTCCACCCTGTTTACACAACATGCAAACTAACAATGGCCTCATGATTTGACTCAAAAAATATTTTGTTGATGAGAACGCCCCGGAAGACTAATCACGTTCCAGAGTCTTAAACATTTTAAAATTTTCTCAAGATATTTCGTTGCCATTAGTAATAACAATCGCGATAAATTTAGATGTCCTGAGGTTACTTTAACAACTCTGCTGTATCCATTGGAAAATGTTAGCTTTTCATTTCATGAAAAAGCCACACCATTATACACAATCTATTTTCGGTGTACTGTATTGGCAACAGGAAATAGTGAAAACACAGAATCTGGTTGCTAAAGAAATTGTTGCTATGTAAACTGTTGTGGGTAAATAATATAGATAACTGTCATTCCTTTCATCTGGTATAACAATAGTTAGACTGAGGACTTTGTGATATTCACAGTACAACTCATTTTTTCAGTCTTCTGTTACTTGTCATTATGCTTACAGTATAGCACTTTACGACTTTAGTGTTGACATTAGGAATTCATTGACTTGGCTCCATAAATGACCACCATAAACTCGTGTTTAATTTCATACTGAAATATCAACCAATCTCTAATTTTGGAAGTTTAATTTCCTTATTTTATCTTTTTTTTCCTTTCGACCAGGTCTCGGGATGTGGCTGAGCTAAGAGCAGATATGGAGTTTGAGCCAAAGAAAATAAACATGCAACAAGCACAATGTGACATAGCGGGAAGGAAGAGGTTCTGTGTGAAAGCCAAAGTCTGCTTCAACTACACCATTAAATCTGAGCCGAGGACAAGTTCACGCGCTGGTAAGAGTTTCTCTCCGTGATTCAATATGTTGCACTATATTTCCCTTTCATTAATCTCCTTTGCTTCTCTTGCAAAGGAAAGTAAGCAGTAGGCCAATCTTGGTGTTTTTGCTGTTTCACTACAACATTAGTAAGCAAGCAAATTGAATTGAACCATTGCAGGGGGAAATTTCACCCTGTCACATCATGTTTATAAATGCAAAAATAATGTTAGTTCTCATGGGTAAATGACAGTTAAAGAGGTCTTCCACCTCTTCCAAAAAAAAGAACAAAATTTCATGTTCCGGTTATGAATGCTTGGAATGCTCATTTTAAGAGCTCCTCCAACAGCAGACTTTTTTTGAGTATCTTCAGAATACTGCCTTGCCTTATATGTAATCCCTAATGGCACTTGTTTCCTTTACAGACATGAAATACTCGCTGACAATCGATGCCCTCCGGGCAGCATCGAGGGGGCTGTTTGTCAACATCACAGACAGGAAGTTGCAGGCGAATGCTACCATCCAGGACCACTTGTGCAGAGAGCATGACTTCTACATGTTGGCAAGTAAATCATTCCTCAGTACCTTTAGGCAGAGTCTGGGAATAACAAAGAGCAGTTTGGGGAGATGAGGATGTCGTCACCTCTTCAATTCTACCCTGTCTATGGAATCATGTATTTCTGCACGAGTGAGTGCGTGAGAGAGTGTGTAAGTGCGTGTGCATTACCATACGTATGTATGCATGCATGCATGTATGGTTTTTGTGTCTGCATACTATGGCTGTATATATGTTCATGTACATACATGTGAAAGAAGGGGAAGTATTTATATATACATGTATGTATGAATTCCCCTCTCTGAAACAGGTCTTCAGGCTGGGCTTGCCCTTGCTCTGTTTCCTCTTACACGAGAATGATTTGCTTTCCCTGAGCGATACAATGTGTGGAAGCCTTTGTGAAGCTCTTCACAGCATGAAAGCCTACTTCCTTTTACTAGATGAGTAATGGCACGAAGGAGGCGCAGAGTATAATGCTGACGCAGTCTGCATGTGGTCTTTTCCTTTACTGCAACAAAAAAAATTCTTCACACAGAAATAGGTATACTGAAAGCCTGGCGAAACAACGTATCCTGCCCACATCGGCAGATAGTCTATCACACTTTAAAGATGAGTGTCTGGTTTTAGTGCTGACTAGCAACAAGAAGAGCTGGAAGGAGCAGCGGTTCATTGTAGTGGTTGGACATTTGCAGTAAAAGCCTGCCTTTTTTCTTCTGCTTTTGCTACATTGAATGAATGCATTCGGGTAATGTAGCCTACACAATTAAAAAACTGCTTTGAAATTTCTTCCTACGTTTCGCCAAATACAAAATTTTTCAATAAATCATATGTTCGTTATATAGATTAACGTACAAAGAATACAATTATCTATATACATTTTATGTATATACTCTGACAGCAAATCCCATACTCTACAGAGAACACTGTGAGAGAGAAAGCCGGAAAACGCAATAGTGTTTAAGTGGTTCTCACAAGAGGTCATCATTTTAATCAGAAACAGGACAAAAAAAAACGATCAAAGTCAATTGAGAATTTGCAAGCTGCACAAAATTACCCACAGAATCACTGGGGTAAATGATCCCACTCAGTGAATTCCTTGGCACATAACCTCCAGGAAGGACCTACAAGGTCTGGCAGCTGCAGAATGGGATGGCTAACATGTGCAGCTCAGCAGATACCCCTGTGCTACATGTGGCTAATGCATAGCAGCACATTTAAAAATGATTTCTCCTTCATACAGTGCAATATCAAGCACCCTATCTGTGCATGAAACTTGATACTCAACATCCTCAAAACACAGGATATCATAATCTAATTGTATTGATGCATGCTATAGTGATACCTGCCCTCAGTAATTCTGCAGCAGAGAAATGACTGGACAGCAAGACTTACGCACTGTTCTGTTTTTGATTGTTGCTGCAGGACAAACTTGACTTCAGAGATCCCATCATGGTCTCCCTCATGTTTGGACTTGCTGATGAGGAAAAGGGTCCAGTATTGGATGGGAATTTACCCACTTCTGTCAATAAGACTGTAAGATCTGTTTTCTTTCTTGCTTGAAAAATATAGTTACCTATATTTTGTGAAAAAAAAATTGTTCAGTATTATGTATTATTAGTATTATTATGATTATGATGGTGATGATGATGATGATGATTATTACAGGATGCCATTTCAGCAGTTAAATATAACTGTACTGCAATTTTACATAATGGAAAGAATGAAGGAAGATAGGGAACTGTTATGTCACCTGAATTAGGCTAATTGCAGGGCTGCTGCTTGATTGTCTTTGACCTTAATGCCCACATTGACAGAGGCTGTACTGGATTTCAGTTTTACCACCAGCAGAATAAGAGGAGATACTTGCTTGACAGCTACTATATTTCAAGTCTGATCCCCAGCACAATGCACATGGTCTGTTTCTGTTTATGCCCTGCCTCTAAATGTTTCAGACTTTTTCTAGATCATCATTTTTTATAAGTTCTAATAAACAATACATTCACCTTTTGAAGGTGCATACCTGCCCTTTTGTTCCAGAAATTTTAAGCATGCGTGGCTTTTATAAGGTTCTAGTAAGACTTATGCCAGGTAGAGAACTAAAGTAAGTATTCAGTTTTGAAGTAATTAAAACAACACTAACTGAGTCCATACCGGAGTAAAATATTAGATGTCAGGAGACAGGGACACAGGAACCCAAACACAGAACACCACACATTCACGTCTAAGACAGCTGTGTTTACAGATAGCTTGATCATTTATTTTGGGGAACAGAAATGCACACAATGTGTCGCTCATTTTCGATCAATATCCTGGAACTCTTGTGCTAGAGATTCAATATATTGTCCCATCAACGCCAGAATATTATGATGAACACGCCCATAGAATCCACTATTCTCACAGATACGCAAGTCCTCTGTGAGAAAACTCCACAGGCAGCTCTGCTCCACTGTGCTCAGTGCTGGGAGTAGCCAATGTTGATCTTGTCAGGGTTCCAGGTAGCCAGACGTTAAATGAGTCCAAAGGGATTTGGCACCCCAAGCACTTAAAAATGGATCTTAGAAAGCAATGTAGGAAGCAAGTGTAACCACTAGAGGGAGACAAATGTTCACGAAGTGCTGGTGGTAATTCCTAGTTTGGATGAACTTGTTCTTGAAGTAATTATAATTATTTGCCTTTGTGATTTTGTTATGGACTTGCTTTGCCGTAATTTCTTATGGAAAAGTCTAAAGAAATTATACATATATTATTCATTTTGATATATTTACTGAATCAATGTAATTAAATTCTCTTCTCTCAGATTCCTCTGGTGGACTGTGGGAATAATGAAAATGTATCACCGATCTCCATCTTCAAGCTTCCGCAAATGTATCCAGGTACATATATAGACACAAATAAAAAATATCATAAAGGTAATGATGAATGATTAAATATGTTTATAATATCCAGATAACTAATAGTGTTTTGCACTGATGATGTACTTTTCAGTTATACTACTGAATCTTAGACTGGCCTGTGGCACCATTCCAACAGAGGATATTCCATTAATTATCATGACCATTTTAAAACCATTCATACTATGCTTGACCTGCCAATCATGAGTAATTATAGCTGCATTCAGCTATGCTCCCTGTGATAAGTAAGATATTAATGTAAGATTTTGTATATGTGACATATGATTGTGATCTCATTCTCCTCTTTTGTAGGCTTATCATTAAAGCAAACCAGGAGAAGTTCTACGTGGAGGTTAATATTACTAACAGCAAAGACAGTGCCTACAATACAAATGTTACATTGACTTACTCAAAAAACATAAACTATGTGAATGTTGAGGTAAGTTATTTGAATAAATGTAACCTTTGCATGCTTTGTCAAGACTTGGTTTGGTTGGATGTATTTATTATTTGAATGAGCATTTATTGGCTCATTTGAACTGGTGCACCTGCATGTAGACGGCTAATTTTTGTTGTACCTTGTTGGTAAGTGTCCGTGTGTTACAGTTTATACTGCAGTTTTTGTGTTCCTTTTGTGATATATTTTCAACTAATTCCCTAGAGCTCTAGAACTGTCAATGAAGCCAGGCTGATGTACAATACTTGACAGTAATTATAAGAAGTATATTTACTTTTACCATGTAGCTTGTTTATCAAGCTTGAGACATAGCAAGCTGTATGATGGCTAGTCAAAAACAGTCTGAATTTGCTCAATTCTTCCTTTCAGCCTCGAGAGAAGGACTGTGAGACCAAAGTAAATGTTACATGTGCTATCGGATATCCTTTCCTAAAAACAGGGGACAGGGTACGTATGCCTTTTTGGAAACGTCTTCAGAAACTGTCATTGTCATTACCAATGTAATGTTCCATTTTAACCTCAGACATCATATACAGTGTCTGTCGATGTATATATTTCACTTAATATTGTCAATTGTTTCATTACATAGGATTCGTTCCGGGTTAACTTTGAAGTAAACCGTTCACATGTTCTGAAAGATATTCAAATCAACGTATCAGCAACGAGGTAAGATACAATAATCACAGTAGTGTGATTGCAAGAACTCTTTCCTTTTCTGACAGTTTTTAGTCAGTCTTTGTTTTAATGATGATGAGATATATTTTTAAATATTTATGGTATGTATATACAGAGAGGAGAAGGGTGTACATATCATCATCTAGCAACATGGATGTCACCACCAATTTAATGTGTCTTTTTAACCTCAGATATTATACATACTGTCCATTGATGTATATGTTTTAGTTCATGTTTGCGTTTGCATGTATGTACATATGTCATCCATGCATAAATGTCATCCTTTGTTGGTACAGTGACAGTGATGAACTACAGGAAACACTTCATGACAACTTTAAACCAATCACCATTGGATTACAGTATCAGATGATCCTGAGTTTTTCAGCGTAAGTGTTGGAAGTGTTGGATGTGGTGAGACTACCACCTGAAGAAAGAGTATTTACACCTGTACTGTGCTTCTGTCAGGCGTCCACAGGGGGGCGCTGCAGATTTACAGTGTTTCCAAACCCATGTGATACAGCAGCTGCCTTGAGAGTTTACATTGTTACAAGTCCCTTTGTGAAACTTAACAACACTCTTAAAAAATCTGTCACTTTAACATCATTTTTTCAAGCCTTGTCCCTGTTTTGATACCACATATTTTTACCTTCTGTAAGCATGCCTACGGTGTACTTTTTAGACCACTTGAAAAATCAGTGTGCTTCTGAGATGAAGTATTTTGCAAATAAGGAACTTAACATTTTGTACAGCACAAAGAGGATAAAATGATAAAATATTGTATTATTTTTGTCATTGTAAATGATTTAGTAAGCAGCCATGTGATATTGTAATGAAACGTGATATATGTGATATATTTACTGGAAACATAACGTAATTTAATTGCTATGTGTGTAATTGCTGTCTGATGTCACACGCAAAATATTTCTTGTAGTACAGGAGAGATTAAATGTTATATTCTGTATGGCGGGAACATAAGAATTAACCTGCACTTTCTTTTATGATAAAGTAGTTTATTCTTTGTTGTGAACATGTCATTAGTATAAATAATGGAATGTGTGATGAATTTGGGAAAGAAATGAGTTGTCTTAGCCTAGCTGATCTGTAGTTAGCTGGAATACAGAGAATGCTGCCGAGTCTGATCTTTGTCTCTATTTTAATCCCTTTCAGTCACAAATATATGAAGGAGGACCACATCATTGTCAAAGAGGGAGAAAAATACCCCAAGGAATTCACTAACACCAGCATCATCGGGGACGAAGTCAAAATAAGCTATGTGGTATGTGCGTACGATTCAAACCCTATAAGACCTTGAGGCATTATACTTCTGTTCACCAATCAAATGATAGTTTGTATAGCGTACAACCCATCCCATCCAAATGTACAAATATTATGTGTTAGCTCCAAAACAATTGTTCTCTTCTATGGTCTGTTGCTGATCACACATGTTGATAAGGCATTCCAAGTTTACAGTGTGTATGTGCATTCCACATTCTCTTCTATGATTTACACACAAACTGCATGGACTGTGGTGAAATTCCTCAGCTGTCTTTGGCTAAGGTCAGAGGCGTGCACAAGAAAATGGCTCCGTATTTTGCTGAGTAAAAAATTCTTGAGCTATTTACAGAGGCCAGTGCCAATTACAGATATGTCTATAAGACATGGAACTAGGTTTGTAAGACAAAGCTTATTCTTTCTGTTTCACAGATTGAAAAAGAATCAAGCCAGGCAGTTCCACAGCTTGAGCTGAAGGTCATGTATCCATATCATTCAAGAAGGCAGAACATTCTGCTGTACTTGACAAATGTGATCGCTTCCCAGGTGGGTAGTCTTATGTCTGTGTCCAATTACAGGTGCTAACCACTGTTGAGGATATGTATCTGTGAATTTCACTAATAAGCAAAAAGATTGATAAAGCATTTGAGAAAAAGCATTGGTTACATAACAGTCCGATTTTAGTGCTGCAGACTGGATGTTGGCTTAAGGTTGTTGCTTAAAGTTGTTGCTCAGTCCTGTTACTAGAAAATATACATTATTATATCATGTCCTCCTTTTGTTTTTGAAAATATTATTTTTTCCTGTTGTTATTCCTGTTGTTATATTGGTGTATTTTTAAAATTATATTAATTAATTATATTCTGACATGAACTTTTCTAAATGTTGTACAGCATTTCCTAAATTACTTATTACGATTAGCACTACCTTGAAAATGACTTTCAACAGAGTGATAAGTTCTATACATATAATATATATAAAGTATTATTATCATGAGTAGTATTAGTAGTTTTCATTTGTGTAACCTCCATATGTCAAGCATTTTGTTTCTTTTACAGAATGTTGAATGCCATAAGGAAAGTTTAATTAACCCCTTAGGAATTAACTCGACGAGCCCACATGCCCCTAGCCCTCTGCGGGAGACTCTGAGCAACTACCTGGTGGTAAGAGCTAGTGTTTCTAACAGCACATCAGTGTTACATTATGTTCATTTAGGGGGCATACTTACTTCTACATAATGCACAATCAATACCTTTATATAGACAAAAAGGTTAGCAGTACAACTTGTACAGAGCAATACAGTTTGTAGTGTGGTAAAGTGCAGTACCTGTAACCATGTGGTAAGACATGCCAGTATCAATTGTTTTTTTACCATGTCACTTTTCTGAAGGGCTTATTCAACTAATGTGAATTTGAAAACAAAATCAGGGTTTCATCTGTGGGGTTGTTTAGTTGAGGTGAGGACCTCTATCTTTGGGACTTTTAGTGAGAATGTTTGATATTGCTGCCACTGCAGTAGCTAAAAGATCATCTAACCTTTACAGGACTGTCTGGATACGTGTGAATCCTTAAGCTGCACCATAGAGCCTGCAGATTCCAGCCAGATCAATGTCACCTTCAGAGTGTGGAAGCCCACCTTTGTCAAGGTAGGTCACATTCACAAATTACTGGAGCACAGAGTACATTAACATTATCTTGGGACTTTTGTTTCAGGGTAATTATTAATTCCTGTTTTCTTTATGGATAAAATTTGCACCTTAAGTTAATTTTAAATTTAAAATTTGTCAGACATATACTGAATCATGGCATGGTCAATAGAATTATCAACTGATTTATTGATTGTTATTAATTTATCGATTGCCTCTGTAGGCAGAGTTTTCCAGTCTGCACATGACTGTCCGTGCTTCACTAATAAACAAGAGCCCGGATCTCTTTGTAATGAGTAAGGAAGATGAAGTAAGAGAGGTGAGTGCAGTGCCTGATCCTGTTCTTTACTGGTCTTCTTCATTGACATCCTACATCAAATGCTGGCTCTGTCAGAAACCCTGTAGACCAGGGACCCATAGCCTGTTTCTCTGCGGTGCTGTGGGATGTGCAGGTTTTTTTCACCAGTTTAGATCCAAGGAATCAGGTCAGGTGATCAAACTGTGCAATGAAGTGCTGGGGAACATAAGCAGACCCTGCGGCTGACCAGGACTAAGGTTGCTTGTCCCTACTGTAGTCAGTTTAGTGGTTGTCGAGTGAGGTTTCATTCAACAAATATGGGAGGATCTACCACTGAGTATCAGTGACTCAATTATTTATATCAATGACCTCATTGGCTGAGGAGAGAAAGACATTTTTGATTGGTTCAAACAAGTAAATGAGAGTAGCTCCTCCCAAACATGGTTCATGAAACCACATTTCAAGCATCACTGTCATAGACTACATTGTCAATTACATTATCATGGTTGGGTGTATGATGTGTTGTGCATTTGGTCACAGGTGAAGATACAGATTTCAAAAGAGTCTCTAGGAGGCATACCTTTGTGGATCATCATAGTGAGCATCCTCATAGGACTGCTCATTTTGGCGCTGGTCATTTTCGCATTGTGGAAGGTATGTAATGTGTATTCATGTATAATTGGTTGTGGAGGGCAGCAAGGAGGGCCACAAATATTTCTGGATCACATGCCAATCACAGCATGTACTGCTCCTTATCATGAAACGAGTTAAACTATTCTTGTGATTTGTCAATTTAGCAGAACTCAGGTAGTATATATGGCATGTTTTGCTGCAGTCGATGTGACTGGCAATGGTAAATGCAGATAATTAGTTCATTGACCTACAGCAATTAGTGGAAACAGAATGGTGCATACACCCTCTAGGCTTGGAGTTGCCCATACTATAACAGTAAAGCTACGGTCAGAGGGGGTACAGATGCAGCTTTTCAGTGGATCTTTGACAATCTGACAAATTCATGCCCTCAGATGTGTGTGACAGCTCCAATAACCATCAGTGTAAATGTTTGTGAGTGCTGCCGCTGGTGGGTGTTATCCGAGCTCACAAAGGCAGCGTACTAAGCGTGCTTCACCCATCCCTGACAGGCTGGCTTTTTCAAGAGAAAATACGTGGATGAAATGAAGGAGGACATGAAGGATGAATGACGTGTCTGCTCCGTGCAGTGGGGGCAGCTCGCCCCCAGTCTCCTCAGGTCTGAGTTTACTTCAGCAGAGCAGGTTCACAGCTTCTGAGCACTAAGCCTCTCCATGCCACTCAGTCTACATCAACACTTTGCGGGTAATTCAGATTTATTCCATGGTAATATCAGTGACCCAAAGCTGCAAGTTGTTGATAGTTTTTTATTTTGTAAAGATCAGAGATCACTGTAATTTGATAATATGTGAGATACTGCATTTTTTATTGTTTTATAAACATTTTGTCATGGAACCTTCTACAAGTACGAGGTAAAATGTTGGTCTTCATTTGCAGCAGTATTTGAAATACTCTGTGTTTTGGTACCACATAAATTGTTTTAATATTACAAAATAAGAATGGAAACTACCATAGTTGATTGGATTGAAGGTGTTAAACATTTTTAGACATACTGTTAGTACATACAGATATGTTTGCAATAATAGGATATTACATGAAATTAATCTGGAGTGTAGCCCTCCTATACCAGCAATCGTCTGATATTCAGTGTAATGATAGTAAAATTCAGAAGTATTAAAGGTCAGAAAACTGTGTAAATATTAGTGAATATGGACAGTAATTCAATCCTGAAGTATTATATTGTTATATATCAAGCCCAAATGATTTAGTAAAATAATCTAAAGAATCACAATTGCAGAATTTAATACCAAACATTCAGTGTTATATTGATGTACAGATTGTGTTGTCATTTGTAATTGGTTTGTATTTTGTTTGTTTGTCATGATTCTATGCATAATAATCCAAATTTGATTCTGTCACTAATCACACTGTAGGGAAACATAATTGGTGGATGAGTGTAAGGTTGAACCAGCTGTGCCCAGAAGAACTTGTAATTGACAGTAGCCACAGAAATATTTAACTGGAGAAAAGTTTTCATTCAGCCTTGAGTTCATAAAAACCTAGATTGCCAAATTTGTGTGAAAATGGCTTACCTGTCTGGAGCTCATTTCATACAAAGAAACATGCAGTTAGGCATAGCTGGTTTGGTCCGATAACTATAGTATCAATTACCTATATAATGTATATATATATATATATATAATATTCTTATACATCGCTATAAGAAATACAAACAAATAAGTATATATGTTATTCAAAGTTTAAGACCAACTTGCAGATGCATTGAATCTAAGCTTTAATGACTATTGTTTGTTAATAATAACCTATTCAGTATTATACATATTATGGGAAATGTAGTATTGTTCCCTTAACATCTCTGAAGTAAAATGTGTTGAGAACAGAGATAAAATGTGCATTTTAGAAACATACTTGAAAGAGGGCTACATTGAAATATGGAAGCAAAATGCCTTATTTATATTCCCATAAGTTACAATCAAGATTTGATGAGTTGCTGTGAAGTGTGTCTCTCCCACAGAAAACCTGAAAATTAAATGTATATTGTGAACTTTCATAGGATAGTATTACATGAAGTGGAAAATGACTTAATTGTTGGGGGGGCATGGATGTATACAGGTCTTTGGTATTGCAGTAAACATGTTTTTCTGTTATGTGGTGTATAAAATAAATGGTTTTCCGAGACAATGAACGGAACCAAGACAAGGATTTTATAATGTCAGGTTGGAAGACATGAGCTGAGGGGCTGAGTTTTTTCAAACTCATTCTCTAATTGCTACTGATTTACCATTGCTATTTAGTAATATGTGAATGAAATAAACATGCATTTTGGCCCTTTAAAGAGCAAAGAGAACAGATTTTACACTGACCTTAAAAACACCAAGCTAACACCTCCACTTAAGGATTCCATATTGTTAGTTAGTGCACATGTGTTTTTCATTTTAAGACACCATTCATTATTAGTTATGGACACATTGTGCCCAGAATAGTTTCTGCTGACAGCTCTAGATCATATTCTTTGGCTCTTAGTTAGAGTTTGCATTTGACTAATAATTTCCTCTTCACGTTTGTTGCTTGACCCTGATTACACTTTCTGTCTGCAGTACAATTTGCACAAACAGTCCTTATTAACAATGAGAATGTATTGTATATAAGGAGATGACATCATCAGCTTTTACCTGCCATTGTTTAAAGAGCATGTAAAGATATCTGTAAAAAATTGTAAAATAAATGTTGTCTCACACCATGGTATAGGAGACAGAGAAGTATCTAGAGAAAGAAAACATTTTATCAGTCATCTGCACTGTTTTGAATTTTTATGTAATGCACTGGTTTTACATTCTGTATGTATTCATTAGAACAGACAGAAATATGCATTTCACATGCTGTCAAGAAAATTATTAAAAATAAATGTTTTTTCAAGAACTGAATCCCTTCTGAAACATTGTATATAATATATACAATACATGCAATATGTGGTTAGACTATACAGTAAATATGTAACTGAAAGTAAAATATTGTGTTCTACCAAACAGTCAGAAATATGACACTAGATTGCAGGTCACACCCATATTCTTATTTGTAAAAAGTCTATTTGTAGTGTTAAATCTTAATGGTTCAACCTGCCAGCTTTGAACGAACAGAATATAAAATGAAATGATTGGTTTTGTTGCCTTTTTATTTGTATGAAAGATAAAAACACACAGTGTCTACTTAAAATATTTCATATGCAATATGGCCTTCAGTCTCAGTGTTTTCCTACATTTGCTGTGTTGACCCTATTTAGGAACAATTTCTGTTAATTGTTGTGTTTTGTACAGTGGCTGGATGTGACTCAGGTCTCTAGATGCCATAGAACATGTACATAAAGCACTCACTAATTAAGTGAAGTTCTTTTTAATATCATCTCAGCCATATACACAGTACACAGTGGGATGGAATTGTGTGTCCTCAGGACCATGGTGTGACATACATACAGACAACATAAACAGCATTAACTGCAAACAACATATAATGCAACTAGGCAAAACATTGTGCAGTATTTGGGCACTATAGCAGAGCAATTAAACAATAGACCAATGGCAGTAGCATTACATTAGGTGAATGTTACTGTGTTACACAAATATGCAGTGTGGTATATCTGTAGCTATACAGAGTGCAATAGAGGCATTATATAAATATACAGTTGGAGTGTGTGGCTATATTTATAGGCTTGAGTATAAACGGAGGAAGGTGCATATTTTGCATCCTGGGCAGTAAACAGAGAGATATAAAGTGCATGTGTGCGTGTGTAAACTAGACTCATCTGAATCATAGATGAGTCACATGAACATGAGTTCAAAGGTCAAGGATTCCCCCAGACTGGACTGATGCTCCATGGCAATTAAAATGAAAGGCCTGCCTTTTCTCTAATGAGTACCTGGTAGACACAACTGCTGTGTTGCCTTCACAACCTCTGGGTGGAGAATCTGAGCACTGCTCCGCAAGTCTCCTCCTTGTGGCACTACCATGGACCCAGTGATGTGATATCAGCACTCTCATATTATATCTTACAAAGATCCCAGGGTTCGTCTGTTTGTGACTGTGAGTGTGCCTTCTTAAGGCTTTTCATTTTTGTCTGGCAGGAAGCAGAATATCCTGCTTAGACAACCCACCATCTATATCTGTATTTTTATTAGTTGATTTTGAACATGTCATAGATTATGTGAAGTAGTGACCCTTCTGTTACAACAAAAAAATCTCAAATTTTACTCCACATTTCAGGTGTCCAGTTTCAGTGTTCTAAAGCAGATGTTATTTTCTCAGTGGCAGCTTGTTGACAGCTACTCGTCCTTTCCTTTTAAATGCATATGTCATGCATTATAAGGCATTATGAATAGCACAGTGCATTGTAATTGCAATTATAATGCATGATTGATACTAAATTCATAGATAAGTATCAAATCCATGTTTACAAATGTTGATACTTCTGTAGTAAATCTCCATATATATAATAATGCAATTACAGAAGTGAGGAAAGATGAGTGTGCACTCTTTAAAGACTTGACAGCAGACTCCATGTTGAAATACAGTTACTCATGCCTTCCAGATTACAGCTAATCCCTTCATCAAAAGCCCAATTATGAGCTGAAGCTCTATGACCTGAATTCAGAGACAGCTTGGCTAAACTGAAGGCATTTCATACTCGAGCAACACACAAAGGATGAAAAAACAAATCATTCATTATGGTTTCCTCATTTGTCACATTTTATTAAGAAATTTTAGATTACAGCGTGAATGTTGCCTCCTACTTTTTTTTGTTAGAAAACTCATTATTTGTTTGAAGTCTTTTATTCAGTTAAGCAAATAAATCACTACTGTATTACATATTTAAAATGAAAAGGATCTCAGTGCTTCTGAATTCACCCCGTCTGTGGCTGACCCTTTTTAGGCATGGATTTATGGCAGTTTGGATGGCAGAGGATTGGTCTGTTGGTTTTATAAGTCAGACCTATGGGGTCACCATAGCAATGAAGACACATATTTGTGTACTGGAGGGTAATGTAAGATTGGGAAGACGAGCCCAATGCTCAGCTCTGGGTGAGTAATGAGGGGTGAATGCATCACTGGGCTAACTGGTGGAAAAGGTTTTCACATGATTCTCTGTCTGAGGCTGGGTAGGGAGGGGAGGGGCCTGTAGTCATTGGGATTTCTACAGCCTCATTGTGATAATTACCTCAAGCTTTCCACAGAGGTATGAGGCTGTGCTGTGCTGCATCTTCTCCTCAATGCGTTGCATCAACATTTTCCAATGTTGGAGTATAATGTCTGAAAAAAATGTATGTAATCTGGCAATAAGCAAATTGCAAAAATTGTCACATACAGTGACACTATCTGAGCTATCGAGCTGTGCCCTTATGGTACAACCCTGGCAGTCTAGGGGTATGTGAGAGGTTATGCAACATGTATAGACCAGGTTAAAAGAAAATAACTGCATGGGAGCAGATGGGGGAACAACAGCACAAATATACAATATACATATAGACATGCACACACAACCGAGGGTTCAGAACTGCAAGTGTTGCCAAAGAAAAGAAAGAACAAAACCAAACATAGCTGGCTAGAATAAAAGTAGAGTAAAAGCCTAACTATCCAATGAAAACACAAAAAACAAAAGCCTACCTACCTACTCTAACTAACCAAACTGAAAATACAAGAGATGGCAATCACTCCTACCCTACTGTGTCTATATATGAATCTCCCACTGTGTGCGGTGTACAGGGGCCCCTGCCTTTCCTGTTCCTAACCTGGCCAACAAGGGAACACAACAAGGTAAGACAAGACAAGAGGGATTCCACTACACCGAAGACCACACACAAGAACACACAGCAGGGATAACACCAGGCAAAAATGCAAAGGAACACACACACAACCGAGTACAGACATGGAATTGTTTTTTGCGCATACACAGTAGAGTAGGGGTATTTAAAAACAGTCTCGCCCTCTGACTGGTTGAGACAGCAGCAGGATATGGGAAGTTTATGTGCAGTTTAGGGAAGCCCACTTCCTTGCTGACCACCATTACTCTAGTAGCGAGAATGGCTTCTGCACAAGCTCAGATTGAACGAGTGGAGACATCCCCCTCACTGACTGAGCAGCCTCACAGGCCATTTTTACACAGAGAGAATCATGTACCACACATTTTTGAATGTGGATTTGAAGAACATAAAAATTAATTTGGTCTAGAATTTCTCTCACTGAAACCAATTCTTCAATCACTTCAGTGATCAAATATTTCATTTGAAATACTGCACCCTTAAATGCTAGTGCTGGTTTCTTTCTTTTGATGGGAACATAGCATCTACATTAACAACTGCATGCATTTGTACATCATGTTGTAAAATGTTCATAAGACATAAGCTCCACCTGCCTGTCCTCACTCTCTGGATATGATATACAATTTTTAACCCAAAAACACCAAATAAAAATTCAAAACTCCTTGTTTTCCATTTGATCTGTCATGTTATTCACCTTTAATAAGTCATCACGTTTGATAACTGCTTTAAAAACTCTTCTGTAAAATAGAAGGTGGGTTAGTCTGCCTATGAGAGTGAGTTTTGTCTGAGCTGCTTCACCAAGAACTACGCAGCTCCCTTCTTCCCCCATACTCAGATCTTGAACATTGTGTTGAAGTATCCCTTCTCTAAAAACAAACATTCCCTCCATGGGACCTTCCACTGAAGCAGTCCAGCTATTTTGGGATAAAAACATTGTTTTTCCGAGAATAAAGATAAACATGAGGGAGGGCTGCTTTGATGTGTGGTCTCCAACGCTTCATGTCCTCTTAACACAGCGGTATTCCCCACAACACTCCTCACGCACCCAACAGTCCACTGGGGTGACAAAACTTGTCACGGTTCATGATCTCATAGCCATGATAGCCATTTAAATACTATACAAAACATGGCAAAAGAACCAAAAGATTGATAATATAGTTAAGCCTTTTGTTTATGGTTTCATGCCTTTAAAACACAGAGATTAACTCATGTCTATGACAAGTCATTCTCTCTTAGTCTCTAAACATTCAAAGGCCTTTGGATTTTCCTTAGCATCACTCTCTTAATCCCTTTGTCTCCTTTCATTATTTCATTTGTGTTCCCTGCCTCTGATCTGTTTTGTCTTCATTAAGGGGCTCCTGACAGGTCAATGCTAGACCTTTCATAAGATCTACATAAGGGGAGAGAGGCATGTCTTTGGATGCAAAAGAAAATGTGGACACAGATTTGGTGATTTCAGATAAATTTAGTTAATTGATTTTTTTTCCTCTTACAGTGTTTATGATTAGGACCAGGCAACATTGATTTAAACATACACTTCATTAAGTATACAATTACATGAAAATAGTCTTCTCAGGATTACAGCTGCCATCAAACAACCACAAGACTGAAATATTTTTTCCTTCAGTAAATGTCAAAATATTTATAAGATCCCCCAAACTTACATACATTATGAATGATACCACTTTCATATCTGCAGGTCTGGAATTTGTTCTCCTCCCCATTTTCAGAGCTCCCTACACCTGCAGTTGAGAAAACAACAACATTTAAATGATGAGTGTTTTGTTTAACCACAATTAACTTTTTGTTGAACTTCAAGTGCAGAAGACGTTGTGACTTGTTTTGTTTCAGGTAGGGAATGAGCAACACAATGAGAGCTTCATTTAGCCCAGGGCATTCAACGTTGCTGAAGTCATGACTTTATCTTCTTTAAATAATCACCCTGAAATTGAGATGAGGCCCTTTACTTTTTCAAGACCAGACAAGTATTTATATTAAGCATAAAACCTTTATTGTTGCTAAGTTTAAGCATTGTAACATTTCATTCTGAGGGTCCTCTCGTAGATACTCACAAGACAAAATGGAGCATGTCAACAGCACATGTTAATCATCTGTAGAGGGCTCAAATACTGTAAAGGAATACACTTACATCATCTGATGATGATCTACAGTAAGATTACCATATGCTCAACTGGCCATCAGTAAAGTATCCATAGATGATCAGGTACATGTGGTGTCCAAATCAACATTCATCTTTAGATAATGGAAAACTATCAGTCTTATTTCTGTTGAAGTGCAACAAACTGTCAACAGACTCTCAGTATATATTTTGGTAGACTGCAAAATCTTCACGTCATTTGATGCTCCTCTGACAAGTTGTCCCATTGTCGTTTCAAACCAAAGCAAAGCATGTCCTTATGTGACTCAACATATTTGAAGTGAAAATAGTGATGACAGCCATGTTTCTAATTCCCTTATGTAGATTTGCAAATACTGTATTGACTGTGTCACTAATTGTTTTGAGTTACACACACAGAGTTTTGTTTGTTTTCCCTACAAAAATTCTCCAATAAGTGTGATTATTTTATGCTCATTAGACAGTCAAATTGGAGACAGTGATGTCCTCTGTGACCTTAATTCCCTTAGGATGGTTTCCAAACACTTTTTGTGCTGATTTTAAACTCGGGGCATTTTGAACTGAGAGCATTGTGGTTAGCCATTCATTATCAGTCTACAGACTGTTGAAATGCTACTGAAAGTCAACTGAACATTGAAATTGAAATAAATGTTGCAGATTTTATACTTAAACAGTTTTTCATTGTTCTTGGATGGTATAAATTTGAACACTGATTTGCCTGAGACTTGGTTTAACCCTTAGTGATTCTCTGAAGACTAACAGTTGATATACCACTTGATGTTAATTGAACAACATATTTAGACAAACATGGGAACGTCTTTGTTGATATGTTACTTCTAGTCTGTTGCGTATGAGTTGACGATCAAAATAAAGTGATAGAAAACTTCTTCTGTAGGTACTAAATAATGATTCATATCACCTAAAATTGTTATAATTTTTTACAATTCCCTGGACAATTAAACAGTATGGTTTTAAAACAGCAGTTCCTTTAAAAAAGGGCCTAATGCTAACTTTCAGAGGTAGGCCATTGTGGACATCAGTTGAAGTACTACAATTGCAATAAACAATTAAAACATGCTTTAAACATACAGAATACCATCCATTGAGTTAATTCATTTTCATTTTTTCTATATTTCAGTCAAAATATTCCTGACTCTTTAGATGGTTTTTTTGAAGATTGTTCTGTACAAAAAGATACTACAGTATTTGAAGAGATGGTCCTTTCAAAGGGTACTGTGTTCTATGATTGTGGTGCTCATTGCAACACAGAGGTTTCTTGGAAATCAAAATGTTAACTTTTGTTTCCTAATAGTACAGTATTGTATACTTCTGTCAAGGAAAAAAGGATCAAAATTCTCTTGGCCTTACATGCAAAACTAGGCAATCTTCAACAAAAATCTCTCCAAGTACTGACATGCTTACCTTAGATTCTGTACCCATAGGGGTCAATTTACTATTTTGGGTGCTATTTTGAATGTGCACCCAAGTGTTTGCAGGCCATATTATATCACTCTTCTTGGGTGCTCAAGTATGATCCATTATGTAAATCACTTCAGCCATTTTTAACTTGAATGTGCAGTTTTATAACACTGAAATATTTAACCAACCAGTTTCATTGGAGCTCTGAGAAATACTCTTACCAGGAATGATAATAGTTGGATGGTTAAGTGCTTGAAAATCACTATCTAATGTACCTAGGATAAGTGAATCTCACAAATAAATAGTGTTAATGACACAATTTATACCATTTGCTTAAATTTTTTTTAGCTTACTAGTTTCATTATCATTGCATCCTTGCTGACATTCATTAATATATCCAATTCCAAAACATTATTTGCAGTATTAGGTGTTTTCCCTGTTGAAATGCATAGATTTAATATGCTGAGTGATGAAAAGGACAGAACAATGGTTCCCCTGTTCTTCAAGATACATACCATCTCTACAAATCAGAGTAACCCAACACCACTGGCAGTTCTAGCAGTGATAATACTGTACATGGCTTAACTAGCTCATGTTTAGTTTCTGGCTGCATGACAAGGACAGAAAAGTGGAGCAGCACAGGTTACACAGCTTTGGCAAACATGTAATCACAAAATCTCAAGGGAGGTTACTTTACAGTATGTTACAGTGTCCATTTAATAAGGTTTACATCATAGATATACAAGCCCTTATCAAACTGACAGAGTGAAATATCTGGAAACAATCAGTACCTCTATACTGCATACAGATGAACTACACCACTTTATACCACTGTTGCCCTATCATGCGCTGTGTGATTTGTTGTACAGAATGCCCTTTGATAGAAAGTGCATACAAATTTCAGTGTACTGACACAGTGTAACTTTTTTCACAGTATAAAATACATCTATTCATTGCTTTGTACAACAACAAAATGCTCAACACTACATCATAAACATATTTACAGTATGTACATTCACAAAAAATCCCTCTCCAAGCTTACTGATTATTCTATATCTTTGAATATGTACTAAATCAATTTCAGGTAAGTACTTGCCTTAACATGTGAATAGCTGTTCCCTGCCCATGATTAATGTATGGTCTGATTACATTAAGTCTTGATTAAAGCCTTCAGTCACCACAGCATTAATGCTCCAGTGGGTTCAGAAATGCCTTTTGAGGTGACCCCCAGACTGTGCAGGTTGTAGTTTACATGTAGGTGTAAATGTACTGGGTATGTTTATTCAGCTTTGCTATTTGACAGGTTATAACCCTGGAGTTATTCGCTGGACTGGGTCCAGAGATGTGCTGTAACTGAGATGAGGTGCACACCCAGCTCCTCTTGTCCAGTCTTGCTGGTGTTTTTTTATCAGACTTGCTTCACCTTGTCCCATTTCTTCACCTTGCACAGTTAAATCTCCTAGAACTGACACCAATAAACTCAAGATGATAAAACACACGAGTTCGAACACAACATTTGAGACAAACACACATGAGACAAACAAGTACAGCATGGGGACAATGCCTGATAAACCGAAAGCCACAGAAATATGTCAATACATGATATCCTTATGCAGCAGCCCAGTGTTTCATCACAGTACTATCAGTGAAGGAGTGTTATGAGTAAATGAGTTTTAATAATTCATGTAGTGTGTTATCAGAGTTTCTTTGATAAAGTGTTTCCTGCCTAGAAGATACTACATATGGTGTTCGAAAATGAGCCAGACATGTTGCAAATACTGACTCATACCAGTCACAGACATACATCCTGTAATGCATTGCTCACATATTGCCTTCAATTTATTACATTTCATTATTGCCGTTTCTGGGAAATGTTCGAAGAGCGCCACTTTATATTTACTTGGTAACATTTTTTGCCTGTTGAGATATTTCTTACTGTCATTTTGACAAAAATTTAAAGGGAAAATTACGATGTGGTTCCTGGGAACTGGCTTGCTTAACACCAGGACGATCAAATATATTTTGTAAGAGGATATGTGGACATGTTAGGGAGTAATCAACATTAGGCTGACACTCATATTTCCCCTTACATTTTCTCCGGACAAATCCATGTATTGACTGAGCTGTGCAATTTACAGTGGATGCCAATGTGCCAAACCCTCCGTTTCACGTATTTTGATGCAGTCTGTGCTTTATTTTGATTCTCGTACAAGGGCTCCTAACTTCTAAATGTTTACCTTCTGCTTCACCAATGAGCATTTGCCTTCGACTCTCAACCGACGTTGTTGGCAGGACGTGTAATTACATGTTGTGGAAGAAAAAAAATAAATAGCAATTTCTTTTAATCCATATGCCTATTTGTGTCCAGGAAAACAAAATATCCCAGCATGTATTTTATAGGCATATAAACCAATAGCAATTATAATCAACCAACAGGTCTAACTACGAATGACAGGAGCAACGTTAGATTAGCATTATATTGATTTTATCGCTTGTCCCGCTGTTCAACCGTCTTCACTGTAAATCGTTTTTATTACGCAGGAAATGTAATATGGGGCGCCATACCACCCAGACAAGTCAATTTTATAGATTTTGAAGTTAAAAACTATTTTCTCTCCGTAAAAGCGTTTGTGTGAATACATCCGTAACTGTGGGAGTCACTAGGACATCGAGCACAACACATGTTAAAACCGAACAAATAAACGTGCCTACTAGTTTGCCTGTACAAGGGAACAACTTTTCTCTCTCCACTCCTCTCACCTCCCTCACCTTTGGTTATTAGAAGTCCAGGAATTAACAATGCGGTGTAATTTTATCGGGCGATTGAGTGCTGATACGTAGAAGTCACTGACAACCCATGAAGTGACCCTGCTGGATCAAGACGAGAGTAAATCCTTCATAATCATCCAGAAATAATTTTTATACGAAATCCACCGGATTTGATTACACATACTTGGCCAAGGTTAAAGACTGCTAAACAGAAGCTCATAATTTCTATTGTGAAAATGTAACAACTGATGTTTTTAAAACTGATAGTCATATTTAATAACATATATAACTAATATTTAACTATCTGCAAATTCCTGAAGCAGTCAAACGCGCACTGAATATGTTTCCTGCCAACTTCAGCGCCGACGGGCTTTTTCTTACAGAAATGTCCTCAAGTTGTACTATATGTATCTACCGGCAAGAGTTTTACACATAAACTCTCTGCAGCAGCCTATTATCATCAATGTCTATGTTGCCACATGCGTACCCGGGAAACGTTCGCCTAGAGTCTCTGATTGTGTCAATGGATTGGAAGGTGACTCTGACGTTGAACCTGTCCGCCCACTCACTGTGAAGTGAACAAAAACTTTGTGCCGGTTAAGTTTATTAAGGTGGATTACGTACTTTACGAGTGGGCATAAGAAGCGACAACTGCACCAAACAGCCTGGGTGTTCATTCACGTTGTGGAAATATGGAATGTTTTGCCAAGGCGCTGGATATACTGGTGCTATATATGGTCTTAAGTAAGTATATTTTAATGGTTTGAACAGAAACGGATAGAGCGGGCTTTAAATTTAATTGAAGGATACTGCAATGATACATGTCGGAGTTACATGTCTCCCATTTAAAACGTACAATTAGATTTTCAATTGGATTTTTTCGGCGTTTATACCAATCACAGGTAAGGTTTGGACTTCTACTGTGCACGTACTGGCAAATACCACAACGCGCCTTTGCTATTATTTTGCTGTAAGGGGATAGTTAAATGTATGAACTTGCTTCATCTTGTTTGTCTTCGTTACAGTCGCTGTTATATTTCATCTTAATATTACTGTGGCAGGAAGCGTTTTGTACAGTGGTACTCGTTATATTAGTATATATTTTTGTATGTCATATGCAACATAGGTCTTGTAGGAGCGTGTAAAGTTGGCTACGAGGTAATGAGATATGTCGCTTCCATGGACAAACAAAATGAAATGAACATGTGTTAGGCTATGTGTAACTCTGAATTATTATTTGTCTATACTTCAATTATTTTGTATCACTCAGACACTGTTATAAAACACTGTTTTAAGTATGTGTTTATTTATTCAGTGTAGAATACCATGTTATACAGACCTTGGAAGAAGCCACCTAAAATATGAGGCAATGCCACTTGAAGAAGGGTTACAGGGGCATCCATAAAACTTTGTATTTTAACACAATGTCACACCTGCTGAGATTGTAGCACCACTCATTGATATAAATAAGTGTTGTTTGCTTTTATTTGAAATATCAGGTCCTTTGTTGTGACACTGCATTCCATGGTTATATTACAGATGATGATATAAATGTTGAATACATATTTAGTGAAAGTGGGTATGGTCATTCCCATCACCTTTGTGAATATGCTATAAATGCTTCATATGAGGTGTTATGAATGCCTATATTGGTCCCCAGTCCCTTACTGAATATGACATTCATTGTAATGTAGACAGGACAATATGACCAAAAGTTTATCAGAAGTCTTCCCAGAAGTCTGCATTCAGTCTACCTCAATGCTAGCCCTGTTCACATTGACTGTCATGCCCATGGCACTATAGACTCCAAATGTGTAGCATTGCAGAATCTCCCTTTACTCAGTCAGGTATAATTGTGTGTCCATGTTGGCTGTAACATGCCAGTAGATTCAGAGTTGCTTCCAGAGCAGAGATTAATCTGGCACACCCACAGGATAAGCTGGAAGGACTGAATGCAACTATTGTATAATTACGCTGAGCCTGATGGGAAAGATCACTGGAACTGAATTACTTTTCGGTCTGTCAGCCTTGTAAGTTCAGCTTTGTGGTGGTTGCTACTCGGAGAGGTAAACGACTCAAACAGACCATATACATGCATGATAAAGCTTCCTCCTGATGAGTGATGTTGATTCCTGCTTCATTTTGCTTCCTGTTAGCTAAATTATTAAAATAATGTGATTTCATTTTTAAAATAAAATAAACACATGAAAGTCACACAGGGATATAAATATTGCATTTCCTGCCACATATGCAGTGAGTTCTCACAATACTAAGCAAGACAGACTACATACTACAACATTGGATATGAGTAAAATTCATATGTAAAAATATGTAACATGGTTTAATTGGAGTTTGTCAAAACATGGGTGCCAGAATAAGGTGAAGTTGGGAACAATAGAAGAAATCTCTACCAAATTAAATGATGGGCAGGGAGCGAATTTCTTCAATGAGCGAAAAGAAAAACCAAGCGCAGGTGGAGCCTGAGGTGGCAGTCGACAGCAGAACCCTAAAAAACATCATTTTAGCATTACAAGTAGCTGCATTTGTACGGTGGTATTGAATGCACTTGAATTGGCAGTAAACTAGAATGATAAATACTTGGAAAGGTGTGAACACAATCTGATTGGTGGAAACTCTCAGGAAGCTACACAGGAATTCAGCAAACCCAGCTGGCACTTCACCTAGACGTTTCCTAACAAGAAGCAATCACGAAAAACCTTTCTCAGTGGTCATTTTGTGCACATGCAGATGAAATAGTTTTCAGTGCTCCATGGTAATTTCACTGACGAATTCCAATGGAAATGTTGCAAGTGTCACTGAAACATCTGGCTGGGCCCTGCTGCCAGGTCGCTCAGCTTAAACCCCTCTCATGCCCCGTCAGTACGTTTCCTCTTTGTCTCCATGGAGACCAGGATTCCAGAGAGGGCTGGCACAGTGACTAACAAAGAGGACTTTTAAATGAAGTGAATGGCCATGACAATACTCACTGGCTGAGACAGAGAGCCCTTCAGCTTTGGCCCTCCTAACCCTGCTGATTCTGTCACAATGTAGTTCCACTCTGCTGCCTGCTTTGTAACTGGTAAGCTGGATAAACCATTAATAGATCTGTGTCATCCATTTGAGTGGACACAGGGTGCCGGACTACTTTGTCTTCAGTAACTATTGAATAGGGAAGCCAAATTGCAGCTATATTTGTTTAAAACATGTTTATTGATATGGCCATTGAGGTATGCTTGTTTCTGCATGTTGGCATTTTATTACAAAAAAGTGGACTTTTTGAAGTATATGACATAAAGGTGAAGTCTTCAGGGATATAGTTATTGAGTTGATGTTGTGTAAGAGTCATGGAAGTTGTGTTGCAGTCTTTATGACTCGTGGTTAGATTATGTGTAGAGCGTTCTGACTAGGGTGTGGCCCATATCAGCATGCCACTATAGATACCTTCCTCTTATCTTAACTCTTAAGAGATTGCTGTAAATTCCCTTTTCTTGCTTGAGATCAATAACCAAAACTGTGAGAGTATTTTAGTATTTTCTCCATGTACATCGAAGTTCAAACAACACACTTCTACATCACTCGTTTATTCTTAGCCTAATTAAAATATGAAATATTTTAATATACATGGAAATTATAATAAAGAAATAGAAATCTCAGTTATCAACGACCCTTTATGAAATCCTTCTCTTCCTGGCCATCAATGATTTAGTTACATATCAATTGATATGTTTTCATATCACTGTGACAGGTGGGGAAATTTTAGATTTTAACTGCCTCTCTTCCTGCTGACATTCGACTCATAAATGACTGCACTATATACAAAACCATTAAGCTAGTTATGCATTACCACATGGCATTAGCTTTAACAGAACATCTCCCTGAATGGAGTCTAAGCCTCTATCCATTCCTTACCAGGGGCTAGAGGTGCAAGCAGGTGCAAATATGGCATATGATAAACATCCAGGGTAACACTGCAGAAGTTATGGCTGATTGTTCCAAGTACATGTCATACTTGTTCACATCATACAAGGCTTGTACTGTTTGCCTGGTGGTTGGAAAAGTGTGCACCAGATATAGACTATGAACACTGTGTTAAGTAGAGGCCTAATGTTAACAATTTTAATTGCTATGTGTCCTTTTTAAGGAGATATTGACTCTAAATAACTGCAGGTTTTCAAAAATGAAAATGTAAGAACAATAACATCCCTGAGGGTGAAATTGATTTGTCCAGAAAGGGTTGCTCTTTCAGTTGTTATGTGCCTTACAAAAAAGCTTGTGGAAAGATGGCCCTTGGCCCCAGTGTTGGGTTTGGGACACCTTCAGGGTAACAGAAAAGTAAGGCGAGAGCTAAATTACCATGAGAACACATAGGTAAACCAAATTTAAAATCGAAGACCTCGTTTTGCACTCACAGGGATTTTACTGGTAGTGAAACTAAAAGTTTAAAAAAATCATAGGGTGTTTGGCCACCACCATGTTTGATAAAAGTGGTTTTCAGAAATGTATGGTCAAGTGAAATGTGGTTGCCCACTGTTTTGCCTTGAAATATCCCCTTGCAGCCATACTAATCATGACTGTTGGACTGTAGTCTTGTCCAGTATTTTTATGCACGCTAGAATAAACTACAAAAAGAAGGAATGAGCCTCACCTGTGTGCTAGACTCTTCTTTGTGTAAACGTATACTTAATTTACCAAGCCTGTGATGATTTTTTTTCTTCAATACCTATGCATCAATATGGGTGAACTAAATTTGCATCTTGCCAAACTGAAATGGATTTAGTGCCACAAGGGGTATGTTGGTGTGACTTACTGTGTCATGTATGTTTTACACCCACCAAAGTTGCTTTTAAAGATGCAAAAATACTTTATGAGCTGCCATTGTGGACATGATAATCTTAGTTTTTCTTGCAGTTGCACTACTTCATTGTTTCTCATGTCAATATTGTCAAATCAGAAGTATGAAATGACTGAACCTCAGGCTGCTGTAGTTCAGTAGGTAAGGCAGATGAGGTGCATGACAGAAAGCACCAGGTTCAGTTCGAACTGTTTATAAGTTTTAACTCTTATATCCTAGAGCAAGACATTTAAACTTAAGTTATATGTTGTAAAACCATTTTGAGTGGTGGTAGACTAGAAAAGCATTTTATAAACGCAGTGCATTTATAATGAATAAAGATTGTTGCAAGTCGTTATGTTTATTATGTCAGCCTCTCTGTCCACATCTTGTTTCGTTATCCTCAGTAGGCCTATATATCTCCTATGTATCTACTATTAAATGAAATAGACTTTAAACATTTGTGAAAATTGCATATTCTCTCAGCTTTAGTTAGGAGTTTTGCATCACCTGCGCTATTGATTTATATTTGTTTGGACAAATTAGTTGGTTACTGCCAAGACAAACCATATTAGAATACATTATTCGCCTGGCCTAAATAGATATTACAAGCTTTAATAAATAGTTCTCACCACGGGGGATACAACCATAGTTAGACAACAATATTTTTTGGAAACACACCCCAGGGGAGTATGGCTGAGCCCTCATTTGTGGCATAAGATGCAGTATTTGGTTTGGTGCTCTCTCATATTCCAGCAATGGCTGATCATCAGCTACAGAAGGTGAAGAAAGCAAATAAACATGCTGGGACGTGTTTTGCAGTTGATTCATCTAGTGATTTTGATGCCCCAAGTCTCAGCTAGCAGCCTGTACTATGGAGAGGAGAACAAGAAGATCATGTGTAAACCAGTATTTAGTATCTGAGGCCAAGTACAGCCAGCCTGCCTTATCAAAAATATTTTTAAAAAAAAACAGAATATTCTTGAAAAAAACATTTGAAATTCCTGTGTGCAGCGTGTGCTAGAATACTGTCGTCAGTATGATTTACGTGTGTTTTAGTAGTTCTTAGTAGTACAGGTGGGGTCTCAAGTTGTGAACACATATAGAGTAAAATTACGTCATTTTATGTGTCGTGAGCATCCAAACCATATACCTACGGAAAAGGTGGGCCGACTGTAATGACGTCAGTCCAGCATATTCTTATTAACCACATTTTCACGCACTGGTGAACTTTTACAGTGGTTGTCTGGTTAACGTTTCCTTATTTAGGATAGCTGAATAAAAGGCTGCTAAGTTTCAACGCTGTATGAATTTCATATTCAAGTCTAACATCCATTGAACATACATGAGCTATACACTCTTCACACTTCTTAATGAATTCAGTTGTGTTCTCAGGTCATTGTTTGATCACAACTGCGCATTGTGAAGCTTTTATTGCTTTATTTTACTCCACTGAGTGAAGTCCAGTTTGGAGAGTTTGTTTTATGTGAGGGAAACTCACCCCAGCCCACTAAGTAAATTTAACATGGACTTTCAGACTCTGACAATAAGAGAAGAGGCCCAAACACTTACATTATGAGTCAAGTATTTTAAATGTCTCTCTCCTGGTAGTGTTAACCAATCCTAACAAAATAACTACAGTGTAATTGGCATATACCTCCTCTGCCAGTTAAGTAGGCATGTAATAATGTCTGGAGGTTTCATTTTGTGCTGTTTCAGTTAGTTCATCTCTCATTATTGTTTGTGATAATGAACAGCCATAGCAGTTCAACAGTACTCATACAAAATGATAACGTCTATGTAGTGCCACAATTCTTCTTGAAAACATTTCACTGTACTGGCATGTCTAGTTTGTAGTTTTATGGACATATTTGTTTCTTGTTCTAACTTGTACTGATTGCTTATTACAGATATTGCTTGCTCTTAGAATTTCCTCTTTTAATCAGATATTCAAGGTGGAAATGTTGTGTTTTTACAGTATTTGTCTCAACCTGCCATGTGACATCATCTGTGGTTAAGTGCTTCCAAATTCACTGGTTAATTTGTTCACAGGTTGCTGCATTCACCATTCACTGTCTTTCAATGTGGGAACATCAGGAGCCAAAGTGTTCACTGGACCAGTGGGTGAAGAATTTGGATACATTGTACAACAGTTCATAAATCATCAAGGCAAATGGTAAGAGGGGTTTGTTTTCTGAGTCCCTGAGGGTTTGTGAAGGGTAGGACTGATAAAAGTTCAGTCCTGTTGGGAGAAAGGATAAAATAAAAGGATACATCAGATGTTAATTGACTATATTATAGACTCACGAGTGAACCACCACAGAGTACGACCACACCTATCATGACTTCAGGTTTTGATGTCATTAACAACTTGGGGGTCAATAATGAGATTATGATAAGGGGGTTGAATTATTTTGGCTGGATCATCCCCTTTTCAGTTTGAGCAATCGCATTAACTCCACATATGTAGCTCCGCACCTGCATCTCATTTCCTGTCACTGACCTATGTTTCATTAGGTCTGGGCTGTTGGGAAACAGCATGTGTCTTTTTCATGCTTTAAGTTCCTGTTTACACAAGACCTACTAAATACAAGGGCAGATCATTAGCATAATGTCATTTTGGGGTGATCAGGGAGTGGGAGCAGGGTGAGAAGATCATCTCCCAGCTTCAATACAGACCCTGTAATGTTGATGGGGGGGTCTTGTGGGAACAGGAAAGATATTCAGTGTGTCAACAACCCACTATCTGGTCTCAGTCATTTGCCCACAATTCAGAGCTTGGGTGTTGGTTTGTCTGTGTGACTAGGTAGTTGGTGTCTTTTTGTCTCTGTACTTGGAGAGGAAACCCACAAGTTTCTCTGTTGTAATATATACATCTTTCTTCACCAAAACAAAGACTTTTTTCTGGAATTGTTGCATCAACTCACAAAGGTATAAGGACCATAGTTCCAAAGGGATCTTTTCTTTTTCTACATTGGCCAATACATACAGTCTTGAACTTCAGCTGAACAAGCAGTTCTTATGCATTATGTAGTGAAAAAGAAGAGTTTTTTTCCTCATACAGTTGCATGGTTTTGTTTCAAACCATAAAATAGTGTTTTACTCTTTTTTATAGTGAACATGTGACTGATTTCTTTGTTTATCCAAACCCAAAAGCACGCATTCCAGCCATCTAGAAGGAGGTCTAACCATAATCATATTTATCATGTGGTGAAGTTCAATTTCAGCCTTTGGGTTGTTGGGGTCTTTTGAAAGGATTTTGTTCAGAAATATTTTTTAAAAATCATTTTCAGGATTTATCAAGTAAAAGTAGCTGTAAACCGTCTTAGCCTGAAATTTCTGTAAAAATATCCTCCATCCTACAAGAATTGTCACTACAATCATCACAGGCCTCAATCATCAAACTCCTCTGTCATCATCTATACGCTGGCACAGTATTACGCTGGCACAGTATTACAGTGGTAGTATTTCCCAAAAGGCCTTACAATCAGCTTTAGAAAAAAATATTTCCCCAGTGAATAAAAGTAACAAATATGCACACTGAATAAATTGTACCCAGTAATGATACTTCAATATGGTTAACTATGTCATAGATACAGAAAATCCACGTTTCTGATTGGCTGGCAGGTGTCGATTAAATTTGTATATCGTGGACACCTTGAATGTAGGCCTGGTCAAACGTTTTATCTCTGTTCTAAATCAATCCACTGCAGCGATACAATGGTAATCATGCCTTGCCAATAACGGTCCGCTGTTTCATTCGCTCATTTTAACTCATTTGTTTGCAAACATCAAAACTTAGAAGTATAAAAACCACAATGGACCACTTTCATGTTAATTTTAATTTATTTGGTGAGGACACTTCCGCTTCACGTCATGGAGTTCTTCGCCTCCACCTCGTCCGTCAAACCTGTACAACGGACACTTCATTGGATGTTTCGCCTCGCAGACATTACTTTTCATTCAAAAAATAACAATTCATATGAAGCCACATTCAGAGAATTTTCAGTTCTGTTTTTTCAGCTGAAGGAACTCAATGTATGCACACACGCACACGCAAAGATAGACACATGGAAAGCATGAAAGACAAATAGCTTAAAAAAGGAAGAAAACCACAGTGTACATCCGTTTCACAGGCCCAGTGTGGCCCAGCTCTGTGGGTTTCACTGTGAGCCTGACCAGCGCTGACGTAGGCTCCTACAGTCCTCTGCAGTAAACTATGAGTCTGCAGCTCCTACAGGCTTCCTGTGTACTTTAATTCATTCACTTTCTGGGTGATGATCTCTGAGAAGATGTGACTTTCTTATCTCAAGGGAAATAACTTTCTTGCTTTCATTTCCATTAGAAATAAACATGGGGACTGTAGTCCATGTAGATATGTATGTAGAAATGAATTGGTTGGCAGGGTTTAATTACAAACCGATAGCTGTAAAGAATGTGCTTCCGTTGCGTGTATGTTTTACAAGGACTTCAAAGAGCAGATTCAGGGTTGATAACAGGCCAAGTAAAATGGCTGATTCACCTCAAGATGATCCACCTCTCAGCCTGGGTAATCGACTTAGACATTACATCATCATCGTCATTAAAACTGTGCAATCCCAAAAATAATGTATCTGTGAGCATTAGAAGTGCAGGGTGCTTGAACAGAAACGATCTGCTATAATTGTGACATTTATATTGGTTTTCTGTTGGGATTGTTGGACCCAAAGCAGAAATAGGCATTGATAATTAAGGATTTTGTTTTGAATGGTAGTACTGAATGGTAATGAAGCTTTGGTAATAGGAAATGGGGGGGCATATACTTTTCCATGAAAAAAGATTTTCAAGAAGAATTTACCATTGAGGTATGCATTTTCTCTGTCTTTTTATAGGCAAGTGTGTAAGGTACCCACACCTTTTAATTTGATATAAATTGATACCTGTTTAAATGTCATTTAAATAGCTTTGATGTGACATTGCTTTCATGAATATCTGAGATATATCTACTTTGATAGCTATTTTAATTGGTCATGATATTAGCACATAGCTCCACCGCAAGTGTAGTGTGCGTAAAATCCATGGGTAGAAAACTCTTCATTTTCAGTCAAAACCATCAAAGTACAAATTTAAATTAAAGCTTCACACCTGGTTATGGCATGGTTATGGAGGTGATCAATGATTTGATTGATTTTTATTAATATATCAGTAATATAAAATAATATAAAAATCAGTAATAAACCATGCACCTGAAGCAATTTATAATGGTTCTATTAGAGAGTGAAGACTTCCCTTATTGAAGACCAGTCACAGCCAGTGGGGGTTGATACAGTAGTCCCAGGCTTTTTCTTAAGTGGCCATTTCCTGCCAATGCGTGGGTGGTTCTTGACGCTGTAGAGGCAGACATAAGAGGACCTAATGACACTGCATATTCTCTTTAATCCTGCATGCACTCTGTGAGCTTTCTAGTTTCCCAGCATACAGGCATGAATGGATCTTTGAACAACTCTCCGATAACATTGTACATAGGCCTTGGTGCTATTCTCTGAACTCCACAATTATGAACACCACATCCTCCTGCTGTCTTTCTCAACCATGCAAAAGCATGTTAACAGTTTTATTTAATACAACACTAAGTACTTTCACTACACTGCAGTACAGTTGTGCAAAATCATGTGAAAAAACCTACATGTATATGCTGTTCTACTACAGTCTATATTTAAAATGTTATCATTTGTTTCTGTCATTCTGTCTTATTTGTTTTTAATCTTAGACAAATGTTACTTCTGGTATGGAGTTTGACTTTTTTCCTACTTTTTTTGTCACTAAGCTGGAGTGGACATAACTTCCCCAACGTCCATCAAGCAACAGCTGCCAACCACTGATAACAGTATTCATGCATTAAGCCAGAGAAAGTATTATATCTCATAATAACAATACATGCAAACAAAGCTGAAATTCACTCCCTCGGTTTAGCCTCTCATCATTACAGGATCTCATCCTGGATTTTGTCTTTTTTGAACTCGTTCTGTTGATGTTTTGTCACAGTAGTTTATCAGTAGTATTTTCAGGGCTATTGATGTAACACTGGTGAGAGGGGTGTTCGTCAGTCCAAACCTCCCATCCGTGTGCAGTATAATAAAGTGGTACAAACAGGCACAGCCTCATTGTAGTGTAAGATTATGGCCCATCTGCTCATCCACCTTATTATTACAGTTCCACCGAGGCTTGAGTCACTTATTTTACGGTGTGTCATTTACACATGACAAACAAAACATTCTTCAGTCCCTGCTTCATGATTGTGAAATGTCTTGTACCTGACCTTATGTCTGTCTCACTAACTTCTTTAAACATATATATGATCTTGGGTATGTGTTGTGTTACTCATTAACCGACTCCAGTCTAGCCAAGCCTGGCACCCACACACAAGAAGATTACTGTACTACAACTGGTCATCCCACTGTAATATGCTGGAAATTCCCCTTAAGAAACCACCCTTTTCTTGGGATTTCCATGTGTACTACCTCATCTTTCCTGAAAATAAGGACACCATAGTGAGGTTCATCTCCCTTTTCCTGGATTTCCATGTGTATTTCCTCATCTTCTCTAAAAATGTAGAGACGTAATCAAGTGCACCTGCAGAGCTCACATCTGTGGTTAACACTGTATTTGTATTTCATCATTATTTTGACTGCATATTATTACAAAAAGGCAGGTAACAGAAATGAACATTTTGTAAGTTTATGAACAGAATCATTGGGGATGTTTTTTAAACAGTAGTGTAAACTGTTTCCTGGTGCTCTTTTCCTGTAGGAATGTAAATATTTGTATGTCTCATGCACACAAACTAGTAAATCGATGGACTGTGAATTTGAGCTTACCTAAACATTTCACATCAGCCATTTTTGTCTGATTAAGATTGTGCATCTGAATCCGTAATAAATAAGTGTGCATGACAAGGTGATAAGATGCATAGATGAATAGAATGCACAATGCATTTATTTCACTATTGGGTTGACCAGCATTGCGTGATGTCTTTGTTTTTGCTGTCCCATAAATGCCATGCTTAAGGATGTTTATGTCTTTGTTGACTTTGAGGTAAATGATATCCCATTTTTCATTGATGTCAGCCTCGGAGTGTTTGAGGTAAAGCTAAAATGGGAAACCGAAGTTATTTGTTGAGATTCACATGATCCTTTAGAGCTTTGAAGGGAATTTCAGCTGTGCTTACTCTCCTGATGCAATGGATGCATTTTAATCATGGGCCCCAATGCAAGAATGTTCATGTTTCAATGTAAAGAAATTTACTTTTTACCTGCAGAATACAGTATTGCGGAAAACAATAATAAATAATTAATTAGATCTTACAACAAACCCCCAGTGCTAGTTAATATTGCTGTTGACTGGTAAAATTGAGACTGGTTGAAAAAAAAAATGTCAGGTGGCAAATTTAGCTTAGCTAGTCATCCGTGAGGTAGGAGAGCTGAAGAATTGTAAAGTTGATGCAATTTTCATTTATCTGTAAGTAATTGCCAAAAGTGCACCTTGAAAATACATCTGGGCATTTTAAGGTGTGACAGATATTTTGAGGATAATGAAATCCACTCAACATCTCTGTTATTTTCCAAACAGGCTCCTGGTTGCTGCTCCATGGAGTGAGTACCCAAAGAACAGAAAGGGAGATGTGTACAAGTGTGAGATCCCTGGGTCCAAGACCACTTGTGTGAAACTCAACCTGCAAAGTAAGCTTGTGCTTTTCAAAGAACATAATGGAAATTTGATGGTAGACAGTTTTACCTAGAAAACATTAAGCTTTCATTTATAGAACACACTCTGCACATCAATGTACATTATCAGATATGACAAAATATAATTCTCAGGTACATGATCTCCGCTCACTGCCAAACTGTATCTAGTACTTTTGTTGTTATTTTCATATTTCAGACTCTGTTAACATTCCATCTGTGAAGAACATAAACATCAACATGAGCCTTGGGTTGACGCTCTCACGGCCAGCCACAAAAGAGGGAATGATGGTAAACTCATGATGTGATGTTCAGTAAACTGTGGCTCTCGACCTGTACATAAAGAATGTATTCTATGATAATGAAGTTACAACTGTTGTGACATGTGATCAATATAAGTTACCTTGAAAAAAAAAAATCAGGTATTTATGATACAAGTTCCATGTAGGGTACCCTCATGTTCATGACTGTTTATTGTCATCGTGTTTGCCATAAATGAGTGCTCTTATATTTAGTTTGCATCTAGAGGAAGCTTCTGGATGTCATGCTGTTTGCATTTCTCTAGACTTGTGGACCCCTTTGGGCCCAGCAATGTGGAAGCCAGTACTTCACCCCAGGAATCTGCACTGAAATAAGCCCCCTCCTCAATCCACTGTCCCCATTCTCCCCAGCCATTCAGAGTAAGACATTCCACATTCTTCTGTATTGAACTGAACAATGCACAATCATAGGTTTAATAAAACATTCATTTGGAACTCATCTAGTGTACATCTTACAGTGTTTTTATGTACACACAGATTGTTTTTGCTAATTTAGCTTGTGTGTTTTAGCTTGTGGGGGTCCAGTGGATATCGCGATTGTTCTGGATGGGTCTAATAGTATTTGGCCCTGGCAACCAGTTGTTGATTTTCTCAAGAAATTATTGGAGAACTTAGACATTGGTCCTGATAATACTCAGGTAAGCCTATTGGATGAAATGTATGTGTAACATATTTATGCAACTATCACTAGAATAGCACACAAAGCCGTATTATGTGTTATAATTTCTTTGTATGGTCCCTTCAGCGTTACTGTACATTGAGAAGAGCTGTATTACTGTACTTGTGTTTTTTCATTTTGGCTTTCAGGTGAGCGTTATTCAGTATGCAGTCAAACCATCTTTTGAATTCCAGCTGAATTCCTATAAAACCAAAGATTCCATTGTTGCTGCAGCCTCAAACATACCCCAAAAGCTGGGTACTGAAACAAACACATTCCATGCCATTGAATTTGCCAGGTATGTTGACCACACTAACCACAAATGAATCTCATTGACGGTAAACTCAGAAACACACACACACACACAAACCCTATTCTGTGTGCTCTACACACATATACTGTATTCATAATTATAATATACACTGTGTTATTTCTAACTATGAGGTGATGAGGGTTTGTCACACTCCATTATGTGTATACTTCCCAAGAGGGAGAAGCAGGGTGAGATAACAGGGCAGCTCCTCTACCCTGTATTCAAGTGTATCTCTAATGGCAGACTGGTCTCACACGTATGCCTGAGTGTTGCTGAAATAATGCCAAAGGAGACTTGTTGGGAATATGTTTGGGAACATTATAAGCACAGTGAAAATTACCAAACTGAAATGAACTAAAATAGGAAAATTCTGCTCCCAACAGGGATTTAGCACTTTACTAAGTTTTATTCTGCTAAAACAGACACAGCAGGGGAAAGACTGAAGGGCACAGAAAATTACAGCATAGAAAGAGGGGGTGAGCAACTGGTGTATGTGGAAACGCGGATGGTGTCAGACAAGAGGCAGAGTTCGCAAGTCTATATTATATCATATTATATTATATCGTGCATTCTACAGCATGCCCTAGCTAGAACCATGCAGCAGAAAAGTGATGATAACATTTGTTTCACCAAACACAGAAAGATCGCTATCTTTCTACAGGCTTACGGTTTTTACATTTTTTGACTTCTTTAGCAGACTACAGCTCTTGAAAATATTAACCTATATATAAATAGGAGTCTTGTGTAAATTCATGTGCACAAGTGTCAAATCATGATTTACATTTTTTTACCCTTTAATGATGCTCAGTTTATGATACAGTTTTGTGTGTCATTGGGTGGTGCAGGATTTAATTGTACTATATACCTTGTTTTTGCCAGGGAGCAAGCTTTCTTGCCACAAAATGGAGGTCGTCCTGGGGCAAGTAAAGTGATGGTGGTCGTGACAGATGGGGAGTCACATGACAAGAGCATGAGAGAGGATGTCATTAAGAAGTGTGAAGAAGCCAAAATCATTCGCTTTGGCATTGCTGTGAGTATGAACAAGCTGGTCAAATCACTGGCCACTGTGTATCAGGAGATTAAGTTTCTTTCTGAGACAAGTTTCTTATTTATATTCCTAAACTATTAGTACTTTACAATGGGCATTCCATTGATTATTGTTTTAATCATCAAGATCCCAGCTCAAAACTAAATGTATAGTTTATAAAATCAGGCATATATTTTGAACCATCAGATTAATGTCTAACATTATATTTTGTTTGCTTTTTTAATAAATCATGTGTGATGCCTTTCATGACCATTAAGACACCACACATTTCTCTTTGACTTCCATAGGTTCTCGGATATTACTTACGGAATGATATAGACACTAAAAACCTCATTTCGGAAATCAAGTCAATTGCCAGTACCCCAGCAGAGAAGTACTTTTTTAACGTGTCAGCTGAGGCAGCTCTTTTGGAGATCGCAGGAACACTGGGGGACAGAATCTTCAACATAGAAGGTACATGCTGTGGAAAATACTATTTTAATATTACCTTTATTTTCATGCTCTGGTTGTAGGAAATTATTAGACCATGAGTTTGTGTTATTGTAAGCACTGGATACACAGCTACAGCTTTGTGTTTTTGCCAGATTACATAATGGATTGGAGGAAAATGCCACTTAAAATACCTCTTTCATGTATCACACAACACTGAGAAGATATGTCTTGCTCCAATCAGAGTCTATCATTCCTGTGTTTTTTTCTCTGGCAGGCACTGGGAAAGGCGGGGAGAATTTCCAAATGGAGATGTCTCAAGTGGGATTCAGTGCTCACCAGGCCAGTAATGAGGTATAATCTATCCCATTATAGTCAAGAATTTGTATTATGTGACTCTGGAAATTTAAGTTGACCCCTTGCCCTTCACACCCAAAGGATGTCATGATGTTGGGTGCTGTAGGAGCCTATGCATGGAGTGGTACAGTGGTCCACAAAACTGCCCAGAAAACAGACATTTTCCCGAGATCGGCCTTTGAGAAAATCCTCGAGGACAGAAACCACAGTTCATTGTTGGGTAATCTTTTGTCTTCATTCACTGTCAAATTTTCAACTTTTTCATATGAGTTATTTTTTCATCTGGTATTATTTAAAAAATCAACACACATTCTGTCCAGTTCTGTCTATGGGATACTTTGAAAAACTATAAGAAAAAGTATAGTTTCTCTTAGGAAACAAACCTTTTGTTTTTTACTATCCTACACAATGCAGGGAACTGGATGTGGAATTGCCTAAAATATAATAAGCCACACAGATCATAGCTGTATACTTCCTGTGTTTGTGCAGGCTACTCTGTGACCACACTGCTTGATGGAAGCTCAGAGTACTATGTGGCCGGTGCCCCTCGTTCCAACCACACTGGTCAAGTCATAGTGTATACCGTCAATACCCAAGGACAGCCTACAGTCATAGATTCACAAAGAGGGGAACAGGTAAAGTTTTGTAAACATGCTGACAGTCACTTCAAATACAGAGACATATGTGTTCATATGCATTTAATAGATCCATCAGTATCTCTTTTCATCTGCACTCCTAGATTGGCTCCTATTTTGGCAGTGTTTTATGCCCTCTGGATGTGGATAAAGACAAGGTTGCTGACCTGCTGTTGGTAGGAGCCCCCATGTTCATGAGTGAATTGAAGAAAGAAAAAGGAAAGGTTCACGTCTTCTCAGTCACAAAGGTGAAGCACACCCACTGCTCAAATGCATTGTTCCTAAGAGTGGTCAAATTAAGAAACTGTTTTAAGACAGGAAGCAAAGGCTTGCCTCATGCTCAGTGTTAAATCAACTCTGATAGAGTACCTTTTACTATGATAGAGAACATGTGATCTGTATTGGACACATGAACTTGTAAATTGAGAATTTTAGCATGTTGTGTTGATTGTTAATTTTTGCTGATTTCAGGGCATTCTAAGTGACCAGGGCTTTCTGGACGGGCCATCGTCCTCTGAGAATGCTCGTTTTGGCATGGCCATATCCGCAGCACCTGACTTCAACCTAGACGGTTTCAATGATGTCGTCATTGGAGCCCCATTAGAGGACAGCAACAGAGGCATTGTGTACATTTTCAATGGAGACGGGAAGACCATTCGGAGGCAATACTCACAGGTTTGATTGAAAGCTTCCTTTCCTGGGACTTTCCCTTTTTCACAATGCAACGCCCTACTCTTCACAGTTGTTCTGTCCAAGTTTCTTTATGCTCAAGTAGAACAGTACTGAACCATGTGTTTCATTTTTTCATTCACCGTGGTGTGCCACTCTAGGAGTAAAGTTACAAAACCTCATCATGTGACTATAATTTAAACTCACCTTGTACTTTAATTATCCTTATCATAAAGGGAAACAAAGAGAAACATTTTACTGAGCCACAGAATTGCCACATTATACTTTTCTCCTAATTGGATTAACAGCCATGAAATAATTTATTCAATTAATTTTAATCCATTTAATTGGTTTGATTGGTCCCGTTGTAGTTTGCAACTTTCCGTCTACACAGCTTCCTGTTTTATTTGCACATATTTGTCAATTATCTCTTCAGTTTGAGTTTCATGTTTTCTGCTTTTGTTACTTCCTAGAAAATTATGGGATCTGAATTAGATCCTAAATTGCAATATTTCGGGAGATCTCTGGATGTTTATGGGGATTTGAATGATGACACAATCCCAGATGTCTCTGTCGGAGCCTACGGCAATGTGGTTCAGCTCTGGTGAGTTATTTTTCTGGGCAGCAGTAGTTTACTATTACTCTGTGTTGTAACTCTATACACATATGTGTAGATAATGGAATGGGATGTGCTATATTAGCACATTTAAACTATTCCATGGATGATTTCTTTCTTCACTGGTTGTCAGAGGCATTATTTGTTGAACAGCTGCGAGCATGTTACTTGTGGGCTGAAATCCTGGCTAAAAATCCAGAGAAACAGCATGTGCATCTGTACCTTGTTCCTCAAACATATGGAATACATGGCTCAAGCTTGCATACAGTACAATCTGTTTTTGTAACACCTTGTAAAATGAGATAACACATACAGGTATTGTACAACTACATTGGGCTTTTTTGGATTATTGCATGAAGACCAAAATGAAGGCTGATTGTGTGTGTGGTTGATTGTCATGAGTTATGACAAGGTTAAGCTTTGCTGAAGACTGTGCAAAAGCTAATAGATCATTTGGTTTCAGGTCCAGAGGGTTAGCCACTGTGGAGACAAGGGCCACCTTCTTACCTGATAAAATCAGCATCCTCAGTAAACCCTGTACTGTTAACCAGAGGAAGGTATTCTGTTTCAATGCCAACGTCTGCTTTAGTGCATCATTCAAGCCAAAGGTACCAGTGGGACCTGTCTGTAAGTACATTTTTCCATATACAGAGTTCACCCTATTGATTATTTAATGTATGTGTTTAATTCCATAATTAACTTTAATTTGATTAAATACATATTGCATGACCTCAGTAACTGCTGAATTGATTTTTTCCCTAGAAACTGTTAAGGCCCAGTCAAAAATCTTTGTGACATGCCCTCAATTTGACAAAATCTACTTGTTTTTCTCTTATCTCATGTGGTAGCAATAACCTACAACCTCACTCTTGATGCGGATCTGACATCATCCCGTGTGAGCTCCAGAGGCCTGTTTATGAGCAATAATGAACGATTTCTGCAGAAAAATGTACAAATTAACACCCAGGGGGTCTGTGAAGAGCATGAGGCTTATGTTCAGGTGAGCTGGAAAATGATCTAAGCCGAATTCGGTTCTGTTTAGACGCTTTCCTCCCAGAGGAATTATTTATTGGTTCATCCTGGTTATTCCTGAACAGGAAGCCCCTGACTTTGTGAACTCTATCGGTCTCCGGGTTGACATTGGTCTGCAGACACCTGATGCTAACCCTGTACTGGATGTATTCAGTCCCACTGCCTGGGTCTTCTTTGTGAGTTTAAAATACACAATTACAATTTACTGTCTGAATTTTGGATTTACATATGAGGGAACCAGTTTAAATGACGAATATGTCCTCTGTGTCCTGATAGATCCCCTTTTTGAAGGAGTGTGGTTCTGATGAAGTATGTTCAAGCAACCTGGTGCTGGAGGTGAAGAGGTTACCAGGTGCATCAAGGTGAGCTCTCTTAGGTGTACTCCTACACAAAGAAAGACAGATCGGCATGTCCATACAAATACGTACAACACATACAAATATAAAAGCATGTGTACTTGGAAATCAGTTTGCACCAGTGGCTCCTAATTTTCCATCAGCACGTTTGGAAAAGTTATTTTGCTGCTTTGTTTTATTGGAGCAGGTTTCTTTTGTTACTCTTTAAAGTTCATTGTTGCTATGGACTTGAAAATCTTTTATGAAAAGGTCTTGTGATTTAGCATTTTATAAATTTTTCCATTCTGTTTGTCAGATTTTAATTATATACATAATGTTGTGGAACTGCAGTGGAAATAGACAGCATACTAGCATCTTGTAAACTGGGTGGTGCATATTTACCAAGCTCACATATTCTGCATGTTATGTACAGTGTACTTGTTTAATCCCTTCAGTTAAATGAAATGCAATGACTTTGTGCTATTTAATTGGACCATCACATTTAGCGTTTCTATAATTTTGCTCCTTTATTAATTTGTAATTAATTGTCTATATTCGATCTGTAGGTTCTAAACTGTTAAATTCAGTTTTGTACCATCTGCAGATATTGTACACATGTGACTACTAATATTCATTCCACAATAATTAATGTAAGCAAGGCAAAGCAGAGTCCCCAACCCAATCCCCACAGGACGTCTCACAGAGACTTTCAGAAATACATTCCCTTAACCCATATAGGAATATTCTGGAGATACTGTACTTCTTGAATGATCTGTACTACTGTGATAATTAACTTCCCTATATTAGCCATTCATTACTATCCTATATTTATTTAATGTTTCACTGTTGGCATTCATATTTGTTGCAGCCCTGTTGGTAAGGTTTTAATAGTTGTTCAGAAATTATTGTTCCTACTGCATGTTTTTTTTTTTTTTTTTTTGCAGTGCTGCCCCATTGTTAGTCAGCAACAAGAACAGAAGAGTTTCCTTTGAGGTTTCTGTGGAAAACAGGAAGGAGAATGCTTACAATTCTCGTCTCATTGCCACATTCTCCAAAAATTTGTTCTACGCTTCTATAACCCCGCCTGTATGTATGCCTGATGTCATCATTTCTGCTTCTCACTTCTTGCAGTCTTAAAGTAATACTCCATAATGGGCACAGTTTTACCAACTTCTTCAGACTTCTACTTCTGGAACTGCCCTCCGTGAATATTGTATGCTCCAATTTATATGTCATTTTAGAGTGATGGAACAGAGATCAAATGCACCTCAACTGAAGAAACTGAAACACTGTCTTGTCAGCTGGGATACCCTGCCCTCAATACAGATCAAAAGGTGATTATGATATGTCCTATGTATTGCTATTTTTCAGGTTATGTACACAGGTGAGCAATGTCCTTGATGAAGTGCTGTGAATCTTCTTTTCTCCAGGTGACGTTCACAATCAACTTTGACTTCAATCTGAAATTGCCGCAGAGGGAAGCACATGTTCATTTTGAGGCTGAAAGGTGGGACAAAAGTCATGATTTTTTTCATGATGTCTGAGTTTTCTGTGATCTTTGGAACGTGTCCTTAACATCTTCGTGGTTTCTCTTCAACAGTGACAGCAAAGAGGAAACACCTCAGGACAACAGAGCTGATGTCTCTTTTCCTGTTCAGTATGACTCTGAAATCAGTCTGACAAGGTGAATAATAAACTGATAAGTCTCAAATGTTCAAAAAACAGAATGATGAGTGTACAACTACAGATACTCAAGTAGAACAGAGTTGGACATAACATATTTTTATTAACCATATTTATAAGCAAAAGCCATGCAGTTTTAATTCTGTTTTAAATGTCAAAATGACAATGGTATCCATTCTCAAATAATTTTGAACTAATACATTTCAAGCTCTATTTTATACTAAGGCTAGGCTATGAAGTTCGGTAGGTCAGGTATATTAAATGCATTTTCGACTAAGGGTATTTTCCACTTATGATGGGTTTATTAGAACGTGACCGCCATGGTAAAATATTGAAAAAAGTCTTAAATTCATTTAATATTCCTAACTTACCATAGCCTAGCCTAGCCTACCTTAAAAACTTACATTAGCCTTCAGTTGGGAAGAATCATTAACACAAAGCCTACTTTGTAAGTGTAAGTGTTGAATATCTCGTATAATTTTTTGAATACTGAACTGAAAGTGAAAAAGTTTGTTTCTTTTATGACCACATGGCTAGGCCGGTGGAACTAAATCAGAATGGTTGTATGGGTACTCACCATTAATGAAGCAACCGCATGGCAGACTGGGAGATGCAGATCACTGCTGCTGCCCAGGATCATGTGAGATTATTGTACTGCATATCGCTTGCTGGGAAAATATCAAAATTCAAAGTACGGTTTCTTCTGAATGTGTATCGCTATCACACCATTGTTAACTCAAAAAATTGTAGGTCAGACCATCGTAACTCGGGGACCGTCTGTATAGGCAAAACACTGGCAAGTGTGTACAGTATGTAGTTTATACCTATGAAAGTGTATATAAACTACCAGCGTAAGTTCTGAAGATAGTTCCATGTGCTTTGCAAAGCCATCATTAAAGGTTTAGGAAACCAATGTGGTCAGACTGAACCCACATCTCTGGCTCATAATGTTTCCTTTGTAATCTCACCCTCTCTGGTCTTTGTGTCTGTCTTCCTTCCTCAGAGAGGCCAGTACTAATTTTTATGTTGTGTATGAACATGGCACCGTGAAGGAAACAGTGAATGACTACAATGACATCGGCCCAGAATTCAACTTCACACTGAAAGTAGGCAAATGGCAAAACAATTATTTACTACATTGATTTACTGTTAAGTGTGTCAACCTTCACAAGCACCGACATGAGTAGAACCATAATGGAATTTCACTGACTAGCATTATGGTTTTAACAGTATTAGCTAGATTTTAGCAAGGTTTTTCTGTTGGCAAATATGGATCAATGAAAGACAGTATATATGTAAGGGTTCGACCCATTATGGGGTCGCCAAGGCCTCAGTGTTCCATGTCTACAGTCATTTAACCCATTACATTGTATTCAGTGGTATGAAAGGAATGGATGTTACAGGAAATGGCTGTCAATGTGGAACAAATCGTACATCAGTGTCCTGATTCTTGAGAGCAACAGCCAGGCCCCAACTTTGACCCCAGTTGGCTGTAGTAAATCTGCATCTGGTTTCTCTTTCAGGTTTCCACGGGTAACTTTCCGGTCAGTCTGGCCTATCTCACAGTCTCCCTGCCAGTTTCCACCAAAGGAGGAAATCCATTGTTCTACATAACTGGAGTCAACACTCTATCAGTGAGTTCAAGCAATACTGCAGCCAAAGCCCCACTTGAAATGCTAAAAATAAAGATCACTGTAATGATGAAGCACCACTGAAAATTAGGGTAACAATAATTGCTGTTACTTTTATAACCAAGATGTCTCGTAAAGTGAGGATATTAGGGAATTCCTTGGAAATTCCCTAACAAGATTCATTCAATGTCTTTTAACCTGGCTAGATGGCACACTGCAACTTGGCAGTGGCTGATGGCTAGGTGGCTAAGGTGTTAGCATCCGTATCAGGTAGGACGGAAGTGTGTTCATTTCAGCCGTTTTCTCTGCCCTCATGGTCCTCTGTAGGGCCATTGATTGACAGATGTCTTATGCAATTCTTGAGGCCATATTTTAGCTTATTATTTTGATATTTATCCTTATTGTGCCAAGTGTGACGGGGCATTAGTGCTATAATTTTGTATTTCCTTTCATTGTGAAATTTCTCATTTAGAACTAAAATGCTGTCTATGTTAAATGACCCCAGTGACAAAAAGCAAAACAACAAACAAAAACAAACAAAAGCTAAGCAATTATCTCAATACCAACAAAAGATAAACTTCAGGGGATTCCCAACACACTCTGCAAGAAAACATCCCAAAGGCCCTCTTGCATTCAGCACCGAGCTCCCAGAGTCCTTCACTCACCCAGCCCTGACCCAGGCCCTCATGTGAAAGACAGCAAGGTTTTGTCCACTCGGTCACTGATTCAGGGGAGGCTGGGATTGACTGACAGCCCCGTTTCCCACAGGGCAGCGACATGAGCTGTGAGACGAGTGGCCTTGTCGACCCACTGAAGATTAAACAGAAGCCACACACGGTCTCCTTCTCCCAGGAAAGCTTCAGGGAAGAAAAGAAACTGGTGAGTGTGGGAGACACTCAACTTTCACTTCTGACATTAGCTTTTTTTTTTAAGGAGCATCAACCATCTCACTGGAACATTGTGAGTTTCTATATGATGTATGAATATTGTCAACCCATAGTTTCATCTTCTACATACTTCACAAAAATACATACACACACAAATGTATTTTTCATCTTTCTCTTGCAGGACTGTATGAGTGCCACATGCAAGTCTATGAAATGTGTGCTGAAGGACATGGGAACAAAAAGTGATTACTCTCTCAATATCACCTCAAGGATCTGGAACGGCACATTTGCATCAGTATGTGTAACCCTAAACATTCCATCCTGTGAATTCCATTGGAAAATGATCTGATTCTGCAAAAAAGTTTTGCACATATTCAGTGCAATTGTGTATGTTTCTGTGACATGAATGGTGTTTCCTCTCCTTTCTCACTGTACAGTCAACCTTTCAGTCCATTGAGCTCACTACAACTGCAGAAATAGAGACTTCACAGCCTGATCTCCTGGTCATCAGTCATAAGAAGCTGCAGGTATGTCACCTTTTAACATCCTTTTAACATTCTTTCAAATAACATGAGTAATTAGTTCAACATCACCTCTAAACGCCTGTATTGGGTGTATTATATAGATCCAGGGTAATATATCTTTCTTTCAGTGTGCCATGTCAGTAACTGATTCATTTTGTTTATTTGTTTAAAACATCCAGTATACTTTCAGTCAGCTGAATCATTTAAGTACATTTTTCTATCGGGATATATCTTGAAAATACCTGGATAAACGTTACTGAAAGATTTAAAGTGGGGACGTCCTCATGGAAACAATAAATCAGTAATATTACCCCACATCAGGGTATGTTGCTGTGACACTTTTTGATGGTCTTGAAGACATGGTTGTTGTATCATTGATACTTTTAAGATGTTTTGGTAACACTTTTCTCAGTTTATGCTGACCTCTTCTGTCCATAAAGTGAATAGCAAGTCAACAACAGGATGACAACAGCCTTTCTGGAACAAATTATAATACAAGCAAAATGCCATTACAAAAGTATTTTCTGCCATAGATGTGACATAGCAGGTGTCTTTTTCCACTCTGCAGGTGGGAATAATGATCAGTAAGCCTCAGGAGAAAGCTGATGTGCCAATAGGAGTGATTGTGGGGAGTGTGATTGGAGGGCTCCTCCTGCTGGCCGCCACAGTTTTACTGCTCTGGAAGGTAACCCCAACCTAGTTTTTTCCTGCCTATTGAATTCAGTTGGCAGTCGAATTGTGCTTCAACTAAATATATAATTAAGCTTGAACTAAATTTGGGACAACTCTGAAAGGCAAGTTCACAATGTAATCATTATTATGAAATAATAATCCTCACTATTTCTTGAATCTTGTGACAAGAAGTTCTTTTTTTCTCGCTATAATCAATTATCAGCCAATTAAATAGTTGCTTGGTAATGCTTGGTGTGCAGCTGAGTGTTCGTCTCCAGCTATTTTACTGAATACCTTGTGTGCTCATTCACCGTGGCTGTGAAGTCATGCACCACATTGAGCTCGCAGTGCCTCTTCAGCACAGACGTCACATGTCAGCTCCTTTCTTGCCTTGATTCTTTTTAGCTCGGCTTCTTCAAGAGCAAGTACCAGCAGCTGATGAAGAATGAGGAGGAGCCAGAGACTGAGGGGCTGCAGGAGAATGCAGCCTGAGCCTTGAGTGACAGACTGGAGAACGCTAAACAACTGCCCAAGATGTCTGTCCCCTCGTTCACCTCCTTATCACCAGGGAAAAGGGAACTGAATTTACAGCAAAGTATTTGGCACCAAGACCCCTGGAGAAGCAGATCTCGCATTAGCTTTGGCTGCCCAGCCATGGACTCTGGGGACCCCCTTGCAGAGTGGACTTCTCATTGCTTCTTCTTCCAGAAACTGCAGTTATCAGCCTGACGGTGGGGGCGGAATGGAATAGATGCCTTCAAGAGCCAAGTTGGAGCGGAGAGTTTGATCAGTGTTGGATAAAGCTGACTCTCTGACCACAAAGCACAATGATAGCACTGTCTGTCTGCAAGCATCAGAATACAATTGACTACTGTACTCCCTCCACCCCAACACACACACATGCAAAATAGCAATATTATTTAGCTCACTGCCTCCTGTACATAAGTATGGAAGCTTTAGCACTTTTTTTATTACAGCTATCATTCAGTGATTTCCTTTGTGCATTTGATTGTGCGTTAAGCAAGATTAGGTAGGTTTGTTTGCTGAGGATTAACTAGTGCTAGGTTAGGTTTATTTTTCCTTTTTCATTACAACATATTATGTAGACATGTAGTCTGTAAATCTTGAAATGAACGGCATTATTGATATTTGTAGAAAATGTACAGGAAATTATACTTTTTTCATATGCTGGCATATGACTATGCAGTATGAGAAGTGTTGTATTGAGCACAAGTTGAGTATTATTTATTATATGAGAAAATTACTTGAATAGCCAAACAACACATTAAGAATACAGGTCAATTATAATGTGTCAAAAAATGTCCCACTTCCATTGATGTTCCACTAAAAATAGATATAAAGCTCTTAAACTACTCTAACATGTAAAATGTATCTGCCTGCACTAAATTGCTTCATTTTCTGTGACATTTAATGTCTACAGCTCCCTTTGAAAAGAAATTCTCTATATGCCAAAAATGTAAGGGTAGGATAAAATATAATATTGAGCCAGTTCTATTCCTATGTAAGCCTATTGGGAAATGACCCAAAAACAGTAACAGAGAAAGTCTCAAGCTTATGGATCAATTTGTGTACGTGGAAGGCAACCATAAATGTACTGAACCTTCAAAATTTTGTATTAGGTTTCTGTGACTTTCTGTACTTAATCTGTGATCCATTTGCAATGTCGACTGAAAACATAAATGTAAAGTTTTCCTACCCACATTATTCCATGTTGCTGACTTAGACGTTGCCAATAATCATGACTGAAAGTACATGCCATAGCTATTTTCCTTGTCTCTTTCCCATTGAAAACCCACAATAGATCCTCAGTCAGTTTGCGCTTTAGTGTACACCTTTTACTTCTAAGGGGATGTGTATATTCAAATGACTTGAAAAGTTATAGTTTTGGTACTCAAGCACACAAGTTAATAGCCAACCCCAGAAACACGACAGTCATGTATAAACACACAATATTGCAGCCATAGGCCACAATGCATACACACTTCATGTATTTAAATGGTACATTGTTCTGTATATATCTTTCATTGTCTTTTAGGGGAGACTAATGCTAAATACCACCTTGTGCAGCTGCTTCCTTATATGTGTAGCAACTGGGTACATTGCACCAAACTGGTATTTTAAAAGCTTCAGTGGGCCCACTAGCACCTCTAACATGATTATAATGCAATGTGTTTAGCAAAGCTTCCACCAAAAGCCACAGATCACAGTCAAGGATTGAGGTATTCCCATAACACCAAAAGCTAAGCCCTACACCATGCCTACAAGACCAGACATATGGACTTGCATTATGGGAGGTGTAGTTTTACACAACTGCCAACAGCCAAATCAGTCTAAACTTATTTTCATAAGTGTTGGCATAAACAAACCACATGTACTATAACAACAGAGATATTATTTGAAAGTTGATGAAAAAGGGTGATCTTTTTTATTTCAGGGTATTTATTTCAAATGGAATTTAACATGTACAACACATGTATTGGTATGAACTGCAAAATGTAAACAGGATAGTTTTCCTGGAAATTTAGACCTGTGCATCTTAATGTCATCAATGGTGAAACACCCATGATTTCAGTGTAATTCAGATGCAATATATCTCCAAAAATACAATAATTCCAGATATGTTTGTGTGCACAACTACTTTGTTTGTTTACAGTCTTTGTCAATGAGGTATACATAGTTTTATATTTATATATTGTGATTCAGCATTTCATTTTCACCAGCATTTGTGACTACTGTCTGCTAAAAGAAGTTTTTGCTTGCAAACAGTGTGCAGTAGCCCTGACAAGCATAAGCCCACGTTTGTGTGGTTCAACTAGCAGTACCACACTGATGGAATGTTTGAGTTATGGACTTTTGCACTGATTTTATATTTATATATTTTATATAAATGGGTTCAGTACTACTAGTTTCATTCATATATGTTTTGAATTCTTTTCTTAAACTGATATCTACAAGCCTGTTCTTGGTGGTTAAAGTATTTTATATGTGGTGATGTATTTTGAATAAATGTAACGTTTATGAAAGGGCTCTTCAGTTTCACTTTTGGGTTTCTCTCATGGTTAAGGCCAGTGACCCTAAAGATCACAGATTTACAGAAATATATTAGATGTAAATATTTGGTAACCCTGTTCAACAGTCTTTGTATGAATGGAAATCAGCTGTTTATGCTGTTACTCACCATTAGCATTTTACACATGAACAACTGTTTCATCTGGGTACTGTATGAGCAAACAGGCTTCCAGTTTGGCTCAAGTGGTAGATCATACCAGTATGCAAAACAGCTTTATGCAAAAGTTTAATTTCACATTTGACAGAGGCACAGTTTCTTTCCCCTCCATTTTCTGCAGTTTCTGGGTTGTATTAGAAACTGTCCAGTACACATATCAAAACATGCAAACAACAGTTCATTTTACTTCTATTTTCATTCTAAATATCTTCAATTTTAAATCCATACCACATTATTAATACATTACTGCTTATTTTTTCAATAGTAAAATGGATTAGACAAAATGTACATATTCAGTGATAAAATGGCATTCCAGGACTGTTCTGTTGATGTCACTACCCATCATTACTTGAGTACTCCCCCAGCCCACAGACACTCCTTGTTCTCCTTCCAAGTAGAATCTTCAGTTTCATAGACTTCCTTAAAAAAAAAAGTCTTCTGTCAAATCTGGAAACATGAATCACTTGGAAAAATGCTCACTACAGGACCATGCTAACATAATTCAGATTAAGAATAATAAAACTCTCTAATGCTTTGGCTATCTTTAACTTCAAAGGAGATGCTGAGGCCATTTTAAACTCAGCATGTAAAGCCATCCTCTTGATTGATGTGGTGCATCTGAAGGACAATGCAACCTTTCATAAAATTCCTGTTCAATCGTGCACGCTTCATGTGGCAAGCATGACAAAACATAGCTGGTTTGTTTCACTCCTCTCATGGAGGAGACTTCTATTTAGACTTTAAAGTGTGAATTTACCCATTAATAATGTCCCAGAGAAGATAAGTGTGATTTAATGTGTCTGAATTCTGACACAGCATTGTACATTACCCCATATAAAATAGAAATATGTTATATAATACATAAAATCATACAGAAGCAGGTTTCTGAATGTATATAATATATGACATTTACAAATATATAATGAAATTCCAAACACATATCTTAGCGCATGATAAGGCCACATACAAACTTCTATTTGGGTCTATGTGCAATAACGTGAAAATGTTTTGAGAATAAAAAATAAAATTTAAATGATACCATTTTAATATTTTGGGAGAAACCCAGGTTTTCTCTGCAAAAATTGCATGGACACAATGTAATGTAAAATGGATCTCAGGTTAAAACTCCGTAAACCAACATAATCTTTTGTACTGGTCATTATTATGAAATTTGATTTTTCTTAAAATGACCACAGCACCACCTCCCTTTCCATTTGTGTAATATATCAACACAATGGTAACAATACTACAGGAAAAAAATGACAATTAACCTTTCACTGCTGACTGTGGGGAATACCACTGAGGACACCCAACTGCATATCTGAGAAAAATGTGGCTGCTCCACACAGACAAAGACCCAGTTGTGTTAATTTCACATGAAATAACCCTTCTATTAAGCCCCTTTCTATGATTCTATATTAACCTATTTTCATAATAGACTGTGTGTCGTATAATGAAATGAATGTTCTATCCTTACTGCTGTATCTGTGGATATTTTGCACAGAATATACTTAATAATAGTATTGAGTATATTATACTTTCAATAATTATCCCTTATATTTAACTCACTCAATGGGAACCACTCAGAGGGCCTTTAGAAATATTAATGTAGACTTTTCACATGTCACAAACTTGTAAAATTTGCTTTATAAGAGAAAATGCATTCTTAACACCTTGTGATTGGACCAGTTTGTTAAACATTTTGCAGTAAATTAGAAGCTTGGCTTACCTTTTTCCAGATAGGAACCTTTGCCTTCAGTGTATCAATGCAATATCCCACTGCCTCCAGAGACTCGGTCCTGTGAGGCGAGGAGATGGCAATGATGACGCTGGCTTCTGTCACCGGGACAACACTGAAAATCAGGACATCTTTCTAAAACAGCTGCACTGAGGGTAGATGGACAGCGATACAAACACAGATTCTGCTGTTGTACAAACTAAGGAACAAGAAGTGGCTGTTGTAGTTGACATAATTCTGGGACTGAAAACGGAGTATCTAGAGCATTGCAATTTATAGTCTGGATCTCAGATGTTAATCTACATGCTCCATGGGAGGTTAGATGTTTCAGAGTTTGACTTGGCATATTTCTTTTAGTCAATTTACGAGACTGAAGACCCACATAGACATTCCGAAGATTTTTTAAAAAGTCACTACACTGTTTTCAACCTCACCTTCATTAATTCATCAAATCAAATTAATTGGACAGTTAGATTATCAGATGTCATTTCAGGGGAAAAAATTGCAAAAACAGAACACCGTTTTTTAAGACTTACCCCAGTCTATGATGAACACAGATATGTCTCACTGTTGACCATCGTTCCCTGATGTCGCTGAATATTTTTAGCAACTGTGACTCTGCCATTGGAATGTAAGCTTCATATTCTAGTTGGACAACCTTCTTTCCTTCAAAATTGTTCCTCGTCGTTCCTGGTATTAAATTAGATATAAAATCTATTACCTTCTTTGACATTCAAACATACTGTAAATATTGACTGCAGCTTCAAGACCTACCAATGAACATGGAGACGGCGCCACAGGAAGGAGACAGCACAGCTTCAGACACGGCTTCAGCTGAGAGCTTGTCATGGGTAAGTTTGAAAAGGTCCTGTGGATCTCTGTCAATGTCATTCATAACTAACCCAAACAACATGAAAAAACATTTCAATATCAAGTGCAACAGACTCAGGGTTCCAAAACTGGGGTTCAAGCACCCCTGAGGTTCTGTGAAGGAATCCCTTGGGGTCCTCACTAAAAGTGTTTATTTCTGATTTCATACATATTTTAAATGTTGTGATTAGATAAACCTATACAGCAATATATGTGATACAGATCCATGATATCTGATATTATGATTTTCCACAAGTTTCATATAATACCATATGAATATTCAATAACCATCTCCAGTGCTGTTTATTAGTGTTGATTAGTATCAAAAGCTTATCATTATACTGAGGTGTGAATCCCTCATCCAAAGTATGAGAAATTCTGCAGTAAACAATACATACTACAACCTATATAACATTATAACAGCATTTGGCCTGGTCTGTGAATTTAATTTAGTGTAATAATTCTCTGTGTTTGACTTAGTCATATGCTCATGCAATTTAGAAAAAAAAAAAAAAAAAGAGTTGAGAGGCAATCACGTAACTAACCTTACCTGAGAAAAAATGTTAGCCACCGCTGAGCGGAGGAATTACAGCTACCTCGTCACCTGCCCGCAGGGTCACGGGCTGATTACCAAGGACTACGTACTCCTGACGCACAGCAAGAACTACTTGCTCGCGTACCGCAGATAGTCTGGCCAACAGCAACAGGGAGTCAGGGACAATATGAATAATCCTCCTCTTGTGTTAATTTCAATTGCATGAATGACGCACAGATGAAGCACATAAAATTTGGTGTTATATCAACTCTGATACAATCACGTAATGCGTTCAAGGCAATACAAGGCAAATAATGTTAGGAGTTAAAAATGAGAAAGTATTTCTATCAGTTGATATTACTGTGAGATTTCTCCTAGCCAAATTATACGTACCGTGGATGTCTGTTTTCCAGTTCCTGCCAGAGTTGTTTGGACGTTAATTCTTGAGGAACACTGATGGTCTCGGATTTCAATCCCGCTAATTCTGCACTTTTGGCAAAATACAACACCAACACCTGACCAAAAATGCGACAAACCAGACTTAAGATGTCTCATTTATATGTATCAGTGTTGCAAATTCCGCGAGGAATGATATGTGTAACACTACTTTAGGATACCGTTGGATTTTGTAAGCAGTATTCCACGTGACTCCTACTGGAGTAACTGCAGCACATGTCAAACAAGAACGGCTAGTTATTTCAACTTCATGACAACAATGACGAAATAAGACTCGACAGACAACAAGTATATAAATCAAGCAGATATCAATTTAATGAAACTTAAATCGATTGTCAGATACACTAACAGTGGTATTACGACATATTTTGCTGTACCAGATACTAGAAGTCAGCACAAAAACTATTCAATGCATGGCTTTATTTACGAAAAATGAGAAGGTAAGCTATGGCATTTAAACACCAGAAATGCCATACATGGCCCATGAAATTCCAAAAATAAACTCACCTCGGTATTCATGAATTAAGTCGGTACGCAGCCCGAGTAGGGCACAGTGATCTTGCTGTTTGAGTAACACTGTACTAAACTGCTTCCTCGGTCTTCAGTTCCTATTGCTCGCGCTGACTGTCAGCTGACTCTGGTTAAACAGGAAACGGGGCGTGTGTACAATGTACACACCTACCAGTTAGCAATAAGATTCACCACTTGGACCATGTATTGCCACTTATTCGCCTGGATAAAGGTTTATAAAATTGTTTAATGGTTAATTTTTTGCGTCGTTGACCACGCGGACTAAAAATCTTGCAGATTTTTACTTTTCAAAGAGAAATATCCCAATGGTATTTTATCTGACACATCGTCCTAGGAATCTTCTTATCCTTTAAAGCCTGTATTGAAGTCGGCGTTCACATGGACAGGTAATATTTACAGGCAGTATGACTTTGACTTTTAACAATATTAGAATTCAAAGGATATTTTATTCAAAAAATGTTGATTTCAAATAAGTTCATTATGCAAAGGTACAGGAAAAGGATTGGTGATTGGTTGAACTACAGAGGACAAAATACATGCAAGTTGCACCAGGCTTGCACTAAACAACTGTGTTCCTTCATTATGTTGATTCAATTTAAGCTGGTAATTCTGATTATATTTGCTCCATGGGTCCATGAATGTTAATGCAGACAATCACACACACATGTAAACACACTTTGTGTATTAACCAGACAAGCTAAATCATGAGGTAAGTTTTAAGTACATTTCACCTTTTGTACTGGCATTGCTCCATTGACCAATTCTTATTAGGCTTGGGTAATTGTCCTTAATCACAATTATTAGTCTTCTCAGAAATTAATTTTGTGAACCATCTGGACACAAAATGCCCCCATTAAATCTCCCTAATACACAGTGGAAATTAGTGACAGAAATGTTGAAATGATCTCTAATCACAATGATGAATGCCACAGAGTATTTCACACGTGCATGTAATAATAAAAAAAATCTAATAAAATGTTTCTGTGCACACTTGATGCAGAATTGAGATTATTACATCATTAACAAATGTCAGTACATCTGATTTTCATGTTTTGTGTTAAATTGAACAGGTTATGTAAATACTCTACAAATTGCCTTATAGTCCTTTTTGCACTATATAGATGATCAGTTTCTTACCACCAGGTGTCACTAAAACATAACGGTTAGAATGGGAATCCTGTTATTGGCATGTGTATCATATGTTTATTGTATTGGCCCAGAATGTTCAATGACATCAATGGCCATGTTGTGTCATGCTATTTTTATGTTCCCCTTTATGTGGCATATTCAATAACATGAATTTGAGAAAGTTGGATATCTACATTAAGGAAAATGTTCTGTCATCAAAAATAATTCACTAAGCATGCTCTTATAGCATCTGATGTCTACAAACCTTGATCTGGTGCAGAGAGGTAGAGTTAATGATTATATAAACTAATGCTGACAGTTTAATATACTGCCTGTTAGATTTATGCAACATGGTTTATAAGGTGGAATGTGTGGAGGTCTATGCTGTTTACACACTCAGAGTTCAGGGGTGACATCTCCCACTGATGATGGTTTCTCCGTTACTGAGAGTATCCACTACGGTAGAGCACTCAAGACACTGCAGTGTAAAAATATTGTGTTTACGACTGTCGACCAATTTAAAAAAATGAAGTGGCTAATATTTCTTCCTCATTAGTTGAATGAGAGAGGTAAGTGCTGTTTAAATAAACTCCCAAATAAAATAGTTTGCCTGCCAACCATAATTTAAGGATAAGGAAAGTCCATCACCGCAAAAGACCAGAGTCGAGACATGGCCCTCATTGACTTGCAACCATAGTGGTACACCACAAGCACACTATATTCATAAGGTGTCTTTATATGTATTTATCAGCAAATCTAAACCAATATTGTCCATGGGTACATATGACCATATGTTCAAATATAAATTTTAATGCAGCTGACAAATACAGAGCAGTTCATCGATTCTGGACAATGCAAGATGCACTGAGTGTAAAATCAGGAGAGGTTTTTGCGCTTATCCTTAGTATTAGAGCAACACACATCTCTGCAAAGCAATTGGTAGCACTTATCCTCCTCTAAATCAGACCTAAGACCTTGTAAAAAAGGGTTACAGTTTTTGGATTTGATGAAAGGTTTGATACTGAACCCTGCCAGAGTTAAAAATAATCAGAGGAGGGCATGTGCTTTTCTGTGCTATCCAGAATTTACAGGAAGTGCTGCTGCACCTAAAAATACAGTTCAGCATTCCGAAAAAGAGATGTTAAAACTTAATTTCAAAAATGTGCCATCCAAGGTATTGCTTATTTCTATTATTCTATCTCATTATCTTACAAGCTACAGCTTCTCGGTGTATCCTCGTGTCTACCCTCTGCAGTATTTTTACGTTACCTTTGCTATTAAATAACTTTTCTTTTTACGTTTAGTTCTGTCATTGTTTCTTTGATATGCACAACCTGCTATGCAAAATGATGGGAGCCATTTGCGCATTCTTGAGTTGAACAGCGAATAATTGGATAAATTGAAGTCAGACAAGATGCGATTTTCGGTGTCTGCCGGTAGAGGGGGCCCCAAGTTATGTTTTCCCTTCAAAGCAGACAGTCTGGAACAGCACACAGACAGCGCGACCGCTGCAAGCTGTCATTTTCTACACGTGGACTTCTATGTTAACACAATAGACAGGCGTCGCTCAGGAACGACTTATGTTTAATGTATTGAACCCATTGTAATGTAATACTCTACTCTGAAGCCTATTTGGATATGAGGTTGAGTATATTTAAAAGCTTGACCTGACTGAGAGACCCAAACAACTGTCTCTTCTATTATTAGCAAGCCTGTATTCGGAGGTCTATTATTGTCTGTCCATGAAGATCTCATTGTAATACTGCACTTTTATTAAAAGATTAACACTATTATGTGCAGTTGGTGGAAAACTATCAGTTATCGCGGAGCAATTCTAAGCTGGGGAGTTTGTAGACCAAAAACTTTTTATCGGCGTGTCAGCGTCAGGACTATTGTTTCGCAATTTATTTGATATTGAAATAGAAAGTCTTGGGAGTTACAAAGCTGAGCCGTAGATTTTCCCCGGACATACACATATTATAATACAAAGTGTAAACTTTACTATTGTTCAAATATGAACTGCTTTGATGTCTAGTCTACGTCTGTATGTAACGTAAGCGCCATTGTGCATGTTAAATGAGAAGCAAGCCAGAATTTTACGAATGTATGATACAAATAAAATGCCAAAGTCGTCATAATCAAATATGAGAGGGAATACGAAGCACTACCTCCAAATGCGAGTAAGTTACATTTAGATATTAAATACCACATACAAGTACAATCAGTTATTAAATGCAGAATGTATGTTAGAGTACTAAGTAATGTCTTAAATCTCCTATATGTTCCTTTAAAGTTACAGATATTATACAAATATTATATGTACATGTATTGACTTCAAAAACGACGCAAATGTTGCACAGTACCACGTTAGCGACATTATTCGATAAATTGTTCATGGTGGGAACTGAGCGCTTTTTATTTGGCTCTTTACATAAACATAACTATAAATTGTGCGCATGGCCCATCTTCTCAGATATGAACAATATCGTGATATCGACCATTTAAGTCACTTTCATTTGCCTACTTGTCTTGGTATCACTTTACTGTGAAGCAGTCAACATCGCACGGGCAGCATAGTTTCCTACATTATTGTTGTGAGGGAAAGTTTCAGCAAGAGATGTCACCTGATTAGGATTGGGGGAAAAAAACTTTTTAAAAAAATCTTTCTCCCCACCCCCACCGATTAGAAGACCGCCCACCACAGACAGTCGGCCAGAGACCCCTTATAGATTTAAAAAGAGAGGCTGCATCCACAGTCTGACATTCATTCAACAGTGCCATCGTAAGCACATTACTTTTCCGCTGCCCGTTTCAATAGTTCACTTTGTCTCCACCATGCTAAGGATGCTAGAAAAATACCAGCTCCACCCGGGCATAATTGTATTATTCATATGGCTCAGCTATTTCATTGAGGATCACAAAGTTCAGGGTAAGTCCTATAAAATGTATTATTTTATTACAATGCATCAATATAATCATCTTCTGTGATTTTAAAGAAAAAAAATGTATGCGTGAAATGGATACCCTGTAAGAGTTTTGGAAGTTTTCAACGCTGTCATTTACGGTCACCGTTTCAAGAGTGTTAACAAAAATGGAAAATAGACGCGTGTTATTGTTGTGGTTGTCATCGAAGCCATGAAAGTGAAGCTTTTAAAAGTAATTAAGAGTGATATTGCATTGTATACATTTTACATATTACGAACTTTTTGTTAAATTCTAATTGGTTAAGGAACTAGCTGTTCATATCTACTGTTTCACATAGATATCTATATGCACAGGTATTCGACATAGCTGCACAACCATGTGATTAAAACCTACACATATTCTTTCAAAACAATAGCACATTTTTATGCACCAGATATCAGAACCATTGTTTGTTGTTTGTCTAAGTACTGTACGACTGTAATCTGCTAAAATGAATAGTGATATTTAGCTCCGGGACACAAAGGAGGAGAATTAAACTAGCAGAAGTCATACAATTAATTACTGCCGGACACGGAACACGTGATTATCAGTCTTATGCTTCCCCTGCTTGTCAATGTCTCTGTAATCTAAATATAGATCTTTTAATTCAACTTTTTTTTTTTCAATAACCCCTCTTGGCGCTGGTATAATGTTACACTGAGTGTATTGACTCAAATGGTTTAACTGTATAGGAATCATGCAGAACCTACAGACCTTACGACCTACTGTATCAATTGCCTTTCATCAAGCAGAAAAGTCACGTTGCTTATAGCTGGTACAATTTAAAAGTCCCACGACTTACTGCTTGCTATGAAGCATACTGACATCTAACAGGATTAATATACTTTTTAGAAGCAAGTCGACATACAAAGTGGCTTAAGTACTTCAAGAGCGGCTGCAAAATCTCTGCCTGTTGCGTCGCAGCTGCAGCCTACTTGTTAGACATCGAATTGATCTTCCAAAATGTTCAAAGAAATTCATGTTCCGTACGCTGATGTGAGTTTACATTGCAAACCCTAATCACCTGCACCTTAGTAGTTAATACTTTGGACAAAAATAATTGAAACGGTAGTGAAATGTCGTCTGAACTGAAACTTGCCTGTCTGGCGCATTACGCTCTTTTCCAGAGCAACTAGCCTGTAAGATAAAACCTCTCAAGGTCGTTGGCTAATGTTAAGATTTCAGCAGTTAATATCTAGGCTAAAGAAACATTCAGGGTTCTGACCAGAACGTATTAAAACAGTCGCTTTAGGTTTCGAAATAGGTCTTACTACTGCCGTCGTGAGGACAATACGAAACACAGGATGCACGTGTTGCGTCTGGGTCACTGGCTTCAGACATTAATTCGACTGGCTTTTCACAGCTGGTAACTGCTGGCTACAACAGGGGAAAAACGGAAGATGTCAGGTACTCTACATGTCTGGAATGAGCAGAGAAGAGTGTTGCAGAAGTGGAAGACTGGGGACTTCATGGACAGAGGAAGATGTGCCAAACAGCACCCTATTTCGCTGGATGATCTTCAATGGTGGAGCCCCGAACTGTATACCTTGCAAAGGTATTCTTTAATGAGTAGCCTACATACTGAAAGCTTCGAGTGAGCAACGATTTACTTTAAAGTGTGTTGGACGTGCTAGCGTATGCATTTAGATGGTATAAAATTATAGCTGAAGACCGTGCAAAATGGTCGTTTTGTATAACAGAAGAACAACTGTATGCATGCACAGAACAGGAACACTTTAATGGTTGCCAGCAAATAATTGACTTATATTTATTTAATTTATATGGCCTTGTCATGACATACTTATTTGATCTGTTGTTTATAGAAACATGCGACAGTGTTGACTGCGGTCCAGGAAAGAGATGTAAAATGAATAAGAGGAACAAACCTCGCTGCATCTGCGCTCCCGACTGTTCCAGTGTCACTTGGAAGGGACCAGTCTGTGGGTCAGATGGAAAGACATACAAGGATGAATGCGCCTTACTGAAAGCAAGATGTAAGAACCACCCAGACCTGGAGATTCAATACCAGGGCAAATGCAGGAGTAAGTGATTTGGCATCTTCCATTCCGTCCCGCCAAGTATCGGTAACGGTTGCCAAAATAATTGGCTGTTACACAAATGGTTGTAGGGAAACATTAACTGGAAACTGTCGAACCAAGTTGCTGACTTAGCATGTTAATGTGTAATAATGAGTAAGATTTGGCAATTACGTATTCAATGAACAACAGAAGAACTTCGTTGAGTACTTGAAATAATATTGATGCTTTTTTTCCAGAAACCTGCCATGACGTTCAGTGCCCTGGAAGCTTCACTTGCGTAGTGGACCAGACCAATAACGCGTACTGTGTCACTTGTAATCGGATTTGCCCAGAAGTAACATCAGCCGAACAATACCTGTGTGGGAACGACGGGATCACATACTCCAGTGCTTGCCATTTGAGAAAGGCCACCTGCCTTCATGGCAGATCAATTGGAGTTGCATATGAAGGAAAATGCATAAGTAAGTCCTATACATGACAGAATGTAATTACATGAAAATATGAATTGGCCATGAATGTAATCATATGACTAAAATTGTGATGTGATTTCTCATCTTTCAAAGTTATACTATTTGCTACTTTCAATAATTTTAAGATCCTCCTTTCAATTAAATGTTATGTTTTGTGTCATCTAAACAAACATTTGGTATAATAGGCACATTGTGGTGCCCTTTACGTTTATATACTTGGGACATATATTCAAGAGTTGATATAAAAGTAATCCACAGTACGCTATAATTTTGTCTTATATACAAATATAAACAAATGTAAGGACAGTTATTATACTGTGTCTGTTTGGAAACTGTTATATGTCTGGTTGTATGTCCACGTGCATTCATGAATGGTTTGCTTTCCTTCTCACTGCCAGAGGCCAATTCCTGTGACGACATCCAGTGCAGCGCTGGAAAGAAGTGCCTTTGGGATGCACGGATGAGCAGGGGGCGCTGTTCTGTCTGCGAGGAGGTGTGTCCGGACAGCCGCTCCGATGAAGCAGTGTGTGCCAGTGATAACACCACATATCCCAGCGAGTGCGCCATGAAGCAGGCTGCTTGTTCCTTAGGAGTCCTCCTGGAAATTAAGCATTCTGGATCTTGCAACTGTAAGTAATATGAAAATGAAAGACAAGTCCAGGCCCCCACCCCCACTCCGCTCCCTTTTCTACCCAGCCCCACACTCCTGACCCCTCCCCCCGCTGATAACGCAACAGGATGGACTTGGAAATGATGGGAGTACTTGCATGTTCTCTTGTGCTGGCTTCTTTAATTTTGCATTTTCTGCAAAACAAGCAAACAAGTATTAATAATAAATAAATATAAGAGACTCATTTCTGGGAGCTGTTCAGCTGATAATGTCCTTTATAACTAACAACAATATATTCCTAAGTCTAATATTTTGCAGCTGAAACCTTGATATATGATAGACAAGAGTATGTTCATCATAGTAACCTGCTAAATAGTGGGTTGCCTTAAAATACTAGGGGTGTTATCATTGTTTTAGTTTTGTTAACCTAGAAAGGCAGTGAAGGCAGTATTTTTCCAGCTTATAAACACCACAGGCATTATGGTAATTGTATGTTAATCCTGTATTTATTTTCTTACTTTTGGCTGTTATCAATCACTTCAAAATGCACTGACATCAACATCTGCTATGACATACAGCTCAGCTTATATGTACTATGTATGAAAACTACAGATACATATACTCAGTATTGTACATAAGGTGATTGTAACATTGGTGCCATTGTTGAACTGACTTTAAAGAACAGCATCAATATGTAATCTATCTGTCTACCTTTCAACCAGCACATCCCATTAACTGTGCAATGTACTCAATAAGCTAGGGCTAACTTTATACTCTTCAGTAGCCCCAAGGAAACAGAATTACATTCCAAATAGCTGTTGAAAGAATGTGTGATGAAATCATTTCAGTTTCATCACAAGTAACATTTTGTTTTCCAACTCTTTATTCTCAACTAATTACCTTAATGTAACTCTGCCTTAAGGTATGGAAATAATCCAGAGGGACCAACATTATGATCACCTCATGAGGTTAGAGATGTGGCATTTTACAGTTTGCAGGATAAGCTTTGCAAGCTTTTCAAATTATGCTCTCTTATTGCTACTCTGCTAATAGTCATTAACATCTCAGCTCAATTTGTGTCTGCTGTAAATAGTACATTTGCAATTTGCTTTGATTGGGAAATATCAAAATGTCTTCAGGTGGATTATGAGGGATTGCTGTTTTCTTTTTTGTGCTTTGGTTTTGGTTGTTGTTTTGTTTTGTTTTGGTTTTTTCGCATTGTTTTGTTTTGCTCTGCTTGTATGATTTTTGTTTCCATGTATAATGCTCTGTAGAATATACCTCAAAACATGTTGCCCATTGGCCTCCTTGCAGAGGTCAGTCTGTGGGACACTATCTCATCCAGCCCAGTAGCAACAGCTGTATGCTTGAAGCAAAAGATAACTTAAGAAACAAAAAGAGCAAATCCTAGATCACAAGAGCACTTTTCGTCTGCTTTCAGGAATCTGCCAAAACACCCTGAGCCATTGAACCGTCAGAACTCCCCCTTCCCTCTTGTTGCTGTCCTAACTTCCTAGGTCATGTAAATTTTGTTGCTTAGTGGCAGATGCTATAGTTTGTGGGATACTGCAAAGTCCAGTAAGGCAAAACACAAGACTGTCATGGCTTCTCTGAGGGCTTTTAAAACATGCAATGAGATTCTGCGCTGTTGTGATACATGTTTATACAACAGCTGTATTCCTCCATTTAGCCATTTCTGAAGACCAAGAGGAAGAGGAAGAAGATGAAGACCAGGACTACATGGCTTATTTCCATTTATCTCCAACACTGGATGGATAAACTACCATTGATAGTGGAACAGCCCTTGGGCAAGGAATCATGTCCATAGTGTACATACTGTACCTGTATGCTTATTTATTTTTTAAAGGAAAAAGGAAGTATACATATAGTTCAGTCTGCTAGATGTTTATTTATACTTTGTTTGTTTTTATAATTTATACATTTACAATGTCTGGCTGACTATATACCGTGTTATTTTGTATTTTCCAAAGAGAAGCAGTGTTATTTATTGTGAGGTACGATGCTACCATGTAAAGTATAAATCTTCTGCAAGCTGTAAATTGCAATCCGTGAGCTGTATAAATCTGCTTATTGATGTCACTTTCTTTATCACAGATGTTTATTTCAAGCAAAAAAAAAAACAAAAAAAGTATGTATGTTAGCCTGCTTATTTATTAAGAATTATCATACATAAATGTACATAAACAGTTCTGTTTTTTGTTTACAATTCATAACTGACCAAAGGGACTATCTCAATGGTTCTGCAAAAGTTCTCTAAATGGTGCAACACAGTAAAATTAAAGATTTGTGATTTTTTTCCCTAATATTAAGCAGATTCTTTCTTTGCCTTTGAAAACATACATACATAGATTCAGTATTTGTTTCCTACATTCAAACATCAATGGGTTTTAGAAGATGCTTGATTTTATCAAAATGTGCCATTAACGTGTATGTATTTTTTTGCCAATGTGTGTTTTCATTACATCCAATGTGCGACTCAATACTGCGGTTGCAGAACTTACAGGAATATGTGATAAACAGCATTAATCAACAATATATCAAATTTAATCACGTTGCTTTTCTCACATTGTTTTCAGAATCCTTTTTTTTATTTTCAAACATGACACGTTAAATACAGATTCAGTTATAAATATATAGTTTTGTATTTTTTTATGTAAATGTCAAATGTATATAAAAAGTTATGATGGTATTTGTACAGATATGAAGAGTGAAACAATAAAAACATGGATTTTTCCTTATGGTTCGGTTCCTGTCCTCCCTAATTTACATTCGCTCATCAGAACATCATATATATCTTTATGGTTTGCATAGCAAGAAAAAAAAAACAGTTTGTCAAAAACTATCATTAAAATAACACTGAGTGTATTCTGTTGTCTGGTGAATGAAAATGATCCAAAAGCAGACGGTATTGATCGATTACCCTAGGCAGGTTACCTCCTGCTTGCACAATACTAGACCTAATGCAGTCAGAAGAATACAACCATGGCTCTTGTTGCATTTGAAAATTAGAGCAGGAGTTTGGTGGGCTATATATTTCAGTCTGATCATAGCTGAACTGGGAAATATCCATGTTGCCATGAGGGACCAACAAAAAGTCACTATCCCTGATGCCTGCTGGGATATCAGATGCACCTACAATGTTGTGACTATATATTTTTTTGGTTTTATTATGTCTTTATCTCCAGTCAGGGTATGACAGTTTACGTTATCATTACTATAGTAGGTTTTGATAGATTATTATGAATAATCCTTTTGTGAAATGGCTTTGAAGATGTTTTTATGACTACTGAACAATCTTTGGCTTTTGATTCTTATTTGTCAGTTTTGAGCATTGAATGTAGGGAAACATTAACTGACAAAATCTGTAATGAAAATATTATGCAGAAGTAGAATATAGGGCAGCATCTATCAAAAATTCCACAAATAAATGTTGATAAATTACATTTCAAGCACTCAATGTACTCACCCACATCCACTATCAATTCATATAAACAATAATTTCAAATTGGACAGTAAATATTGTCATTGTGTTCATTTTTAGTTTTTGCTTATTGTGACTTTTCATTGTTGATGTCAGTGTGTTCTCCTATTATGTTACTGTCTTATAGGTATATTTTAATGACATGACCGTTACGTTTTTGCTTGATTTTATTGTACAATTATACAATAAATACAATTAGCATATGCTATGTAAACTGTTTTCTATGTTATTATAAGATTCAGCCATACCTTTATTTAAAATTAAAATTAAAACTATACTGCAATTCTGCTTAAATGTTCCCATACAAAGTATTTATTTTGGGCTTAACTAGTTGCCGTAGGATTTTGGGGCTCATAGACAGCAGTATTGACAATGTCACTGGAAGTAGCCAATTTGCAGAGGGTCTGCCTACACTGAGAGAAGCGGCAAAAGCATAGTATGCTGAAACAGGTAAACAGAGTTTTATCTTGATGCATTTGAGTAAGGTGAATCACAATTACTTAGAGAAGTTTTAAATTTAGCGCTAGATTACACTCATCAAAAGCAGTTGCAACGGTGTTGCTGGCAAGTGTTATGTTGAAGACGAGCGCCAGTTTACCGGCTTTTAAGTGTAACGAAGCTTGTTAGCCGGTGCTTAAGCTAGGATAGGTGATTGTACACGGGCGAAAGTGACGCACAGTTGAGGAAGAAAAACAAAAACTGCTTTGCTAGATTGCTAACTTGAAAGAGGGGTACCGTTGTAGCATGATGAATTTGTTTTTGTTTTTTGCTATAACGCAGTGACATAGACTGTCGTTCGTGTTTCCTGACCATTTATCTACTAGTCCTGATCTGACGCGGAGGGTTTTTAACTCTATAACGTTAGCTGTCTCTCAGTAATTAGTTTACCAGCGGAAACTATGTTAACTAAACCGATTCGTGCAAGAAATATCTGGACAACATTGCTTACCACTTACCTTTGGCTAGCAATTTTATCTGCTAGATGTTAGTGAACCTGGGTTGTTTAAGAATTGCTAACTGTGTAGTGTTGACTGCTGTTTGCGATTTGGACCCGTAGTCTGTCTGGTGTCAAATGAAACCCCGAAGGTGACGTTAATTAGGACCGTAATTCTGGGAAGATTCCTAAAGTAGCAAGCTCTCCTGTAGCTACTGTGGTTGAAGTTAGCACAAATTGCGATAGAAAGTATGAGCTTAATCGCTGCACGGCATCATGTATACCTAACGTCAGATACTTTAGATAAGAATCAAGATAAGACAGGCCATATATGTTGTCATGCAAATGTGGTATAGCTAATTGTTCAAGCATTCATTCCGTTTAAAAAGGTTGCTTTCGAAACTTATTAGCAGTCATTTGAGCTCTGTTACACTTTTTCAGTATTATGGGTCAACTACTTTCTCGTAAGTGCTACACACATTTGACCTTAAATGACCCAAATCCAAAACCCAAATCCTTTTAGCCAACTATCTAGTGATTGCAGACTTTCATATAATCTTCATCTTATTTTTCTCTTTGAAGTGCAGTTACAAGTGGATTAAACGTCTGGGTGATTCCAACAGAGAATTTCACACTGCGTTTTCAGTGATGTCATCGTTCTTTGATGATGTTCTAGTTCAATTTCTTAGCAGGTAACGGCGTTTACAGGTGTATTTATGACGGCCATAACGACATTTATTCATTTTTATGGCCGTTCTTATTCTAAGGAGAGTCTCATTTTTTGGAAGTGTAGACCAAATCACATACTAAATGCATTGCAAAATGCAGTTTTGAACAATACCCTTTCTTTAACATTGTAAGTTAAAAAGATTTAGTTCATGGTTGTTGGTCCATCAGAATAAATGCAGAGCATGCAGACCATTCCACCTCTGTGACCCCAGTGCATTGGTCGTGTTTTCTCAGCAGGTCTGTGCCCTGTGCCCCTGGCTAGTACAAGCTGAAGAGAGGCAGGCTGACCTGATAAAACCTGGCTATTTCTTCATTGCATTACTCTGAACCGGTGCTGCCTCTCAAGTCAGCATTAAAAGCTGAATCCAGATTGGGAGGACGGGCTGCACTTTGATTTATGTGTAACGTTGAGGCTTTGCAACAGAAAAGACCAATGTTGGCCTGCATGGCAGTGTTTTTGGCATTGGCATTACACAGGGACGGAGGCTTTCTACAAAATTATCAACTTCTCTGGACAATCAGGTGCCCACAGGGCACCATTTAGTTCTGTTGGTTAATGATCTTGATTTACCTCAAAGCAGATATGTTACTGTCAACCAAAACCATTTTAATTTCAAGTTGTTTTAATGTGATTTTAATGGTTACTGTGTGCTGTGCCTGTGATGACAATCTGACAGGGATGCATGTGACCCATGACATTCTGGACATGGCAGACGTTTATTGATTGATGAGGGTGTAACCAGAATCCAAATACACGTTTGCAGTTTGTAGCTATTAAAGTAATGTTAAAAGCCTATGGCTACCAATGCACAGAAAATTAATTTAGCCAGTTTGTTTTAAATAACACTTTGTGAACTGATAGAGACTTGCAAAAGGCCGCATTGGTAGATTAATCTGCTTACTCCTCATAGGGGCAATGTTTTGTGCAAGTACAGGTGGTTTTTTAAAGGCAATTGGAAATGACACATTGATTGGGTTGTGTGCATATGCCCATTAGAGATCTATAGTTATACCACAAAACCAAACCCTCTTTGCAACTGCATAATGACTGTGCCACCAAAATACCACTGTGAATATACATCATGTGCAAAGTTTGTTAAAATAGGGCCCTGTTTGTTAAAAGAGGCTACACTGGCATGATGAGGATTTGGTTCTGGATTGTGGGGCATGCCATTGGACCAGCAACCAGTGGTTGTCATGGACAAACCATGAGGGAGGTGTCCAGTGTGTACTTTGGCGTTTAGAAATTAAGAACATTTTCCAGGTTTCCTGGTTTTGTAAGAAACTTTGATGTTTCTTGAAGGCAATACTGAGTAACTGACTACAGAAAATTAAGAATCCAAGGAATCCATATCAAGGAGTCATAAGTTCAAACATACATGTGCAAGCCATATGATAGTCACCCCTGTCTCAGCTTTTAACCGCATGGGTGGGTACATGCAGGGTACACTTACCCGTGGTCATTGTGAGGGTAACACTACTGCAGACCAAATCCTCATAGCCCTGAGAGGTGGCTGTGACCGAGAACATGGCTGAAACTAGAGGATTTCCTACCACATAGGTTATTCACTCAAAGCATCTGAGGGGATTGGCTACGTTTCTCCTGATTTCCTCACAATTAATGGCAATAAAATAGGCTAATCCATCCTCTTCCCTTTTCAGTTTGGTTTAATATAGCTTGACTGGTCTGTCACCAGGGAAACTACTGGTGTTCCTCTTGACTGAAGCAGTACCAAGTCTTTCCTCAGTGCCTAAAGTCCTGTTTAAGGGCCACCTTGACTTTATCTGTAATTGATTTTCTCAGCAAAAAAGATTGATTGAGTTAGTAACCTCTCAATTCCAAGCTAATATGCATTTGTCAGCACTCTGTCTGATTTTACTTTGCACCTAAACATAGACAATGCAAAACTGTTCAAGAGAAATGATCCTTTGGGGCCACATTTTGGGGCTCATTGGATTGTGCATAGGCTAAAATTTGCCAGTGTTGCAATCTGTAATGCTCTGGTTGTGGAAATTGTAACATTAAGCATTTCTAAAAAATGTAATAGGGGATACTAAACTTTTTGTGTGATTCCTGTACCATTGAATCATGTAAATTAAATTTGGGTTTAAGTATTAAATTTGTTTTATTTGTATTTACTGTCCCCAGCAAGAGATGTGAGATCTTACCAATGGGATAAATAGAACAATTTTCCAGTGGGGTGTTGAGCAAACCATTTCAAACAGCAGTCCCTAAAGCATAAAATGCCTTTGGCGTCAGGCGCTGAGAGTCAGGGGCTCCAGACATTTTGGCCTGGATTCAGTCATCGTTTGTCCTTAACTTGGACTTATTTTAAATGGAAGTTGTGTTTTTATTCACAAATACATTTTGGCAAGTTTAATGATCACCAAAAGTCAGGGGGAAAAAGGGTTTACAATGAAGAAAAGTATAACATGAATTTGTGTGAATGTGAGACAGATTCAAGGATTGATTGAATCCAGACATTCATGTTTTCAGAATGATCTTCCCATTTTGAGTGGATGGATTTAATACTGAAGGCATAATGTTGTCATAATTGAGGGCTTTCCACTGTTGTCAAGTACTCTTTTACTTATTCTGGAAAGCACTGTTGACATGAGTAAATGATCCAACATATAGAAAAAGAAATCAACTACATCATCTTTTTCAACTTATAGTTGTATGTGGACTTATGCTTCTATATCTCAACAATATTAAATGCAATAAAAATGTAGTTTCAGAAATGAACTGCACAAATGTAATGGCCCAGACTAAAATGTGCATGATAAATGAAAGAGGGCAGACTCAGTGCAGGCCTCTCTGCAGACAGTGGAGTGACATTGTCTGTAAAGTGCTGATGGGCCATTAAAAGGCATATTTCCTGTTGCTGGAACGCTGCCTTGCTCAGATTCCAGGGCCGTTGATTGGTCTTGCCCTTTATTGACACTTGAGGAATAAGGAACCAAATAAAGTTTCTCTGGCTGCAGCGGTTAAAACTATTTTCTGTCAGTGACAAGCCTGCCACTGTCCATTTGCACAGAGCCGCACAGTCCTTGCCACTGGCGCTTTCCCGGTGACCGTGGGCTGGCAAAAAATGCAGTCTGTTGTCAGCGGGGCGAAGTGGGAACTTGCCAGAAACTCAGCAGGCAAAACTAATGGGTAAGAAAAAGGGTTTCAGTCCCCTTCTCCTGTCTCGCAGATTTCATTTTGTCCTCTGCTAAGACTGCCATCGCTAAGGTAGCACATTTTTGTGAGATGTCCCCTCTTGTTTTACTGCCGCCAATCCTTTTCCTGACTTCCTGTCCTGCAGGTCAGCAAGTCTGTAATGATGGAGACTGGACTGAACTCAAGATGCACAGCTCATTGAGGTGGATGAAAAATTGGTGAGAATCCCAAAAGCTGAACAAGAAAGAAAGGAGAAAACGGAGACCCATTGAGCTTTCACTCAGTGGGTTTAAACACTCACTCATGTTTAAATGAACAGCAGGTTTAATAGACTATAAATGATGTTCCTGTGAAGTGTTAAACAGGATGATGTGTGAGGGGTCACCACAACACACACAGGTTCAATTGTTACTGTTTGCTCAGAGCAGAGCTGCTACTAGCTCACAGATGTGCACAAGAATTCAACTGCCAGACAAGTTGCTTGCCCCATGTTAAGTTATCACCACTTTGACTTGAGTTTTTTTGATCATTCAGTCCCACTGTCATTCAATAACACGCTCACAGGCATTATATACAGTTATGTCTAATAGTTAAAAAGATCAAATCGTGCTACTTCAGAAAACACTGATGATAATTTTTTATGATAGACTCCCAGGTGTATCAGTTAGTCTTGTATCATGTGTAATACAGTACATTAAAAACCAAACCTATTACATGATGTCAATTTCCTTTTTTAACGCAAGACACTTTTCCACACAGGTGCCATCATTACAGACCTACAGTGATGTGTAATAATGGCATATTTCCATCGGGGTCACTTGTTTGGAAAGACAAAGAGAAGACACTTCCCAGACACTTTACGTATACATTTGCCTCAGCAATTTTATGGCTGTGGCATGCAAAGTTTAAAACCAGTCACTTTGCCTCTAGAAATGTGGTTGAACATGTCTGTACCTCTAGTTCTGCCCTGTGAAAATGGCTGAGACAGCTTTTTGGTGGAATATCTTGTTTCATCAACTGCATCAACAACAACATCAGGGTTCTCAAAGAGATCAGATCACTCTCACAACATGAAAATTGTATTTATTACAATGTAATGTAATTATATATCAGTACTGAAAGAGTGGGAATGTAAATGTAGCATTTGTCCTCACTTTTCACATTGTATTCCAAATGTGTGTATAAAATTAGATGGTGGCTTGGATCAAAGATCCGTCACAGTTGCAGAAATTCCCATGATCGCGCATGTCATGGGAAAGGACCAAACAGTTGTGTCATCATTTCTGTGACTGTTTTATAGAGGCCATGTCTTCCAACATTACTGTACCGAGGCATGAGGCAACACATTTTCACCTGATTAACATTTCAGTTCCAGCAGTATTGGTCATTTATATGGATTTAATTTTATAAAAATAAAATTGCAGTTCATTAGTTCTCATTTGCTCATGAGCATTTACTATCACAATGTACTGAATGTACAGTTAGATCACACAAACTCTCTCGTTTGGCTCACATTGCATCATGATCACAGAAAATAAAACAATTTTATTTGAACCCAAAGTGTCTAGGAAAAAATGAAATGAAACCAAACGTGTTTTAGATAAATTTGCCAGACCACTCTTGTAATTTTATTCAGTTGAGAGAATAACTGGAATTCAACATCAGCACAGTTTCTTAGTTTTCTAAAAATATATTCCTTCTCTGGATAGTTAGATTTAGAGGCTCAAGAGTTGTATGCTATGTCTTGATCACAGCACACTTAGACATTTGAAGTAATACCATCTTGATCATCTATGTCATCATGACAGTTAAAACATGCTACCAAACCTTTAGGTTTTGATCAATCCTTACTTTATTTGGTGGTGTGACGTGATCACAAGCTGGATTTTCTATCATTTCTGGTGTTCTTATTCCAAATATTTAGCCTCCTCCCTTCAGACCAGTGATTAAGGTTTAGTTTGGAATAGATTACATTTTAACATTAAGAACTATATTGAAAATTTCATAATGAATTTCATGGACATAAAGATCAAGGAAATGCAAAACACTCATACTGAAAAGGAAGAAAAAACAGTAAAAATGAAATTTGTTTTAAACAGACCGTAAAAAATTTGAACAGATTTGCCTTAGTTTGCAAGCCTCCCTCCACGCGCACACACTCACAGACACTGTTGTATAAACATTGATAACCAGGTTCAGAGTCGGACCTCATTAAGGGCCGGGTGGACGTCTCGGGCTGGTGCAGCTGCCAGGAGCATTGGCACTTTAAGATAGCGGGCTGCTGGAGTGTGGGAGAAGAGGTAGACGGCGGGCCGGGCTGGTCATCCCAGACTGCGGCCGGCCTGGCAGACAGGCCTTGGCTGTCGCACGCTTTCAGCTCTCAGCAGGGGCCACTGTGAAGTAAAGCAGAAAAAAGCCCCAGAAAAGAGGGAGAAAAGAGAAAAGAAAAGAGAAGCGGGAGGGGGGTGGTGAGCAGACACCAGCTGACACTCATGAAGAGGGCGACTGTTCCAGCATTGTTGGCCACTGAGGTTTGTGGATTGCATTGTACAGTTTCCGCCGGAGGGGACAAGTAATGCGCGCACAATTCAGCCAGTGAATGTTCCTTGGCTGGGGCAGTAGTTGATCTTAAATGCACCGTCCATTACTGAAGGGGCATTTCATAACATTACCTAGCAACGAGGCTTCCGCTCGTCTCTGTTGGTGTACCCAGCAAGCCCTGCTGAGTTTTTGGTGTTTCAATACAGAAATGTATGAATCGCTTCATTTTAGTGATGCATGATCTACTGGTCAAATTAGGTCCCTGTCAAAGAGTGGTGTGTGTGTACATCATGTGCCACTATGTCTGAAAATAGAATGCTTCTGGGTGTATTGGAATTTTTTTGTTGGCTTGCTGGATGGCGTTCAAACAGACCTCACTGCCTGATCATTTGTACACTATGTTGTGGTGTGGCCTATGACTCAAACAGCCTTCTAACTTTTTCCCAATTTGTGCTGCTCATCCAAGCAAAACAAAAAAGGGGGAAATGGTGTGGTGGAAACATCAGAGAATTTTCAATAATTTATATGAGGAGTTTCCAATGCATCGGGTATCCCCAAAGAATTTGACTGATAAAGAAAAGGCATGTCCATGTTTTCCTAGTAAATGCACTTGAGCATATTTTCCATAATACGTAGTGTTATTTGAGGTTAATTATATTCTATAATTCAAAGAAACAAACATGGCCATTGGTCTCAGAACGTCCAAGTAAAGCTAAATGGTCAATTTTTTGTGGGCCTATAAAAAAGTTGTGCATCCTTTCTTCTGTGTTGCACCAGATCCCTGCAATGGTGCTGTCAGTCAACTGATTTTCAGGCACTAATCTGCTTTTTGTTTTATGGTTTGTAAAAACTTTCGTTTTTTAAGTAACTTTCCAATGTTTTTGATATCCTGCTATTCCAGACTCACAGCAGGTTTCATTTCTTGCAGACAGAAATTGCTTTTGCCTTCCAATATTTGATTTGAGAATTAAATTAGAACTGAACCAAAGAAAAGTTGGCTGTAGTTTGCTGGCTTTGGAGCTCAGTGGGGGCCCTACTCTCTTTGTTTCTTCTTATGTATTCTCTTGGGAAAGTGGAGCTGAGCGCAGTTATGGTCAACAAGTTGTCAACATGCGCAAAATGTGTTGACCTTCTCAAATAACATAGAGTCCCCAGAGTTTGGCCCTTAAATTTGTGCAAACTTTCAGCAGTCTCTCTAATTTAAGAATATCACAAAGCACCTTCTTTCTAATACTAACTAGCTGGGTCAAAACATAAATGTCTTGCAGTAAAACATGTAGGCTATAAGATATGGCATTGATATGGGTTCATAATTCTCTCTGTAATCATGCGTTTTGGCCAGAGGGTTGTGTGTACCTCTATCAAGATGAACCTCATCCACTCCATTCACTTCAATCCTTTTGTGTTGGCATGTATCGACTGTGCAGAAGTAGTCGCATGGTAATACTCGTTTTCACGCTCATGTCAATTCAGATTACTGCTTAACTGATTCCCAACTGCCGTCCTTACCCAGTAGAGAGTTTAAGGTGGAGTCAGTGCTCATGGATGAATGAAGTCCTCTGCGTTGAAAGACTTGTTACAGAAAAGGGAGAGCGAATGGTTTCCAGTTTTGCAGAAGTGTGCCGCCGCAGACAGCAAAAGACCTGAGTGGCTGGATCTGTGGCACTAGCTTATTTTCCAATAAATGACAATGTTCTTTGTGCGGCCCCCCTGGACATGTCTGTCCTTGTGAGCGACGCTTAGAGCAATGTTCCTGAGCGATCCAGCACCGCTCACTAGCCACAGCGACAAAGCATTCAGAGACACTACATTTATGAAAAACTTATGTTACCCCTCGCAACATAACACAGCTATTTTTAACATGTTCAGTCTAATTTTAAGGTAAAAATACTGTCTGATCTTTCTACAAAGAAATAACATCTTCCATGTACCTCTGTTCGCTCACAATTTACTGCACAACTAATTGTAAAGAAAGTACTTTTAAAAATGCTGTAATACAGTTAGCTTATTATTTTTTATGTTAAGTTGGACTTTTTATGTTGTTATTTTGTAGCCATGTGTTATTTTTCCTCAGCATTCATGGTTTTTTTTTTTTTTTTTTGCATTGAGGGCCAGAGGAAGGAATGGGAACCTTTCAGCTCAAAACTTCAGGCTCATCTGTTAAGACCTCAGTTCTGTGTTCTGCTAGTTCTTGGAAATTGGCTTGTTGGCTGTTTAATCAATAGATGCATTTAAGATGATACTGTTCCTAACACAGCCTTTCTGGGAATAGTTGAACTTTACTATTTATTTTGGAGTAACAAGGGAGGGGCAAAAACGCTTCATTTAATAAAACGCATTGCCCGTTTGTGAAACGCAAGTAATGACACAAACTATAAAGGCCTTGTAAGTGCTTTTGTACCAGTTTGAATAAAATCAATTTGTGGCATATCAAATGATAGCAATTAAAGACCTGCGTGATTATGGCTGAGTCCCCAGTTCCCCTTCTGGTGCCAGCTCAGGCTTGCTTTTGTAAGTAATTACTGTTTGATTAAGCATGCTGTGCTGCTAGAAAGCCCGGCTGGCTGGCCAGTGATACAGCGCTTGACACGGAATGTCTGCAGGCAGTTAGCTATCCAGTTAGGCAGAAAGGAGGAGACTCTTTTGTTCAGTGCGGGGCAGATCATCCAAATAAAAGAAACACGGAGACCTTCACTGCTCGTGAAGCCTTTTTATAGAGCTTGTCAAAAAGCACTTCAGTCTTTAACAAGTTGGAAGGGAGTGAGAGCAGACAGGAAGTGATGGGAGCGTTGTGGGTTTTTGGGGGTGGGAGGGACACGCAGGGGTATATTGAACAGGTATCTGAGTATTCAGGGCACGTCTCTGCCCCAGCCTGCTGATTTGGCATGCGGTGACTGCCCAGTTATGCAGCACTGTTTCATCTCATTATCAGCACAATACTTTCCATTGCAAAGGCAAATAATCTGGTTATGCCAGCTGCCAGACGAAAGTCTTATTAAGGAAAAAAAAGGTCTGTCAGATTCTGGGTCAATCCTCCAGTATAATTTAACTCTCAAGTCTGATATAATACTGTACAAAGATAAAAGGACAGGGTGAATTCAAAGCTTACACCTAGAGAAACTGGTCTCACATTTTTTTTTAAGATGATATTGTGTTTTTTGTGTCTTGTTACTCTCATGAACTGTCATTCAGTGTTTTCTGGTGTACTGTGCATATGTCTGGAATAATGGATTTTTCCACACAGAAATGTAGCCAGACAGCAGACAGCCCTTCATTGTCAAGGGCATTTTAGTGGGTGAGGTCAAGTAGGCTTTAACGGGTATGAATTCACCTGGTCTGGCTGGCAGCGAGGAGGAGGAGGAGGCGGAGGATAGGCCACCATCCAAGAATCATGGCACTCCCTTCACACAAAAACCCACACACACCCACACCACACATACACACACTCAAGTATCTGTTTTGTCTAGTCTCCCATAATGTTGTTTTCCTGCACAATTCATAAAGGCTCCACTAAGAAGTGCAGGTTGTATGAGAATATGAGTCTTTAGATTACAGATGAGAGACTTAATGTACTTTCAGTTCAGTTCAGTATTGTTTAATTTAACTTAGATTTAATTAGGAAGTACTCTAGTCCTGAAAGAACCCTTATTCTGCCCATTTAGTACCACTGCAGCACAACGGAGTGCTTCATTTCTGGAGAATATTTCTAGTGCTTTCCCAAACAAAAAGCAGGTCTCTATTTGTCATGACCTGTCCTTTGCTTGGCACTGTTGCCAGACATCAAGCAGAGCTGTTTAGCATAACCCCAGACAATACGAGAATGCTTGTGCATATACAGGATTCAATAGTTAATGGCACAATGCCTTATTTAATGCAAGTTTTAAATATACTTTTCAACACAAATGCTAGAGCTTTGAGTGTGACATAAGATTTACAAAACCCTATGATTTTAAATTTACCAGACTGCAAAGGATCTAACATGTGCTAAAGTGATGTCATACCCCACAGCCAGAATAGAGAGATCATTATTGATTACTTCTGCTGTGTAGTATAGGGTCTTAATCTCTGTGAGCTAATTTCCTTTTTGTACTTTCCCTACATACCTTAACCTTAAAGTTCTCATGCTTTTAGGAACTTTATTTATAGTTGTTACTGCTAAATTCGTTGTTGAATGTTATAGCACATTCATTCATGACTCTGTGTGTGGACCTGTTTCTGTCGTTACTTTGACTTAAGATTACTGATACTCCAATAACCACAGGGCTGTGGTTTAACTGCTGGGCTGACTTTTCTACCATCCCTTAGAGAGAAGAACCCCTGTGAGTCTTTGGTCTGCCTTCATTAATCTAATTTAGCTTCATCTGAAATGTTCAGCCAGGAAATTAAGAAACCATGTCTCAGAAAAACTGTGTGGATTGATTTTAAATTCCAGAATTTTCATGTGTATATGATGAGCCATTAGTAACTGGATATCTAATTTCTGAGTTCATTTCTGTTCATTGTGTGTAAATAATTGCAATTTTGGTTTCCCCTCATCGTGGCAACCGATATTTACACATTTAACTGTAATATTCAACATTTTCTGAATGTGAAGTAAATGTCCTATTGAAAAGTAGACAGTGTTAAATGGATGGATTGAATGGATTAGGCCTAGACTTTGCAGAAATTGCACATTAAGTGAATCTACATGTGTCGTGTAATGATATGCGTTCCATCGGCTGATAGCTTTTCAGGTCCATGTCTGTGTTTTGATATGCCGCATAGATCTGCAATATTAAGTGCTTTTGAATAGTAGTACCTGTGGAGCATAAACATGCTTTTGATAAATTATATTTTCATTGGAATCGGCAGACATAATGTATTGTACATTTTACTACTTGAAAGCTAAGAATAATATTGGAATAATGGGATGTTTTCATCCCAGAAACCTTTAAAAATCTTTTTTCAGTGTTGATTGGTCTGCTTTTATCACAGGCGTAATCAGCGGGGCTTAGTCCCACATAAACTTCATGACTACATGGCACATATCCCAGTCTAAAGATACACTCACCTGGCAAGCCAAACGCAGGTCCACAAGGGACCACTCCAGTTCACAGTATGACTCACTCCTGACTTTCTCTGGACATGCAAGAGAGCTTTCCTTTTCTTGCTGGCTTTAGGTTCTGGTTGGCTTTACAATTTTATCATGGTCTTACTGCAAGCTCCATATTTCACAACCCCACCAAACCTGTTAGCCACATCATATACCAATGGTAGTTTTCATTGTGAATGGACACAGAGAGCACAGTGGCATGGTGTCCTAGAGAAATGGTGTACAACCTGCTGGATTTGCAAAATGGTTCAAAAGTAAGCGGAATGGCTACTGTTTTTGTTTTTGAAAAATGTTGTGTAGTATTTTAGAGGCAGATTCATACTATTCCAACCAGCTTCTTTCCACAGGTAATTGAAATTATCAGTATGACAAATGAACAAAATCTATGTGCAAGATGAAAAAGTTTGTGTTTGCAAATGCTAGTGGATTTACATTCACAGCACATAGTGGGGTTTGTATTGCTGATGTATTGTAAATTGCTTAAGGCATTGGTTTCACTAACATGAAACGACCATTATGCTGAACCATTTTTAATTAAACGCAAATATTGACCAGAAATAAAGTAGCAATCAATAAGCAAAGTATTATCATTTGAAAAAAACAAAATTAAATTATAGTTGGCTATAACCAAGATGTATAGCTATACATGTATGTTGTAACTAGATTTTAATTTTCTTTACATTTTTGTGGATGTACATTTTTTAAATAATATTAATTGTAATGTATGCATTAATCCATGTATTCACATGTTTTACCCTACTATCCATACTAATCCAGAATGCCATTTTCAAGGAGTAACTATTTATTTCTCCACGTTGTGCAGCTTTCCTGGTACTGTGTTCTTTGGAGGAATAGAATAAAGTGTATAGCAAGGAACTGCAACCCAACTAAAGTAAGTTTGTTTTTGTTGTATTGTTTTTGTTGTATTGCATACGCCCTTAAAGAGACTAAACACATTTGATTGAATCCCGGCCTAAGTGTGTATGATTGAATTCTGTACCCTATTTCTCAAAATGTTCAAACTGGCCAGTAGTTCAATAACCTGTAGTCATTGTGAAGCGTCTGTAAGTCATCCATTTTCAGCTCAGTTTTGGACAGTGTGAATGCAATTATTTAAATAATTGTGCAAGATTTTCCCAATGGCAAATATACGCAGATGTGTTTTTTGGTTTCCAGTAAAATTGTTTTTCAGTTTTTGAAACATTACACAGTCAAAAAAGAAACATTTTTAATGTACCTTGAAGTCTAAATACATAATCAGATTAATTTCTTGGTTCCCCAAACTTTGAGTTTCCTCAAACTTTGAGTCAGCTTTCAATTGCTGTCCAGTTATAACCCAAGAAACCAGCTAGGTTCGTTAAGTGGACTATTAAAATGGCTAATTACACAGATAAGCGCTGAGTAACCATGAAAAGCAGCAAATATTGTGGGTCTCTGTGACCAGTGCCCCTGCTCTAGGATGTGAGCGAAAAACATTCCCTGCAACATGTAAATATTAAAGAACCATGTAGAATATGTCGTTACAATTAAAAACATACACAAAGCCATGTGACATCATTCAAAATAAATTAACCATAATGACACTATCAATTCTGTGAATTGCAAAATAACACATGTAGTGTTGCAACAAACCATTATAGCTTTAGTAGGTGCTTAATTCTTAAAGTGAAGATAGAGGTACAGAAAAAGGGTGGTTCAGGAGGGATATATAAAATGACAAATAGCATATTGAATATTATACTTTGATTAAATTAAATAAATACATTGGTACTTTTTACACTTCCCTCTTGTTTGGAGAGAATAAGGGGTCAAAATGTGTTACATAGGTAAATTTTTAAAGAACATAACTTGCCTTACATTACTTGGTATTTATGTACTTGGTACATTGCATTATTTTCATCTAATCCTCTTTTTGGCCCCCAACCCCGCCAATACATTTTGCCTGTCTTTTTTAACTCTTTGTAAACAACAATGAATATTGAAAACCATTTTAGTTTTTGCTTCTTATTTTGGAGATCAGAGGTGGGAGATCCAGTACAGGAACAGAACTCAGAACATTCTGGAATGCGGTAGGTCTGGCTCCCTGAAAATCTGCAGGAGCTCCCATGCTCTGTATTCCCAGAAGGAGTTGAGGTGTCAAAAATATGGACACGCTTTGGTATGACGAAGACTTTGGCGGCCTTGTGTTTGACTGCTAAGCCTGGTATTCTGTCTGCATATCCAGGTATTGTCGGCGTTGTGAATAGTGTCAAGCTTCACAGTTCTCATCTGGCTTCCTGTACGTAGAAGAAGAAAAGTGGCCACAGTGTGGGTTTTCACTTTGTAATCTCCTTTCCCAGTTTCCTGGGAACACTACATTCCAGCCCCAGTCACTCTCATTGTGAGGGGCATTGTGTCTATGTCTGATGTGCAGATGGCTCTCTAGCTTTTGTGTAATGTCTGCAAACATATACAAGTCTAGACTTTTAATATCTAGGACAATGGACTGAATTTATGATAAATGTGTGTTTGCAGTGATTATAGCTTGTGTTTGCTCTCCTTTGAAGGTGCCAGGGGAGATGCTTTTGCCAAGCTTCAGCTGATGATGGGTTTTGCTATGAGGTTAGTCAAAAGTAACACTTATTAAAAAAAACTGAGAAAGTAAATTAGTCAATCTTAAGATGATCCGTAAAGACTTTAAAAACCACAAAAGCATTAAAAATATTGATGATGTGTATTGATGGGAAGATTTAGAAGAATATGCCATGTGTCTAGAATTCTGCAAATTTAAAATAGGTCATTTACTCTTAGACAATTCCTGCCGTCTACAAATAACCTAGTATTACACTGTTCACTTTTTTATTATCACTTACACTCTGACATAAGACCACTAAATGGTTAATTATTATTCTTATAATTCATTGCATTTGTGCTTTTTGTAGTTGCCAGTCTCTTGTGATTGTTGGATGTTCAAGGAGTTTGTAAAATAATTGAAACTGCACACATCAGGAACATCTATTAACAAATATATAGTTGGGCTGTCCTTTGCATTCATAACAGCAAGTCATCTTGGAAAATTGTGTTATGCTTTAAATGTTTTAAGTTATTGGACCAGCTTTCAAGAAGGAAGACCTCCAGTTATGTGAGAAATGATGAAGATACTCTGCACGTCCCATAAGGGTTAAATTATGTTTGGACCAGGTGCTTCTGGAGGCTGTGGAAGGTGTTTGCATTTATCCTGGCACAAAATCACTCTTGAATGTATTTATCAGTGTGTAAGTGTGTGCTATCCTGCAATGTGGGAAAATCTTATTTTATCTAACTATGTTTTCGCCATAGGGTGCCCTTGGTCACCTAATGTTGTACTCCTCAGCTGTAATTTTACCATTCAGAGTAATCATCAGATCCAGTGGCTCCCACAAGATGTCTGCTCTGCCACCCTGTTTAACATTGGGAAACCCTTCCAACAGGGGACAAACTAAGATGACTGGCTAGATGGTATGACTTTATTCCACTGCTCAGAAATCCAGGTTTTGTGCTCATCACACAAGGTTCTGCTTAGTGGCCTTAGTAGAAAGCAGTTTCCAAATGGCCAAAAGTCAGGTTCATTAAGCTCACAATGTAGGTTTTTTTCAACCTGTATCGTGAAGTTTTGTATAGACTGTTGTTTTCTGTTTTAGCAATTATCCTGTTATGCATCCTATGCATCTGTCCCATTAGTTGAAAAACCAACAACCATTATTCTGCTCTCCTGCAGTTTTTCCTTTGTTTGGCGGATGCTGTCAACACTCTTTCCCTCAGCACATGAAATAATGTTTTTTTTCTGAGACACCTGCAATTCAGACACCAGCTCTTTGACCAATTTCAAAATCTGTTTGAATTCTCATGTTGCGTCATGCAAGTATTAAAGTGTTTATTTTACACCATCTGTTAAGACAGAAACTTCTAGAATCCTGTTTAATAGCAATTTGAAATACATTTTTTTTTAATTCAAATTAGTTTCTGTTATTTTGTCTACTACATAAATCGTGTGTAGGATGTACAACTTCATATGGATTTTGGATGGTCTCTATATTTCTAAAATTTGTCTGTATGAATTTCACAAAGGTAATTCCAAATGAACTGTCCTGCTTTGAGATAAATATTCACACTCTGTGTACTGTGGCACATAGACTAGTTTGTTTAGTTTTGAAGTTGTAATCAAAGTTGGCTTTTCATTTTTATTTTTCATCCACACAAAGCATCTTTTTCATTTTGTTTTTCATATCCCTCATTAACAGTAGATTTATGGAGCATATGGAATCTATGTAGAGATTGTTTTGTAAGGTCCTGGCAACACTTGCTTTCTGTCACAGGAAGTGCTGGCTGATCAGCGTAGAACTTCTTGGAAGAGAAGTATTTTTCCATCCCCTTTTCATTATGACCCCATTTCTTCTGTAGGGTTGTAATTGAGTAATAATGCAATATTAGGTTTGACGCAAATTACAGCCTTTTACATATCAGTGCGTTTGGAGACACTGAGCAAGATCACATGACTCTGTGTTTTGAAAACCAGCAGATTTTCATGTACGCTAGAGAATTTGTTTGGCTTTCAGGTTACGAAAAATGGGTTTTGGACCTGAGAAACCTTTTTTGATGTCATTACCCTCAAGGTTAATGTTCAACACCCCTACAGTGGAGTAGCATGAATATAATGTACCTAAGCTCATATGTCCATGTACTGTGTTAACATCCTCATGTTAATGGAATGTGTGGAGAGCTCTTTGCCTGTGATATAATTAAGTAGCAATTAAGGATCTCCTTTTCAATCAACATTGTTTAATGAGCTTGAAAAGGTCATTGCAAGACGGCTCACATCAAACTCTAAAGTTTGGTTTAGATGACATGATTTGATGAAGTCTCCATTCTGAAGAAATTTGGGAATTTCTAAGATGTTTGCACCTCCAAGACTAGTCAAAATACCAAGTGTAATTAGCGATGTAATGATTAGAATAATTTATATGGTTTTTAGAGGTGGGACAAAATGATACACAGCAAAATCACTGTAGCACATTTAAAATTAACTGTAAATTTTAAATTCAACATGTTTCAAGTGAAAATATGTCACAGAAAATTCCAGAAAAACTAAAACACTCATTGGGAGTACAGGAAATGCACACTGTAATTGTGATGCCAATGAACTCAATCATTTAACTTTCTTAGAGATCATGAGATCATGTCAAATCATGGCACTTACTTCTGTAGACTCTCAACTCACTGGATTAATGTCTATAAACACAATTTATTGTTTAGAAAGCCCCTGCTTTGCAAAAATCCTGTGGCAAGTTGTACATACAGTGTGCATAACAGAAGAAAATACTGATGATAAAATGGTGGGCCTTTAAACATGTAACCCAAGTGCTGGGTACAGCTGTTGATTCATGTCAAGCATTCAAGACAAAAAAATGGAACTTGTTACGTGTTAATTTTGACATTTCAACAGCGCAACAGAGACCAGTTTATGTATAGAGTGTATTATACTTAAGTGCATTTTGTTGAATGTGTAGATGTAATTCTGTTTCAGGAAGTTTCCAATTTATTGTGCTTTTTTTTTTTGATGGCCTGGTACTGCAAAGAAAAAGAGCAAGCCCTACAATCTGTTACAGCTTTTCTTTTAAATTGCTTTGAGCTACTCTTATCATTTTGATGGAGTCTAGGGTAAGCTCTTGCCTATAGAAATGTTACTTAAAAGACCAGTTTCCTCATCATTGGCCAGCATTCTGTGAAAGATCACAATAGAGTGTTGCAATGCATTTTAAAAGTGGGAGAAATCAGACAGTCTAGACAGGGATAGAAAACCTACTTTCAATGGGACATTTTTGGTCTTCTTTGCCCTTCAGGTGTAAAGTGTTTGATGCCAAGCTTTTTTTTGTAGTTCTCTCTTTTCCCTTCGGTTTTGCAATAGTGTCAGTCCTTGTGGTGTATTATGTTAAAATAATGTCCTCAAACACAGCCTCTGCCTTCCTGGTTCTTGTCCGATCAGGTCCCAGCTTTGAATTCCACAGAGAAATATCAATAAACAATTTCCATGTAGCCAGAAGCTATAGCAGCTTTTGTGTAATCATTTTGTTTCATTTAGCCAAAGTGAGGGGGGCAGAAGAAAAAATGAATAGGCTGGTAAAGTGTGACGTAAGGTTCCCTAGCAACGCCGCCCTTGGATCCAAACCAAAAGTTTAATGAGATAGGCCATCAAAGAGGGTGTCTGTTAAAATGTGCACATTATCACTTGTGTTGTTTCCACACTTCCAAAATCAAAGGTTATATGTGTCACAGAATCATCGTGACAGTCACTCTATAAGTTCTACATGGATTTTAACAGCTGACTGCAAACTCGGAGCTCAACCTATGTGATAATATATTGAGTGTTAATTCAACTCTGACAGAGTTTACATGAGTCCAGGGATCATATATAGTTTGTCAGAGTAAAATGTCTTCTATTGAAGTTGATTTAACAATACAAACAACTTTTTATGGTATCACTGACCTAGGTGAAACCTCTTGGGTTTCTTAGACATGAAAATTATGTTTTTCAACTTACATAGTGGATCTGTTTTCACTTCCCAATGTACAGTTTTGTGTATTGCCTCACTGGACATTTCTACTACAAAATCATGTTCCAGCAACTATACTTATTACTAGCTTCTATGTCTGTGCATTTATGCTAATCTTTACATTAGTTGGTTGAATAATGGAAATAACATTGGTGTCAAAGTGTGATGGTTAACATGTTCATGCCTAATTTGTTATCCTGTATATATTACTTTAGTATACTGCACTGTACAGGTGTAAGTACATTTTTAAACAGACTTTGTTCCCACTAAGCATAAAGGTTAGACACTGGTGCCTCTCCAGTTACTGTAATCTGCATGCAAAACATGGATCGTTTTTACTGTGGGGGCTTTGTTTACTGTTGTATCTTTGAATCTTAATTGCTTCACGGCAGCTTTGAAAGGTTTGTTATTCTTCTGTCAGCTAGGGACAGCTTTAAGGTTTCAGCTGACGGGGGGAGGGACAACTTTCAGTTAATTCCCATTCAATTACTTGGCATAACAGAATTACATACTAAGTTAATTTTTAAAAAGCATCCATGCTATAAATAAGTATTCAGCAATTAGCGGAAAATTGCGGTCATACATTTTTGGTCAACGGTGCCAGGAAACGGCTGCCTTTGAAACATGATCAGAGAAAGGCCGGACTTATTGTGCATCATTTCTGTTTCATGTTATTCTCTCTTACATTATAAAGAACTATTTTCTCACTCGCTGTAGCATAATGGAGGCCAGTGGAAAATGGATCCACGCGGCAGAAGTGCACACAATGTACCCAAATGAGTCTGCATGCTTCAGTAAATCTGCCTTTGATGAGCCTCGGAATGTAAAGCAATGAAAGCTGAAAGAATGCAAAGTGTTCCATGATTAAGCAGCTGGTCATGCGTATAATGTCAAGTAGATGGAGGGTTAGGTCAGGTTGTCAAATGTGAGTTTACCTAAAAAAAATGCCACCAGAGCTAGTTGAGACGTTGGCGAGTAGCTTAATGTTCTCAAAGTACAGGTCTGCACAGTTTCCCAATCACACCGCAAAGTGTTGACTAGCTTCATAGATTAAATTAAAGACACATCTTTAACAATTTATAAGCGATTTATTGGCTTGGTTTTTGATGAATTTACTGGGACACAAATTGTTTCCCTCAGATCTACCATGAGATTCTGCTTTCTATATGAAAATGCAAATGTAAAACTATTAGCATTTGCCAACTTTGTGTACAATACAGTGACACCATTTTAATGTTTCATGAAACAAAATATTTTTCATAAAATATATTCTTTGGGCCATTTCAAAAACAGTTAATAGAATGTGCCACTTTGGAAGAGATAACAACAGAATTGAATGGTGAGGGTTGTGAGGAACCTGTCTATAACAAAGTATACTTGATTTTGTTGGAGCTTTCTGAATTTGACACAATCTAAAGGTGTAATGGAAATGAAAACTAGACTTTTTAAGAAGATTACAGTAATACTTTCTGCCAGACCCAAGGAGGATAAAAAGAGAAAAAAGATTTAAGTTTCAGTGCTCCAGACAGCTTTATAAAGTTGTTCAGACATGGTTAAAGTTTAAAGATTAATCCAAAGAGTTCATCTGTCTGCATACTAATATGTTTGTCTGGCACAGCAAGTGACTAAGAGCAACCTTTAATGGTTTTCTTTTTCAAAAATATTTTTTTTCTCTCAGATATAATACTTAATACTTAAAAGGTATTGTTTCGTTTCTCTCAATTTTTCTTCCAGCCAGCAAAGAAAGTTCTTCAGTGATTTCAAAGTGTGAAACATGATCAGAACTTCAGAAGAATGATGGAAAAGCAACTTAGCTTCCCAGCATCCCAACCTAAGGTCATCAGAGATTAAACGAGTTACTTAGTTAAATCACCTGTGAGAAAAGCTTTGTACAGTGAAAGTGTTTTATTTTTTAGTCTTGAGTATTCTTCCTCTCCGAGTCAATTGACAGCGAAGTATCATTTAACTTTAAAATCACGTGCACACAAAGAAGCAAACTGAACAACGAAAAGTTGTTTTCCTCACAATATAGGCAAAGAAGCTGTTGTTGTGCAGAGAAGTTGTATACCCAACATTCAATGCAGTGTTGAATTCCTGATACTTTTGATTCATTACTACTTTGATGTCCTGCATGAATCCAAAAGGATGTCAAAATTCAGGGGCGCAAACACACATTCTCCAGTTATTTTAGTAATGGTAAGAGTGAGATGTAAAAACAGGTCGATAGTATTATGACATCACAATGGCCTCTGAATGAGAGAAATGCAGGAAAACTTGGGAAATGTTGTCTTTGCTATGGACAAACCCCCAAATTTAGAGCACCTTCAAATTATTAGCCCTTAGCCAAGGCCATTGTTCTTTCAGAAAGCTGCTCTTTATGGAGACAGCCAGTTGAGAATGATGAACCCTATGAGTAACAACAATTCAATACATTTTATTAAATGTCACAAACACATGAGGGAAAAAACTGTTGATTTAGCAGCATGTGTAAAATTAGCCAGCCTAAATTCCCAGCTGCTGTTCAGATGAGCAAAGGTAGGTACTACTAAAGCATTTTACCCTGACCTTTCAGCAACAACATTTATCAGCTGAACAGAAGTCATCTCAAACACGGCTTGGATAAATTAATGTTGCCATTGTTTCTTTGAAGCTCAACATTTTTATTTTCTTTGCTATACACTTGTTATAATAAATTTCTTGTTTCGTTCAAACACTGTATTCTTGTGTAACACAATTAGCTTCCTGTCAAAAAATATATGTATGTTTTGTCACTGTACATGATATGCATACAAAATCTGTTTTTGTTAGATGTTAGGTACAACTAGCCATCTTGTTAATATCTGTATTTCCATAAACATTCAGAATATTCTGTTAAATATATTTATAATACACCAGTGTGTCCTTAGGTAATCACCAATGGCAACAATAAAATACACAAATCAGCGTGTCCACGTTCATATAAGAAGTAAATAGTCAAAATCTAGCAAAAAAATCACACGCACTAAATTAATAAATGTAAGAAGGAATTAAACTGCTAAATTGTTAATGATTTGGGAGTTTTAAAGAAGCTATAAAATGTGTGCAATAAAGACTCCACCACAGTGGAATAACTAGCAGTAACAGGGGAGTAGGACAATCATCAGTGACTGACAATCTATGCAAAAATGCAGGATTCAGCTACAAAAAAAAATAGTTTTAAAAGGAGAAAAATAAGTGGAACAAAATGTAACATTGAGTAGTTTACATACCTTTCAAATAACATTTCCTCTCAAGAACATTTGAAAGTGATTTTGTTTTTGTTTTCATTTTTGTTCCATAAAATAGTTTTTTTTCCTGAGCCATCCCTAATCCCAGCTCAACCACTGCATGTTCTGCCATCCGCTGTGTCTTCCACACCACAGTCCCCCGCAGATCTGTGCAGTTTATGTTTGAGGAGCGCGGACACATGGCTTATTCAGGTGCCAACCTACAGATGCCTGAAACATGACAGGTGTTGGTCGGCTTAATTAAATTATATTACATCCAGATTCACTCCCTTTCACTGTACAGGTTCTCAGGATGATGCTGACCTGTGAGACAGACTCCCATTTCAGGCTAGGACAATCCAGGCCAACAATGCCCACCCTCAATGAGTGACCAGTTATGTGATGCTGCTACCTAGTTATCATTGCAATTATTAACCAAATTGGAAAAAACCAAAACATAATACAAGTGAGATGAGATAGCTCAGTCTGCTGAGCAGCTGGCTCACCCACATGCCAATCCCTTGGAGTTTGGGGTTTGAGTTCCAGCTCCATCCCACAACCCCTCCAGCCCTCCCCCTGCCCAAATATAAAAATAAAACATAAGGGGGTGGCTTGGCATATGGAATAACTATCTCTGGCAGTATAGCAGTCCCAGCCTGTCCATTGCAGCTCTCCAGCTTAATTGGCATAGCCCTATATTAATTGCCACACTGTATGTCTTTAACATTTGCCTATCAGATGTTTTTGTTTCATCACCACAGCTCTTTTAAAGAAATACATCTGATACACCAGTAACATTCCCACTGAACAATACTTCAAATTAATTAAAGACAGAGCTGCTTCACCATTACTTTTGTGGATAGTTTACTTCAAAGACAGAGATCCAGAACTTGGCAGTGCATTCCAAATATTAATATGTCATTAAAAGTTTTGAAAGCATTCCTCCAGTTATAAAAACACTCCCTTTTCCCTTTTTACTCTTTCACTCCAAACCCTTGTGAGATTGGAATGATGTCAATACTCATAATTAAATTACTTTCTCTGATAACACATAGACCGTTGACATTTTGCAGTGTGAAGACATTTCAAACCTCTAGTAGGTCTTGTACAGGAAGGCAAAAACTGTAAATTAAGCACTGAAAGACGGGGCATGTATATCAGTGTGTGAGGTGGTTCTGTGGATGACTTCAGGCCTGCCTGTTACTCATTACACGCATTCATTGGTGCAAAAGACCTTTAGATCAAATGAACTGAAGTTTCATAGCCTTCTTAAACAGAAGCATTTAATAATGTGTATATAAAGGTGCAATGCACAAAAATCTACATATTTGCTAATGAGTCTGTGTAAAAATGCTAGATTTAGCCCAAAGAACACTCTAAATTTTAGCTCATTTTGTTTTCTGTATTTTTTTATCTCTTTTTCCACATTGAATGTCTTACACACTGATCACAATGTGTAATACACATCAGTAAAAATACTGTGTGTTCTAGCACACTAGGTATTCTGTATGGTGCCCTTAAATGATAAGTTCATTTAGCTTCACTGGAATCTGTTGTATCCTATAAAGTACAGATGCCTACCAGAATACAAAGGCAGCTTTGTTACATGAAGATCAAAGGCATGTAATTAAGGCACCACTGCTGGTATTTAGTTAAAATTATGAATGATTTGAACCTTCATTTGTGAGCCATTTAAAAATGTGTTTTTTCATGCCTCTACCTGTTGAAGTGAAATTGTAATTATGAAACATGTAAAACAGGAAGTGAATAGATGCATCCCAGTTTTTCTTTGCTTTGTTCTTCCTGTCCTCCAGAAATGATTGAAGAAGAATTGTGGTAATCCCTCTCACACCACATCTGTGTGCAGCAAAACAGCAGCATTACTCTGCATTTAGCTTATTGTATTGATGGGAATTCAGTCATTTATAACAGTAATATATAAATTCTGGCACCAGTTTACTTCCAACAGATTTTCTTAATCTGCCAGCCATAGTAATAATAGCTGTAGATATTCAGTAGCAGAAAAGGGTGCAAGAGGTGACAGTCTGCTCCGGGAAACGAGTACAACTTATGCTAATCAGTAATTCTCTTACTATGAAAACACACTCAGCTGTAAAAACATTCATGTTACACTGTTGTCTACTAACAATACTTAACGGCTTAATTAACACTGTAATGCATTAAATGCTATAGTAGAAAACTGGTTAATTAATCAGAGGTTCAACGTGTCTTAGATGTTAGATATGTTTCTTTAACATGATACAACTAAATTAGAAGTGGTGAGTAACTGTACAAACATAGCAAACTGAGTTGAAACTGTAGCTGGCTAGATTAACAATAGCTATATAGATGCGGCACCTATTACATTTCTCCAAGAATTAATATTTGAAAGAATGATAAAACTGCAGTCTAAACCCAGTTGTAATTAATTTATTAATTGTTTAGATTTGTGCAAAAGTATAATTGTTAGGAAACACACTACAACATTTTGTGAATGTTTATCACAACATCATGGTATTTAGGATTTGTATGAAAGGGCACAAGCAATGTAATTGGTTTCTTCCACCATTTCATAGTGGGACAGAGGTGGAACCATTGCAACCAAATTGCTTCCATCACAGTGGCTGTTTTGTGATGTCACTCTCTATGAATGCTGAAAAAATAACAGCATAAGTGTATCAAACTTGGAGACTCTAAACGCCTATTGTAATTTTGCCACACACTTCTTTTAAGAGTTGTTTTTATATTTTTATATAATATAAAATACGTAACATACCTTATTGTGCCACAGTTTATACATGTTCAATGTATCTGTGCAGTTGTTTCTCAGTTTATTGTGCAAATAAAATTGTCTTAAATACAATTCAGCAGGGTTTTGTCTTGGAAGGACATCATTTGAATATAAAATTGCATTAGAATTTATAAAACTATTTCGTCATGAACACAAACTCTGCCCAGGAGCATCTGCCTCTCATTTACTCATTTTGCACTCTCCTGTATGTTTTACACACATCTCCTGTGTCCATATTGAGTTCTCTTATTTTATGCATTTTCAACATTTTCACATAACCTTCCCTGTGAGGGGGGATTAGTATTTGATGGGCCATACAGTGTTCACTATTCTTTGGAGGGGCCATTTGGCAAGACATTTGAGATGAGGGAGCTGGGATTTGAGCATATCCATGTCCAGTATGTACGGCAGGGCTGTGATCATCTTCCAGATATACTTGGCATTTACAGAAACTTACAGAAAGATTTTGAATTGCTTTCAACTAGATCATATGATAGTTGCATTGTAGCACAATTTGAGGTGGAACATATGCTCCAGCATATGTTTGGTCATAATTTTTATGAACCTTTATGTTTTTACTATTTTAAACTGTTATTTTGACTGAGATTTTGTGAGGACCAATTTCTTTTTATTCGATACACATTTTTTTTTTTTTTTTTACCAAAGCTGACGAGGTGCAGACTAATGGAGAACAGCTATTGACAAGGAAACACTGTGCTGCACACTGATTTACTTTATTTGCCTGTGAGATACATAGCCAATATTGTGGCTTCATCATGCGCTTGTTATTATGCAAATTTATGTTTTTTCTGGACAAAACCAGGAAACAAATACTTACAATGTGTCTGTAGGGTTAAGATATACTCAAGATAAAAAACCGAGAGTCATAAAAGAGTCAGTTATGATGAACATCTCACCACAAACATAGTTTTTGCGCTACCGCTTCTGGATAATTTGTTTTGAAGTACAAACAGCAGTTGGTTGCAAGGCAATAAGAGCCAAGGTAATTGTAAATAGTTCTCTGGATCCGCTATTATATATTATAAAAATGCATTTTTGCATGAAAGATGATCACACGTAGTGGAAGACATCAAATTGTAATTGCTATGACTTACTGGAACTAACAGAGGTTTAGCCACAAAATTATTGGTGTCTCAAATTGGAAGTGTAGCAACATAATCATCATTTCTCATGAAATGAGCTCTCTCCTACCCATAACACTTAGGGCTGAGCCTCAGGGCTCCAACATTCCTTAATTATAATTAAGAAAGTAAAGGTACTCCCATGTATTTGTTCTACTTGTTCCCCAAAACAGGTTATGCCACTAATGAGCTCATCTGCCTGGCTGAAGAATTGTGCTAATTACAATAAGCTGCTTCAATGCATGAATGGACCAAATACCTGGCAGCTCTTTTACTTTCTGCAGCCAGGGTTTTCCACCTTTGAAAATTACAATGGACAAAACATATCCCTCAAGGAAAATATGAAAAATAACTTAGCCTATAAGCAAATAATCAGAATAATGTCAATGAATTTAGAAGTAGGGAAAATTTGTCAAAATATGTACTATAAACTCTATATCTGCACACTATTCAATGGGCAATGCTGATGTGGTCAGTAAGTAAAAACAATTATTCAATGAAGGCATATGCTCTTTGGGAAATTTGATTTAGTATGCACCACAGTAGAGTTCCAGTTCTGTCAGCAAAAGTGTATTTCCCATGGATAATGGCTTTTTACTTGGGCAAAACTAGAAAGTAACAACATAAATGCCAGAGAAACTGTTCCCTGAATTCCAGCAGCCTCGTTCTTTTAAAGTATGTCCTTAGGATGCACAGAACTCAGATATCATAGATACCAATAAAGATAACCGGAGGGATTCAGTCACAATTAATTATCTTTAATATCAGTTTTAGTTTGTTAATGACAGTTTTTACTGTTGTTTATTTCCCTCTCTAAAAACAACATGGATGAATGTGTTTTGAGCTGATCTCTCAGCTCAGGATTGATAAACACCTTACATAGAGTATAGGGTTATCTGTGCTCTCTGCAGCTAATTGAGTGTCAAAATTGACCTCTCCATTTTTACAGGGTGATCTTTTTGTGGGGTTGGGGGGTGTGTAAGAAGTTTCCGCTCCACCTACCTGTTAATAAATAACTCATTGCACAAGAAGCACATTTTGGTTCAAACTTTGCATTTGCAAGTATTGTCTAAGGGGCAGACTTAGTGTGACAGATACAAACCCCACCCCCATCCTCCCCCCAAAAAAGTTCTCACGAGGAAGAAGAAAACAACAGAAAGCATCCGTGGCATGCTGCTTAATTTGAGTTCAGGTCTCTTCAAAGGGTGGCGTTTAGATGGGTCGGCTTCTCCTTTGGTTCTCAGGGCTGGACTGAAGCAAGAAGGTCCTCTCCAGGGACTGAAGGCATGCCACGGCATAACACTCTCATTTTCCGCTATTTATCTGCTCTTGTATTCTTCTTTTCCTCTTTTCCATTCATTCCTATTAGGTTGTACTTTTCTCTCCCCCCCCAGCACACACCCCTCCTTTATGGAGACCTATGATTCACCAGGAGGGTGAGATCAAAGTTGCCATTGATCGGTGACTCAATAAGGAAAAGCTGAATGGTCTGAGGCCTTCTCTCTCTCTCTCTCTCTCTCTCTCTCTCTCTCTCTCTCTCTCTCTCTCTCTCTCTCTCTTCAGATACCAACATGAATCTCAGTTCCAGTTTAATGAGGGCCCAGTCTGATAAACCTCCATCCAGCAGTGAGCAGTATATTTCCTGGTATTATTATTTCTGTGCAAAAACCTTGTATGGCAATATGCCAGTTTAGTAAATTCTGAAATAAAGTCTGATCCAACCAAAATCAGTCGTATTCCCTGACATTATTGACTTGTTTTTGAGTGTACTCCCCATTTGTTCAGTTCGGTGTAAAATTAATGTCATGTGAAATATGTGTTAAAGTCTGAAAAAACTATCCTTATACTTAAGCCAGTCACTGAAGTGCATCTTTTGCAGTTTAACAATAAGACAGACAATATGTCCAATTTGTTTAATCATTTTTAATTGCATACTGACCAATATTAGTTTGATTCATTTTCATTCATTAAAACTCACTTTGACATTTGTCACTGTATTTGTACTATATTCAGTAAGTAATTCTGAAGTCTTGTTTTATCAAGGAAGCAGGGTGAATCACCACAAAGTACAAATTCAGCTAAAGATTATGCACAAATGTGTAAAAATATTCAAACAAGTTATTAAATACTTCACTAAATTCTAATCATAATGGCTAATTTTGACAGTATTCATAATTTTTTCTGCTGCAGGCAATTTTAAAACAATATTTCTGCTATGTTCCTATGTCCAACACCTAGTTTTATGGTTGTAAACATTCAGTTTTTACATATCCAAATGATTTATCAACAAATTATTGAATTGCCCGACAAGAAACTGCCAGAATTCACAGGAAACAACACTTTTTTTCCAGATGTCTAGATTTGTCCTCACTCAATTGGCGTTGAGTTTTTTTCCAATACATCTGTGATGCATTTATGGAACAATGTGCAATTATTATTGTCAAACCCCAGTCATGCTTTCATCAAGTAATCAGATGTGGTCATTTGCTTTCTGACAAGTCATCACCCCAGCACGCTTGCCATCAGAACAGCCTGAAATCGATAGATCTGCCAATTAATGAAATCAAAGCTGTCACAGCTGTCGCACATTAAACGCTGTCCAGAGGCAGTTATGTGGCGTTGTGTCTAAAGAGTTAATCAATGGCTGCGGTAAAGGAGAAAACCAGAGTCCGCTCTCCTGTCCCGTTTGAAGAAGATGCGTGTAGGCAGCACAGAAAAAGGCCTGAAGATTAATGTTCTAAAGCGGGGGCCCTGACAGCCTTTCCGCCAGTCGCTGTCCTCCTGGGTGGGCCGATTGGTCTTGGATGTCACTTTTGCCACTTAATCTTGTGTATCTGAAACAGACCGACGCTCACGGAGAGCCCAGGCTGACCAGCTCTGTATAGACGTCAACTGGACAGACACATGAAAGGGAACTCCACTCTTTTTTCCTACTTCTTCTCAAGAACAGAATTATGACTGTTTTTTTAAAGAAAATTATGATGATAAAATTTGATATCAATTTCTGATCAATTTGAAAATTTTGTTTGTCAGCTGATTGCTTGTTTCAAATTGACACATTTTTATGTAATGCTGCATTATGAATTTTGTAATTCTTATGTTTTATTGTACATGTACTTGTAGCAATATAATGATAAAATAACACAAGACCTGTCATGAACATGTTCTTTGAAGTATACTGCTTTTATTAATTCAGTAGGTAGTTAGGCTTTGTTTTGCCCAGTTTCACCAACATCTTATAACTCATGCTGAAGAATTCTCCTTTGGCTGTGAAATTAAACTGATGTTGAACCACTGGTTTTTATAGAGCCTACGATGAGCTGCCATTAGTGCCATGTACATTATTTCTCTTATCGCTCCTCTAGCCTTCACTCAGAAGCTCTTATCACATTCTTTCATCCTTTCATCCTCTGTACCTGTGCAAATGAATGGATGCAGCCTCTGATCACAGTCTTCCAGGAATTTTAGTTATCTTATGGAACTGAGGAGTTCCCAGACAGATTACAGTTTTCAAATGAGCAGCTGTTCACTTTCTCGTGGTTACGTCTGGCGTGCAGTCGAGCTGTTCGGATGAATTCTGGCAGGACACTCAACACGAAGTGGCAGGCTGTGGCTTAACTGTGGTAACAGAAATAAAACAACCTTTATTTAGTGCCCCAGGTGTAAATATACAAGAGCCGGCGAAAGTGCGCGCCACAGGGGGAGAGTCCCCATACTTTAAGTCACGAGAAGGTTCATTCCAGTCCAGACAAAATAACAGGAAACTTTAATCCTTGTCAAACAGTAACCGGTTGAACAAGTGTCAGGAAATTATGCCATAACTAATCCTACATAAAGTCATCAAATGTAGAGTTGTAAATTAAATACCAAATGCATCTAGGTCTTGGGAAGTGCTTTCATCTCTAAAATGTACTTTTTACACAGTATATTCATATCATATTTAACAGGGTTTTTCTTTTGACTAAACTCTATTATAAGGGTTTTGCTTTTTCAGTATTTTTTCCTTTGTTTTACAACCCTACTTTGTGACTGTAAACTAATCTAATTTCACCTCTTCTGCCCAGATCTCATTAGTTACTCCTCTCTCTTTCTAATGTCATTCCTTTTATCTGACTCTTTTCATATCATCTTATTTAATGTTTAACCCTATTTACTTACTTTCTATTATTCTCTTTTTCTATTATCTTGCTCCTTCATCTATCCCATTTTGTGACATGCATGACCCTGTTCACACCCTGTGTAACCCAGCCAGTCCATTTCTGTTACCCGTCACTGCTCATTCACTTTTCTCCACAAGCACACTCATTTTGTGATGTAATACACAGTAATAGGAAAGAGTCATCGTCACTGCAGATATTACTCTCCACATCTTGTCCCAGTGGTGACCAAATATGGCTCCTGCATTAGCTGAAACAACTCTCTTTCAGATGATGCAATCAAAACACAGGTGTTTTCTCTGGACGGAAGTCACTTGTATACTTTGAGCGTGGAAAAAATAAGAGTCACTTGTCTCTTTTGTACTTAAAACATTTGTATTGGAGTATGACATGCTGCCCACATAGTGTCATCGCGGAGGTTGCTTTGCACTGTAAACTGTTTGGATTGTAGAAGTTCGCCTACGGAGCTTGGCCCATAGTCGCCGATGACAACATCTAAAGGCTGTGCTGTTTTGAAGTCAAACGCAAATGGGTCGTTTACTATTTATCGTCTAATGCGGATTGATTTATTAGCTGTTGCCTGTTTGAATACACATGTTGTTACCCTCTTTTGACCAAGTTGGCAAAGTGCCGACCAAGTCTTCAGAGTACAATAGTGCTGAGAGAATGGTTTCATTTCTCATTTGCCATGTTTTAATTTCATCTAAATAAATCATGTCTGCATATTTATAGTTCAGGTTGGCAAGCTAAGGCTATTGTCATAGGCTCCTTCACATACTGGATATGTGTCCTGTGAAACTCATTTTCCACTTTAATGTCACTACAATTAATCTAAATCCTATTCATTTTGCCTGTGATCATTTTTAAAAGTTGTTGACAGGCTAATTTGTTTGAGATGGAACATCTTTGTTTTTAGGAGCCCCTTAACCTTCGACACCTTAAAATAGGCAATCTCAGATCTTGAGTACTGGTATATACATTCATAATATTGTAAATAGTTATTACTTAATGTTTAATAAAATACATTCATTTAAAATTGTGAATCAGGGACTGTGGGTGACTCATACAGTAAAGAGTTACTTTGGGAAGCAAGCATTAGCCCTGCGACTGGGTGTTTGGGTGCTAGTCACACCATTATGGGTTATGGCAGGAGGTCTGCACTGGCAACAATTAGCCCAGCCTCTGCAGGGAATCGAGTATATGATGACTTTATCATCCTCCAGTGACATCGGCAGTGTGAAAAGAAATAAGGGCTTGTCATCATGTGAATTGGAGGACTCACATGGTCATGGCTACCTGCATTGGATTGCACAGGATTGCTGCATGAAGCCAAACAGTTTTCCATATGTCAGGTGGGAAAACGGTGGAACAAATGTGAAGCATACAAGTAGGTAGGTAAAGTAACTCAACCAGTGTCAACCTTTTTACATGAAATACAGCTATGTAATTCTGTGTAAATGTCACATTGCTATGCAAGTTTTTATTTAATTTGGCATAATATCTCTATAACCCAGAAAAAGCCATCTAGAATTACATTAGCAGCTTCTCCCTTGAGGTAATGATTTATGATATCTGATGTCTTGAGTGCACCAAGATTGCCATCTACCTTTTTTTTAAATTGAAATCTTCAGTGCTGTCTTACATGGTTGTTACATTTATTTCAGATTTGCCAACTACTGTTGCAATTACTATTTACTAATTCTCTAATATGTCAAAGCTCTGAGAGAGGAAACTGAGGAAGCTCATACATTAGCTTCAGTGTGTATGAAAACATGAAAATATAATTACATGTCTGTACAACACTTACTTGTACAAGACAGAGAACAGTGCTGATCCCAAGATTGAACTGTGCAGCACACCTTTTCCATATCCAGATGTTTCAATTGATATATACCCATTGCAACACGTTGTTTCTATGGCACATGTATTCCTGGGATCAATGCAAAGTGCATTTGCAAACCCAGATGTTTTTAATTTATCTAAAATAAAAATATCAACTTTATAAAACCCTTCAGTTATATTAATTAATATTTTATAACGCTGACTACTTTCATGTTGTATGTCTTGAGATTTATTTTATTGGTACCGCCATATGTTGATAATGCCATCTGGCATGTATCGCCCTCTCTTTTTGTTGTTGGCCAGGCTATGTTATTCATTGTCTGTTGTGTTGTGTGTTATATCATGCAGCTGTACTTTGGATGGTTATGCTGGGGAGGGAGGCCCCCATCCTGCTGGGATACTGGCGAAGCCTGTCTTGGGTATGGCGTGTGTACTGTATGCTACCATGGGCACCTCTGCTCTGGCAAATAAATGCAGCAAAGAGCCCTGCTCCCTCCAAATCCTGGTTTCCTCTGTGACTCACCCAGCTCTACAATATAAAGGTTAAAACCACATCAGTCTTTTAAGTACTTTCCTGCTCTAAAGCTGAGTTATAATACAGAGTATTGCTTTAAAAACATTGAAATAACAATACCTTCCATTTCTTCGATCACATAGACCTTTCCAATATTGTACTTCACTGAGCGTGACATTTAGTTGTTTAATCCTAGAGAACTTTCAACTTACTTTGTGAAGAGCAATACTTTTCCATAATGAAGTCAAATCTCTTTTAGATGAGGACAATATAAATATTTCAGTTAGAGTGTACATTAATAAACATTTTTCTAATATGGGTTTGTGTGCCACTATCCCTGCCATCTTGAGGATGTCTGATTAATTGATAGCTGATAAAACTCAAATTTACAGCTCTGAAAATGGTAATATAGTATTTCAAAGACATCCATATTTCTATTTGGTATCCTAGCAGGAGCAGAACGCAAAAACTCAATGTTTAATTAAATGCATTCGTTAGCAGATTTGATTTTAGCAGACTTCCTTTAGATATTATCTGTTCAACAAATTTACTGGACAAAGACTAACAGACTGCCTTTGTATGTTTTTCAGGGATAAGTTCATTATTATCATTTTATTAATACTGTGAATTTTTTATATGGCTGATCAATCAGATTCTCCAAAAAAATCTCTGGATTGGCTTATACTGTATCACACTTTTGCAGTTAACAAAGAAACTACAGACCTATGACAGAAAACAGATCATGTTTTTAAAAATGCATTGAACTGTAAAGGAACTGTCAAGATGAACTATATGCATTTTCTTGCCATCGAAAGTTTTTTTGGCTGTTTTCACACTCTCTCTTCTTTCACATTCAGCTCTTTTTTTCAGCTGTTATACTGAAATATTTGTATATTACCACATATGCAGAACAGGAAAAACGATGAGCTAGACCTACAAGAAACACATACTATGTGAGAGAAGGAACACTGAGGGTGAGAATGTAGGAACAAACTGTCCCAAAAAATGAAGACAGCGGCACCTACAACCTGTTCCCTCTCTTTCTTACAAGAGATCATAGAATAACTTCCAACCCCTGTGGGTGTGATCATAGACTATCCATAACTGGTTTTTCCATTCTCTATAAAAAACACCAATACAGTCTGCCAGTTTTCACACAAAGGAAGCTGAGTTACAATAGTTAGGGGAAATATCAAACAAAATCCATGCTGGAGCGGACCCAGCATTTCCCTTCTAAATATAATTTGCAATGTAGCATAAGCTGACATCTTGGCCGAGGGCTGACATGCCAACCTTTGGTTGAACTATTTTGTTGTTAACCTGGTTTCTATATTTGGTTGGCATGACTACAGTATTCCTTTTTTTCCCCTTTGCTTATCTGACCGGGACACAGTTGAGGAAGATGGGGGTGAGATTGCAGAGATAAAGCCATGTGCCTCTTGGCCACAAAGACACTGCCTTATTTCCTGCTTAATTAAGAACTAGCCCGCTTTCCATCACAGATTGTGTTTGCTGTCAGTGTTGTTGTTGTTGTTTTGATGTTTTGGCCACCAGGGAATATAGTGTCTGTTGGTGACTCAGCTCTCAGCGAGAGGGCTAGCAGGGGAAGGAGGGGCACAGCTCTATGTGCTTGAGCAACACTTCAGCAACAATTCAGGGGACGAGCATTCCAGGAATCAGTGAAGGAACAAGTAATTGAAAGATGGCAAAAAAAGACAACAAAAAACTAAAATAAAAGAAACAGGACAAAGCTCAACGTTCTTCAGTTTTTTCATCTAAGACAAACAACAGAAATAGGATTTCCTTAAATTCACACCAAATGAAGGGGTATTCTCAAAGTAGGCATAGAAATAATTGTTTAAAAAGAAATTATGTGGAATACCTATAATGGTCCTGATGCTAATTCTGATGCATGTTCATTCATTATGTGTTATAATGTAAATGCTTTAATGCATAAAGATGATTCATTTGGGATGGATTTCCATGGGACCAGTTATTCTGAGATTTAAAATGTTCAGGGATTACACATAATTATCAATTAGGCAAGTAGTACATACAGTGCACACAATGGATCCCAACACCCCACATCCAAATAAAATACACTTATTGCAGTGAACACATTTGTTTCTAAAACAACTTAACGTAACTGATCATCATCGGCAAAACAATCGGCCAAGTCTTAGCCAATTTGTAACATCCAATCATTTATTAATTTTACAGCCATCTTATGACCAACTGACACTGTAAAACAGCAAACCAGTTATTCAGGCTTGCATCACCTTTGTGTTTCAAATCATGTTTGTTTAACCGTATGTGACTGCTGACACGCATAGGAAACGCCTCAGCCCAATGTTGGAGGTTCTTTGCTCAATTTCCTGGGACCTCTAAAAACATAACAGAAACAAAACAAAACAAAGCAAAAAAAAAAAAAAAAAAAAAAAAAAAAAAAAAAAGAGCAAACACACGGCCCACAGCTGACTGGGTCAACCCTGTTTGACACCAGGCAAAGATCCACCCAGGATGCTGTGGCGGTTTGTTTGTTTTTAATCCTGAGCTCTGAAGGCATCTCCACACGGTACAGTGCCGCTGTCGTGTCAGAGTGACCCCTCACTGGGAGAGTGAAAAACGGATTCAGATAGCAGCAGCATCACGGAGCCCAGCTGGCTGTCAGAACATCTGTTGCCCTTCTGCTGTTGCAGACTTTATCTAAATGCAGCAAAGGTGGCGGGACGCTTTGAAAACTACGATTCACACTGGATGAATATGGTATGTTGTTTTTCCTTGTCAACTGTGGATGCTTACAGTCTATGTCAATGGTGGGAGGAAAGATAACATTGTGGACCTTGGAGATATGACTCAAGTGATCCTATTTACACACTGTAATCTAACTTTTTTTGAGTAGGAAAACAGGTGTTATGCAATTTGGACAAATTATAGCGGTCTATGAGTATCCTTTTTTCTGTACACACATCACAGATGTCTTCATAGGTTTTACAAATGTTCTTCAGTAAGTGCCTGTCTATGAAGGGTACTTCTATAAAGACAATGACAAGGACATCTTATTTTGACTTAACTGATTTAAAACACTGAAAAGTCTCTTCCTGTCTCACTCTTTCATGGAGTTATTGGCTTTATTCCTACAATTTTCTCTTGTGCTTATTACAATGTATCCAAGGTGACCTACAAATTAAGTTCCAGGAAAATAGTTGAATAAAAAGAAGACTGCACCTACTTTTTTAGCCACTTAAGTCCAGAAAGGAAAAATCTACTAAATGATATTGAAAAAAAATCTTAAGTCATTTCATCTCACCATTTTATCTAACTGAATCATGACTTGGATTTACATAAATCAATGACATATATGCACAAATGCTTTACACCATCAGGTATGTTGACAAACATACGTCCCACAAGAAGTTTTACATGAATTTTAAAAATGTTCATTGGTATACTAATCCATGCTTTTGGAAGCATATAACTTTAGACAGATAAAGGAAAGCAATGTCTGCATGTTAGTTTCCTGAATACAAAGATGTAGGGGGAAAGCTTCTTTTCACATCAGTAGACATTAAGATAACTCAATTCCCTTAATCATAACCATGCATGCAATCAAATGAACATAGCACTTTAATTAATGACTAAGTAGGAATCTGTTTGATAAGCTATATATGTATATATATTATCAATTTTTAATATTATGTACATTTTCTGTAGAAAAATGTAATGCAAAGACAAATTTGCAGTTTCACAAGAATATGCCTCAAGTGCCTCAAAAACAATGAACAATATGGCATATTCATTAGATTGCTTTGTCACAGCTCTCCAGCCACAGTACCATTCAAAATGCTGGCTAAACTACCTATAACCTTTTTTTAAATCAACACATAAATGCAGATAAATCTATGTATTAGCCCAAAAGACTGAATGGAACTGAATCTGGAAGTAAAGTCTGCATACCTCATAATTGTATTACTACACTTAACTACAACTGAGGAAACACAATTATTGATAAAATAACCATTGTACCATTAAACAAAACATATTTTCTTGGTTTTCTTGTACGATGTAGATATGTGTTCAAAACTTAAACATGAACTTTCAGTCATGACAAAGTACAAAAATCACCCAACACGCAAGTCCTCTATTCAGCCTTTATTGTCATGGTTGGACAGTGGGAATCATGTATAAATTACACATATACACAGCAGAACTTGTGAATGACTGATAGTTACTCACCAAAATAAACTGCTAAATATAGAATATTTCTTCCAGTACAAACACAGGCATATGCCCTGTCATCTAACAAGACTACCTGTAATAAATGTACAAATTCTTGCTATTATAAATGAATTACAAAAAAGGCAGCTGAATTGGCTAATAGGGTATAAAAATTTGGTTGATTCTATAAATACAACAAAATGCATCAAGCATATCTACAAAGAAGTGAACATATAAGAGAAATTTTTTTTTTTTTGCACTAAGCACTTTGGGACACCTGTGGCACACAAAATGTTCTAAAACCGCGAGTCAAATTGAGAACGAGTCAAAATTCTCAAAAGTAGGTGTCGATGAGAATCTTATAATTAAAATGTTCACCTTTTTAAAATGTTAGAGGCTGGAGTGTAGGGGGTATGTGCAATGGGAAAGAAGCAGTAGGCCCAAGTGGGTTCCACCTAACAGTTGGGAGAAATTAGGGAGTCAGATGGCCGCTGTTCAGGCACTACTGACACAGCTGTTGATTGATAATGTTTGTGTTCCACGCAAAGAAACATGCAACAGACAGTTGCAAGTTTTTACAAGTACAAGGGTGTTTTACATTCAAAAGCAATCACAAAAACAACAACAAAAAGGACCTCAACCAAATCCTAGACATAACAATCATCACATACTCATCTAAACACTTGAGCCAAAACAACATATCTTTACAAGGTAAGGTGCCTGTAAAGATTGTACTTACATGTACATAATTTATAGATCCTCATAGAATGTGGATATGCAGACTTTTGTCCACCTAATACTACAGGCTAATTTTACTGTGATGTGCTTTGTCCTTCGACTAATATATTTAAGCAATAATTACTTTCCTTTGATACTGATAAAACTTTATGGATTCTGCAGCCACTGATGTGCACAAATTGAAAAACTCACAAGTGTATTTTGCTTTTGTGTCCATCATTGATCTTTTCAGGAAAGAAAACCGTTCTAGGAAGCTTCTCTCATTTTTAAACACTTGTATGATAGAGGCAATTTGAAATCCAGCTTATTTCTATCCATAATACAGACTTGATAGCATCATCGCTCATAACAAGGATCCCTTATTTATTTTTTTTTAAATGTACTCTTTGAGAGAGAAAAAGCCTTTAAAAGTCTACAGATCATGCTCTTTGTTGAGTGCTGGAACATGCATTTCAGTGTACAAACCAGGAGGTGCTTTCCTCAAATGAAGTTATACCACTGTTTTGGACAGTTTTAGATGCTACCTTTACAGTCCTCATGTCAGGTATGTTTTGGTTTGTCTGTTTCTTCTTTGCAATATTTAACCAATTAAGGTCACAGACTAAAGATGGACTGGATAACATTTCTGGACTGTACGTAAAGACACTTAACATGGTTAATGAGTAAAAAAAATGTCATTTTTAAAACATGTCACTTAAGGCCTTTAACTACAAATGTGCGTCACTAAAACATTCCATGTTCTCAGGATAAATTACTGATGCACATGACAACCATGCTTTCCAGTCATTTCAAATATCAAGCATATGTGTTGAAAAATAGTGTTCAGTAGCAACACGCAACTACACATGTATTCAAGAAGACACATTTACTCCCAACAATTTCCTACGTTTGTTCCAATAAAATGGCACAAAGAGCAGTAAACAATATGCATTTTTTGTATTAGTTATTTTTATAGCTTGCATTTGCTTATGATTTTGATCATATTAAGGGGACTGAAATGATAGTTACTCTCTTTTACTTAGGGACTATGTGGTCATTGACTGCCATTTACTGTTCCACACAGTCACTGTCTGATATTAAGACCTATTGTGACACACCCAACATCAGCAACAACACGACGAATACAGTGAGATACCAGAGTTTCCTGACAGTGTGTGTTTGGGCTGTAGTTTATATGCTCCTCAACAGGAGCTGCTTCATATTCTTGCTGGTTCCATGTCCTTCTCTTCCAGCAAGCTGATCAGCTGACTGAAGCTTTCCCGCACAGCCTCCATGTTGTCCACTGAACTGGCTTCTAGTATCCAACTCTTCCCTCTTGCCAACGGTTCCAATTCAAAATACTTCTTGATCTAGAAAGAGGGAGGAGAGGGAGAAAATAAATAACGAGAACAATATCCCTACTCTTTCCAACACTCCTTTCTTGCAGCCCCCGCTCCTGTCCAAACACGTGTCCCTCCTGATAAAAATGAAGGAGCCAGTATGTTGTTTTATTTGGTGACATGCTTGGCGGATCTGGCCTGTTCTGGACACTTGGTGATGGATCACTTGCTTGGGAAATGGAATGGAATTGACAGCCCTAGAGACCAAAGTCCTCAAACTGTCAAATGGAAACATCATGAAAGGAGAGAAGAGAAGTGACCGGCTGCCCCAATTAGTTTTCCATACACAATAAACAATCGGGAAGAGTCACTCAAAGACACTGGACAAATTCTTTGCTTAAAAACGTGAACCCAACGGGGACTGATGAGAGAAATGAATGAAGGTTCACACACTTCTAATCATTTCTCTAACCCAAAAAGAAAACAAAACAAAAAAGACACCATAACATTAAAAATGAAACAATATGACATTGGCTTTGTACTCAGTTATCAACTGTTGAGCACATTAGCTTACTATTCAATTCTTGATTTACCAAAATTTATTTGAAGTTTGTTATTATGTGAGGAAAACAAAACCATCTGTTACATAAAAGGCAACCGAAGGATAAATGACTCTTCCATGCTACAATAGGTTTTACTTAATTCCACAAATTCAAATTAGTGTAATCTGAGCTATTTTCAAGGCTGTTGAAGGGCTTGGATTTCTCTTAGTTGGCACTTAAAGTTTGACTCTGGTTACCAAGATATATAAAATACACTCACTGCACAGAGGTGCTATAAATAAAATGCCCTTAGAAGATATAGGATGCTATAAATCATCTTAATTATTTCTGTCGATGACTGAACTCATAAAACTATCAGATTAGTAAATTACTCACATGTCCAATATCACTATACATAAAGTTTTCATGTCAGTCTCTGTCTTTCCATGCACATACCATAACAGTTAATGAAAAATATCTTCAGTTCTTTATTGTCACAATAATTTTAGAAATAGCATATGCAGGCAATTGACTACACATTAAGAGTAGCATCATAAAAAATGTCAAAATGAATACACCACTTTATATTCTTCCTTAGCTACTATTTCTGTGTGAGGTTGGTTTACATGAATTAGATGTTTTTATCCATTTCAGGAGATGGCCAGCCATATGCAAGCAGGTGAAAGGGACTTAGACAGTTTCTCTAAGTATTCAAGGGCCTGGGAAAAGAAGGAATGCACTTCACAGTCCATTTCAATTACAAATGTAAAGGACATCAGTACTTCACAAGAACTGCCTGTACATGCTTTGATGGTTCTCCATCTTTAGCTACTTGTGTGTGCTTTGAAGCCTCATATGGAGATGCTAAAATACTTATTTGTTGCAGGGAGTTAGAAATCAAGTGGTCATTCATTGCAGTCACATAAGAGAGCTGAAATATGATGCACTGATGTCCGACTATGGCACTGTTGTGGAAGGAATCTAGCATATCCTGTTATATTCTTAGCAATATGCGTACAATTCCAATTGTGAGGAAGTAATGTTCAATTTTAGGTTTTCATGCATTCATCAACTTAATTTATGTTTTTATAAAATAAATTGCAAAACAAATGTAGAATTCCTTTCCACCATAAAAGCAAATTACTGCCAATCCTTAAGTTTCAGTGTTTTAGCAAGTCTATGGAGAAGACTGAATTCCCAAAATTGTACAAACAGAACCAGAAATAAATGAAACAGAATGGGGAAAACTGGAAAGCATGCTTTCCACTGATCTGATCTGGATAATTTAGAGTGTTAGGAAATCAGCAAAAATCCAGTCTCCTGTTGTCCAAAAGGTTACTCTGAAAATTGTGTGTCACATCCTCAAGGAACACACAAGTTTGAAAACAAGCTAATCATAAGTCACACAGATTTTCTTTCACATACATTTATACTGCTGCAGTAGACATAGTAAAAAGGATCTATACATGAACACTCATAATTCAGCTTCACATCCCCTGCACCAGATTTATAGCACTATAGGACCTTTGAGATTCTCAGTATCCTGCCAATAGATATTTTATTATGAGAGATGGTCCACATTAAAAAAAAAAGTCTTGTTCAATTTTTTTGAGGAGCAAAAAATAGTGGTAACAAAATTTGGGAACATAAGACCTGCTAAATAGTCTTCTGGTGTCCAAGTACCAAATGGTCAGAGGCCAAAATGGTTGCCGGACAACCTTGACCTTTGACTTTGGGCAGAGCTAAAACTCCATCCAGATTTCTGGAGGACGAACACCACCATGTCTATTCCTATATTTCACCACACCTTCCCCAAAGGTTCCTGATTTATTGTGAGTTTCACCTTTGACCCTGGACTCTGACAGAGAACTTTCACCTTTGACATTTAGCAGCCATGAAAAAACTCCTATCACCATATCTGGGGTGTTATGACCACAGTGTTCATGTCTGGCAGGGAATGCCAAAAAGGCTGGGGCTTTCTTTTGCCACAACTAAACTTGACCACCATCCACTGGAGACAAGTCAAGTTATTTCAAGTCAAGTTTATGGGAGAACTGGGGCCAATATTCCAGAAATATTTGAATATTTAAGAAATAAACTATTTAACTGAGTACACCTAAGACTGCTGCGCAGAGGAGCTGCTAAGTATAAATCAGCCGGTACACAAGCCAGGTACACTACAGACTGTAGTCAAGAAAACAAAATAGATGTATCCTCATTTGGCAACAAGACAGTTTCCTCCTGCAAAACTGCAGACCCTGGTATGGATATAAATAAAATAATTGAAAGACCAAAACATTGTGAAATTTAATCGAGCCAGGTAGACAAACACTTTGCATCATTAATAAAACAACGCATATATCCATGATATGCAAGTTACTGTGCACAATATGTGTGGTAAAAGAACAGCTTTGGCCATATAAAGTGTATTGTGATCAGATTTCAACAAAATCATTTGATTTTGCAGGGCTCTCTTTGTAAGGTAGACCTAGTGCTTCACAGGGGTTATAAGAGTGAAAATCTTCAGTCAACATGGTTTAATTGACAAGCTCACAGAACCCCAACAGCAGCAGACAGGAATTCCAGTGTTCCCCATGGCCTAACCCACCTTCTCCCTCTATACTCTCCCTTCATCCAGCCACACCCTACAAATCTGATTTCAGATACCTCTGATATTTTCACTCCTGAAGTATGGGATGAACAACTAGATGGCTATTAGATTTATTTCTCTCCCATTCCATATGGAGCTGTCTAGTGTCAGTTATTTGGCCAGATGTGTAAATTGGAGTGGCCATTTTATATGTGAAGGTGTATGAATAAAGGACAGATAACTTCACAGAGGTCACTGCCTGCACTATGTACACCACACCATGCACCATTTAATTGAGCCTTTCTACAGGGGAGTAGATCTGAACAGCCACGGTTTCGCAAAGACAGCACGCAAAGCCTTCCCAAGGAGCCACTGGCTTTAAAGTGTGACTCGATTACATTCGGTTTACAGTGGCTCTGTTGTAGATTAAATCAAATCAGCATAATAAGCCAGGAGGTCTGAAAAAGAAGAGAACACCCAAACAACATTAGCAAAATCTGTTAGGGAAACGTGAACCTTCCCAGGCCTGATCCGCACCAAGCTGTATGCATGTCACAGGCCCTCTTCTGGAGGACTCAGGGCATGCACTGGCAACCTGCCTGAAAAGGGAAACTCCAAACTTCCTTTCCTGGATGCGGCCCACCTACAACTACTCCTGTTCCCCAAGTGACTTCCACAGACATACCTCCACTGACCACAGTCTGCCCACCACACCAGGTGACTCACTCTGCACTCAAGTAATCTGTAAATGGACATTTTAGTAGTGATTTAGCAAATGAAGTGGAAAAATAGGGACTGCATTTTTTCATAGCCACAAATTAAATCACTCGTTCTTAAATTTGGCAGTCTGGACCAAGCACATTGTGGGATTTCATGGCCCACTTGGATTAACCTTTCTGAGAACTTCACCGGCATCAATCTCAATCCAGAGTGAGTTAATGCTTGTGCTACTCATTATTTAAATAAAACAATCAGCAGTCTTGAGCTAAACTTTTTCAGTTTTTCAAAAAAAGGAATGAAATTTCTTTTATTCAGTTAAAAGACCAAAACATTGGCTAGTGACCAACATGTCCTCTGGAGATGAGTTTGCCCAAGCATACCATGTGAGAGCTGTAAGTCCCCTCAAGATGCAACTAAATGTGGGCTGCATTGTGAAAAGTGCGCTGATATCAAAACTTTAGCCTTTGCATTTCAGACAAGCTCTGGAAAAATACTAATATTTTTCAATGGCTGTGTGGTACCAGAAACAAAAAAGGCACTGTGCTACTGTGCTGTTTGCTATGAAGCACTGTGTTTGGGCTTGGAATTGCACTTATCCATATTACGACCAACCCACCTCTCATACACAAGCTGTCTTGTGATCATCTCTGTGCCCTGTCTCAGCTGAAATAATAAACCTGGCTGTTTTTCACAGGGAACCTGTGTAATACTCAGAACAAGAAGAAACTTGTGATGTAATGACCATGATAGAGAATGGATACAATTCTCTTAGAGACCAAGGATATGCGGTCACCTGACCAGGCATGAGGTGACCACCTATGATGAGGGCCAACACTGATGTTTACATTCTTACCAACTCCTTCAAACATTCACCTTTTTGTCTTTCGGGGGTCTGGTGGTTTCGTAAAACCACAATGACAGACATCTCAACACAGTACCATCCGGTTGGTGTTTGCGCAGTTAGACACACTAGTGGGGAGAAGCAGCGGGTTCTTTTTCAATATGTTTCAAACACTGACAACTGATGGTAGAAAGACACCAGAGTGAAAAGTAAAGTCAAACTAAACAAAGAAAGAAAAACAGCTTTTACCCCACATCCTGGGGAGTGTTAGTCAGTTCACTCTTGTCTATTCCTGGGTGCTTCTTTCAGGCATGATAACCTGGGCTTGTAGGAACAATATCCTCAAACAATACTCTAATATTGTCTCAGATACTACTGCAGTTGTCAGGGGTTGTGGGGGAAGGGAAGAGGGCAACAAAATGTGCTAAATCCATGGAACAGTGAGGGGTTTTTACTGATATACAGAAATGGCCCACGAGAGCAAGCACTGGTCCTCCCATTTTGAAGGAAAAAAATGAATTAATAAAACAAAGACTCCTTTGAGCCAAGCGTTCCAGAGCATGCCAAAAATGCTGATTAAGATTTCTCCGTCTGGGACTACACTACAATATTACACAATCTTGGTTCTGTGAGCCAGGGAACAAAGTTTTGTATTTATTTCATTATATTTACCTCATTTATTTATATGTATATATTTATTAAACTCGCTTTTCATGCAGACTAATGTATATGGTTTAAGAGTAATGAATACTGATGAAATGATGAGTTGGGGGTTGGGCGGATTACTTATGCAGGAGCCTTTTAAAGGACAGCACAGACATGACTCGCCCCCTTTAGACAGCGCCAGCTGATGCAGCAAAATGCAGATTTGCCATACGTCTCTGGACATCCATAATCTAAAGCCAGCCAGCCAGCCAGCCTGCTTTGGGCAGTGCGTGGGGAGTGGGCTGAGAGTGCACAGCTGCTCTTTGGCCAGAAAGATTACTATTACATCTGATGGTTTACAGAACAGGGCACGGGTCCAGCCGGGGTCAGCGGAGTGCATTTCAGAACTCACAAAATGCATCTGACTGGGGAAGATTTGCTCTGTGTTTTCAACGTATTATGCAATTGGTCAATGCATTTGGGACAATACAGGGTTCTGCAGTCAACAGCCATGGTAAATTTGTATAATGACAAGATCAAATACATGGTTGCAATTAAATGTTACCATTAGAAGTAAGAGATCTCTTCAGGAATTGAAGGATTTTCATTACTCAAAATATTGAGTGCAGATTCAACAGGCAAAACAACAATAATGAAAACTGAATCATCCTAATGTATCTGGGATTTAATAGCTGATGAGAATAGCTGCTGTTGAATGTGAATGCTCACGTTCTGGACATGCTATAATCTGGGAAAAACAAGCACATTTACTGTATAATATATGCAATGTGTTTGCATAATTATTAGGAGAGCTCAACATGGCTCAGTGACAGCAGGCAAATACTAACTTTAAATCATAGAACAAGAGATTTAAACCCAGAGGCCAAAGTTTTCACAACAATGTTTTGTGTTTCAGTAATTATGTGGTTACATTTGTAGTCATTTTAAAATACAATTAAAAAAATATTTTCAATATTCATGAGTTCAGGCCATTGCATAAATAAATAAATACATACATACATACATACATACATACATACATAAATAAATAAATAAATAAATAAATAAATAAATAACACACTTCCTCAAAACATCAGAGAAGATGACTTGCAAGGTTTCTGGTCAAGTCTGCCCCTGCAACTCCTGAATTTGAGATTTCAGAGATTCAAGCATTAGTCTATGTCTTAAGGCCAAAGACAGGAAAAGATGATTATCACATCTGAAGTGTATTATTGACTAAGTCACAATCTATTGAGTCTTTCAGAGCAGAAAGGGGAAAAAAATACAAAAAACACAAGAATAAACAAGGAAATACTGACATGCAAGGCAGATGGAGTTGTGATGTCAAAATTTTCAGACATCTCTTTTAAAAATACATGAAATTACTTTATATTTCTAAATGTAATTCCTACATTTTTCCAAGGAACTACAGAACAACCAGACATTTTTAGACAAGTTTTTCAACTATTTATGCGCACATGACAGCATTTCATGTGGCATATTAAAACCAATAGCAAGAAGTAGGAGCATGTATTAATTATAATGTATGAATCAATTTTTACTGTATTGCATCGCAGACTAATTTGTAGGTATTAGTCAAGGTGGCTTTATTATGGGGCACTGAAGTGCATTATCACACACATTTCAGGGTATTTTATAAGATTACATAACAGCCAAAAAACCATTACCAACCATGATATATCAGTGCACCAATAAGCTATGTTGTATGACACACAGCTTCAAATCTACAACTATTTTTTAAATGCAGTTTTTTGTACTTCAACAACTGTACAGGTGCAATGTTAATGAAAAAAGTAATAATTTAATTTTGCTCATCATAAGACCAAGCCACCCAACATTATATTGTACAATATATCTTAAATGCCTTTATTTTAATTAAATAACCAAAAGAAATACTTTGGAAGACAGAAAAAATGTCTTGTACATGTGCTTTGGCAAAAAGCCTTCATCAAAGCATGACCCAGAAAACTGTTCAGGTAGTATGCTTATAGACCAACTGACCGACTGATACATTATTCAACCAATACATTTTTGCACAATGGCATAAAAGACAAAAGCAAGCTAACCCCTAGGTCGATCCATATATTACATTTATAACAGGTTTCTCCATAGCTTCATATTATATTTGTTGTATTGCATTGTTGCCTTAGTTGTCAACAGATGAAAATGCTTTGCAAAGAATAATCAATGCAAACTGCAAACATGTCTGAAGTTGATCAAATGTAATGTTATTTGTAACTGTTATTGTTTTATTTAAATGTTAGTATGGTATCACACTACTTAGCATTATGGGTACCAGTTAAAACTGATTCAACCACTTTAAGTGTTAAAAAGGAGAGGAAAAATGTTAGGCTTCACTGAGTCACTACCTTAATGGAAATTCTCATTATTTGACACGGTAGCCAAGCCTTTGTGGCAGTTTTCCACCAAACCTAGCTAGCTTGAAGATTTTGCCAAGGGAATGTTACAGAAAAGCAGTTTTCAAAATAAACGGTCTGTTTGATTGCTGGGCAAACATGCATGGTAAGCACTACACTAATGTGCTAATATATATTTCCAAAATATTTTAATAAATCAAACCTAACAGGTTTGTCAACAAACTGACAGAAAGCAAATGAAATTACATATAGCACTGGAACAGGTATTTCCTGCAAGTTTGCAAGTTTTCGAAGAAGATTTAGTTTATTTTGTGAAGAAGCCTTTAGCTGTGTAAATGTAATGTATTTGGCATGCATGAAGAGAATTCAGAGAAATATTTATGGTTTTTATCCTTCATCTCAGCTATGAGACAGCACTAGAAAAAAAACTGATTTTCTCTACATTACAGGACAGGCTCCATCTGTTGGTAGGGGCAGGTGATGCTGTCAATATTAGAACCTATCCACCATAATCTTTACCAACCAGGAACAGACAACATGGACTAAAGGCTGGCTTCCTTTGGCTGTCTCCAAACAGAAACCTGTCCAGATGTAGGAAAGAGTAAGATGACTCATCAGACTGTATAACTGTCTTGCACTGCTCAGAGGTCTGGGTTTTTGTTTTTTTTTTACACTGAGCTATGTATTGCTGTGTATTGGCCCAAGCTACAAGTGGTTTATGAAGGGCAGCCCTAACATAAATATCAGCTTTGTGAAGCTTATTAGTGTTCATACTTCTAGCAACCACCATGTTTAGTGTGCATATATCCCTGCTGGTGAGATTCTTCATACGAATACATCTTGTCATCATTTTTAACGCTATTCCAATTGACACAATAAATAATTGTTTATGTCTATGACTACTGCACTTGTAATGAGAGCACCAAATATTTGACCTCTTTCAAAATGTGTGGGATCTCACATATTTAAGCATTGAATTTAAAATGTTGTTTACAGCAGAAACAAATTCTTAATGAGTATTATTAGTTGTATTAACACAAAATATATGTGGACTCCTTCTTTGTTATTTTTCTTCATAATACAGGCTCTTTTTATCAAGTGTTTCCATTATATTTGCTCCTACTTCCTTACAGGAAATATAAATGTATTCATGTATTACATCCCTGCCCAAGACTTCAGGTTCTAGTGTTTTGCTACATATCCCTAAGGTCCTCACACCATTTTCTTCATGGTACTTACAGCTGAGGAAGGTCTGGCATGCAAAAGACACTGACAGCAGCTAATGAGTGAAAGTACCTTACATCAGCTCAAATATCAGAGTCAACCAATTACTCTGTCTGAAACGCTGCCCCGTAAAGCAATCGGTCACTTGTAAAATGGTCTGCTACACACCAGGAAAGATAGTGTTTAAATAACGTGAAATGCACTTACCATGAAATTGATCCTCATTCATTTGTTATTTCTTAACCAAAAGAAACTGAAGTTATCAGTATATGCATACAGAGAGGGAACCAAGCACATTCTGTCTTTCAAAAGAGCAAGGGAGGAGATAATAAATCTCTAAATTCCCCTTGAAATAGTCTAGATTAGTCAAGATCAAAAAAATCAGTTTCAAACTGTCACTGAAGGCGAGATTCCAATCTTAATATGTCTAAAACCCAATAAAACGCAATGTTAAATGCTATTTTGAAAACATATTTTCCTTATTTAACCTTTAAAGGGCTCATCTGAACATGCTAATTCTCACCTTTCAAACAAAGAATGCCACCAAGCTGCCATAGAAATGCTTTTAATTGAATGAATTTTCAAACATAAACATGAAGTGATTCCCTCAAGGCGATTATCTGCTCATCAAAAAAAATAAAATAAATAAAATAAAATGCAAAGGGTTCGTGTCCTATGCTCCAGTATGTATTATTCATTTGCTGCTCATGAACTGGGGAGATATACATGGCCTTCCAATATGCATGGGTGCTGGCCCCTGACTTGACTTCAGTTTATCTGCATTACTGCACAGGCTCCACCTGTTGGCAGGGGCAGGTGGTACTGAGCCAGAAGATTCTCCTCACCCCTGGTGAGTTTTATGCACTGTTTGGCTAATTTAATCATTTAACCTCTAGAAGATTCAATGTTCAAATAAAGAATACCACCAAGCTGTCATGCAAAAACATTTGACTGACATTACATTTTGGGGAATTTTCAAGTGTAAACATTAAGTAAGTCCCCTGAGGCGATTACCTGCTAATCAAAAAATTAATAAAATGAAAAGAGGTCATGTCCTATGTACTGGTATGTTTTGAGCATTTGCAGCCCATGAACAGGGGAACTATACATAGATTTACTATATGCATGGGTGGGCGCCCTCCTGACTTCACTCAATGTTGAGCAATCGTCGCAGGTGGAATGATCCAGAAGGGTCTGTCTGGGGGGTCAGAAGGGGAACCCGTCATGCTTCTTGGAAACCAAACGGCCCCAGCCAAGATCAATAATACCCACCAGCCCCTTGGCCGAGCCTCAAATTAAGAGTTAAAGCGAGACTATGCCGGGTTTAGATTTACTGTCCAGCGTTTTAAGATGGGAAGGGATCTCCCCAAAGTACAACAAGCAGGTTCAAAGCGATTCACTTCATACATTCTCCTCAAAGACAAGCTGACCACTGCCAGATCACAGATGTCCTCAGGGGTTTCATAAATCTCACCAAGACGGGCCTGGGACATTCAAACGGACATTCTGCATGTGCTCAGATCAACAATGTTATTGCACTTAAGCCAGGCCCCGATAATGCACTTTCCATATATTTGCAGACCGCAAATGGGTATTAAAGATGCCCCTGCCATATTCCCATTTGGAAAATGAAGAGGTTGACCTTTATTTCTTTATCAAGTTGGAATGAGCAACAAAACACCTGGTTAAGGCCAGTGTCGTGGACATGCAGTTTAGAGGGACAGTCAGTCCCTGGGTTCCTTCTGAAACCTTCCATTTTGTTCAGAGAAAACTACAATTTCATTTCTTGGATAACATGTACTTTTGATCAAATGATCAATCTCAGCTTGACACTATAAAAATGGTATAAAAGATGTTATAAAAATGAGCATGTGACATAGTTTATTTGATGCAATGAAAATCAAACTGACACATGTTGCTCCTGCACACTTAGATCATGTGTCCACTTCTGTTCATGTTACTGAGATCAAGGACAGGCGAGTGCGGCTTTCTTTAACATCAAAAGCAATGAAGTCATGGCCACGGTTTTCTGAGGCAAAGAGTTACAGTGTGGGACCACGGGCGGCGTTTGTGGAAGGCCGCCATGAGGCACATTCGGCAGACATGAGGACTGAACCCCCCCTTTTTTTTAAGGATTGAGAACAAATGTCAGGGTCAATGACTCGGCCGTAACCCTTGTGCTGACAGTGACCCTCCGAGACATTTACTTAGTCGATGAGGGAGGTAAGGGGCGAAACGGTGTTTGCTTGGCCTTACTACAGATTTACAGTAACTCAATTTATTAGGGTCTGCAAGCTCCCTGACAGCTAACATCTGGTCTCACAACTTGAATGGGGGAGCTGGCAGGCTGCCCGTGCTGCTCCAGCAGGCCAAGTGCACGAGGACCTTCCCCAGGTCGCCCCTCTCCCAGTGCTGTGTGGCCCACACAGAGGAGCTCAAAGCCCAGAGCACTGACAGGTGACCTGCTGGCAAGCTGCAAAGCCCACTTCAGCACAAACAGCGCTCCCTACAATCAAAGAGTCCATCTGAAAGAGATTTAAAACATACACAGTATCTGTGCACGGGCTCCTGGGACCTCGGTTTGAAAGCCAAGGTTTCTCATGTTTTTCTACTTGTTAGCTGCTTTTGAATGTGTTTTCCTCTCGGTAATCTGGATGTATTTTTTTTTTAACATGACAAAGTCTATGGTGTTGAATACAAAGTGCAGAGCGCACAAAGATTTCTCAGGATGCCTTATATGATTGAGTATGCAAAAATGATGAAAACAATATACTGAAACAGCATATTGTTTTATATCTTTCCATAAATGTTTCAGGGATAACTAAGCTGTACCAAAACACATGGCAGAAAAGATTAGGGCAGTCATTAAATTTGGCAAATTACAATATATCCAACTGACAGCTCATACCTCTTTAATTCATTATCTTTGCCAGTTCATTTTTAAATGCTATTGACATATTGTGGTATAGAATCAACTGCTAGAAATCACTAGCGGTCAGTCTGGAGGGCTGACCACGGTGTGCTGAGGCCACACAAAGGATTTCCAGCCCTATTGTCTCCAACCTATTTCCACATGATTTAAATATTAAAAGTACTGAATAGCACTGCTGTTTTATTTGCACATGAAAGATCACAAAACTTTAATCAATAATTAATGAACACTCTTTGTGTCACTTTCCTAGCTAACTGTGGACTGTTCTAAAACAACATGAAGTGCAACCTGAAATTTAATTAATTTAAAATTCAGAACTTGAAATCATGTAGGTCTGAGTGATATAGAGATCAATTATAATTATTTTTCAAATGAATCAATTAATTTTGGTATCATTCTTATCACTTCTTTATAACTCAAACTGATCTATTTTTCTTTTTCTCTTCACCCCCAATTTGAAGAAACAAATTCCCAGCGTTTGATCTCCTGTGACTCAGCAGCGGAATGGTGGATCACGTGAATGGAGTTCGGAAATCCTGTCGCGGTCTGTAGTGGCCCGTCGTCCAACCCTGCCCGCTAGACAATGGGGGGGTGAACACAATTGAAGGGCCTTTCCTCAAAGGGAGCCCTACGCTGAATAGGGCCTGGCCGCTGAATTACCCTCTCACCCCGCCGGACGGTGGTCCAGGCAGGTCAAGGTTCAGCCACATTGACAGAGACGTGTGGGAAAGCCGGGCGCAGTGCCCACACAACCTGCCCCGCGTCGCCCACCCTCAACGTCTCATCCCCCAGGAGAGAGCACCCCCTTGGCCTGGCTCACAGAGACTGGGGGCTGGGGTGGAGGGAGAGACACAAAGAGCAGAGAGACAAACAAAGACTTCTAAGTGACTTTCTGCATTGTGCACAAAATTCTATTTCACTTCTGAACCGTAATCAATACACCCTTCACCGGGCACTGGCTGATTCTGGGAGAATCCACTCTATAAAATGGAAATGCATGGAAAAGAAATACCAGCAATAATATAATTTCAGGAATTACTATTACCTCTATCAAATATATAGTAACACTCATCAGACATATGTATTTATATAACATAAAAACAAATTTTACTGCTGTTTCAAGGAACTGACCCACAGAAAATTTGCCTTTGAACCACTCAGACTAAATATCCAGCTCATGGCTGGGCGCGCATGGGGTGTCAGGTTAAACATGGGATGTAACAGAGCCTCGGTTTACCTGGAACTATGCCGACAGGGTGGGAATGTGACACTGGGGGTTAAGCACTTCTGTCGGTGAAGCTGAAGGGAAGGGGGGCTTTATCTCAGACTCCACTGTGATTCAGTTACATGCACAGGTCAAACACTGTGCAGAAGACCTCCAAGTAGCCAGAGAAATATTTAACCCCTCTTGGGTCACTTCATTATCCACAGCCACCCGCCCCTCCACCCCCTCCTCGGCGCTCCCAAAGTGATAATTGGATGTTGACGTATTGACCAAAGGCTTTCCGGTTACTAGTGTTACCGTGGAACTTTCCTGTAATTTCCCTTAGATGTCCTTCCAAAGGAGAGCAGAACATTGAGATATAATGCAGATACACCTGATAGCATACCAGATGTGTGTTCATATAAACAGAATTTATGTATTTTGTCAAGATTAATAAACTATAAATAAAAAACAATCTGTAGTCAATTACACCTGTACACAAATACATGTTATAGAGTTACATTTTTAAAATGGTAAATCTTAATATGACATTGAATGATATATTTTACATCTATTAAGAGATCCATTAATGGGGTAAAAATAGTCATCATTAATGGTGATTGTGGTACTTACATTGTTTTATGCATTAGTGGCAGCCAGCAATATATGGTAACCAAGTGTCATCAGTTAAAGGAAAGGATTCATTTCTTTTATAAACCGTCCCCCACCCCATGCCCACACACACCTGCACAGAACCACTCCAAAACAACATCCTGGCAATAGGGACTTAACCACTGGAATGAGGCAGTATACACCCAGCGCAAACCAAAAGCCCTTCTCAATGAAAGCAGGATGAATTGACATAGCCCACAATCCATTAGACCATCCTTTTAGATTGTGAAATTATAAGGAGGAACTTGCATTCTTGGCGAGAGGACAGAGCCCAACCTCCTGGCTGACTTACAGTAGCAACAATTGCAAACTCATCAGCAAGTTGCAACTAGCTGCCAAACGGCAAGTTAACAATTATTCATAAAAATAACAACACAAGAACAGTGCCACTGTGGTATTATGGGATGTTGGTGTTGGCAGCTGCACTTGTGTCAGGTCTGGTGAATGTGTGTTTTAATCAAATTGTGTAACACCTCATAAAAGTGTTGTAATTCTGGACAGTGCAGTTGAGAATGGGTAACTAGTGATGCATGATATCCTGTGTGTGAATTAATGGACAGACTCAGTGACCACCACATTCTACTGAGCTTCCCTCGTGTACTTTCTAAAGCCATTATAGAAATAACGTATTATTAGTTAGGTCACTTCCCATCTAATCAAGTCTTTGACAAATCACCACAATATCCAGAACATTATTGAAAACAACAAAGTGAGACATTCACATGGGTGTCTTTCACTAATATAAGGGTAGGGGTCGAGGAGAAAAACTTTACAGACACAGTTAGTGATGGGATACATAAATAGTTTAGTTTAGGAATTATTCCTACTTGACTTGCTTATTGGGGAGTCAAATTATGTGATGGTTTTTGATCGCTCTGCCAAAAACTCATTTAACAAAAAAGTGGATAAGAAGGGCAATCTTCAAATGGCAAAACATAAAGAATGATGTAATCTAAGATTATAGCAGTGATAGTGAAACATCCAAATTCTACAAAACTATTCTCAACCTTATTAGACAATTACAGAACTCTGTCTCAGTTTTGACCGTACATTAATTTTTAAACCTAGACTTTCATTGAATCATTTACCAAAGTCACCTTTTTTTATTTTCTTTATGGCTACAAAGTACGTACTTCCTATTTCAAGAGTGCAGTTTCTGTTGGCATGCAGAGGATCCATTGATAATGACATCATTAAAGATTTTTGAGCACTTAAATCAAGGATGATTGCAGCTTCTCTGGATTTTCATTAGGTATAGCTGTCAGAATGAAGAGGAGCATCATTTGTTAATGAACAATGATCTCATTTTAAAATTACTGCAATGCCAATATGCCATTTAGGGAAATGTACTGCTGTCTTAATTATAGAGAGGTACTTGTTTGGCTGAGGCCTCATCTCACAACATCATTCTATAAGATTCTGCTACAAAGGCAAACCACTACAGGAAATTGAGTTCTCATAAATATGACCCTGCAATGCTCAAGACACTTGAGAGGATGTACTGTAATATACAATGCTATGCAACGTAAGCCAGTCTGAATACTTGTCCATTTTAGTGTTTTCAGTGAGGTCATGTGATGTGCTCAATGGCATTTGTGAGCAGCATGGATGCAGTGAGTGCAATGAATTCCCAATCTGGAGAATTTCACCATTCCTTAAACTGGGAACATGGTCTACTCTGCACTCTTGGTTAAGTTGAAGTCTGAAAGTACAGTTGCATGCAACAATTTATGTGTCTTGGCAGGACAGAGATTGATCCCACTCTGACGTCCAAAGAGTGTGCTGTTAACAGGGTTAGGCAACCATAGGGGTCTCCTTGTCCCACTACACGTGCACGGAGCACTGGAGTGTGCCAATGACCACTTGTAACTCATTTCAAAAAAAAAAAAAAAAAGCTGGAGAGGACATGACAGTGCTCAGAAAACAGGCACTAAAGAGCAGTAAAGGAAAGATATAGTCGATGCGCTCATCTTTTGCTCAGAGCACAGATGATAAATGCAGCACTGTAATACTCCTTGACATTTGTTGACCCTATCCCTCATCCATTCATATATTGTCTAATTTATCTTATTTATTCATTAGTGTTCTATATTCTGCCTACAACAATGCCTTTATGATTAAAATTGTTGTAGTTTGGCAGAGCAGTTTTAGGTTCCTGTACACCTTCCCTTTATACTTTAGACAGGATTGTTCTAAGACATACCATAGGCTGCTGACTTGGAACAATACCCATGACCCTCAGCAGTTCTCACCCTGGACATATTTTTTTTCCCCTTTCCCTCTCCCTGAAGGTTTTTCTGAGATGTCCTCAGAACAATCGGATAATATTTTATGTGGAGTTTCGAAAGCGCTTCATCAGGGATTCCTGAATGGTGAAGTCTTGTGTTGATAAATCCCTGGCAGCAAAACCTAAAAACAAGGCCAGGCCAGAATTTGAAGAATATGTCATGTGTCAAAACAACAGTTACAGCCTGAGCTCTGTGTGTGTGTGTGTGTGTTGTGTGTGCGTGTGTGTGTGTGTGTGTGTGTGTATGTGTACATATATTACTTCTCACTTAAGACATAGACTACTGTTATAAAATGGAATTTTCCTATCATTAAATAATGCCACATATCTCCATCCATATATCTAGGAATGCCAAATAAATTGACTTAACCTAAAAGACATTCTCTCAACTAGAACATTGAATAAGATTTAGCTCAGAAATTGTAAAAAGGGTGAAGATACTGACTGAAGCCTCCAAAACTTGAGATGTGTACATCTGAATAAGTACAGATCTAAATCAAAAGGACAAACAGGACTTTGGCGTACATGCAAGTATTCTTTTCCAGGCTGTGTGTGATGTTGGTCCTTTGATTAACACAACCTGTATGTGATCAGCAGAATATCTCTCCAAGAAAAAGGATAAGCAAGGTCTGTTACCCAAAGGTCCAAAAGAGCCTTGCTGTCTCAGAAAATGTTCTCAGAGGGAACACACAGTCTTCTCCAATCAGTGGGATGTACATGCATTGTGAATATCCAAAGATCTGCAAATGCCCAGAGAACAGAAGTATGCTATCACTGCCAGGTACAGTCATGGGCCTCTTTCTGTATGCATTTGACTCCTGGCCCATTAAGTTTCCATGCGAGTGTTTCTAAATAAGGAGTGTGTCCACCATAAGTAGCCAGACAGATCCTGGCAGATTAGCCAAAAGAACATTTGCGCTGATCTGGGTCTTGTCCAAACACAGCAAACAGCACACTACATCCATATCAAGGAAAGGTATGTTTGTATGATTCCAACAGAATAAAAACCAAGGTATGTATCTGCAATTCCACATTTTCCTTGGTCTTCCAATGCATCACTTATAACCTTGGCCTTAATGTAAAGGATTTAAGGGAAAGGGGAAGACTTTTTCTACTTTATGGCAACCACTTGGCCAAAAGAGTGTTTGAGAGAAGAATGGAAACCTTTTTGCAGGCTGCATAGTGTCAGGGGACCATTCCCACACATATTTCAAATAGGCTTCAACTTCTTACAATTTCATCAGGTGGCAATACTTAGAAGCAATTACTACAGGCCAAAATTTCAGTCAGGGAATGTGTTACACTAATGCCACTGCAAATAATGCAAGGGGGAGGCATTTTCAAAGGAGATTCAAAATGAGCTGAAGCGACTACCTGCCTTGTTGTAATGCTTTTCTTCCCCTTGGTCTGAGTCACAGGGCTGAAGGAGTGTCACATTTGACAATGACGGGCATAATGTGCTAGACGTCTGACAAATCCTAGAGGGCTTTTTTGAGACATTGGGGGGTGATATGAGTAACTGAGTACTGCCACCCCATATGCTGCAGGACTTGAAAATTCACAATGTTTGAATTGACACAGGGTGTACGTGGACTATTGAACTGAAGAGGCGTTTTCCCAAAAAAATTGCCATCAGGTGACAGATTCTCAGTTTTGAGTGTCACTCGGACAGACGTCAATGTGAGTTTTACTGACGGCTTGACAAACGTCACTGAAAGTTTTGCAGCTTTTTAAAGCTTGAGCCAAGTAAGCAGTTCCTTAAGCCAGCCACATCATGTTATGACCCCCATTGCAAAAAGCACTATTTTTTCCAAGGTTTTGGAAGGACACCTTAGCTTATGTACGCAACAATATGAAAGCAGCTCAATGATGCCAAAGACTTAAAAAAACAGTACACATCTTTTCAAGTGAATTGTAATACTGTATTTATTACACAAATGTATTGCAAAACTGTCTGGGTAATTGTTACCTGTTGTGTTTTTACTCTGGAACCTGATACACCCAATAATGGCACATCCCTTTATTAAACAAACCGGAATAGTTGGTCGGAGAAATTGCATCTCAATGAAGACCACACCTGTCCTCTTCTTGATGAGGACAACCAATACCCAGGCAATGAATGAAAGTGAATGCTATCTCATCATGTATTACTTCAGTGAAGAGACAACCTGTAAATCTGTAAGCAGTGGAAGTATAATACACAGCATAATTACAAAGGTATTGAGACACTATGGGTGCAACCAAATAGTAAATCAATAAAACAAGCATAGTATACAGCAGGGAATTCAATTACACTGTGTGACATGTAAAGATTTTCTTTGACTTCTGCTGTCTTCACATTTCACAGCTGAATAGTATTCACTGAAAGCATTTCTACATTATATGATTTGGGGATAGAATAGAACACACTGGTATAGTTACCTTTAGTGCAATATGTTTAAGGGAGATGGATCTACCATTAGTATCAGCATATTCATGAGGTACACAGCATTACAAACAACACATCAGAATGAATAAAAATGTTCCCAAACGCAGGCGTACCAAGGACTTACCCTTTCACACATGTTATAAATTCAACTTTCAAAGGTTTAGACCGCAGTATTTGGGAAGGAAATAACTGGAGTACAGGTCATACGTCCCACAGTGAAAAGTCAGATATTCAGTGCTGCTCCTGATTAGCAACTGCAGTTCATGAGCAGTAACAGAGAGTGCTGTACCAGCGGAACCTAAATTGCATTTGCAACACCAGCAACTGTTCTGCAGAAACAATCACAATCCTGGAATACACATACCCGCCCAATCCTCCCCACCCCTCACTACCACAACCACCACCACAATACAAGCTGAAAACATCTGTGTGGTTATGAAAATGTACTTTTGCTATACTTAAAGAGGAAATTTCCATTCACTTCTGACAGAGAGTTGTTAAAAAAATGACTCCTATCCATTTGATCTAAGGCGTGGGCCGCCATGTTTATCCCCTTACATGCTCTCAACTGGGCCGGAGCGATTGCCTGTCAGCTCCCCGCATTCTGATGGCAGAGGCTGCAGGGAGAAAAGGCTCTAAGACAGACAAGTGGGCCTTTTCATCAGCATGGTGCCTAGCCAAGCCTACTCAACCCTCTTTAACGTAGCTTCATAAAGGCCTGTTCACGCTCATTGAGGGCAGCACGATAACCACTGAAAGCTAGAGACTAGGAATACAGCCTATTCATCAGACATGGCAGGCAAGGGGAACTGGCTGAGTGGATCATATTTACCCATTCAACTACAAAAAAGTGTTTTCACCTCATGAAGGTCACAAATTTAAACACTTAACTGCAAAATACATTTCTATTGACAATTCCCTACTTGTGGCCTTCAGAAGTAAAACCACCTCATTCAAAAGAATATTTCAACATAAAACAACAATACAAAAACAGCTCAAGACTACTTTCATAATCCTTTACATTTGTGGATTTTTTATTTAGCCTAGCTTTTAACTTTGCCCTCTGTTGATGACAATATTATTTTTGATAATTTGACCGTGGATAAGAAAACATTATTTAATGATTTGGTATTTTTCAAAAGACAATTGCACCTGCAAAGGCAAATTATCAAAAGAAGTGCAAGTGCAGCACTGACCTTGCTAACTATTAGCATTGCTATTAGTTAATCTTTTCTATAATGTAAAATGACATTGAATATCTCTGAAAATAGGATGCAGGAAACCAGTATGGTGACATGAACCAGTAGCCCTTTTCTTACGCTTATTTTAAAACTGGATACATTTTTAAAAGATGATACATTAACAATGTACAAATGTTACATTGCCGCTACTTATTTACCATGCTAAACCACAGTTAAAACAATCAATGCATAGACAGGAAAAATTGCCTCTAGTCATCTAATATGTTTAGATAATCCCCATGGTGAAAACTACCATACACTAAGAAAATTACACCAAGCAGATAGTCTCAGGCTACATAGAAATTACACACCTTTATGAAGAATCTTTATCTGATTAGAAAAAAATAGACCCCTGGGCTACAGCTGCTTTGAAGGATTATATTGTGGTTATAACTCATTATGCAGTGAAATACTCTTAAAAAGTATGCCTACAGCATATACCTTCACTTATAGTATGCATCAAATACATTTACCTAACACTACACCCCAATCTGAAACTCTTAATGTGATTGCGTACCGGAACGATATGTCTATATAGACACATATACGCACTTTTTGCACTTTTGACGAAGAAACCACAATGCGGGCAATTAATTATTCTGGGAGTGTTGAGGGATGTGTCATTGCTCATAATCAAAGTGAGGGATATTATCTTTTTTGGGAGGTGTTAGCTACAGGGAGTTAATGGCCGTTAACTGCTTGTAGTTCACCATCTCAGTGGAATCATAGGTTAGGTTTCCATCCACTTTAATCACAAAAGAAATCAGTACATCAGACTCAGACAGATCTAAACTGAAAGGGGTTCATAAATCAGCACATTATCGGCACATTTCTTGGAACCCATCTGTGAGGTTTCATTAGAACATGCATAGGGATTGCCATCTGGTGCAAGTGATGGGCCAATAAAACAAAAGGCCATCAAAACCAACTTTCCTTCCTATAAAACTGTATTACAAACATGTTTTTCACAGAAATATGAAAAAGAAATATGAATAAACAGTATATGTGAAGATCTACCAATCTTTTACACAAATAAAATCAAAATGGTATGGACTAGCACAAAATGGTTCCAGTTCAATTCCTTCTTGCTTTAAATTCCATAAGTTCCCTTTTCCAAGTCCATTTCCCTAAATCTAGTTCAATCTCTCAATCCCTCAATTTTAAATAAATTCAAATGACCAAATTCCAATGAAAAATCTCCATAATTCCATCAACCCAGGAATTCCTGAACTCAGTCCCTTTCATCAGCGGCATTCATTATTCCATGAAATTTAGTAATGAGGGAAAAATAACATTTTTGTTTTAAAAGAACACTCTTTGATATAATCAACTAAAATATTACATTTATCTGGTTTTAATGTTTTTATTAGTTAAAATTCTAACTGCACTTGTTCTATTGTTATGGCGGTAAAAATGTCACCTTTTTATAATTATAAAAACATTTATTTTTATATTATTATAAAATATTTGTATATACCTGCCAATTTCACAACATAATATACACACTATACTATTCAACAACCTTACCCCTGATAAATATTTTTCTCAGTTCCACTCTTTGAATTCCATTTCACTTTCAATTCAACTCCAATATAAAATATCTAAATTCCAGTTTATTTTCATTTACATCACTTGAAGATTCTCATCATTCCAATTCATGACCAGCTCCTGTGTATAAACTTGGAAGTGGTATCATCCTATGAATTTCAATTTATATTGTCCCTAACACCAACGTGATTTCATGCAAATCTCTGACTGTGGTAGATATGATATAGTATGTGATTTGTATGAGATAGTAACATATCAGCACAAATGCAAAACATCCATTGCACACTTAAACATGGCTATGAAATAATGTATGCTGTAATGTCCACCACTCACAGACTTTGTTTGTCCAAATGTGCCAGTGACCTTTTGAAGGGTACTAGAAAGAGTCTACCTTAGGAGGGAGCAAGTCATGCAGCCACTGTCTGAGATATATAATTGCTGCTTTCAAGGACTGAATGATTAGGTACATTTCCAGACTATAAATGCCCAAATATAATCTGCAGACACAGACTATTCTGAGAGATGTCAGCGTTATGTCTGGCAGTACTGCTGAGTCCTAAGGCACAGACATTAGATGTACTTACTGTTCCTCAAATACAATCCAGAACCACCCAAGCAGGGTGAATCTTGTTAAATCACATCACTGAAGGTTTTTAACACATCCCATTAGCCCCATGCGGACTTGGCATGTCCAAATCTTGCCTTTTTTTTACTTTGTTGGATGTAAATTGGAGCATGTAGGATGTCTTGCAGAATGTGCTCTACATTTTGAGGCAGCATTGAAATAAAATTGTGCAATCACACTTTTGCTAGACTTTTCATACATGGATTGTGCAGCAAATGTTAAAGACAGAACCTTGCCTTAGCCTACAAAGTATATGGTTTCTTTCATTTCAATACTAACATGTTACAATGACCAATTTATGCAGATGGAGTGCAATTAATATTGTTGAGGGGAACTTGCTCAACGATAAAACAGATCCTAATTGAGACAGGAGCATCAATTCCTCATATGCTGTCCAGATGCTTCACAGTAATAATTCAGAAATATTCATATTCATTGTTATAAAACATTAGTGAGTACAGGTCACAGCACCCTTCCCCCTACTTTTTAACTACTTCAGCTCAAATGCTACATAATCAAATGCATTACAGTGCAACACCACCTTCTGTGCACTGTTGTTACTGACGGACAGGTAAAATGCAGATATCAGGAAAGAAGCCTTGAATCATTTACAGTATTGCATGGATTATTCAGTTCCCTGACTCAAGCAAGTAACCACATACATTTCATAAATTGAAGAAGAAGACTGTGCCCACCATGCAATCAGATGTGTCTAATTACAAGCACGGAAGCTCAGAAATGGTGTCTTACAAATTTATGAGGATTAATTAAACACAGATTGTTCTCGGCATGCGTCATAATTTACACAAATTTCTCAATAGATTAAATACAATTATAAGGACAAACACAACTGGAACAGATAAAAAAAAGAGAGTCGCTTGTATAAGGCTGAATATCGTGCATCAAGGAGTTATAAACCAGGGCTGGGTTACATATCACTTGATTGGCAGCTCAAAAAAGAGCTGCGCGCAGACAGAACAAGGCCAGCTAGGTCAGCAAGCTTTGCTAGACGGTGGAGACAACACAGCATGGGCGCGACGACTTAAGTGAACGCAAGCCCAGGGCCCAAAGGCACCATTAAGAGAGCACTCCAGTCAATAACTGAGCAAATCTAAAGACATTTAACCCTGCCCCGATGGGGCATTTTCAGATAACAAGAATGCATCTACTGGAATTATTCCGCATCGTCACTTCTGGCCCCTTAGGTCCTTGTCTGCCACATGTACACCATGTACAGACATCATGTACAGACAGGTCATACCAACACAATTCTGACCATACCTGCAGAGGAACACGGATCCTATCATCTATACTGTTTTCAGGACATGCCTTACTTAAGATGAACATATGGTCACCTTGGACATCATATGACTGAGAATATTGTGAGTGAACAAGGATGACTGTGTGAGCATATAAATGTACATGCACATGCAAATTATGTTTAAATTTGGAGTCCTGACTTTGAACAGATTTGTTTTTTAGCTTGAATGATAAATGTGATTCTCAGATAGGCTTTAGCCACAGAGATTTGCCATCAGCTTGTAAATTTTCTAAAATTATGAGAATTGTTCCAATGTGCCAATGATAAATTAGCAGCCAAACTGAATGCAACTGCTTTTCCATATGGACCAGGTCCTCTATTAAAATGTGATCCTGTAAACAGGAGATTATTAATCCAATGACTAATTTGGCTCCTCACCCATTAATAGTAAGAAAAAAGCCAAAAATTATGTAACAAGCAAACTACCCACAACAAAAACAAAATGGAGGGCACAAGCTAACAAAAATCACCAAATAATTGTATACATTGCAAATAATTCATAACTGACATTTTGTGATGAATGGGTATACAATACATATTGTTACCCTGTGACTAAATTAACCTTTTGTCAAACTTGTTTTGATGCTGTTGTTTAAGAGAGCCAGAGCATAAAAATATCCTCTGGTCCCCACTGTACTCTTTTGGACATGTGCAAATCAATATAAGAGCGAAGCACCATATTAGGCATTACATATTAGAAATAGGTAACAATATTTATGTCAATTTAGCAAGCAACATTTCAAATGGACAACCTAAGTGTGTGTGTGTGTGTGTGTGTATGGACGTGTGCTTGTGTAAGAGTGTGTTTGTCTGAGACCAAAGACGCATGTGTATTCACATATGTATTTGTGTATGTGTGTTTGCTGTGTGTGTATTGCTGGGTTAGACTGGTTTAATGCTTAAAGCTGGTCGAATGTAAAAAAAAAAAAAAAAAAAAAAAAACATTTAGGGAATTGTTTCTGATGATCCTATGATTATATTCAGGTGCAGACCCCAAGGCTTTCCTTCTCCAGCAGGAGCTCACCCTCTTCACCCAGGCAGCAGGCATTAACCAAGGGGCAGATTGATTAATAATGTACGTTTACAAATGTCTTCCTCACATACCATGGTCAATAAACTAACTGTGGATGTGGCACAGGTGGAGAGGAGCACAAAACGAGCCATAGTTTGTTAGTGCTTGGGAGTCCCACAAAACAACAATGCTCCTTGTGACCATCGAGGTGACCTTTCTCCCTGAGTGCTCTACGCAGGCCTGCCAAGCGCAGCACAATAGTGTCTGGGGCAACTGAGATTCGTGCTTGCTAACAGAATGCAATATCCCCAGAAAACAGATTCAGTATGTTGGCCTTTGTCAGACACACAAGATGGCCATTGTCTCCACATCTCAAACAAATCTTTTTCAAAAAGCAAAAAAAAAAAAAAAAAAACAGTGTAAGAAAAAACACTGTTAAATTGATCTAGCCTGACAGCATAATGAGCAGACTTGTTTTCCTTCTTTCTAAGTATCGAAATATTCACTTGAAATTAGGACTGGGAATGTCTGTGCTCAGAATGTTCTCTGGGTGACAGTGCCATGTTTGTTAAATTTGTATTATTGGGTGTTTTTCCTTGAATGATACGTGCTCACCTCCTCGTTCCGATGTACGTGTCAAGATATAGTTGGGGAGTTCCTCAACCCCAGGCAATACAGATACAACTGCCTGCTCTCAAGGCACACCCAAGTATCTGCCAACAGCAACAATGCCAGGTGAAGCCTCATTCCATGTGCTGATTCTGCCATTGACACAGACGCCTGTAACCCTTTCATCGGTCAGCCAAGCACCTTGGGCCCCCCCATCACCGGGAGGGTGGTGAATGCGCTGTTGGTGTTAACAGCCATTGTGTCACGTGGCGAAATGTTGTCACCACACCCAGCGTGTGGCGCAGAGGTGAGGATGGAGATGCCATTAAGCAGGATCGTCCTCATGGGGGCTCTAATGTGGCTCTAATGGACTGAGCCTTGGCAAATAATCCAGTGATCACGGTCATAATGTAAATCTGAAGGACACCACTTATCTGCTTTTTGAAACTTATTCCTTCAGACATGTTGTTATGTAACCACTTTAAAACGTCTGCAGAAAAAAATCTTAATATTTTCAGAATTACGTTATGACTGTCATTAACTGTATGACATACCATAGCTTCAAATCAACACATAGGCTAAAGCACATTATTGTCTTTATGCTGTCACCATTCATATGTTTGGTGTATGAAGTAATGGCAACTCAAGAAATCCCTTCAATCCACAAACACACAATCGAAACTAACTTATCATAAAATTTGTTTTGTTGTCTGAATGTAAAAAATGTCACTTCAGAATAATGCTGCTTTGAATCATTTGAAAAGGTTTATACCACAGCATAGTGATATGCTGGCAAGATAAGCATCCTTACATCTTATATACACAACACAAAGAATCTAAATATTTTTGCAGACAATAGCTGTGCAGTTAAACTACCATGACCTGTTCTCATTAGAAGTTTGAGCTCAGTGTGAATGGTAGCTAAGTTTCATTACATCCATTTCAATTAGTTATATGAATTACATGATGTGGCTAAAAATTAATGGAAAGCTTCAAGGAGTTGCAAAATGATGATTATATGTAATGGAAACTTGATTCTGGTCTGATTGAAAATAACAGGGTTTAGTGGTTTGATAGTGCCCTAATTTTTACATGAAAAAGCAGTTCAAAGTGGCTAGACAGAGTAAATGAGTCTGAAGGACATTATGCTCTCTTTTGTCTATTAGAGAGGCTGATATGAACATTTTTGGTTTGGCTTCTATTATATCATACTGAGTCTGTGAAAGCTCTCAAAATTTGCTTTTCAAAATGGACCCTTATAAATGGGTCAAGGCAATACAACCCCTGACATGTTACAGAATCTGTTCCTCTGAAACCACAGGGTCATTTCTCTTAAATTACTCAGCACTCATAACACATTTGATTATATACATTATATAAATCCATTATATAAACAAAATGCAAGTCAACACACTAAAGGATTAAGTCCTTAATTCCACAGCATTTTCATTCCTTCTGCAGGCATTAATGAGACACAACATTACTGATATGCAGAACTGAAAGCACAGTTACAACATATACGGTGGTGTGCCTGAGGAATGACCATGCTTTCCAACTTAAAAAAGAAAAGATCAGTTAATGTACCTCTAAAATTTCATTCCAACAAGCCTATTCTTCGAAAAGACAGAAGCGTAGTAATTAATACATGCATTCAGAACCATTTTCCGATATAAACAATGGGGTTTGAAAGGTTGACAGTGTTGTGTAGTAGGTGGGGAGCTGGGTGTGTGACAAGAAATCAACAAGTTACACCTTTGGTAAGAAAGCTGCAATGGTGCCCTTGAACAAGATGTAAATCTTCACATGATCTGTTAGGTACCATTTTTGTTTTATTTCTTAAGCAAAAATCTTGAGATTTGGCAGTTGCTCAAATACCTAAATCTATATATGTACACAGTGCACACACATGGATTTTTCTACAACTGCATGTTGAAAAAAGTTCATTTTCATAATTTATTTGTGATATTATAAATTGCTTCATATCATTATGATGTTGAGAAATGTATATTCCTCTTGTAAAACATTCTGAAAATTTTTTGAGTTTTTCTGAAAAACATTCTGAGTTTTTTGGAGAATAACTTAGCTATTGTTCATCAAAGGTAATTGTGCAACTCTGTAATTTCAAGCACCAACAGCCAAAAAAAGATTATTCTGATAAAAGTGACACACAACTAACAGAGACATTTACACCTCTTGGTACGAGGATTGCAAATGTAATTTGCATCTTGCGTAAAAGAAACTATGACATCATCAGTGTCAAATGGTCCGGCGTCCTGTCTGTCTCTAAAATTGGAACATCGCTCAGTTACTGCTGTTGAGAATGCAGCCTGAGTGAAACGTGGGTTGTTTCTCAGAAGATGAGTGCCTTGTTGCTTAAGTTTCTAGCAGATAGAAAAAAAGGCGACTGTCGTCATGTCCCAGGAACATGTTCGAACATGCCCTGTCCACTGTGCCACCCTTATGTAGGCCTGTCAAATTCTAAAAGTGGAGAGGGGCATAGATCAAATGGCCAGTCACTCTCAGTGTTTACCCTGATGGAGAACAGGAACTGTAGGGGTTAGCGAAGGGGCAATGTTCTGTCTTGGTCTGACACCACCAGAAGGAGAAGAGGCCACCTGCTCAGAAGCACATTAAGATAAATTAGGAAGTTAGGTGAACATAGATGAGAGTCTTTTCTATTCATTATAGAGGGGAGAAAGTCTTGTTGGGCCCTCAGCCATTCTGTTTTTGCTTCCTTCCTTTAAAAAGGGAGCTGTGTACCCAAGACCAAAATCCATTTTTAATTACTCAAGGACTTGCTGAAACTGTTTGTTTAAAAAAATATTCCTATGAATAATTCAAATCCTCAATGAATACACTTTGGTATTCAAAATGTCTCAAGGGTATTGGCAACATGATTCATGAAGACCCTTGTTTAATCCAAGTGTTTATCAAGAATCAGTCACTGCTCGGCAGTTGCCACAAAAATGTGATACAGACAAATGAACACACATTAACGTTATAATGCCTTATTTCAGCATATCAAGACCTCTGCTGTGACCGTCTCATTTAGTCATGGCATGCAGCACCTAGACATGGTGGGTTTCCCTGAATGGACAGAGACAGCTATAACTCTGTCACTCTATAACTACTGCAGCACGCTAGTCAGGTGATTCAACTGTTCTTTGAGAACCGGGTGCGCTCACTTGTCAAAGAACACATCAAATGAGAGGTGGAGAAGGAGCAAGGCGGTTTTTTTTTTTTTTTTTTTTTTTGAGAGAGTGTGAGAGTGACTGACCGTGTCGGCCCTTTGTGTCCCAGGGCCAGAGAGCATCCTCTACGAGCCCTCAGACTCCCGGAGGCCTCATTCAGGGGTAATGTACCAGACAGAGAAGATTACTTACTTTTTAATGCCTTCTGCTTACCAGAGAATGTCTCACCCCCTTGCCCAGTTCCTCTTTTGATGCCTTCTAATGCATTGATAAAAAAACAAAAGGAGGGAAATGTGCTGGTAGTGGTGTGGGAACATGCTCCACTGTGCGGAGCAGATTTGTGTGATGTATACCATGGGGGATATTTGCATTAACTAGTCCCCACTTTCTAATTTACCCACCTCCTTCTGTACACTATTTACATTACATACAGTGAGAGAGTAAGAGCTTTACAGCATTCAAGCAGTAAGCAAAACTCAACAATTTTCTGTGTTTACATAGGACTGCTCTTCCATCTCACACACACAAAAAAACAAACAAATGCAAGCCAATGAGCTGTGAACTTCCGATCCACAGTCTGTTTAGCCAGTGTCTACTCATATGGAAATGTTTCGCTAAATATATACCCGACTTCCTGTTGAACCCTGCCACAGATGGATCTTTAAAAGCAGAACAAACTGAGGTCACAGCATCTCATATGGACCTTTGCGATAAATCGAGCGCCCATTCACAGCCGATATGAATTTGATGGCCAAACATTTTGGACGAATGTTTCAGATATCACAGTGAAATTTCCGAGGGCAGGAAGAACAACGGTGACCAAAAGTAAAAGGCTGTATGCAAAGAACTAAAGCAAGACTTTTCACACCTTTGCAATCTGAAAATGAAAACTCCCTCAGTGTGCTATTCAAATAAAACAGCACTGGGAATATGACTGACAGCAGTGGAGTGATATAAGCAGGCACATGACTGATGGAAACTTTATGGTTAATCGATCCACCCAATAAAGGCAACAATCATTCAGGCCAGCAGATTAGAGACAGGAAAAGGTTCACATCAGGGTCAAATGAATGTACAGTGGGGTCCAAGAGTCTGAGACCACTAGTGGAAGAGCTTGTATTTTGCATTATTTTACAATTTAATACAGCTGTTTAATTACAAATTATATTAACAATTTGAGTGATAGGTTGTAAAATGTAAATGAATTTCCAGAATGTCTAAATTTTGAGTATGTCCCCCTTTTGCTTTAATGACTGGGTGCACTGGAGCTGGCATGGACTCCACAAGTTTGAGCAAAACCTGATGATCCGTGTCATCCCATGATCTTTAAGTGCATAAAACTTTCTTGGCCGTGAGGAGCCCCAATAAATGTTCGATGGGGTGTGACCTTTTCTACAAAGGGATTGACAAGGTCAGTGTCACACATTTGCTTAAATTTGACAGAGACATCGTGCAGAATCTTCAATATGTTTTCTTCATTTTAGTTGTCATAACATTTCTTTGTTTTAAATGTTTCAAATGTTCCTAAAACTCTCTGATTATTTACAGGTTTACATGAAGACGTTTTGAGGAAAAACATTCAATGTGGACTCAGACCTTTGGACCCCACTGTATATGCTAAGTGTATGGATTATTGCATGGTTTGCATGAGGACATGTGAGGAGGAGTTTTTGAAAATGCCAAGTATAGCACCAGAGGAATTTGTTATGCAATATGGGGTATGTGTAATCATTTTACTAGTAACATGCTAAAACACAACACATGATCTAATGACTAAGAGGAAAATATCTGTTACCCAGGTTGGCGGGGGGAACAAAACTATTTATTGCATTTGTATGTGGTTCCGTGTTAATTTGTCCTGTTCAGCTCTAAAACGTTTCCAGTGAATTTCCACCCTCAAAATGAAAAGTAATGTAAAAATAATAACAGAATAATATCATAAACCAAGTATGAACAATAAAAATTCAAATACAGGTGGGGAAGAAGTACTACTTGTAGAACACAGAAGGTGTTTCAACCATTTCCATGCCAAATTTCCTTTCCTCCTTACAGTAGGTCTGCTTTATTTTATGCAATCAGCTTGCTTCCATACAGCAAAGTAAACATATGGATCCACTGCTGGTTGATAAAAGCGTTTCCTAGTCTATTTCAACCCTTATTATACATATTCCATGTCATGTAGGTAACACTCAACATCTGTCTTTATGGTATGACTCTATTAAAGGCAGATGCTGAAAGATTTTTACCTCCAACTTCTGCAGGTTTTAATAGCAGTATAATTACAATTTTATTCTTATTTTAAATCACAGAGCGGGCATTTGACATGGCACGTCCTCGGATAAATAACATCAGGGAGAAGTTTGGTTGAAATGCCACTGGGTTCGGTAAAGGTAAGACATTTGCCCCCATTATGTCTCAGTGGGAGGCCAGGACCACAGACAGGGGTAGTAAATTAGTGCATGGCTAGGCCTTTGCAGGGTAGAGTTTCAGCTGCATTGCTGTTTTTATTTATGAGGAATACGAAGCTTGGGGGCAATGCACATTTGTGCTCAAAGAGAAAATCCATTTTCATAACTAGGGGGAAGTGTGGTCATTTATAAAGTATACCTTTCTGGTATTTATACATTTGAGCTAAAATATCTCAAAGGAGCTTCCCATTTCCTTTGATGGCCTCTATAAGACGGTACTGGATGTGCACAGTGACTCCAGAAATAGGTCTGGGCATTTTCTCTGACACTGACAAAACTGGGAAGGGGGTCTGGGGACAGGAAGACGGGAGCAGAGAGAGCGTCCTACTGCCCGGGGGCTCCTACTCTGGCACAAGGGCGGTTGGCATCGGGAGAAGCCTCGGGCTTGGCACCCGACTGCAGAGACGCTGCCAATGTCGGCTGAGCGAATTCTCAGCCCCCGGGGGAAACAAACGGACCTGTTGTTTGGGCTGCGGCTGTGCAGTCTGAAAAGAAGGGGGTGGCCTGGCGAGGGACAGATGAGGACAAGAGTGCGGATTCCAGCACAGCAGCGATCGGCCGCTTCAATATGATGGAGAAAACATGCCCGCCGTGGCAGAACACGGCCACGGCAAAACGTGCAATTCCAAAACTTAAGGGGGAAAAAAAAAAAACACTCATTTATGGAGCATCGATTTTACGTTCGAGTTGCTTCAGGAAGACGAGGATTATATACCTCAACATATTCTTGGACATTAATTCAAATAAAAAAAGACCTTAAAATGTGATGCATTTCTTCATCAAATAACGCACACTTAAAATGCTTACCCAGGAATCCTGCAAACCAACTCTTAACAGTTTCTTAATCAAAAACTGGCCACTGAATCTCCCTGTTGTATGAGTGGGGCCTGAATGTGGAGTGGAGTCTCATGGAGTTTGCAGTCTGGGCGCCCCAAAGCCTGAGCCATAGGAGACCTCTGCAGTCCCACGCTGAAATCAGCAGAGGGTGGCCTGTAGCCCCCAGCCTCCTCCCTCACCACCCCCCTGCCTCACACACTCTAGCGAGTGGCACTCATTTTCAGTGGGGCCAAAGAGGGCTGCTTTTCATGTTGTTCAGACTAGCCCAGGGGACCAGTCTGTCATCGTGGTACGATTAACACAAAGGTAGCGTGGGTAATGATAAACCATCGCAGCATGACAAAGTCTACAAACCGCACACTGGAGATGCCTGAGGAGCCGGGGCTGGGGCTGGGGCTGGGGCCGGGGCCCAGGATCTCTGGGATTCTGTGGCACAGAGAAGATGATGAACAGCTCCCTGAGTTACCGTGGCATATTCAGTTAATGGAGGAGCTCATAAACATCTCTGCGCTTCCCCCAGTTCCCCCCTGCCCCCAGTGCTTCGAATGCCACACAGCTCTGTCTGACAGCGGTCATATCATATTTAAAGGGTGGCCCCCGCATTGCAAAGAGAGGGGAAATTACAAAGGCAGACAGCAATAAAAAGGACTGGTGTAAACCATGTCCCTCAATGCCCAGGATGAGTGGGGGCTTTGAGATGAGGGAATGCCCAATGCACTCTTATATGAACGACAACAACAACCTGTGCCATAACAAGGCAGCACATGGGGCCAAGAGCAGTTGGGTGGGACAGTAACTAGAGCACGGAACACCAGAGCTAAGGGTACGGTTTATCAATCATGCCTTTCAGCAGCAAGACACTTTACCTTTACCCCCAATCCAAATTGTGAGAACAAGTCAGAAAGTGCTAAGCACACTCATAATATGTCATGACAATGACAACATTAAGCTAAATAAAAGCATAACGAAAGGGCTCAATATGTAATGCAATGCTGAAACGAAACAGAAGCAGCAAAAGTACAATGTGATGAGTAAACCATTTTAATGAGTAAAACCTTTGAGGGGTGAAATGTGGAAGTTCTGTAGACAGACGGATTCACACAGTGTTCTTCATTAGTCCAACAAAAGTGTTCAACTGGAGCTGGATGTGAAAAGTGGTGACCTTTAACTACATCACTGTGACATCAGTCCTGAAAGTGACAAGAGGGGAAAAATACATGGACAGCTTTTTGTGAGTTAGTAATCATACTTGCTAGACTTCACAACAAACAAAGTGTGGACTTAATACTAATGAGGAAGTGGTGCATCACTGACACCAAAACGTTGTCACAAAAACTTCATGTAATGGATAAAAAATACACGATTTCCATTATTATGAAAGTATTTGTTACTGCTATCAGTCATTTTTTAAAACTTGAAATAAAAAATGAAATTACATACGAAAGCATTGCTTTAACACCATATCTATGTATTTAAAAGGGGATGCATATCACCCCAAAAGACAGGCCCATTTAAGACAGGAAATCTTCTAAACATTGGCACATTTTCTTTCATTAACATCTATGCCTTCCCTGGTCAAGCTTTGACAGTTCAATATGGTGGTGTCCAGTGATACCATAACCAATGAAAAAAAGATGCTGGCTATATATACACATATCTTATGATATCGTACAGCTATATATTAGTACAGACAAGTGTTGAATTACAAAACATGCTGGCCATGTCCCTCTGTGACAGCTTTGATGTGTCTTTGAGCATCAGTGAAGAGATCAGATTCAGAGTTTTGTGTCTAAAGCTAGAGGACAAACAGCCGTGAGACCTTCACCCTTCACCCCGTGCTCTGCCTCACGTATGCATCCCAATCCCAACCCCCACTCACAAAAACACCCCTCAAACAGATTAGCCCATTACTATAATCCTTCACCTTAATCTTCATATCCTATATTTAAGAATGGGATAAATATCTTTTGATTACCCGACTGCAGAAAGGAGGAGTCCAAAAATGGGACAATAACATATTTCAGTATACTTAATGGGCTCCGCCAAAATGCACAGTGCATGTAATTAAGTTTGAATGGGCAAATTATTCCAGTCTAACTCTCCCAAACCTCTGCCACAAAGCCATTGTTTTTGCAGTTTTAGCTTGAATAAGCACGGCGTGACTCGGGGAGAAGAGAGGGAAAAAAAAGGAAAAAGGGGTGGGGGGGGAAATCGCACCTTGTATGGAACTTCCGAGATTTCCAAGGTTCTAGTGTTCTAGCACATTCTTTTCTTGAGAGAAAAATTTGAACAATCAATTGAAAACCAATCAAAATACCAGACAAGTCAATAACACCTTCAATAGCTTAGCATTCAAAATGTTTTCATTGTTCAAACCTTTGCGGAACATGGACGTTTCTTTTTCTCTTCTTTTCACCAGTTTGGACAGTAATAAATGTGCAATATTGTAAAGACTAAAGACTATTTAATAGCTGAAATTGCAGGTGTGCACATAGAAAAGAGAGAAGAATGTACTTTCTTTAAGGAAGAGGTTGAAATGATCATGTTATATATTATAACACAATGTATGGTAATATCAGTGAATGATGAAATCCGTGTCTTGTGTACAGTTAATCCCTCGCTGTGTGGATATTTCCTTTTTACGCAGTTATTGAACTTCACTATGGAAACTGGCAGTGGGTTTCAAAATGAAGTCTGGACATTAGATCTGGTAAGGCTATTTTTATCTATGTCAGACAGTGGGCAGATAAACAGACCATCTGTTAAGATGATCTTCATAGTTCTACCAGTAAAACTGTCAGGCCGCAGTATCAGCACTGTCACCCAGAATTTCCCTTGTACGTTTAAGAAACTACCCCTTCATCAATTGTTTCTGGTTACATGAAGTTTATTATTTTGTTCCTAAAAACATGGTTTGACCTTATTGAGTTGGCCTTTTCTAAAAGAATATATATTTGAAAATAATTACTTTGGTTTTGTTTAAACTATAATACACTCACACTGACTTTGTTATGCGACAGAGAAAAATTTTCCCGTTCAAATATTAGATGAATAAGTATCACTGACAATTACAAAACGACTTGGTTTTAACAAAAAAAAAAAACTCATATTCAGGAGATTGAGGGATTTGTTGATAAATGGTAACAGTGTACAAGCTGGCCCTTGCTGTAATTCCATGGAAGGTTATTTAAATAACAACGCTATTTGTTGAATGGTGTCATGTTTTTTGAAGAGTCTCCTTCACAGATGAATGTTGGCACAATGCAAGGAGTCCCCAGGGGCATGTTAACTCTACTTTAACCCACTTTCACACATTTCTATTTTGTTCATTCTATGGCAGGTAATGCCCAAAATCCTGCCCTAATCACTAGCATGTGTACACACAAATTCAGAAGCACAGAAACAAACAGAAACGCACACATACAAACACACGGACGCTGTATTTGCATAAGATATTGACTGGCAAGTCTTCGTTCACATACAAGTATGCAGACACCCACCTGTGCGTACATGTGTGAGACATACACAGAGAGAGAGGGAGGGAGGGAGGGAGGGAGGGAGGGAGAGAGCGAGAGAGAGCAAGAGAGAGAGAGAGAGAGAGAGAGAGAGAGAGAGAGAGAGAGAGAGAATTGCTTTTATTCTCCTGACATTGATCTGCAGACCAGACAATTTACATTTGCATGTTTTTTTTTTCCTTTTTTAAAACACAGGTAACATTTTTGCTTTTTACCTAACTCCAACCTATCATGTAAATTTCCATCTGGATGGACTTCAAATATGTGACAAAAGGAAATCATAGAAGTTCCATATCCTCCACATGACAGTGTAATTCCTTTTGCCTTCCAGCCATGTCTGCAAAACTCAGACAGTTTACTTCTTCATGTAGACATTTTACCAGGGGCTCAACAGTTGCCAACATTAACTTTATTGTTGCACTCAGAATTTAACCCTTTCCCACAGCAAACGTATTTATTATTACTATCAAATGTGCTTTAAAAGGTTTTACAGTGTTTGTAATTTGTTGAAATAATAACAAACAAATAGACAAATGAACCAATTGCAAAAGAGACCCATAATATGGCTACAATGCCCTTTATGTACTATTTACTGTGGTTAAAGCATACTTTAACTTCATTTCCACAGCTCATACATACAGTGAAACAAAGTCTCAGATAATAATACATGTTATGTATAATATCTTTAACTACATGCTGAACAACCACCAATAACTAAATTTTTGTCAACAGCTTTGTGTGAAATATCTAATCACATCCACATTATCTACAACGAAACTTATATTTATAACAGAATGGGCTCAGCAAAGCTACACACTGTCCAACTGTTTGGTGTTAAATAATGTAATGTTCTCAATTTAATAAAATCCTGCAATTTCATTGGTTAATGTACCACTGAGTCAATTTCATCTGAGTTCAAGAAATTAAGTGAAATGTAAGTACATAACGGGTATGATTCCTTTGTTAGTTTAATTTTAACGCAGAAACATCCACTGTTTTTGCTTAAAGAGCAGTGTCATAATATACTACACTCAACTCAAATGATTTATTTTATATCAAAATTAAGTAACCTCGTCCGGTCTGTTTACATCTTTAGTTCAAAGCACCACAGCAGTTATTTCAAAGACTTCGAGAATATTCACTTGATGAATCATCCTTTTTGCCTATTTGGTCTTGATGTCACAGTTACGCCCCTAATTAAGGCTGAATTAATTTATAGGCTAATCTGGGCACTTGATTCTTCCTGGGCTGCAGGTCAGACAACAGAAGGAAAATCCCCCAGCTGAATGCCATGCCCAGAGTTAAAGGGCAGGTAGACTGATATGAGCTTGTTTCCTACTAAGAAAGCCAGTATACGAGAAACAGAAAAAGAGAGGGAAAAGAGAGTGAAAGAGAGAAACAATAGCTCATCTGTAAAGTTTGCCCATACTAAATTATGACCTAATGAGACACTGCTATTGTTGCAACTGCACTAAAGTTTGGTCACAAGGGACATGTTTTCATCATGTAGAATTTCACCAGTGAGGATTTTTCTACTCTATATTTTTAAAGCAGTCCAGCGATTCTGTGACCACTCTTCCAGGCTTGATCCAGGTGGGCCGACTTGCCAGGCAGCACTGGCTCTGGCTGTCCTACTGTGTGGAGGTCACTTTTTGGCATGCCACCAAAGGAGCTGAGACATGGTCTGTAACATGATTTACGGACACTGTGGTGTGGAAGGAGGGGAGGAAGCTTATCTCTCCCTTTCTGCCTACCTCCTGTGACCCAGTGAAGCATTACCACAGCAGTGCCATGTGCCAGGGCTGGTGTTGGGAAAAGAAGCTCTCTTCAACTCAAGGCCAATGCACGTTCATGGTGGGATTTACATAGGCTGTCTGAAACACTCACTAATGCTCCATATTAAAGGATTTTGAGGAATATGCTGTCATGTTTTAAATAAGCTTGAAATAACCAACTACCGTATGTAAGGCTGCAGCTAAAACGGAGGCATATGTTCTCGTCTTTAAACCGCATTATACGCAGCCAATACAAAGAGGACTCTTCAGTGTCTAAGCTAAGGTTATCAGACTTATGCTGTGAAAGCACAATGCTTTCTGAGAGGTTAAAGCTCCTGTGAAAGGGCTTGTTTCTGTCTCGTTTTCTAGGGATCGATGAGCAATCCTCACAACAGATACAACATGTTTTTCACCAATCACAGACTGCCATAAACACAAAACACCAGCAAGGTCAAATGAGTTCACTGCTTAAGGAGCACCGAAAGTATTCTCTTATACAACATGATATACAATGAAAATATATAGGACAATGTGATATCTTTTTTAATTAAAAATGAAAAATAACAAAGTACCAAATTTAACAAAAACAAAACAGACAAGTCAGGTATTAATTTTTAAATTAGGCAAATTACTTTTGGAATGAGAGTATTTAAATTTACAGATATTTGCAAAGTACACTAAGTCGAATGTACTATGTCTGTTACTATAACCTGTGAAGAATGGACAGAATCCACTGCCTGGATGTCCTGCAAAAGGCTTAGCCCTGCGGTAGCCAATTGACCAAACGGCTGGGGTGAAACCCTAGACATGGGGCCGTCCAGAATGGCCACCCTGGGACTGGGCCCTCAGTCCCCCACCCCGGGTCAGCGGACTCGCTAATTACCCACAAGGCCTTGACATCGAGCAAAGCCACCACTTTTATCTGAGTCTCTGAGTCCCCTTCCAAGCCTTGTTATGGGACTCACGCTTGCCAATTACCAGAGATCAGAGGCAATTAGATTCTGGCAAACTGCCTATCACGTCAACTGGCACCTGCTTTGCACTGATGCTACCTGACAGTGCAAGACATTGATAATTACAATGGTTGGGGGCCACTGGAGAGGAAAACACATTTCCCTTTGGAAGATCAGGATCCTCATCGTCACCCTACCAACACAAAAAAGGATGGATAACACGGTCATCACAGTAACAACCCCCAAACAGAGGACTCAGTGGGAGAGTGGGAGAGAAAATGATAAGTTCTGGAGTTTCATCTGTGTAAATACACAAGGAAGGCATTGCAGCATCAGACTGGCCAGCTGTGAACAGTTCCATGCATGGCCAGATCCACACTTTAATCTGTTTTGTAGCTCAGTTGGGTGCTTTGTTGAAGGGCTGGCGTTGACAGACAAGGTCCGTGTTTTGTTTTTTTTTTTTTTTTTTTAAAAACACAAGAGCTTGGCCAGGGTTACCCAGTTCATAGTACTTATTGATATGTGAAATCATTATTATTATTACAATCATTATTATTACTACTACCACTATGTCATATGCAAGTGAACCAGGATAGGTTTAAGAAAAACAAGCAGAGAGAGAAAGCCATGGATAATAGAATAGGTACTCAACCCAGAAAATCTCTGAAACAATCATTTAGTATAATGCCCATTCATATGCCAGCTACAGCGCCATAGGAAAACCCAGGTGAACATGCACGCACACACCCATGCACGCATGCACCAGACAAAAAAAAAATCAGACAGGAAACACTGCATGATCTTCTCGCAGACTTGTGGGCAGCTCATGTCCTCAAATTTTTATTATTCACTATTCACGAGCAACCACAAAGAATTTAAGGTCAAAGACCATTTATTACTCTCCATGCAGCATTAATGATTATTGTGCTGTAGTTGTCAGGCATTTTGCTCTAGACCTCAAAAGCAATGCAAGTATGCCATTAAATGCAAGTTTGTGCTGTGCACTTCAAGGCCAATAAAACAAGCATTCAAGCTACCCTTCCATATATCATTTAGACCCCACCGAAGGTAGTACTAAGTGCCCCTTTGAACATCAGTGTGTGGGCATCAAATGAAGATGTCCCAGCCCTTGAATCCGGGATTCTCAGAAATGCTGAAACTTTTATGACTAGCAAAGGGGATCTTGTTGCTTCTCTCATAAATCATCAGTCAACAATTTAATGACTGAATGAACATGCTGAAAGGATATAAAGACCTCTTTGTTGAGAGAGCTCTTACTGACATTGGCAAGACCTTTATAAGTAAGATCAAAAAAAGGATTTGTTCAATCATATACACTGGCTCAATACATAATTGATTGACCATGTTTACATGCTGAAAATGTTGTGTCATGCAAGGACCCTTCATTTGTTCACTCACTCTTCATCCAGAGTTCTCTATTAAAAAGGTGTATGTCACTTGTATACTATATTGCTACTATATTGCTGCTAGAATACCAAAATATGCATTTGAAATGCATTTAAATTAATATATGTGTTTAATGAGGCTAAGGAATAATCACAATTCCCTGTTAAAGTGACTAATGCATGATTTACTGTAAATAAAAGTCAGATATATGAATACATTATACTACAACAAAATAATGAGAATTGTAACTTTAAAATACATATACAATTAAGTGAACTGAATAAAAAAAGGTGGCATGAAAAAATGCAAATATGAAATGGATACATGAGCTCTTGTGGAAGCATGTTAAAAATTGCTTACATACTTAACCCAAAGGTTTCATCTTTCCTTCTTGGATTTGAGACTATAAAATTGGACTCACAGCTTTCTGATTGTGGTTTCATGTTAATTAAATCTGACAACATGAAAAAAAACTTGGCAAACAAATAAGCCTTATTTTGGGAAAACAAAACCCAGCTATTGCTTGATTGGCTTCCTAGAAAAGATAGTTGTACAGTAAAAGCAATTTTAACATCTGGAGTTAGGCTGTCATTAGGAATCCAGCCGGTGACTGAAGCTGAGGGAAAAGCATTTCAGAGAGATCCCAAAATATTTAGATAATGGAGGGTAACTGCGGGGCAAAGAAACAAACAGAGCAATGAGCAACACTGAGACACAGCCCCCGAGTACGTCACAGCCTAGCTCCAAGGATCACACAGTCATACTCAGCCTTGTAAACATGCTTCAAGGAACTGGACCCAAACACATTCTGTTCCAAGCTTCATGGAATTTCTTGTTTTTGCCAGATAAAATCGGATTGACACCTCATTCACTTTCTAAGATTTCATTTCAGATGAAAGTTGCATAATTATCTTTCATCCCCGCAATTTGGTTATAAAGCATATAAATCACGAAAAATGCACTGTATTTTCTGCTTATTGACTGAACAATCATTACTGTGTTAAGCCAGCAGAAGTTACATAATATTGTACATGGTGGGACACAATAAGAAAATAATGTGCAATGAAAATACATGTACATATTATATATGTACATATATACACACACACACACACACACACACACACACACACACACACACACACACACACACACACACACACACACACACACACTTATATATATATAACTGATATGAATGGTTCCATTGCTTGCCTGAAAAACATGAACCATGCATTTCCAGTCGATCCAATAATAACTTGCAGAAAAAATCTGACATGACTCTGTGGAGAGTCAAATGCTAATCACACTAAACCAAAATATCCCATAAAAATAAGTCATGTCTGAAAACAGAGCACACAAATAATGAGAGGGAAAAAAAGAGTACAATTTTGAAGGTCAGAGATCCAGATATCAGTAACAGATAACAGATGAGAAACAGGGTTGGAAGGGTTACAGAATTTAAATTAAGCTTTCAAGACTTTCTAACATAATTTGTTTTGAATTGTTAACATAGTTAAAATACAGAGAATAGGTCAACAGAATTTCAACCCTATGTACAATGGGCAGCCACAGGACACCAACACAAATGTAACTAAGTCAACCAGTCCACAGGGGAACAGCATACTTCAGTGTATCATTCTGCCAAAAAACCTTTTGGTTTTCCTATTCATATCAAATAGCCTTCCCTGGACTCCCATATATTAGCTTACACTTTCAAACCCCACCAGCTGAGGACTATGAAGGTGAAAATACGATAATGTGTGCCAATGTAATGCATCCAATTATATACAATGATTAATTTCACTGGAGTTCCTGAGGGCAATCAAAGCTTTCACAACACATAACAATTTACTGAAAGACTATTGTTTAATGGCTCTGTTGATATAAAACACTGAAGAATGCTTAGTTATTATTAAAAGCAGACAGAGCCAGCTGAGGTGGGCAAATTCCAGAGACACACCTCATCTGATAGACAGCTTACATGTGGGTCATTTTTGGCATCTGAAGACAGGTGACAGAGTTTTAATTAGCAATCACCAGTTATAACAGACTTGTAGAAAGAGCAGAAAAGCAGACATTGAGGTTGGAAGTAATATGGATGGATAAAGAAAAGCTTTACAGCCTGCTTGGAAGATCACCCCTCATCTCACAACGAAAATATCATTAATTTATTATCCAACAACAGAAACATCCTTTTATTTGAAATGTTCAAAGTTTAAGTTACACTTCAATGTCATCACTTTGTTAATTGCTCGGGAAAAAAGCAGTTGAATAACTAAGGATTAAAGATAAACCTGTTTTCATCTGGAGAGCAACAGATCACAGGAGCCATTTCAATTCCACAAACCATCCCACTAAAGAGCAATATAAATCAACTAAAAACATTGTAAGATATTATATGAAGTGTATTATATTACTAGGCATATTTTAACTTAGCAATTCTACAGATTTGGAAGATCTCTCATACATTTCAATTTTACATTTTCATTGCATGAACATCCTTTAAACATTTTTATTATACAAATTTGCATCAAAACAAATATCCATCCACAAGCTTTAAAGTGATGAAATGTATCCTTCTCAAAAAAGTTACTGCTTTGACCATAAAGTAAATTCAACAGCAATGTTAGCTAGTGCACAGTAGTGGTTAGTCTCTTACAATGGACCCCTGGGCCTCACTGAAGGTGAACAGTTTTTGCCCAGGTCTGTTCTGAGCATCACAGTTATTAACGGAGACTTACTCTCCCAATTTAAAATGGAGCCAAATGGCGGTAACATTTGTCAACTTAATGACGTCAAGTCTACCACCTTAGTTACTCATTTGAAATAATGATTTAATAAAAAAACACACTCATAAACACACAAGAAAAACAAGTACACTGCTCGAGTAATGACCTGTGCACTTTCAGCCCCAGAGATGTAATTTAAATGAGAACTAATTGCACTTGATTCTTGTAAGTCTCCATTTCTTACAGCACTAAGGGCATGGAAGCCCAGAGAGCCACATATGAAGAGTGACTCATCTTACTCACCCTGACACAGAACATAAACAACCTGAATGCAAGACCAGAAGGAGAAAAGAGATGCAAATTAATCAATTAAAAATCACATGAAAGGATATTGGCCCGAAGTCCAATGTAGGCATGAACAGTAGAAGCAGTTACAAACTGAACTGTTCCTTACACAATTCCAATAGATTCATTTCATTATAGCAGGTAAAATAAAAAAATACATTTCACGTTATGTATATAAATTAATGTGTGCAGGAGAGAAAATTGTACACCACTGCAACCCTTTAACCAACGTCAAAGACTGCTAAAAAAATAAATGATCAGGTCCTACTTCTGTGTACTCTTTTGGACTGAATGTTATCTGCACACAGCTCTGATGTTCTGATTAAGCAGGTCTGATCCTCTGTTCCTTCCCAAATCCAGAAAGATATTCATCATAGAGCACAGAGCGCACTCCTGGAGACGAGAACAGGAATAATTTACACCGTTGTGCTCAAACACCTGTTGACCATGTGAGGGGAGCGCTCTCACGCACTACCACAGGGGCCATGCCTCAGCACTGTTCCGCACAGGGCCACAGCCAACCATGGCTTCTCTGGGAAAACAGACTGGTTCATATAAAAAGCCAGCACTCTTCCTACACTTCCAGTGCAGTACTTTCCACAATGATCCCTTCAACTGTCAGTTAATCCTGGTAAGTCATGAAGAATAAAAAAGGATCAAGGCGCAAGCACTTCAGTTAATTTAGAGAATATGTAGCAGCTATGACCTGGTGTGCATTTTAATAGTCTTAGGCAACAGTGCACTGAATGCAGCAAGAAACATGTTACTATTTTGGCTGCACTAGTGTGAATGTGTATTCATTCTTCTGTATAAGACATGCTGAAACTGTCACACAGCCATACACAAAATCACATAATTTTACTACATTAGTTATTTAGCCGGCACATTTTTCCAAAGTGTATTAAAGTTGATTAGTCTAACCAGGGGCCAATCCCCCCCAAGAGGCAATGTGGGGTTAAGGGCCTTGCTCAAGGGTCCAACAGCTGCTCTGATGTTGTTTAGGCTGGACTGGGGCTTGGACTACCAACCTGTCATTTATATTGAGTCCCAGTCAATATAGATGATAATTTGTGTTTTTTTAATACCAACATATATTAAAGTGATGTTCATTAAGTGTGAAATCCTAATACTTCCATAATCTATACACTTTAGCAGATAACAATGGTGAAAAAGAGAAGTGTCCACTCCACTAGGGTGACGAATCAGAACACACCATACCAGATCCCCTGACAACCAGCTCATCGTCTTAAATGATGGGCAGAAACAAAAACGAAGCAAAACAACATGGAACAGACTGGCCTGACAGTCTTCTAACATCGTTAGCAGCCCATGACTCATGTTTTGTTTTGTTTTTCTCCTCACAAAATAGTACCAATTACATGTAATCAAGTAAACGATCACTTCAAATAAAGTGGAACTGGACTGAACTGTTGCTTGCACTTTCTGAATATCGCAAGCAGAACAAATATCAAGCTCTGCATACTTGTGCAAATAGAGGCTGTTGCAAGTTTTCCAATAATAAATATACATTTTGAAAGATACATGTGATCTACTGTTCTTTCTGGAATACCACAGGAATATCTTGTTGAAGAAAAGGAAGGGTATGCACACTACCAACCAAGAGAAAGTTTAGAATATTGTGGGTGCTCAGGTTTAAACAAAATAACATCCTCATGTGGAATAAAAGGTGGTACTCCACTCAAAACAATTATCATTAACTAATTAGTTAAGTTAATCTTGGCTTGTGAAGCAGTGTAATCATTTCTTTTAATCCATGATCCTTTCCCTACACCCCTTTTCTCAGAAACTGCAGGTTTTTATGGAACAATGAGGAGTGGAAACTTCACTGTTTTACAGAATATAAAAGCCAAACCTATATGACTCATGATCCAACAATCAATACAATATGCCAATAAGATGGAGCAAAAATGGGGTATTGATTTGATCCCTTAAAAGGTATTTTGTATTCTGGCATTTTCCCCTATAAACAGCAGATACAAATTAAACATGAAATATGGGATCATTAAGTGATTATGGAATTATGAGATAAAAATGAATGTTCAGACTGCACAAATGAATGTTTTGTACACAGAGGCCTGTTTTACACAGAGAGTATCTATCTGTCCATCCCTTTCCAATTACAGACCGAATATCCAGGAGTCCATCCACACAAACAAAGTGAAATGGTTGGAGCCTTGTGACGTGTGTCTGTGATCTGTAAGAATGGAGGCAGAGTTATCCTCTTACAACGGTGCAGAATAGCGTCTGATCCACCACCATGACACAATATGGGAAACTCCAGCTTTCAATTTCCCTCAACAATGGAGAGAGTCATTCAGAATCAAGCAGTCTGATAAAAACCATTGTTTCCCCCATTCAGTGATCCTCATCCAGCACTGACAAATAGACAACAGATTAAAGTGCATTGTCTTGGAGGTGATTTGTTGTGAAGGAAAATTATATCATGATAAAAAGCTACCAAACAACACAAGTAGTCTAAATTTACAAACATATAAAAATGAGGTGTGTGATGACAAAGGTTTAATCCTGCCCACACAGACATCTTAACTTCTTATCTCCCTTGCAACAATGAGCCGTGAGCTGTTATGTATCAGTCAGGCAGGCTCGTCTTCTTTGAAAAAACATCTGTCCTCCAAATGTCAAGTGGGCTACGTAAAACGTCACGGTTAAACAAGAAGCCTTGTCTGAGGCTACGCACTGAATCAAATAATCACTTGTCTACCTTTAAAAGAGACATCAGGTTTCTGTGCATCTCGCTATGACCGACACTCACATTCATCAAAGAATAAGAGTTTTCTTCATAAACGCAGCAAGAACAGACAAGAATCTCACTTTAATGGTGTTAACTTCTTTGTCATGGCATAAGGTGAGCATACTGTAGTGCCACACAGGTTTTTGTGGTACCACAATTATACCCATATAATTGTGGAATGACTTAAATATTGAATGAACCTGCCAAATTCCTACAAAAAGCAGACTTCTCAAAGCAGGTGCTTATTGTCAGAATGTTTAGTAAGCTGTTTTTTTTTTGCTTAATTACAGAGATTAAATGTTAATTGTTAAGCTCTCAGTGTACATCAATTATATCTATAGGTGTAATGGGTATATGGTTAATTAAGAGGTTCTCAAAGTCAGCCCTGGGTGGGGGATGGGTGGAAGCCTCATGTATGCCATTTTTCCAAAAATACTTGAAGAGAGTTCCTGAAGTGCAATGATGATTTAATTTGATAATGTATTGTATCATGAGAAATTACATCGTTTTAATGGCAACAGAATGGCAATGGCTCACCTGCAAGTCTGACTGAACCAACACTGCTGACACAGACATACTCAAGTCCCAGGCTTTCAGCTAATTAACCACAACGCTAAGTCAATCATAACACAATTACATACAAACAACTGGATGATCAGACAATTACCTCTAATGAAATTCATTTAAGGTATTTTAATCAATTCTCAGAGAATTATTGCATTAATTTTAATTTGACTACATGCTGTAGCCTGTGGCAAATGGTTCCTTTGATAGCAGGCGCATATTGATTTTCATAAAGGCCAAGGCTAGATCTAAAAACAGAAAAGTTCTGAATGCTAGATGTGCTGAAAGACCAGTCATGTGTAGCTAAACCATTTGAGAAGAAGTTAAAACTGACAAAGAAAATGGTCCAAAGTTTTCAACAATATTACGAGATTGTTGTAGTTAAAACCAGCATATACAGGTTTCCTTCCTCCAGGGAGCCACTGACTCAATTAGTGAACTAAATCATGAAAAATTAGATATTCAGTCTGGTTGATCATGACAGGAATGTGACAGCAGTGTATTCAGATACTTAAGAGTTTCATGTTCTGCAGCATCAATTCAGGGAATAAAGGAGTCTATCGATTCCCTTCCTCTACATTTCCACCCTTGTTTTTATAAACCTTTTCCCACCTCTTTGAACAATGTGTTCCTTTTCAGAGAAACCTATTGCACAAGCCTAAAAGAAACCCCTTTCCATGCCTCCCTACTACAAAAAACAACAAGAAACCTGGGTCTTTTAAGAGTTTCACAATCCCACTGAACCGCTTCACCTCACGTTTCACCATCTGAATTCATTATACCACAGAAACTGGAGCTCCAGCTAAATGCAGTTTTATTTTATCTTTAAAAGCTAAACCTAATAATATGACTCTTCATTTTTTTTCACGTCGAGGAAAGTCAACATAGGTGGTCACTCTTACTAAAAAGGCAGGAATAGACTGAAGTTGGGACAATCAAACAATCCCTTCAAATTAAAGAGAATATGGGTGAAGCAGGAACAACTGCACAAGACTAACAGAAATAGACACTTGTATACATGAAAATAATTCTCACCACTTCTTTGGATTATATTACTGCGGATAACGTCCTAAAAGCCTGGCAAAATAAGCAAGTAATTTTTGAATGGAATGGTATATTTGGAGTTGAAAATTACTGGAAAGATCCTAAGTCCATGCTGGGAAGCTACCTGGCAGTAGAGGAAACTGGAGCATTCATCGTAACGAATCCCCTTCCCATCCACGCGCTCTGTCTAGGCCTCGTCTGCAGGAAGAATACTTCCTCTTCCCCCCTTCCTGGCCGTGTCTGGTCACCCTCTACCCCCGTATCACAGCTCATTATACCCTCGCTCCGCTCGAGTGGAACGAGAGAGGATCCCCCCCAAGAGAGTCAGTCCAGGTCAACTGAGAAATAAAAAAAACCCTCACACAGGGTCACAGAGATCAAGCCATCAAAAGAAGAGCCCAGCACAGAGACACATTTCTCTGTCCTTATTTTAGAAAAGGGGCCAATGGAGGACAAACACCAAAGGAGGAGACTCCTGAGCAGTGGCATTATCTTGCTGTCATACTGAAACCCTGTGAGGACACAAAGCCTGAATAAGTCTGCAGACAAGGGAAATTAAGCAGTGTGTTTCAATTTGGCCAAACGCTAACACAGGCAACAGTAATAAAAGTTCATTTCGACTCAAGAGCTGAAAGTGATGATTCATTTTTTTGCAGCTACTCTATCTGACAAAGGTATTCTTAAGGGGCGTATTGACCTTGAATACATCTCTTTACCTGAAAATTACACAAGGGAAAAAAATGTGTAATGGACAATTCTATGAATCATTTACCAAATCACCAACAAAATGAACACACCTCAAAGTGCAATTGGAATCCATATTTTGCGCAAGCTCAGTGTCAAATGTCTGTTTTCAGTATCAAGCTGTTTGGAACCTGTGAGACAAATCATTGTTTTTGCCCCTTGTGTACAAGATGGAATGTGTCATTGTCTTAAAATAAAGATCATGATCTCCCTCAAATGTAATCTTACACGCACCGGCCTCAATCTGAAACCCTGCTTTTCCCAACAGAGGAACTATGCTTTGCTAATTTTGAAATATTTGTGGTAGCATCTCCGAAGAATAGTGGTATGCAGGAGAGCGGCAGAGTGGGGTGATTGTTTCAGTGGTACATTTCACAGAGGAGTTTTCGCTGAGTAGGCCACATTCCTATATGCTGCAAAGGAGCCAGCAAGCATTGGCGGAACACACCGAGGATGACTCACCGTTTGTTAAGAGGCTGGTCCTCCAAGGAGAGCTCTAACGAGTTACACGCTTTTTTGCGTTCTGGATGGGGTTCAACATTTTCCAAGCATACACAAAGCCTCACAAATTCTTCAGGCTGTGGGAGTGTTTCCAGGGGGGATGTATAGGAAGTTGTAGTGCAACTGGATGAGCAAGAGTCATTTCCAATGAGGCTCTGACATGTCCGCTGCCAAGAGGTCAAGAGAGGTTGCCATGCTGAAGACGTGAATCTCGACTCCCCCACCCCCACCCCCCGTCACCATTTCACGTTTCCCCAAGTTTCAGAACTTCTTCTGTGACTCCACATGTTCTAACGTCGCCCGAGCTTGTCCTGCTCATAATTAGCAACGAGGCAGGTCTCTTATAAAGCCTTTGAAATAAGTTTCTAACATTTCTGAGAATTTGTTGCTCTGAAACAGCTGGAGGAGCAGTGAGCTGATGCAAGTTGCCGCGAGAGATCGAAACAACGAACTGTGAAGACTGCACTTTGGAATGGAGCTGCTTTCCACTCCATTCCAAAGTGTTAAAGCCAATTCTCAGACTGCCTGAGGGCAATATTTAGCCAGCTGTTAAAATGTGTAATTAACCCCTTGCTTAGCAATTAGTGGATTGGGCAATCACTTTTCTGAGCATGTTTGAGTGTATACCACAGACACATTGTGAGTACAGGATCATATCTGATCCAGTACTACAGTATAACTGCCTCATAGTCAGTACACACTGCAGGAGAGCATAACCCAGACAGAAACAATTCTGAGGAGACCTAAAGGATCCTAAAGGCCTTATTTGCAAATCTGGTGTTCTAGGACCACAGTAAGCAGACACCCAGGCCTCCCAGAACGGTGAACTATACCTCCTAAATTCACTCTTAAAAATACTTCTTGTTACATAACCCAATGTGATTCTATATGAGTTAAGAGTCTCTTTGACTTGCTGGTGACAGTAAAATGAATGCAGGTCAGCCAATTCAATTGTAATTTATACTTAATATTAAAGCTTAATGAAACTGAATGTGTTACATATAAATGGGGTATATGCATTTGCACATTATGTGCAGCTACAGACAGGTGAGCAAAAGCAATGGGAGGAATTTGCAAGAAGAATAACAAAACCAGAGAGGTGATGTTGCGCTCAAAATCTGTGGAAGGGTTATTTATATTTTCCTTAAATAAAGCAATGCTCACAGCAACATTTACTGTTCATGTCACTACACAGTAATTTAACCATTTTGCATTTTGTTTCATGAAATTATAATTGGTGGGATATTATTTGACATAAACATATTAGATTAAAATTTTTTCATAATGCAGTCTAAATGTGTACAGGTCAAGCATGAACAAACTGTCTCTACACTAGAAGATACTGAATAACCTATGGTAATGGATTATAAATTACACATTAAGTCATGAACTGTGAAACACACACACACACACACAAACACACACACAAATATTTTTAAAAAGCACAATCTAATACATAATTCTGCATGGGGATAACTTTTTCTCAACAGAAACATATTTATGGGCCACCAAGGAGTATTTCTCAGCCAGTTAATTAGAGTGTTGCAAATCGGACGCTGAGGGTTAAACCACAGGGCTTGCAGCCAACACTGATTTCATCCCTGCGCAGTGCAGATGCACAGATTCATTTCAACACTTAGATGCCAAACCACTCAACCCCACCCCCCCACCCCCTGATGTGCACACACTCCACCTCTATCAACCCCCAGTCCACCCTCCCCACCACCTCCTCCACAAGCGCACATACACACACACACACACACACACACACACACACACACACACACACACACACACACACACACACACACACACACACACACCCCTCACTTTCTCCATCGCCGGCTCACCACTTCCTCTACTTGAGGAGTGGGTTAACCACATGAACCATGATGCTCTGTTCAACCAGCAAAGAAGCAGGCAGCCACTCCAAGCCCAAGTACTGCTTACTGAGTGCATCTCTGCATCCATGGAGGAGGAGGTGGAGACGGATCTTACCCTGCCTATTTTTCATTTAATTCACTTTAGAAGTCTAATTGAGCCATCCCATTAATCACTCTAGGTCATGAATTGTTAAAACAGGCCCAAATGTCTTGGGTTATTTCAAAAGGCACATATGCACAAAATCTTTGCATCACAGCTAAAATGAGGAAACTTGTTTCTTTGTATTTTTCAGGCACAGAAAGTGACAAAAAAATCATGTCGCCAACAGTGAATATTTTGCACGTCTGAATAAACAAAAAAAGGAGGAAGCAGTGAAGGGAGGACAAACACTTTTAGTTATGATGTAAAATTTATAACACATACTTAGAAACAAAACAAAGAAACAGAACCACAGCATTATACAGTAAACTGAAAGGAAACGGTCTGATTAGGTAGAGTTTCTGTAGGCTTTGTTGCCTGTGTGGCATAAGTTCGGCACATTGGATAAGGACTTTTTTAAGTTATATGGAAGACAGATGTGCGGAAACTTGGAACAGGCTTCATTTTCCTCTCAATGGACTGAGACAGAAATGCTGATAAAAAATAAAAATGTGACGATGTTCCTGTGTGTGTGTGTGTGTGTGTGTGTGTGTGCCTTTTGGTGTGGTGGTGCACCATACAGCAGTTTTCAATGTTCCATCAACAGTTCACTTTGAAGAGATTTCAACAAACCATCCTGTGCCATTGTGGTACATTTAAACAGTAAAAATGGTTCTGAGGTAAACCTATCATATCTGAGGCCACCATAAAACTACAAATGAAGAAGAAAAAAAAATTAGTGCTGTCTTGAGGCTTGTTATTCTCTGCTCTATCTGAAACGATAACTCTCTCAAACTTGGCAGAAAGTGTACAAAATAACACAAGATCTGTTTATAAAATTGGAAACACCTTGGAAGTTGTCCATGGAGGTGTAATATCAACATGCAGCTACCCTCTCTTCTCAGGCTTTCTTGAGCCCCGAAGGTAGGAGATGGATGTCAGCAAAGTGCTGATATGGTTAAAACAGAGTATTTTAGCCAGGCCTCTCTATAACCTAACAAGCTATTTGCAACTGTTCTATGAACCACTCAAAAATCCTGCTGATTTAAAAACAAAAAAATTACATCACTGTTAAACCACAGCAGGAAATATCCAGCAGTATAGTGGGAAGTGAGGCATGCAAGTGACCCCATTTTTCCCCTTCAGCAAGAGGGATCCACTCTCAGAAAATGGCCAACTTATCAGTGGAAGTTTTTATACACTGTAATGAGATCTGCTGTGTCTGTCATTTCTGAAAAAGCTTTTGAATAAAGTCGGCTTTGATTACTTTTGATGAGCAGTCATGTGACATGAATATATATGACAGCTCAGAGCTTTATTTGCTGTAAATGATTTTCAAAGACCGCAAACTTTTGGCAAGACACCTGTTTTTTGGACACTACATTTTAGAATGATGTATACTTGAGCCACACTCAAGTACAGAAACATTCAGGACTTTACGTTATTTTTAAAATATATTCATCTTTTGATATTAAACTTGCTTATAGAATATGGTAGTCATGTGGAATGTAAAACAACTGCCAGCTTTAATGCATTATTCAATAAGATATAAAGGGTCAACTAGAAACTGGAGAGCAATAGAATAGACCTTTAGAAAAGCATCCAGGGAATATATAGTCATGTTTTCCAAAGAGTGGACATTTCAGAAACTGGTGCTGTCCAAAAGGGTTGAATCCTCAAGGATGGACCGTGCACTCATTGTAAGAGGATATCCACACTTGCAGTACGTCATTCTTGCACTATTACCCACAGAAGTCATGTCCTTCAAACAAAAACACAGGAAGCAGGTAAATGTCCCAGTGCTCAAAAGTGAGTCTACCAGGCCGCATGTCAGAATCAATCAATATTGACTTTATTCACAGATCAAAGAGCTACCAGTCAAACACAGCACCAGGAAACTGATTTCCTTTCTCAGATGCAATAAGGTACATATGTATGTAATAAGCAAGAGTTATGAGGACTGTCCCACTCAGTAAGTACAGACTGCAGTGTAACATTATCAAATTCACATAAAAGGTAGCTAAGAGAAGTACTGTCTGGAAAACCTGGAAATAAATCCATATTATCAAAGTCTGTAGATGAGTATACAGATTGGAGGGCTACTCTTCCTCTCTGTGTTTTTTTCTCTCTAAACAATGTATGTGTATTTAATATTGGCACTGTATGATGTAAAACAGACAGTTCTGGCATTATTTTCGTCCTGTAGCTGTTGAAATTCCTGTTTACAAATGGATTTATATACAAATCACTTCCTCTTCTCTTTCCTTGTCTGCAAATGTAATACTTTCTGGTGTAAGACAGATCTTATGTGCAGCTGTCATTAGATTTTAACAGGTGATACTCCAATGGAAACATCGAAAATGATTAATTTGACCTTTCCATAAAGGTTTTCAATATATGAGCATCTATAATGTGATTCAGCAGTAAGCAGAGACACTTGGCTCTTTGTGGGAAAGGATCCTTCATTTCCAGGGGGTGTGGCAGAGCAAGGTGGTGTTCACCCCGAGCTCCGCCCCAGCATGGTACGAGGTACCCGCCCTGGCTTGTCTGACTGGTGGGGGAGAAAGTGATGACGCCCCTCATTGCTAGGGCATTTGCCCCGTAACGCAGGAACGCTGAAACACCCCTCATTCCACAGTCCCCGCTGCCCAGCTGCCAAGTTTCGCTGCCCTGAGCCAGACATTTACACCGCAAACTTCTGACTCACTTGGGAGTCACTCACTCTCCGCACTTCACCTCTGCTCCAAATCCATAATCCTACACTTCATAGACAGAGCACAGAATGACTGTGACCATGGTTGTTTCTACCACCTGTGAGCTCCATCACCTGGGTCAGATTAAACTACCTTTGTCTGCATGACTACCCGTCTTAGGAACTTCCTGCTAATGAGTGTGGAAGCACTGAGGCCATGTTTTTTCTTCCTGGGAACTTAAGAAAAATGTTATCACTCGTACTTGTGCAATAAGTGGAGGAGGAACATTTTATACCATTTCCATGCCTGTGTTTTCAACACAATAAAAGGCTTCTGTGCAAAAATCTATTTTTGCCTTTAGATTGTTGAATCTCATTGAAGTAAAAACTAAAATTCAAATAAGTACAAAGCAAAAATATTGCAACATTTTAAAACATCCAGAAAGTTAGTATGCGTTGTTGTATTTTTTGGCCTGTACATTATATTTAACTGGGTAAAATCCTCAGAAAAATCACACCTTGCATTTTGCAGAGGAAAACATCCATTTACAAACCAAATGTCATGTCCATGCTTTGGAGAGCTCTCCACAGGGAATGTAAACATCTGCAAAATGTACCCATACATATTTTTAATTGAGCTTTTAGCCTCAAAAAGAGGAGCTGTTTTCAAACTAAACTCAAAGAACAGCTCACCACTTTTTTTTTTTTTTTGCTGTGCAACGAGATACTCTTGAAAATGCTCATTTAATATTAAGCAAGGCACTCCATGAGCAAAACTTTATTGAAACAAAAATACCACTGTGTTCCAAAACCCCCAAAAGATAGTTAAGTAAATTGAAATTTATTGTAATTATTGTAATTCAAGTAGACATGACAATGAACTTCTGAAAGGGATAAGCGATGCTGTCAGGAATGTGGATTTCAAAACATCTAATTAAATAAAAAATCATCTTTCTGCAGATAACACTGAGTGGACACTTTGAAAAGAAACTAGTTCAGTTTTTAGTTCAACTTAGGGTTCATCTTTCCAAGTTTGGTTATATTAACATATCCAGGATAAATTTCCATGTATAAAAGGTCATGGTTGGACCTGATAGGGAGAGAGACAAGAGTCAAGCTACACTAAAAAGTGACACGATCTGAACCGAGCATGACAGAATAAAGTAGGAAAGATGGAGAGGTAGATGAAGAAATGTTGGCTCATCTGGGTCTGCGCTCTGGGGAGGGTACATGACCTGGTTCCCAGGGAAACTCTCACATCCCACTGCAAAACTAGATATCAACACTGCCCAACACATGAAAATCTGACACCCGCTATGAACCACCAATTTTTTTTTTTTTTTTTTAAACCAAGATTTACAGCCTGGAAAAGCCACTCCCTCCCCCTCATTTCAGTTTCCTATATAGAGCATTACAGAGTGAAATCACACACACAGTAATGCATGTGTAATATGTCTCTTGCCCATCCCTTCCAAGAGAAACTGAGAGTATAGGCGAGTTTCACCTGCTCACGGTGACTAAAACGAGGGAGGTAACCCTGCCCATATTGTACAGTTCCACTTTCATTTCTTAAATGATATTATAAAGTGTCCTCAACTGTGCAAAAAAGGTATAATGCTAATCCAGGAATCTCTCAGCTGACTGAGCAGAGTGTTTGCAAACATCCCAAATGAGCCAATCCTCTTATGCTAAACAAACAAAACAACAACAACAAAAAGCACAGATGAACTGTAATGCAATTACCACTTAACTGATTTAAATAGCAAAGCTAAAGGGTAAAGCACTACGGTAATGGGTTTAACTTAAATGACCAGAGCAGATCTGAACTCCTAAACTCGTGCAGGGGTCTCAATGACGATATCAGCAACCTGTCTGAACAGAATGTGGTCAAGCAGTGGGATTTTTAGACCTTTGTGCTTATATTGGGCTTTCCTTTCACCATGTTTCCATTACTTCAAATCAACATCCAGAACAGTACCTCAGACCAAGACACAGACTTTTACATTACTGACCTGCACCTTCCTTTCAAACACAGTGGATTTTTCCTTATGCCAAACCTGAATTATTGCTGCCCTGCAGAGTCGTAACAGCAGATGCTTTCTTGCATATTACGAATAACAGTGATAGATAAGCACACCACATAAAGTCTTGTTCCATGATTAATTTCTCATAACACCACTGTATGTCAGCAGCAGGATATAGTGCTTGGGCAACAACTGAAATTCACAACCACATTGGTCAATGGTTCACATAGAAATACCATGGAGGAAGAGAAATGTGTGCCAGTGAACTTAACTTATATAAATGCTGAATTAAGCAACGAAGGATAAGAGCAGCTTTTCTGTATACAAGGGGTTTTTCCTCCAAAAAGCCAGTTGACTGGGTAGCATTCCAGAAAGCATCACAAACTGTACTATCACAAACTAATATCTATCCTCTGTTTAGGCATTCATTGCTTATACATTTTTTTTGTCCATAGACGTAATCACTGCTCATGCCTTCAGCTTTATTCAGTGAGGAAAAAAATAAGAAAAGGCTGCTGCAAAAATGTCAAAGCACTGAATCCAGGTAAATCAATAAAAGATATATGGAGGGATAACAAAGTTGTACGTCTCCCTCAACTACTTTGGGCTAGTTTAGACCAGCATTTAAAAAAAAATGACTATTACGGACACATCATGCCTTTTGGTAGGTGGTACTGATTTACAAGCATTAATTGCTTTGTAAGAACCAAACAAACAGGACCATACAACAGCAAAGATGTCTGACATGCTCATCGATATCTTGTTACTAAGATACACCTACTTTCAGCTTAACCCCTTCCCCCCTCTCTCCCTCCCTCCCTCCCGCTCTGTCTCTCGAGTGACTCACTCTTGTCCTGGGTTTCCTCAGCGCATGGAAGGGGACCGTTTTAAGCCCACGTCACATTGTGTTTATTTCTACCCGCTCTTCTTCTCGAGACACCTCTGCCGAGGAGCCGACCCGAGGGACAGTGACGCACCCTGACGCAGGAGGGAGACTGCCAATCGTCATGCTTACGCCGTAACAAAGACCACAGCTCGAACAGATTGCATCTACCCCATCCTCGGACCGTTCCCCCGACCCACTTTCAAAAACACTTGAAATGTGTAAACAAAGGGAGCCAATCAGCCTTTCAGGTGACAATACTCTTGTCTGCGTTTATTACGGCAGGAAAGGGCCCGGGGGTGAAATCAGAAAGATATCTATATTTGGTGGAGAAGTTTACCTCCTGCACAGAGCGTGCTGCTGGCTTGTCCTGGTGGTTGGCCAGTATTAGGAATGGGAGTGTGCAGAGCTGGGGGTGCTGCAGGGCGGAGTGGAGCTCTGTCCGGGCCACCTCCAGATCCTCTTCCGAGGAGGCGCTATCCAGAACGAAGATCACACCCTGGGAACCCTGATAGTAGCGACTCCAGTACTTCTTGATTGTGTCAGCTCCTTAGAAACAACACAAAACAAAAACATCATATCAAATGTCATGACAGATATAATATCACTATCATTGGACACAACATACATATGACATTGAAGAAATATGTGTGTCCATGGCAGGTAAATACAAGCAACATTTTAAGAGTTTTTTTTAAATGAAGATTTACCCAAAAAAGTGTACCCAAAAAGTTGCACACTTTAAAATCAGAGCAGATTTTCCTGACTTTTCCAAAAGTCTGTCATGAATCAACACCCATTGAGGTCAGCATGTTCTGATGTTCTAGGTCTTTTCTTAGCAGTCCATGTCTGATCAGCTAGATTGGTCCACTGTGTTTATCCCAAGGCTATTTATTCATGAAAAGCAACAACATTCCATAAAGTGGGGTTATCTGCACAAAGTACCTTGGAGCAAAAGAATAAGTCAGAATATTCACTGACGGAAGGAATATGGTGCCACTTCCCCATGCCTGACCACTCCAGATCCCATTAAATTAAAATGATTTGTGTATGATGATACTGCTCTCCATAATAGTGTTGGTAGTGTTAACATATTTACAAGGCACTGACTGCAAAAGAAAGTATTGAGAATAACAGTTAAATGAGCATCAAGATACAGTGTACTATAATTCAGACCCAGAACATAAACATTTCTTAGAGAACTGGCAATCGTACAATACAAAAATCCGTCTGCCTTTGTTTATAGTTTACATTGGAAGCAGACTGTGAAGCAGTTTGTGATATTGTCCTCATATAAATCGTTGAGGAAGTTGCAATTACACATTTTTATAACTTCATCCTTGCGTGCCAACTATAGCTCTCGACGACTTAGCCCTTGGGGAAATTAGCAGCCAAATGAACTGTATTTAACACAAAGACTTTCTTAAAAGTCAATGCTGTGAGTTTGAAAATTGCTGTGTACATGGTTACTTTCAACTATACATTCTGATGGCAACTCTACAGCATAGTTCAAATGCATCCAATTTATCACAAACATATGGTTTCTTTTCAGCACTGCAATTTGGGTAGGCACAGATCTGAGCACCAAGGTTCAGTGCACCACAACTTTTGTTAGTGTAGGTAATCTGAGGAGGAGCATTACATGCTAACAAATGGAGTCATTCTCCAATGTCTCCCCTAGTCCCCTGTCTTAATTTGTGCATCACAGTAGCTTAAGCCTTCAGGGGTTCAGAGAAGTACAGTCAAAAATAAGTCATTTCTTCCAACTATGTACTTCCTACCCCCTTAATAAACCTTACTCTACTATGTACTTCCTTCATCCTAAAAAAAGTTACAGTACATTCCTGCTAACAGCCTCATTTGTTTTGCTGTGTCTCCACTGCTCATAAGAGAGTGATTACTGCAGAATGACAAACTGTGATGGAGTCAAACCTTTAAAGCACACACAATGCTTCCAAGCTCCAATGCTGTTTTATTTCATGAGGCTTTTCAGTAAGTGCAAAGTTTGTCTCCATCAGGCTACATTAGTAAATCGAATCAATGGTTTAAAAGAAACGAAAGTAACTTTTGTTTCGGAGCTTGCATATCATCAGGCATAATTCCCTGATTATGATCATTATTCACATTTCAGTGATTAAACTGCTCATTTCTGCCACCTATTGGTTACACACAAAAGGCCAAAATAATAATTTTGGGCTCTACCACAGGTTTTTGTTTTTCAAAAGTCTGCCACTATGAAATGAAGTCAAATGGAAACATATCAACTGAAGCAGTACACTGCATAAAAAGACTGCCGTGATTGTCGACAGTTATTCCTCCCACCTGGTGCATGTTAGACAGACACAGCTCAGGAAAACATGTTTTGAATGGCATGCATATGGATCCAGTTCCTAATGTCATATGCGTCAAAGCAACCAAAATCATGAATAACTGAAACCCACTGGCATTTGCAAATAAGTTTTCCTTACTACCCATTACAACTTCATTCAAAAGCATACTGTATTCACACCATTTGACATAAGATAAATGAATTACTCAATAAAACCAGATGTTATTTTAAATGGCAGTCAGTATTGTATTCAAGCATGTCATACCTGGGAGATGTTTCTGAAAGCAATCATGTGCCTTCAGTCATGATGTTCTACCTTTTATTATATTTAATATTATCAAATATTACCTTTTATTAAGGTTTTTATATGCACATCAATCTTTCATAAGAAGTGAACACATTTCAATTAGCTAGCCAACCCTCATGATTATATGAAGATGATAATATGTGTCTCTGGAATGTCAATTAGTTTCCAGTAGCTATTTTTGTGGTACGATATAAAAAGTACAGTACAGCAAAAGTTTATTTCAGTAATCAAAAGTTGGTGTAGAGACATATTGTAATTTCCATTTAACTTACTCTCACATTTTTGCATGAAATAAAACAAAGGGGTTAACAACCTAACCATGTCCCAAAATCAGGACTCATTGTGCAATGGGAAAATGAAAAAATGAACCCCATATATATGAGATTCCACACATGAAAAGCCTCCACTTCAACTGCAATGCCCATATTCTGTTGTTTAAAAAGCAACCACACAGTACTGACCACAGTGTGAGCAGAGAACATCAGTCTGGTATATGGTCAGCAGCCCCTCAACCACACATGACTGCAGAAGTGTGGCTTCACAAACATGTGCTCCAGATACATTCAATCTAATGATCTAATCTGGTGCAAATCAGCCCTGGTAGCAGTCTGCAGGCAGTGGCAAATGCAATATGCTGAACAGCTGTGCAGAGAAGGAACTCATTTCTTCTGAAATGGTATCCTTAACCACACTGATGCTGCGATTATCTCTGCTCATCTCCGACTCACATGCCCGGTCCAAAGTGAGATGAGGAATTATACAGACCAGAAAACACCTGTGCCATCAGACATCTGAAGCCAAATTGAAATTGGGCACATTAGTGAGGGAGTATAGAAACACTGCTTCAATACCAGGACTGGCAAACACCATTGCACTGATAATATAATTCAATGGATCTATGTTTGTAAATTTATGATGTGCACTGCAGACTTCCTGTCCTCAGTTTCCAAGGAGGTTCGCCACTACTCCTAGAATAATGAAATGGAGAGTGAGGGAAACGTGTGTAGAACACATTGAATCCACAAATGATATTAAAACAAAATATTTGTTGCAAAAATGAACTTCACTGACAATATTTTTATTTTTTTTTTTTTTTACTGGCACAAATAGCAGGCTACAGAATACAGAAATGTTTCAGTACCCTTAGTCCACAATAGTAGGTTTTTTGAGTTTATCCTGAAATAACCTTGCAGATCTGAGGCCCACTGCTATGAGAGAACCATCAGACTAAAGAATTGCTTGTACTTTTTCTTTTTTTTTTTTAGTACATCTGCACTGAGTTTGAACGCAAACGCCTTTGATGACACTGCATTTGAACACTGAGTGGTAAACATCACGTCACTGACATCTTTCCATTAGGGTCTGGTCCAGGGGGAATTTAATGGTGTGATTCTAATGACTTCAGTATTATAGACTGAATAAAATTAAACCAAGCTTCCCACAAAAACACTATGAGCACAGCAAGCAATTTCAGAAATATTTACAAGAATGTACAATGAATGCTGTCTCATTGAAGATATAGATGCTGCAAGTTCATTATAATAAAAAGTAAATTAGGTCTAGAGTCAAATAAATATTTAATTGAGAGGGCAGGAAATCCTGAAAATAAAAGGTACCTAATGGACAGGAACTGTAAACTCCCATTTTTACCAGATGGTTTGTGGTAGTGTGTGGCATTACAGGGCTGTTCTATCCTGCTAAGTCACACTCCAATGTTGTCAGTAGATGGCCTTAAATGAACCATATTTGTACAGACGACTCCCTTATTGTCTCATTAATGTAATATGTATGGTTTAATATTCCATTTGCATGCCTCAAAAAGGTACATTCAGCATTTGTAACATGGGTTCGAAGAAACATTTCATAATTAAAAAAAAAAAATTATTAGCAGCAGATTTTTTTGGTTAACAGGGAGAGCACACAAGGTCTAACTTCCATATTCGGCTATTTATTTTTTACTTGCATGACCCTGGCTTTTGATTCTTACAACTTTACCTTTAACGGAACAAAACGATGTTGCTAATCTGAGTTTTACTTTTATTGTTGAACTAAAGTCAAAGCAGCCTCCTTTGAAGTGCCTAACAGAAAACAGACTTCTGCACAGAGAAACTATGAGATTGAGAAAGCTGCAAGACTGTCTTCAACGCACTTTTCTGAAGGTTAAAAAAAAAAGTTACCAGCATGGGGAAAAGGGCTTCATTGTCACCCTGAAGTCAATGAGGTCCCCCTCAACCAAACAGGCTTTACAGTGTGACTGCTATGTGTATCATCTGTGTGGACAAATATTGTTACTGGTTTATAACTTGTGTTATATCATGTCACCCAATAATACAATGATAATACAATTTCTGCAGAAATAAATCTATTAGCTGTCCAGTTTATTTTATGAGTATCAAGTTATGTAAGGTGTCATACAACAGAAACCTTGTGATTGTCATGTAGTTTTCAGCTATATGCATACATTGTTAGAGCACAGATCGAAAGGGTACTGTCATGTGAGATCTCTTCAAATATCAAGTATGAGAGATGATGTGGATTACACTGTGGTATGGGCATTCAAATCTTTCTATTTAACAAGTAGGAAAATAAACAAGAAATCAACATGCACTAAAAATAAAAACATAAAAAATAATAATTCAACCAAAAGTCAGAAAAACCGTTGTACATGGAAACTTCTCTTAAAGATCTGGTTAAAAGCTCTAAATGAAAACAGGATGGGTTCCACTGCTTTGAGTCTAATAATAATTTACAAATGATTTCAATTATTTGTTGTTTTTTCATAAAAAGGACAACCTGACCGCAAGGCCACTTATCAGCAAAGCAAACCACATTATGATCACGTTTGACAATAATACAAACCACATTGGAACAAAAATGATTACATTTCTGTGGTTTCCTGGGGGGAAAAATGTAAGATAAGTGTTTTCAGATATCCTGTCTGTAGTGGCTATCAAAGTGCAGGGGAGTATCCGTGCAGTACGCTCTTGGAGGAGCTTAGGCTGATGGTCAGTTACACAGAGGGATCAAATACAATGTCATGAGTATACAGCCTGTCCTGTGTCACATGTAATGTCATTATTCCAATATGCTCTTGAATCAGCCTCAAATTCAGACAATAAACAGAAATAAAATTCATAATACACTGATAAAGAAGCAGGTATATGCAAGGATTATCATATTATTTGACGTTATAATAATAGTCACGTTACCTTTTCCATCTGAGGAACTTAAAGTCAACATAATTATGATCAGTTCATAAATATAGCTTTCAAACTGGCTGACCAGGAGAGGCAGTGAGTGAGCAATGGCATGCTGGATCGTAAACAGCTTAACCCCTACTCTTGGAAGTCAAGGCTGAGCCAATTGTTGCCTGGCCGATGTGGGGCTGTAGCCGTGGCCACTAATGACACATCTCAGACTTAACCAGCTGCATGAACCAGAACAGCACCACAGACAGCCGGTTTTACTCCATGAGCCATCCGAAAGCTGTTGGTACAGCATCTTTAATTACGTTTGATGCAATACTATCATATACTTCAATTCTGATGCCAAAGTCATATCACAAACAAAAATAGCTGACAGTGCCAGACATCACAGTGCCAATGTTTTACTTGTGGCTGTCATACATTTGCTTTGGCAACAATGCTCCATTTTCCCAATATGTTGAGCAGCACACAGCCTCAGTGCTGGTATGACCGTAGTCTGTAACCTGTGTGGTATTAGCAGACTGGGGCAATAAATCAGCAGGGACACTAGAGCTGCCTCCTGTCTTCTACTGGGGGCAAGACAGTCACAATCATAAAGGCCCAACACAAACAATTCTAGCAATCCTGACAATGGGCTCCCGCTCCTCGCAATGAAACTTAATACAATTTCCCTTTGCAGTTCAAGGTTAATGCTCACGTCATATCCCAAAATTAGGGGGACACTTTGTTTTGGTCAAAGGCTGACCTGCCAGTGGGTTAACAGAAGGCACCATCTGAAACTCCTTTATGTTGACTTCTACATTTAAGCCTTAAAAATAATTACAGAGTGGAGCACAAGTGGAAATAATTTACCTTTATAAATTACTAGAAGCTGTATTTTCATGACTGTGAGACCTATTGACAAATGTACATCAACAAAAAATTTTCAGAAACCAAGTACTACCTACTCTGCTTAAATAAAAAGAAATTAAAGGTCCATGAGCATCATGGATATGAGTTGGGGGACTCATGAGGTTCTAAAAACATCAAGGTGCTTTTCCGATTGTCAGACAGGAAGGGAACACAGTTCTGCGTAAATTGACATCACTTGGGAACTGGTGATAAAAAGACATTTCCGTATTTAGACATCAGGATTCGAGGAGTCACAGTAATGAGTCATTATCCTTCCTGGGCAGGATGGGACAGCCTTTGAGATGCACAGCTTGAAACCCCTGCCCTTAAAATCTCTCTGGCCTGCAGCTAAATTTGTCTGTGCACCATCAAAACTGATCTAACCAAAGGCACTTCCATAACTGATAGTCAGCAAATTACCAACAGAATAACTTTAGGTACAGTGTGTGAATGACATTTGAAGGAGTGTGCCACTTTCTTTTTCATGATATGTGAGGTACAGCAATGGGAGAAAAAGTGTAAAGTGCGTCATTTCAGGAAAAAAATGTTAATCTTCATTTCAAGGATTTAGATAAAAAAAACCAGGCATAATTCAGCTAAAAGTAACTTGTATCCTTTTCATGACATCCCTCACTCTTCATTTGTGAACTAGAAGGTATTGCTGAGCATTTGTGTAGATTTAAATAGCACGCTGACATGAGGAGCAGCAAACATTCTCTGTGTCAGCTACATTGCTGTTCACTACATCCCAGTATACAGAACTTCTAAATGATAGCAGTTCTGTTTGTGAAGACTTGTCTGCTCATCTACATGTTGTTCTGGAAACAGAAAAACAGGTTTTGTTCCATGAATTTACAGGAACATGCTTAATTCAGCATCAAAATGAATGGATATGTAACACTCAAACCGAGAAAAACAAACAAGGCATGTTAGATTAACCTTGTTATTTATGCCTGATCCACTGTCACGATCAGCGTCTTTTGCCGCAATTCAAACTGCTACCCAAATTGGGTCACCCTTCCTCTGATTGGTTCCTTTTTTATTCTCCCCAAAGGCTCTTTATGTAGTCTAGTGGGTCAGCCACTTGTCCAGCTACTCAGCAGACTTGCAGACAGTGTAAATTACTCTTGCCATATATGTCAGGACCACACCTCTTCACAAACTCAGAAATTCTGCAATGCTGACCCACAGATGGGTGGTCATTGGCAATTCAGTCTACTTAAAAAAAGCTGAATTGAACATTGCTTTCAATCTCAATTGCCATCTGTATGACTGTAATATTTGAACTGTGTTCGACTTGGATGCAACAACAAATTTACACAAATAATTACACATCTGTCAATAATACCTGCTCACATAGGAATGACTTTCACAAAAAAACAAACATCCAAGAAGCATTAATGATTTGTCCTAAAACCCTTACTATGTCTGCACAAAAATGTTGACTGGTTGAAAAACTTTTCCTACTGAAATTATTTTAAAATCTCATTTGAACAACACCTCAGAATTTACATGGGAGCTCTGGTATGAGTTCCAAGAAAGACTTTTTGTGCCCAAAGGTAGTGAGACAAAACTGATTTCATCTGATGGCCTAATTCCAGCTTAATCTCTCATAAATTCCATCTGAGAGAAGAAAAACCCAAGCACGTTAGCAAGCGTTATTCATGTAGCGGAGGGAATGGGAGTGACGTGTTGTATTGGGGGCATCAATAAGTAGATTAAAGCACCTCTAAGCTAAAGTGCCCAGCAGATTCACCTGGGAATTTTCAGGTTTTCAGGTTGAGACAACTCCATCAAAAGTGCAGTCATCTCTCCATAGGATTCACAAGGCACAAAACATGACCCGCAGTGACACAAACAGTACAATCACTGTGCTTTATTTATAGAACTCAGAGATGAGAAAGGGAACACCTCATATACACATCTGTAACACTGTACTAAAATGACAGTGCTGCAACATTTGCTGCTCCACATTTATCAATTACATATTTATTAATTAGATGAAGAGAATTTACCTCCAAGTTCCTTTACATTTAGGATGGCATTCTGGAATGGTACAGCTTTGATGCTGAAACCTGAAAGAAAAATAGAAATGATAAATTAGACCTTTCTTATGATGAACTGATTAATTATGTAATGAATACGCTGTACTATCCAATAAATATAGCCAGTGGATCAATCACATACACTCGTATAATTAGACTACTTTGGTAAGTAGACAGTATAGCCTGAGCAATGACAGAATCACTGCGTGTCTCAATATACTCCTGACCTATTTTAACAAGCTTGTTGATGTTGGGAAAAAAAGGTCTTTATTTGCATAAAATTCATTATTGTTCCTTTTAGTGTCTTGGGTGCATTGTTGTTCACAAATTTCCCTTCCTTCAGATTTTTTAACATTTTCTATAATAACATAAATGAATTCATTTCCTTTTACTTAATTCCAATACTCTATTATGTATCTATCATTTTTATACACACAGTATAATAACTGTATCAGGTGGACATTAACATATAACAAAAAATTGGATCATTGTACCTTGAGATCTATGCCATTTTCCCAAGCCAAAGTAATTCTGGTGTGATGTGAAATATGTGTATTCCATCTATCACAGCTGGTATGAGATACACCTGGACATGGGCCCTCTGCCTCAACACTAGGACTGCACTGCACCACATTTCATTTTAATGATGATGAGATATGACATGCCAGCAGAAATACATAACCATAATAGAATTTCTGGAAAAGTGCACTGTTTGGTCACAAAAAAAGTCTCCCTTAAAAATGTCAGTAGAGATGGGAGGGACAGCCTGCAGTGAACTGGACTAAACTTCAACGTACAGATGAAACCAAACCAGAATCTCTGTTCTTGGCGTGAATTCCTCTCTGGAAAGAAAGTGCATTCTCAGCCAGCAACATCCTCCCCTTGAAATATAACAGTGAGCATCGCTATGGGGGTTGTTTGGTGTCAGCCAAGCGTAACTCAGCAACAATACAGTGAATATTTTTTGGTTTTATTCTCTTGTAATGCTAATGTTTTTTTTCTCTTGTCTGGGTAAGAGGGCCTCACCTGTGGTGGGCACAATGTTGTCTGTGCCTTCGCTGCAGAGGCGGGAAAGGAGACTGGTTTTGCCGGCGCCAGTCAGTCCGATGCACACCACATCATACTCCGGTCTTGGCGGGGGTGGTCCTTTGCAGCACAGTGCTCGGAAACACTGCGGAGAGAGTGAGAGGGTACATTTCATACGGGAAAAAGAAAATCCGCCAAAAACAAAAATAATAAGTCAGAGGTATTTGGAACAGAAGCCTGGATCCTTTCCTGCGCTCCTTTGAAATTTTGAAATTCCTCAGTATTTCTGTGTCTTGTTTGTTTGTGCTCTTGTGACAGGTACAAACACTGATCGGACCCTTAATGAGTCACAGTCTGTGGTGGGAGGCCTGGCGAGGGGCACTAAGAAGCAAAGGCTGCATGCTCGCAACAGAGATGCTTGAGACTCTCATGCAAACATCAGAATACACAACTAAAAAAAATGTCATTTAGACAAGGATCAGTCTGGGTGATCCAGGCCTCTGTGCTGGGCTTTGATATTTGGTGTGTCACAAAAGGAAAAATTTTCAATCCAAAACGGTTAAGTGTTTGCACATCAGAGAAAGACAGAATTGTTTCTGATTGCACTGTGTGTTTTGTATCACAGCGAAGGGCAGAATATTACACAAAACTTCAATAGCTGGGGAAAAAATGTCCCAATGTTAATTCAACTGGCTGCCCTGCTATCCATTTGTCTTGGTGGCATCCTAACTCAACTGAAATGATCCAGGACTGTAGTCCATTAACCTGGTGAAAAAAGTAAGCATTCGGGGAATGCAATTTAAATAAAAATCATTCTTTAACTGTTTTCCCACAGATGATTCTGTCATAATAAATTCCCATAATTGATGAAAGGTATTTAATAAGACACAATGACAAAAACAACAATATCAATAATGAAACCAGTATACAGAGTCTGCCACATACTTGTCTTGACCCTTGAAAATTGAATGGTGCAATGATCCGGGTACTACACCTGTAGGCTGAAATGTTGAAAATGGCTGCTTAACTGCAGACATGCCCTGTCAGATCGCAAACACTGGCACCTGGGGGTAGGCCTCCCAAAGATCACAATACACTCAGTAGCTTCTCTTGGCACAATCACGATAGCTCATCCAGGCCCTAGAGGAGACACTCAGAACACAGCATCCCTCAGCTGCTGAGGAACCATCCCTAGATGAGGTGCCAGACTGCAGGCCCATCAGAACAACACAATCCAAGTCAACAGCCTGCCAGTTTCCATGGAAGTCACCATGCATTTGGCTTGGTGAAGATGAGAAAATTCAAACTTGTTGATATTTTAATCTTTAATACTCCCACCTCTGTGCTCGATGCAATTTTTTGTAAGACACAGTGAAGTTTAGGATTTTTTCACTGACTAACCTTTGAATGTGTACCTTAAAGTAGTGTTGCGTCGTTATGACCATAAAAGTAGAACTTAAGCCATTCAGACATCTAGCAATGGTTCTTACCCTCTACAATATACCGTACAGTATAATAGCCCCAATTTAAAGGTGCAAAAAAAAAAAAAAAAATTATGACACTGCACCAGACATGTTATTTCCCCCTTGAGTCAAGTAAGAACCATTGATCTAGTGACATCTATTACTGTCAAGCCTGATGCTGAACAGTCCAAAAGTCCTATGCTTCTACTATTTTCAATTTTATTTTGCATGTCTCTTTCTTGATCACATTTAAATCTTGACTTATTTTAGTAGCTACACAGCTTGCTAAAATCCAGTGTTAAATAAGAGAATTTCTTAAGCATAAAGAAAATTTCTAAACATCAGTGACAGTGTTTTTCCACCAAAAAGCTAAAGTTGCTACTGCTCTATGATCTTGCTTTTTTCACAAGAAAAACTTGTCCCTAATGACACATTCCAGACTATTGTATGAGATACAAGACAAATGAATGATCAAGTGATTACGGAAGATGAATGAAAGTCAGTCACATGCATCAGAGTCATTAAGGAGCTATACTAAATTCTTTATGACTCCTCCTCTACAGTTCAGATTATAACCTGACACCTCAGCCTTACGATCCACCGTCAAATCCTGCAGGAGCACCTGCTCCTGGTCTGTCACAGGACGAGGACACCCCGAGTCACCTGGTTTTTTATCGGCCAGTGCCAGCATGGTGCTCTGAAAGGGGTTCCCTGGAGCTGGGGGTTGGGGTGCCACAGTTCCCATGAAGACCCATTTACAGTGCAGAAGGGGATGCAATTTTCGCAACAGTTGTCGAGGGAGCGGCCGGCCACTGACCCCGTGGCCCCGGGCACACAGAGTCCTCTTTGAGACCAGACAGCCTTGGCTCAGCCAGCTGACAAGGTGATTTACGAGGATGCTCGGTCAAAAGGCTCAGAGAGAAAAATAAATATTTCCAGAGGCAAAGCCGCTCAACCCGACACTTTCAGGAATCTCAGTCATGGAGCGGTGTCACTCAGGAGGAGGACATTACCCCAGACGCTTCTCCAGGCCTGTCCAGCACCCAATCACACTCCCTTTAGCTCTAAGTGCATTTCCAGAGATGTCTGGGTGGCAAGCCAAGTATGCCAGAAGGCTCAGTCTAAGTCTTCCATTCAACAATGTCAGTGCAGGGATATTCTCATTGTTTTGAGGAAAAAATGAAATGTGGGCCTTTCTGACAAAGGCTGAGCAGAGCCCAGTCATGTCGTGAAAAAGTACATTCCCCAGGGCTGCTTTTTGATTATGCGATGTGAATTCTTTTGGTTTAAGGCACAACTTCAAAATAGCATGGGTGGTCATCCCAATCCTTCCCCCTGATATATGCTGCAGGTCATAAAGATCTTGCCAAGTCCCCCCCATAAGAGTTGAGAGTGCTCGATTCCCAGCTGATTGATCGCTTCTTATTAGATTGGACGTGTTTTAATTGTGTTTCTGTAAAAGGCACCGAGACATTACCTCATTGTTGTTTTGGTAGTTGTAAAAGCTGATTAGCTGGGTTTTATGTAAATGAGAAACACAAAAGTATAAATATTCCAGACTGATATTCCCTGTGACATTGCCACGCTGCATTCCGAAATGAAATGTTACGCTGAAAGGTGCACTGCGTAGCCCCCACGGAGGCTCCACGACTTCACAATTTAAAAAAGATGTCAAGACATCAAACGGCTGATGTAATTAAGAGGCCTGGCAGTGGGCCAGCCCTGGCTCTGAAACAAAGATTTAACAGCATTACAACCAGCCGCGGCAGACATTCCGCACAGCTGGGCCAAATCCACTCTGCAATACCACAAGATTAAATCTCAACGCAAGTGTAACCTACATGGGACAATGCAAGGCAGCACAAATGGTGAAATATTTCCCCCAACTTCTCTCTAACTTTTAGTTGGGATGGTTAGTGGTGATGATGGTGGGGGTGGGGTAGGTGGAGAGTTCTCCATCAAACATTCCACAAAGACTAGATATAGTGGGGCTCCCAAAATATTCCACAGCTCATCTTTCATGTTTGGTATTACAGTGGGATCATTATCATCAGTGACAATCGCTAAGGCTTGCTTCCCAACTTTGTAAGGTGTCTGTCTGAGGTTTTCATTGTTGATTTTTCAAGTGGGGGCAGCCTTTTTTTATTTTATTTATTTATTTTTTTTTTTTAGCACTGGAGACGAGTGAACCAATGCTGGCCATGTTGATGTGCCATGCACACTCAGTGTTCAGTCATCTAAGGCATGCATCAATAATTAGGTCTATTTTAAAGACTGGCATGTGTTTTTAGAGCCAGTAAATTATGTGGGAGTGTGAAGGAAGCACCACATCCCCAAAGCTCATTCCTTGTGCCTGCTTTCAATACAACAGATGCTCAAAAGCCAATGTTTCTCTGGCTTTGGGATTGCCCAAGAACTTGGAATGTTAATTATTATTTTACTTCTGTATTTGGCTGCTAAGTACATTGATAAGTACAAACAAAAACACCTTTGGGCGTAAACATAACCTGATTACTGACAGGAAACAGAAATGAAGTACAATAAAGTTCTCACACCAATATCTCAATCCCAAAAACATAAAAAGCATGTGTTTAACAATGACAAGTGTACAATTAATTAATCATTCTTTGAGGCGGGCATGTCACTCATTAGTACAACCACTAGGGCTCATGCAAAAGCATGAATAATTGTTGTTATTTAACGACTGGTTAATTCATCCAATATGGCTTCCAACAATCTACTGCTGCAGCGCAGATGTGTGTAAACGGTGGAGTTTGGCCACTGACAGAGCATCTGCCATGGAGAAAGCGGTCAGTCTCGTGCTCCCCTGTTTTGCCGCCTAATCACAAACATTTGTGTCAGGTTCATCCTCCAGAGTAACACATGTTGAGACCACAGACACTTGGAGCCACAGCAACCACTTCTCCATTGCCTTCGGCAAGTCTGGGCGTTCAGGGCGTAAATCAGGTGTTGCTGGGAAAGCATATATTAATGATAATGACAATTTGGGTGGTTTCATCCAGTAGGAGACAGAAAAAGTTTAATCCTTTCTTCTCTGTGTGCGTCTGGGTCTGAAATTTCACTTTTGTTTGTTGTTGAATATTTGCACTCCTATATTACTGATTAAAGTAACAATCTCTTGATTTGTATGCTTATAGCCTTCCCAAGTTCTCTGCCTCTCAAAACAAGTATTTCCTGATTAATAGATGCCAAAATAAACCAGTCATCTGAAGATTGGAGTGGAGCAGAATGGCAGATTTACAATAGTGTGTGTGGGGGTATCCCTTAGAGTAGAGGGTGGGGGGTACAGGGCAGAATTGAATGCACCCCTCACCCAACACCACACCAACGGCAAGAAGAAAAGGGACAGGCTAAGCTTGACGCTCTCTCCACAGACCATCCAGACAGTCAGCAGCGGCCAGCAGCCAGCACTTGTCTGCGAAGCTCAATCATGACCTTTGAAATGACAGTCCTTCATAAGGGACTTCAGCTGGAGAGGCTGTGGGGTGGGGGTGGGGGTGGGGGGAGTTGCCACTGAGTGATATGTATGTAATACACACCAGCAACAGTCATAACACAGACTTCCCTTCACTGCCTCTATGGCAGGCGGGTGGGCAGGGGCGGAGTGTGTGTGTGTGTGTGGGGCGGGGGGGCAAGGGGATTCATTCATCTTTTCCCCTTAGTTGTTGTTCACATTCAACCCAGTGCTGTGGCTTTGAAGTGGTTCCGATGGGGTGGAAAGAGGTGGGGTGGGGCGGGGGTGGAGAGGCAGGGTATGGTACAGTAGAGTCAGACATGGCACAGTGGGAAGGAAAACTTTTTAAGAGGTGAAAGGAGAAATGTGGACCCCTCACGGCCTCTGGGCTTTATCGTCGCCAAGCCAACCACATGACTTCCTGCTCGAGGTGAGAGGCTTCATTGACAGACAGCACGATAGCACGAACATTTGCTGCTACACCATCCTGTTTACGTTTTTTTGAGCATTTCATAATTACACCTCAAATTCTCAATTCCTCTAGCTCCTCTGTAAAAAGGATACCACACTAAGGGCGAGAATCCAATTGCACATTGCTGCAACACATGTCACTTGACAACTTTGATTGGATGATAAACACTTTTGCCTAAAAACATGAGTTATGTGTGTTAAACCAATGCCATTGAGTGATTAAATAGTAGCTCTACTGTAGTTAGAAAACAGCTCCAATGAAAAGATCAATGTTAGTGTTCAGTCACTGATAATGTTGACCAAATGGACATAAAGGAATGTAGTCAGGCATGACTTGTAACTTTTGACAATGTAACTGTGCAAACTAAAATATACCAACTATAACTTTTTCCTAAAAACTTTGGTCACAAGGGCATCACAATGGAATTCAGTCTATAGCACTGCCCAAAAATAAGCTTTGAATGTATTGTTATTTTATTAATGACATGCCATTTTTCAATGTTATTGTAATAATGAAAAAAAACTACATTTTACATGTTTGATCCAGGGAGCATGGCACATAAATAAAAGGGCTGCTTGTCCCTGTTCTGCTGGCAGAGGCTCTGGGCATACGGAGTCTGGGTGCCATGTGCTTTGCCCCCTCTGGCATCCTGCACCGCCACTTTCCTTTCTCTCCCCGAGTCTGGGGCCTGAGTGACAGTGCGACGGCGGCGGCTGCAGACAAACCCTCGCCAGCATCTCCCTCTCCCTCCCTGCCGGAGAGACGGCTGAGGAGGAGCAGGCTGGAGGGTGAAGCCACAGCACCACCTAGCTACCTTTCAGTCCTGCTTGCTGAATGGATAAGTGAGGTGCCTCTGTGTGAGGTCAGAGGATAACAGGATTGCTCAACATATTCAGGAGCATATGAGAGAGTGAGCTGTGCCCTCAAAAATGTCTGGACCCAGCTAAGGTGAACCTGCTCCCTTGATAATGACCCTGCAGGTTAGCTGGATGAGAGATGAATTAACTAACTGTTCCTGTGTTTCCGGGGCTGTTGGTAAAGCTGTTCACCACAGCGGTTGATATGTGCCGGGCAATCTCGTGCTATCACTCTTTCATATGTACTCAGGACAGCTCTTTCCACTAACTGAATTTGGATATTGGCTCATAGATGCAAGTAAAGGGAGCAGAGAAAGGACTTACGAGATACCAGACAACTGTTCACACCGTATCCAGACACTAGACATTCTATCCCCGCACCCTGCATCTCCTGTGAGACAGGAAGCAAGTGGCGAGCAAACAAACAGAAAAACAGACGTGTCTCATGTTCAGCTTCCAGGACAGGACAGGATGCGACGGGACGGGGAGGGGTGGGGCCGGGCGGTTGACAGCAGAAGCATCCCGTTCTGCTTTATGAGCGGGACAAACGGGCGATTTGGCGCAGGATAGGGCCAGACAGTTTTGTTATTTAATACCCCCACAGCCCCTCCACCCCGATCTCTTGCTCTGCGCAGTAACCATCGCTGCCTCCCGCCTAACATGGTAGCTCTGACCCTCCGTCCGAGAGAGGGGAGATCAAAGACAGGGAGCGGCCTTGAAAAAACATTTGGACTGAGAACGGACGGGATGTCTGTCAAAAGGTGAATCCCACTGAGTGGTGGGCCGGATCAGGTTACCTCCGTATGCCGACATGAAAGAGCCACACTAATCGCCATACACGGGCTTTTCCCCCCTCTCCCATTAACCGGAATGGGAACTGACCCAGACAACAGGGCAGTAGTCCCCACTGTTGTCCCCTATGTGCGTTTTCTTACCCTCCAAAAACCTAGATTTGGTCCTTTCGGTTCATGTGGATACCACAGTATTTCAGCTTCCCCCACTTTTTCAAAGGATGAGGGTTTTGCCCCTGTTAGACTGGAGAGCTGGGCAGAGCAGCGTGTGGGGAGGTGAGCTGGTGTTGGAGGGGAGCAGGGCAGTAAATCTTGTTGTCACTGACAGGAAGGCTGTTGTGAACCATTACCATAAATCTGACAAACGCTAATTTGATGGGAGGCTGTATCTGTCTGGTGCGAGGCCAGTCTAGACAGTCTATTGAGAAATCCTACAGCGGGACTGTTTGTTCCCAGTAACACCATCTGGATATGGCAATAAGAGGCAACCGGCGCAGTTCACACACGGATCAAAGTGGGCGATTTCCATCGCCATTGTGGAGTGTGCGCCTACCCCCTCAATTCGCACGCGGTCTTACAAAATGTTTTTCAAGATCTCTGAATTCAAAGGAAGCCGCTTAATGAACCACAGAGCGTACCGTGAAACACGCGTGTTTGTGCCAATATCGGGAAAGGCTCAGACGCCAAACAGCGGACCGGAGCCAAAGTCAGGGCTCGTCGGTGAATGCTAAGGGCCGGCACTGCACTGGGGATGATGTGCGGGGCCCATGCTCACGAGCTGGGGGGCAGTGGACTGGGCCGGAACGAGTGGAGCGGGGTCCTGAAACTAAAAAACCCCTCAGAGTGGGTTCACGCAAGGAGAGCCGGGGCCGGATCCAAGCGCTCTGTGCGTCACTGATAAGGACACTGGGAGTGTTCACCCGCTCGCGCACAGCCTCCCCGCTGCTGTTATTCATGTGCCGGGGCCGACGGGGGCCCCGCTACAATCGTGCTTCCAAACTCTTTCAAAAGCTTCCCTGCACAGGAACACATCCAGTTTTCGCTGTGCTGTTTTATGACTATTAATCCCTGGTCCCTCACAAGAGACTAGTAAACACACTGCCCTCTTACACAATACTGACAAATTCATGACCACGATGACGATGACTGGCTTCCATAACATTGTTTACCATGCGACAGGAGCAAATGCTTTAAAAAGTCAACTGTTCTCTCTTTTTTTGGTTTTGTGTTTTCGATTCTTATTGGTTTGATGTTGGTTGGTTCTTTATTGGGGGAGGGGTAGCTTGGAGAGACTGGTCAACATAATGGGAGCAGAGATACAGCAATTGAGAAGACGTATGATTCAAACAGCAGGTCCTAAAGGCAGCACTGTCTCGCAAGAGTACATGGAGTGGGGTGAGGGGGTGGGGGCCTGTAAAGCTAAAGCATCCTCAAACAAAGAGTAAACATCTATCTGTCTGAAGTCTATCCCGGAACCAATTTGAATTTCATGACGATTATTAAAAATGTACTCATTAAGGGGAGAGGGAAGGCAGGAAGCACGCCAGGAAAGAGCTCACCCACAGGAATGTTTTCATGCCTTCCCTTCTTTAATCTGCCATTGGAGAACACAGGCCACTGCATTCATACACAAGGAGGGCATCCTCTTAACCATTACTACACATTGGGAGGGAACGGGGGCGGGGAGAGAGGGGGGCCATGCATTTGTGAGGCATTTAGGAATATAAATCTTGTAATTGGGAAGGGTGATTAGCCTGGACGTATTAGCATAACGCGGCGAAACCTTTAGTTTTCCAACACAATATAGCCGAAAAGATGTTTTCCGCACTGAGATAGAGGATCAAAGCCGGAGGGGCCCCCTTTTGAAGCCCCCTGACATACAAATGTGAGGACCGAGGGGGAAGAGCCCCAGCTCACAGACATGGGGGGCTCAGACCCCTACATCAGCTATCATACATTTTTATGCAGCATCTATTTATCAGAGATGGGTCTAATTTTTAATAAAAACAAATCTCCGGGCCCCTCTTCTCCCACCAAGTGTGGGAAAGTTTCTAAGATAAACACGTTTCCGTCAAGCACCAGGGCCACGCTTTGACAACCATTTACAGGCCCATTGTTGCAAAAAGATGGGGATTGACTCAAAAATAAATCAGTTTTTAAATTTTGCGTCGCAACCAAGAATCAGGTTGACATGGCGGAATGCATTGCATTCCTTCAAACTCTTTTTATGCAAATTGATTCCTGCAAACGGCAGGAGTTGAGACCTTTGATTTGTTAATGGACAGGATCCCTTGTGTTACACCACGCAAACAGGTTACAAAGTGCTTTCATTTCACCATCAACTGCAGTAATACGCATACAATGTATTAAGATCAAGTGTAGGGGGAAAAAACAGCTTGTGGAAGTTTGTATTGACTAGTTGTTCATCACAAAGAAATACGCTAATTTAAAGCCCCGAAAGGCCAGGGAGTTTTTCAGAGAGATCTTTTCAGTTTTTTAAATCTTTTAAGGTTTGGAAGTGAAAAGACGTTGAACTCATTAATAAGAGTTAATTAACTGATGGCAACAAGGAGACCAAGGGTTTTTATTTTTCTTGACTATCGAAAGAGAGATATCGTATCTGCTAAAGCCATATGAGTGACTCCGGCATTAGAAATGCTCTATTTAAAAATTCTTACGGTCACTAAACACAAATAAAAATGGAAAGAGATTATTGTAAAACAAACTCTTGTTATAAAAATACAACTTTTCTTTAGAAACAATCCGTTTTCTGTTAAGACAACTTTTACTTAAAAGCATTGCTTATCCCCAAAATGATGTACCACAGAACAATAACAAGCAAAATGCTGCCCATTTGTTCATTACACTTTTCAGCAGACTAAAATATTATCTGAAATAAACTAAAATTAAACATATAGCGATAATAGCGGCTTTCATTACTGCAAAAAAGGCTGCCCATATGTACAGTACAAAAATGGGCAAAAACAGACACACAGCCTGAAAAAGCCTATACACACATATTTCCTGAAGAAAATGAATGAAATTGAAGACAAATGCTTGTTTGAAGGGCAACAGGACAACTAGAGCGGGAACTGGTTGCGCAAGCACTGGCACAAGGCAACGACCTTCTGAGGTAACACAGCTGCAATACGGATGTCATTTTACACCTCATACTCAGTACCTGGCTTTCCTGAATGTGATAATAACGGAGCTCAAAGGATACCCTGCTTAGATTCACTTTATCACCCGTGAAATATCAAAAATATTTGTTCTGAATCTGGAGTGACTCTAAATGGGAAGTCCTCTAATCTGCACTCTCTCAAAGTCAAGAAATGGGAGCCTAATCACATTATGGTCCGGATTTCATCTGTCTATTGTATTTCAGCCACAGGGATCATAAATAAACCTTAGCTCTGTGATCCAACTGCTACACAAAGACAATGAACTTGCTGAACTACCCATAAGGCAAAAGGATAGGAGTAATAGTGGTTAGTAATTTTAATAGTAATTTTTTTGCCATTTGACAGAGCCTAGTCAGATCATTGGCCACACAAAAATAGACTTCCCCGCCACCCCAAGACAAAGCAATCACAGCATTAAACTGTACTAGAAGGAAGACTGCCTACAACACACAGACAAGTAGTTGAGACCATTGTGTCTCTTTTGTAGCTGGTACAATGCCCAATCGGCTAGGCTGTACAGAGAGTAAACTAGATCCTATGTATTTTTGAGAGTCCACAAGTCAAAACAGTCAGCAGAACTACTCATCAGTGTCACTAATATAATGAAATGTCAATTCTTGTAGCTCTCCCATCTTCGAGCACATATGGGCTAATAGTATCTCATTTCCAAGAAATCAGTGAAAAAAGGCTCTGAAACAAGGTGTAGTGGGCACAGCACAGAGGTGACAGAGCCATTCTATTTCCAAATGAGGCAGATACAATTAGCACGTACCCACAAGCAAAGGAAGTCTTTTTATGAGGTCTTACATAAAGCTGATGTAGTCTTCTAGTTGATGGATATGGTGAAGTACAGAAACTTACCAGCAAGTAAGTACAACTGGTATAATATATCCTACCCAGGAAATCTCTGTATGTGTGTTATTTTGTACAGCACAAACCACATTACAATGGATCTCACAGATTATGATAAAATAATTTCAATATTTTGTTTATCCTTTGTGAAAATATGACATATACTCCCTTTCAGTTGTCAGTAGTCTGTGAAATATGCAGTTATAGTAGTCCTTAGCCCTGCTGACTCAAGCCTGTGGTTCCAGCAAAGCTGAATGAACTTATCTGCTTTATAAACAGAAAGGATGAATCCACAACACATCTGGCAGGGCGTGTGTGTGTGTGGCCTGTAACCAACATAAACTAGGGAGTGCCTGTTCCATACCTCCACATGCACGCACAGTAGCATTCCTCTGTTGTCAGCTAGTTACAAGTGTTTCTCGACTTTACAGGAATTATGTTCACGTACACAGATGCAGCTCACTTCTCACCTGGCTCCCTCACCTCCTCCCTCACACACGCTAAATAACCGTCCAGTTTAATATCCACCCAGTAGCCATCAAGGTCTGTGGAAAGTTTTGTGGAAACAAAAGTTGTCAAGCCCTTAATTTCTTAATTTCAAACACTTTGCAGGAGGGGTAGGATTTTACCTGTGGGAGTGGACATGCCAGCATTTTGACTTTGTCTGGACTAAGGGGTAGTATCATATTGATTTCTGCTTTCATGGAGGTGTTTTTCTCATGCGAGACTATAGTCTTTATGTGGCCAAAATATAAACTGAGCAGTGCATGTATGTATGTATTTGTGTCTATATGCACTAACATGCATTTGAGTGAGAACAAATTATTGATGATTTTTTTAATAAATAGTCAGCTTATTTTATTTAGCTTCATTTGTAATTTCTTTATAAGGCTGAAACATATGAATGCTTCTTAAACAGAATCAATAGTTCAATATTACATTGTGCAACTTGACATCTACATGAATTTCCCTAGAAAAAGTTTTTTAAAATGTTCGGTAATTTATAGCTCATAGAAATGGTCATATCAAACACATAGTCATTGCCTTTATACAGTTGGGTTACAAATACGGGCAAACAAAAGCTTTCTGTGGGCTTCATTGCTAATAAAACTAACCCAGGTGCCTTTTAAGTTGTTTTACAATATTTATTGTGCGTAGATGCAAGACTAGAATTTTATGGGACATATTTTCACTTTCTCCAAGAATGCCACTGAGTTAACAAAGTAAATAAAAGTGGTGTTTTCAATCAACCGAGCCTGCATTATGCTGGCATCACCAATTAACTATGCAAATGCGCATAACCCCTTCATGTGTTTGTGGGTTCCGGATCTTGTTCTTTACCCTACAATGTCGCCCGACACAACTTCCCCTCAGACACTGTACTCTGAAATATTTAGCATATTTTCTTTTACATTTCCTCCATACTGAGTCCAGTTCCTGTCCAAAATAAAGAGGAGAACTCTTTGAGGGTTGGTCAATAATGGAGACTATTGTGGCCTCCATCCCTCAGTCGCTTTTGCATCAAAGAGGCTCCGGAGTTCTTGCTGGGTGCAGCTGAATGCCGACCAAGTCCACCCCCACCAGAGAGCTGAGTGTGGGTGCGGGGGTGGGGCCCATCGCCACTCTGCACCAAACAGTCAATTAGGCAAAAATGCATGACAAAGAATTCCAACATTGTTTCAGTTAACAGTAATGATGGCCCAACAACTCACCCTCCATCACATTTCACCAATTTCCTCTACAGTACATGTCAGTGCTTAAAGCACTCGCTGGTTTTTGAAAGCAGAGTGTTCTGTGATTACTAATTAAAAAAGAAAGTTGTTGATTCTTTGCTTCCTTGTACTTTTTTTGGCACATTTGAAGAGTGCATGGAAGCAGCGCTTCAAACTCCAAAAATGGTTACATTTGCACCATTTACATATTTCCTTTGCATGAACAAAAGCTAGTTATACTTTTCCCCTCTTCAGTCTGCAGCCCCAGTGTCTGCAGGCAAAGGGAGTGAAACAACAGACTTAAATGTAAAACTTTGATTGCAAAGGAGCATGGCCATGTTCACATTTCACATTTGCCTACTGAGGCCTCATGTGTGACATTTTATCCTCACACCCTAGAACATGTTGTGGAGACAGCATTTCATTCATGGCGACATCTAAATACTTGCAGACCATAGCTCCTTCAGCTAAGACCTAGCATCTGAAACTCAAGCCCTAACCTCCCTGCTGATCCAGATGACGGTTTCTTTTTCTAAATGGCTGAGACTTAAAATAACAACAATCACGTAACTTATCACAAGACAATCAGATCACGTAAGTCCAGACCAAACAGGCGCCAGCTTATTGCAATGGCCAATTGGCCAAGACTTTTGTCCATTTGGGCTCTTTGCGGCGCAGTGTGGAGGCAATGAGTTGTGTCTGCTGATTAATAACAAGATGCCCTAAAGCAGACACCATGCATTATCTCCACATAATAGAATTCTTTTTTCAGAGGAGAAGTATGCAATGTGCGTTTTGACTTAATGAGAAAACATATGCTTAAATAACAAAAAGCGGTGGTGATAGAGTTGTGGGAGCTCTTCACATTAAGGTCTGTATTCCTGATGTGTGGAGAAACACTGCCACCTGTTGGTCAATAGCATAACAGTGTACATTTGAAATTTGAATTGTAAAGGGGGTTTCTGCAGTGGTAATAATCAGTATCTGGACTGTCAATTCACATTCCACAAGATTAATCATTTGATTCAATGGTCCTAGTGAAACTAAGAGTGGGAGACTAAACTTGAAGCATTTAAAAAGTAATTTATCCTTTTTTTAAATCTTTATTTTACCAGGAAATCCCAAAGAAGGACAAGAAACCTCTTTTTCAAGGAAGACCTGGCCAAAAATGTACCTTCTCTGTATGAATCTTAACTACCACTAAAGACATTTGATCATCTAACATTAAGTTTCTGATCAAAGGTTCAATGCCAATACTTTAAAACCAGGTGCCCTGACCTCTGGAGAAAAGAATGGTATCTAGAAAGGAATGAACAAGATGGCCACAGTATCCATATCCATAACCACTAATACAAGCAAAAGAAAGACATAAGCAAAATGGTGCACATGTGGCATTTTGTTGCAAGTAGGGTGCTTAAGAGAGCTCCCATGAGCAACTAATGGGAAACAGCAATCTCTGAAAAAGGAAGAGACGGTCTATCTTAGCAAAAAAAAAAAAAAAAAAAGGGGGGTTCTCCTATCATCATAGCAGGCGATGGAACATATGTTATGTGATAGTAAACTATATACCCGCAAACTCTTCAAGAGTATGGGATATCAAACCGTTTTTAATAAGGCTACATTGCCACTTGAAAGACCAGAAGAAATATCAAGGAATTTATAAGGGACAATGAATTGATCATTTGCAGAAGGGTGATGTTGGGTTGCTAGTAAACATTTCTAATGTTGAGTCATTAAAATGCACCATCAACACACTTTATCCTACTTGCTTTTATTTACAGAAAACTGAGACCCAACAGTGTATTTTGGATTATTTTGCAAAGAGAAATGATCAGACTAGGATTCAATACACCTGAAAACGACGCTAGGGCATGTTGCAACAAAGAACCACTATTTTCCATTCATGTCTTAAACTAATATTCAATATGCCCTATATTTTTATAAATTAACACAAGGTTATTGTGTTATTGTCATTATGGTTTGTTTGCTTCAATCAGATGATGCAACCAAAAAGAAGACTCATTTGGATTTTAGACCATATCAAAGCAGACTACGACAAGGAGTTATGAGGGCTGGCACTCATTTCTTCACCATATCACCAAGGAAAGGAGGGTCTCAGCTGGCTTAGTACCCATAAATACTCAATATTGCTCAATAGTGCCTCTACTGGTAAACTGGGCACTTGAAATATAGCTGCACTGGAAGGCAATCTGCAGGGTGCAGTTACTGTGGTTCTTTCATGCATTTGCTTGTAGTAACTATCAACAAGGAGATATAACACATTTCACCTGACACATTTTACAAAGTCTTCCCTGTCATTTATGTAAAATCTGCAAGATTGTTGGATATCCAAATAACTCCATATTCCATCAGATATCACCAAGCTGTACAACACTTAGTGTAAAGTATTTTACACTCAATCTGAAAATACTGCTCTGATAAATGATATTGATCTACAACACCAATAAATTAATTTAGTTATCTTAAAAGACAGACTTTCATTCTCCTAATAGTTATACCAAACACTTTCAATGATCTCTCCTAAGTTAGACAATATGCCAGAGAGCCTTGTGGGTGTGTACCATGCTGCAAAATTGCCTGAAATGATTGTGTACATTAAGTCCAAATGGTAGCATACAACAAATATTTTTCACTGATTTCAGAAACAGGGACCCTCTAAAAACAACAGCAATTCAAGCACACACCACTAGATGGAGTCGTGACATCAAATTGTCTGATGCTTTTTCTCTTATAGCTCTACAGCTTCAGAAACAATGTGTATGCAAGTCAAAATGGTCCTCCGGTCAAATTAACTGTTCTGTAGGGCTATGTGGCATGTAAGACACACATTAATGACCAGAATTGGCATCAATAACCATATCAACACCCAGCTATGCAAATGTGTTCAGTAAAAGTTAGAACAACTGGTGCTCATAGACAGAGTATCCTCTTCATGAAAGGGTCAAATTTTACTTCAGAAATATATTTAATCTACACACACAGGAGTGTGTCAGAAAAAGCAAGAAAAGTCCACAGTACTGCTATGACTGCTATGATGCACAGAGCCTGAGGCAGAGCTGGCCATCCCATTCCACCTCAACCTGTCTAAACACTGCAGGCCATCTCCATGCCTGCATTGTCTCAGCTGTCAGTGTAACTTCATTGTGTCAGTGAGTCAGCTAATGGAGAGATGAGGCCCAGGCAGAGAAAATCCACCCCATCACCCTGCCAGAAGCACCACTGAGGGATGAGCTAACAGAAGTCCCTGCAGTTTATCAGTGATTACATCAGAGAGCAAGTCTTCAGACAGCAGCCTCCTTGACATGCATGCACAAGGAGACGCACAGACTAATATGCACATTTGTATGCATACATACACACACAAATGCTGCTGCTAAGGAAGGCCTTGCTTTTGTCACATGGTGTGATTCTGACACACCATGAATGAAATGTTAAAAAATTATTCCAATGATTGCGCTAGTACAGCAGACAGTTCTCAATGTTTCTGGAAAAAGGCTGGGGCTGACTCCATGAAAATGCTAAACTGAAATTTAAATTGCTGCACAAAATTTGATAAAAATACAAATCCTGACATCAAACTTCATTTGTTTTACAGACCATCCTTAACAAGGAAAATTTTAAAACAGAAGAACAGTAAAGTACATAACTTCAGTTTTCACTATTTCATGGCACATTTTTATTTTCCTTCCATTTGACAAGGTCAGCTGAGAACAAGAGGAAAAACAGGTTATGAGCAAAATGCTGGTCATTGCTGCATCTTTAGATTTTGGAGGAGGATGAAATATTCATGTAAGCTTCTTTCCTCTTTCCTTGTTTACACGACTGTCTCTGTGCCATTACATCCCTGATCCAATGTGCAATCTGAAACAAGTGCCACTTTTGCCACTCCAGTGATACATATAGTTCCTGTGATGTAACACTATGAAGGAGAGAACTCAAGGCCCCTCTCACCTCCAAGGCACAAGCTCCAATCATGGACTGGAGTCATCACAACATCACTATCACATACATATGAGAAAACCTGATGGAGGCTGGTGCTCAATACCTGCATTCCATTTGGAAACATTTGTGCAGATATTGTGCAGCAAACAGACATCTTAGCATAGATAATGTTGAGTTAATACAATGCTTGTAACCCCACCCGTACAAAGATTGCTTTCTACATGCCTGCCCTCAAGTGCTGATAACATACTAACTATATCCCATGCTGAGTGTTGATTGCAGCACAACCTCTTGATGTGACAATTTCAGTGAAGATCAAAATGGGGTAGTATATCCAGGTTAGACCCCCCGTTATGGAAACTCCCTACCACCCAACATGCCCTGGTCCTTGTTGCCAGGGTGATCCAAGTTGAAGGCCATGAGGACTCGTTTACCAGCTGGACTGGGTATAAAAACAGGAAACAGATGTGTTATGGTTGAAGGTGCACAGGGGAAATTTCACATGGTACCAATCCTCATCTCTATGTAGGAAGTACGAACATGCTCTCCCTGAAGTCCAAACTCCCAAAACCATGCTGTATTTGTTCATTTTGGAAATTTCAAAGTCCAAACCATTAGTCTGCAGAAAATCAGACACCAAATGAAAATACTGTCCCATCAAGGACCCTGACTATCTGCACAAAAACTTCCCCTTGTTGTTAAGAGACTAAAATCAACAAGCAATTCCAGCCTCAGCTTTGATCACAGCTGATATCATAAACAGTGAAACCGAAAAGTGAAACTGATGACTTTATGACTAAACAAATCAAAGGCTTTTCAAATGCATGTTTTTCCCCACTTGCTCATTCTTGCTCATGCTTTCACAAACTTGGTTCTTCCATTAAAAATGTTTCCCTTCAAATACAATGTAAATATCTCTAGTGCCAGCAAGCCAAATGCTGACCAACTATTTCAATTAATGCAATGGCTGACATTTCAGTCAACTCAACCCTCTCCAAGCTTCACAGACAAGGGTCAAGTTGACCAGGATGTTACTCATTTGGTGGGAGGTTGTCATATGAATACAAGCTGTATTTAAATTGTATTCAATTGTTTAAGATTTTTTATCCATGCCGTCCCACTCGTCCCACTCATGGGACATGAAGTGTGGGTGTTTATCAGTTTCTTTTTATTAAAACTTTCCCTGGAAAAAACAGGATTACATGATTTCTTGAAAAACAGCTGAGGACAGTGAAGCTACTCTGAGCACCTCTGAGCCCTGTGGGCAGGCAGGTGAACTGAGCCTTGTTAGCTGTGCTGTCAGCTGCCAGCTGAAATGCCAGCGCTGCCTGATCCTTTCAGTGCAGATTCAGCTGCCCCCTCCCACCCACAGTCTGCTCCCAGCTTATTAATACTCCAGTCTATGGCAGTAAGCAGATTAGAGAGCATTTCAGATGGGCGCCAGGTTGGCCACCCTCGCAGTGGCACTTCTCGATGCTGCGGTACTCCAGGCCAGGACGTGCGCCAGACTGAGGATGCGGCTCAGTGGGTCAGGAAGTAGGGGCGCCTGACGTGCTGGAGTGCTCAACTGGGGACAACTGGGTCACCACTCACAACATGGCCATACCTGCAACCTAAAGCCTCAAACCACAGCCATGCTGCACTTTAAACTGTTGGGTCACATGGGACATAAAAATGATGAAAATGAAACATCCTATGGTTGACTCTTATGATATTTAAAGCACAGCAGTACAGCTTTTTTTTCATTAATTTTCTCAATATTCATTTCATTTTTCAGATTCCTTTATCTAGGGCAATTTACATTGCTAGCATAGTATGGAGGTTTTAACCATGATAGAGGTTAATTTTAACTGGAGCAGTTCTAAATGAGGCACCTTATCGAGGCTACAAAGTCCACATCAAACCCAGCACCTACACCCTCTGCTCAAGGATTGTAAAAAGGTAAGGGTACCTAGGTCCAAATCTGTGTAAATATGTGTGGGAAAATACATGAGTAAACAAGGCACTAGTTCTTGAGAAAATGACTACATAGTAATAAACAGTCCATGCATTTCAATGACCAAACTACAAATCTGCATTTGTGTTTAAGTTAATGAAAAGAAAAGCTCTCATTTTTCTTTCTCGATGGTGAAGTGCTTGGGGATTTAACTGCCCACGCAGTATTAAAATGACTACAGGATAAGCACGCTACAATCGCCAAAGCCACAGTTAAGCTCAGCATAAATATAGGCCCTGATGATTCCATTTTGTTGTACCACAAAATCATTTAATAGCAAGTCCTCTCCATACAGAATTAAAAACAGAGGCTTACAAAGTGCATATTTGTGCTAAAGTCAATGGAAAACTAATGAAAACCATGAGAATAGATAAATAACAACAGATACAAAGTACTGGCACAACATTAGCAAAATACTATGCTTTTATCTTTGCAGTGATTCTGGCAGGGCATGAATCTGAGGCATGAAATCAAAAACAAGATAGACTGTGTGGAGGCTGGTAGGCTGCAGCCAGTGACCTCACCAGTCATTTGTCACTGGCCCACATAGTATGTGACTGGTGATGCGTGCCCAGGATAGTGAAGTTTCTAGTGCTGCTCATGACTGTTTTGCAGTTCCATGCACATAGTCCACTGGAGACAGCGAAAGTGAATTTTGTTTTAGGAAGAGAACATGGCTGAAAACCACCCTGCCGAAGAAGAATCCTGGGATTGGTCTGTGCGGAGCAGGGACAGCTGGGATGCATGAAGGAGAGTGCATCATGTCCATCTGTCCCAGACTTCAGCAGGGGCTTGTGCTTGCTGTGAACCAATCTGAGGCAAACACAGTCCCTGATCACATAGCTGGCAGGTGTGGACTCATGATCACAGATTTAGCAGCTCATGTCTGTACCACCATGGTAGTAGTATATTTGGGAAATGAACTCCTTGAGAGTAATAATGGAGATCAAAGCTACAGTACATTAATACTCTAGTTATTTACACAAGCCAAAAATTTGCTCCAGAAACACCCAACCAAAGCACAATGGCATGACCTCACTTTGTTAACACTCCAAAATAATATGTTTTACTTTACAGGAAGTTGTTCTTTGTTTCCCAAACAAATCACGGATTCCCACCCGCTTCGAGTATTAAGAGGCTGCAAAAAGCAAATTGTTATGAATGGCATCCTGTTTGGACCTTAGGAAGGCCTCGGGCAGGTCTGAGCCACAATTCGAGCAGCACCGGCAGCGTTTTTATGTGGAACTGTGGGATATTCATGTCCTGAAATGGAGGCAGAGACCGTTCACATCCTGCCATTCAAAGCACGGAAGTGTGCTAAGTATATATGCTGCAGCACCTACAAGCACTCACTCCTCAGTGGCCTCCATCAACCAGTCAAGGGAACCAAATTTATGACATTGACTCCAAAAACGTTCCGTGACACAATAGGCAGCGGCTAACATTTTACTGTTTTTAGCTTCTTTGCTTCAACCTCAAGAAACAATGCACTATACTACTACTCCTGCTATTCAAAAAAATACCTTGGTTTAATTCCAAGGTAAAATGTGATTATTATCCAACTTTTAATACTTTTAATGAAGGGAAAAGGCTGCATGAAATCCAAAATAAACCAGCAGTTCTAAACATAACTTTTTGTAGAAAAAAAGAAATGTAATATCACAATATATTTTCAATAACATTTAATTTCCAAAAAATGGAGAATAATATTATCCCTTTAAACACTACTTGCATCACTAATGTGACATTTTGAAATCTGATAATATGAAACTTGAAATCTACTCTGTATACTCCTCAAGATGTTCACAGAAAAAAAAACACTGGGAGGTCACATCAGCAGCCATCACAATAATAATAATATGATAAAAAATAATATCTATGTGAAAATGGCTTCTTGAAAGTGTGAAGCGAACACCAGGAAGTCAAGGGAACCGGGAGGACAAAGGTTAGAAATGTGTGCCCTTCCCATGGGACAAGTATATTTAACCCCAGAGCACAAATACCTGTCTGAACCTGTTTCTTCATGTTCTATTCAACCTGATCCATTTACAAGCCCAGGACAACGCCTAGGTAGACCCCATACCAGCTAACTTATTAACTTCAGTGACACCTTCACTACTAAGCACTGCTTCATCCAAGACCTGTGTGTATTGTAAAATCAATAAAATGCCAGAATTTGAATGGGTACAAATCCACGTGAAGCCTTTCTGGATTGTTATAAACCCTGGTGAAATGTAGAAAAAGATCTTTGAGGTAAATAGGTTTTTCTGTAACATTTTGTAGTTGAGAATAATGTGTGGCATTTCAAGCTCAAGTTCACACAAAGCTAATGTCGTAATTCAGTACAATAAAGTCTCAATAAAAACGTATTTGTATTCCGATGGGGAATTCTGCAGTAAGTAGTTCCAAAAGCGCTGCCTATACTACTGACAAAAAGCGCCAAAGCACTGCTTGACATTGGAAAGAGAACTCAAAATCAAAAGCATTTACTTGTCGTAACCATGGCAGAGTGTTGAGTAAAAAGGCACTTTCTGCTGAGCTCAATAAGCTCCCATATTTGCATTGTGTTTTCAGTGCCAAGCGGCCCCTTGTGTGGCCCTCGGTGCTCAGTGCTATAAGTGACACATTGTGGAGCATCCAGAAAGAACAATCCCAGGTTTTACAGCTGTGTTCCTGCTTGGATCATCATTGTTCTGCATATATAATATTCAGTTAATAAGACAATAGTACAATCACCACAGTCCCCAAAAAGAAGTCATTTTGACATTCAGCCCCCAAATTGTTTATGTCAGAATCTAATGAAATTCAAGGTTTACCAATCCCAATGGCTTGCTAGCCAGACAATGAATTCTGAACCCTTTGGGCCAGTTAATCAAGCTTTCCCTTGGCCCAATCAGGCCAGTAGATTTGAACCAAAAAAATAACCATGTAGTTTCATGTAGTCATCCCACAAATAATGTCTGGAAATACATATCCAAAAAGGGATAGCCAGAGAAATCACCCTCCCCTATCAGCATACTGAATGCAAAGTGACTTGGGATTGCACATTATTTACTTATTTCAGACATGCTGCAAAAAGTAACACCTCAGTAACAGCTGGATTGCTGAAACTGTGTGCCAAATGTGCCAGTGGATATGGTAGTTGTGCTTGCTGTGAACCAATCTGAGGCAAACACAGTCCCTGATCTCATAGCTGGCAGGTGTGGACTCATGATCACAGATTTAGCAGCTCATAACTGTACCACCATGGTAGTAGGCCCGAGGCCTTCCTGAGTAAGTGTCAAAACAACTGAGAAGGCGTTAGGATACAAATTTTAGAATTTTGGTCATCAATAAGACAAACAAAACTGTTGTGCTGCCAAGAAATTATTATCTTAATTATACCTTCACACTATGACAAGAAAATTGCAATATACATAAATTATTTTATGTCACTTTTTTTTTTTTTTTTTTTTTTTTTTTTTTTTTTAAGTCAACCGAATAAGGTTGCATTGAATTAGTGAAGATAGTCATTTCAACCTCCACACAAAGGTTAAACCCATAAATGTTAGCTACTCATCCACATCAGGTAGGCAACACATAATTAAATCAACAAACCTAGGCTATACTGAAGCCTACATGATGTTGAAAATGGAATGTTATGTTGAAGAATGTTGCCTTGCCAGAGAAAACAGTTGGCAGCTTAATTTAGCTAAATGTTCATTCGGCCCCTTGGAGTTTCCAGCCTTGTCTGCTAAGAGGCTATCAAATAGTGTATATATAACAAAAACACAGGTATTTGTAGTTTAAATTCACTTTAAATTCACTGATGTTATCTACTTGCAATATAAATATTATGGTCTCTCCTACAAGGAAATCTAAGTTTTTTTTTTTTTTTTTTTTTTTTAAACCATGACTGAAGGTTTCAATTCAATTTGCATCCTCATGTCTTGCTACCCCTTCTATTTTCCCAAAATGAAGTTCTATTGAAAAAATGTAATGTATTTTCATTTAGTTATATTCTTTTTTTGTCAAAGAAGTTTACAGAAGTCCTGGAAATGTTGCATCCCTTTGCGACCCATGTTTAGGCTATGCTCCTAGATCTTTAAAGGGCCAGAGAAGGGAAATCACACATGTCCCACTGTCAGCTGGTTCACCAGCTCATTGCAATACCAAAATATAAACTCCTAATTAACACAAAGTACTTCCCTACAAATATGGTCTGCAATTAAGCATTTATGAGTGTCTTCTAAATCACTTGAGACAGTAGTATATATACAAGAGCAGTTCCTTATACTAAAAATAGAAATGTTGTTTAATTAATACCTACTAGATGTCATTCATATTTTGTTTTGTGGACAATGTTTTGTCGCCTTGCATTAACATCTGGTCTAACATTAAAACACATAGTGTGTGTTATGTGAATGTGTTCTGTAAGGATATATGTTTTTAATGATATACAATAAGATTATGTAATGTACTTCAGTCAACTCACTATGCACTTTCTGTGATTTGTAGTCAAAGCAGTTTAAAGAAACAGAAGTCTGATTTGAGCATTACCCTTTGACTAAGATGCTATGAGCTTTTGAATAAAGATGAGGTAGATGACCTCAAAAACAGGCACAAGTGCCACCTCATTTCAGGCAAGGAAATTCTAAAGATAGAACTGCAATTTTACACCCCATTACCGCTGCCTGAAAAGCACTAATTAGAGGCATAAAGTCCTGTCACCAGAAACGATGATATCTACAGTCTAAACACTTGCTTTGCCCTACTGCAGACCCAGACAAATTTGACTTTTGATATCAGCTACAGCTTAATTTGTGATGATTGGACTGCCATGGTCATGTGTGGGAACTGGAGCACAGTTTTGTGCGGAGTACCGTTTGGAGTACCGTGCATGTCACTGCTAGTAATGCTGAGAAATATTCAGGAACATCATATTTACACCACACTAATTTGGGATGTACCCATTTTTTTTGTTCAGCCTCTACAGTGAAAAGCTGTGCTTAAAGGAACCACGAATTCTACTCTGTTATCAGAGAATTCTGCAGGAGAATATCAGGCCATCTGTCTGTGAGCTGAAGTGGAAGTGCAGCTGGGACTTACAGTAAGACAATGAATTGAAAAACACAAGCAGGTCTACATTAGAAGGGTTGAGGAACAACAAAAAAAATTCCTCCCCTGCACTATGGGGCAATGATTGAACTACAGGAAACATTTGGCTGCAGCCATTATTGCTCAGAGTTGAATAACCTGTTTCGAAGTCTCAGTGGGTGATCACTTTTTCACATTTTGGGTGATGCATACATGATCAATAGAGCATCAAAATTGTGAAAATTGTGTGGTAAATAGTCAAATAGTCATCAAAACTGTGTATTTTTAAAATCAGGATTCATTTAATATCGACAAACTATTACAAATAATTATCATGTGTCTCTAAAATCTACATAATAGATTTTGGATATTTTTCTAATGGTTTTATCATATAATTACTCTATTTATTTCTCCTCTTTCCTGTCATTTCTCAATTCAACTGGCTGTATTACTTTTTTATATTTAGGTAATATAAAACTGGTAACTACTAAAACATGACAACAAATTAATTGCCTCAGAACAGCAGGCCCAAACATGAAAAAGATAATTAGTTCAATAAACTAGTTTAAGAAACATTTGTTTTCCTTAGAAATGAATGTAGCAGCAATTTAAACATCACATTATACAAAGAGCAGTAAACCTACTCTTAAATTTTGTTTCAGCTTCCATTTCCAAATTTTTTCCAATTTCCAAAGGTGGAATATATTCCTTTAGTATTTGAACAAATGAATTGCACAAAAAAGATGTACATACAGTTTCAACTGCACATGCATAAGAATACAGATCTATTCAAAATTAGCAAAAGCTTGGTATTGTGTTTTTTGTGTCAGATGTTAGAGTGACATCATGGTCTAAGGTGGTTCATACTACATAAACAAATGCGTGTTTTGACCTTTTCAGTAAGAACAAGGTTGTCACAAAAAGGTCATTTCAAACAGGACTATTTATAGTCAAAATGTTTATTTACAATACAGCCCCAGCAATGAAGGGCATTTCAGCCGAAAAATAAATAAAATAAAAACAATGATCAAAACATTTATCAAATATCCAAATGTAACCTCAAACAAAATGTTTGAACGAAAATAATCATTTTATTAATATAAAAACACCAGTTGTTTTCCCCCCCACATAAAATGGTAAAGACACATACATTTAACAGTGAATAGCCAAAAGCTACCAGAAACACATCTCTAAACAAAACTATTGGTCAATGTAGAAAAATGTCTACTCTTCTGCAGCAGACACACTTGACAATGACAATTCTTCCCAACAGGAATGTTGCAGAAGCATTCCATTAGAAAACAGTTTTGCTGCACATCTAGACAGACATGTGTGGACCTGCACTGGCAGTCACTGCTAGGTTCATAACACAGCGAGACAGATTCTATTCTTCCTGCAACATACCCAGAAAGGAGCCCAACCACACAGTGGGAGATTCTTTCCTTCCTCGTCAACAGTAACTGCAAAGGACTGCCGTAAATCAATCCTTCATTTCAACTGCTGTCCAGATATTCAACATACTCTTTAAAATGGGAGGCTACCAATATACAGTGAGACAGTGTGATGCTTTCAATCTATTCATTGGTTAATCTACCCATGTTATCAAACAACAGTAATATAACAATAAGAAAAGATGAAATTCAATTTGATTCAATATTAAATATATTTTGTACCCATAAATATATTTTGCGTTAACCTACCATCCTCTCGTAACTACAGATGAACCAATACTACAACACTAACCTTGAAAACTGCCTTTGACAGTGACACTTTTCCTGAAGTAGAAATATCGCAACATGGGGATCAGACAACAAGATATCACTGCAGTTACTCCACTCCATAATTAATTTATAAAATCAAAGATATCACATACAGTTACAATCTTTCCATTCACAGCTCCATATAAAGACTAAGGGAGGCCCTTATAGTGAGAAACCTGTTGACTCAAATTTATTGTGACAACACAGTGTGTTACAGAATCCTCCACTGTGCTTCTAGGGTTGCCTGGGGCTCAGTGCACCGAATAAAAATACTGTTTACTGAATGGCTGATGGCCAGTAGACACAATTATAAATTGAAATTTAATTAAACAAATTCTACATATTCACAACAATACAACAGCAAATATTTGTTCATACAAACAGATAAAATGATTGTGATAATTTTTTAAAAATTATTTTTATAAGAAGAAATTCAAGGATGAATTTCACCTCCATTATTCATGCCATGCCTGTGTTGTTTGTGACAGCACAGTTCTACCCACATTGAATCTTAACAGTCTCACCAGGTGCAGAAGCATACAGAATTAACTCATTAAGCTGGGGCTCCTTAAAGAGGTCTCGTCTACAAATAATTACACATGAAACACAACCTTTCATATATGAACACATCTACTGCCTACAACATACGTCCTTACCGTACAAAAGCCAATCCTGCATAGAGCAAGCGAGAGCTGCATGCACTCAGACATCATCCACGGCAACAGCGTTACCCCCGACAACAAACAAGCCAGCCAGGGTAATTGAACAGGGCCAGGGGGAAGGCAGGGAGAGAACAGCAGGGAAGCAATGACACTTAGTCAATGTGAGACCCAGTGCAGCAAAAGACATGCAGCAGTCCTCCTCAACTTCATCTGAGAGGCAGGGACTGTGAGAAAGAGAAAGGGGAAAAGAAAAAAAATCTGTTCTCACAACGTAAAATAGAACAAGTGTCAAAAAGCAAACACTAAAGATTAGTAATAGATTTCTGAGGAACGATCCCTGGTGTATAAAAAAGTATAAAAAGTAATGCTTTAAACAAGCACAAATACAGATTAAATAGGACCATTACAGCCAAGCAACATGTGCTCCCTCAAGACAATTAAACTAAAATGACTATCATGACTGATCTTCAGAAGTTCTTTTCTTTGCTAAACATATTTTAAATCCATTATCACTAAATTATGTCCAAAATACAATCCCCACAACATAATCTTCCTTGTAATGTACAGTAGAATTTTAAATTTAGTGTTCAAAGACACATTCAAGCTCCTCTCCCAATCTAGAGCATAATCTACAAAGAGTATCTTCTCTGACAGATAAAATTCTACCTTTTCCTCTTGTTCCATTCCATGGATTTTAGGGATCTTATTCACAGGTACACATGGGACTTCTTGGTGTGTCCCACTCACACATCCATATTGTTCGAGAAGGTCAAGAAAACAACACAACCGCACCTCCCTTCTCTCCTGACTATTTGGTAACTACCTTTTCGCAAGGTCTCCGTCAACATTCCTCTCAACTTAATCAGTGTTTACTAGACATACAGGCAAGGGAAACATTATCAATATTGCAGTTCAAGGTTTGGGTGATGTAGCAAAAATAAGTGACCATTTCTTTCAGCAGGTAACGCTTTTTTAACTAGTGAAGTAAGTTACTTATCACCTAAAATGGTTACACATCTACAGCTGCAGTACACCTCACACACATATGCATGTGCAAAATATCTCAATGCCAAATGAACACTTCTAAAATTATCACTAATTAGAACTTTCCTGAAACAACAGAGCAGTACAGCAAGATAAAACAAGACCAACAATCACACCTAGCATATGGTGATACCCATGCTGTGACATGTTTGCATGAAATTCAGGGAATTAAAGGAGAGTTTCAGTTTGGTAACACTTCAAGCTCTATAGTTCCCCTACCTCTGGTGAGTCTTCATGAACAAGGTATAATCATTTTCTGTTTACCCTGACTTCCAAACTGTGCCTTTTCAATACATTTCTATTCCTTTCACAAAACAAACTGGAAAACGCACCTCACACCCACACATATATGAACGGCATCAATACTGAACTTCATTTATATATGCATATATACATATATGTGTGTGTGTGTAATCCATTATTGGATAAATATTACAAATGTAAGTAAATTTATAATTGGCAAAACATTCATTTTAACTATGAAATCAACTTAATATTACTTATTACCGATAATACATATTACTAAGATCCATGTCCATGGGGTACATACTGTATATTTGCTTGGGGTACATTTTCCTGGTCGTTTCATTAACTTAACATGAATTGTAATTCAGTGAATTGTTAGAATGAGGCCTAAATGAACTGGCAAAGTATTTGGTTTATTAGGAAGGCAGAGTGAACAGAAGATGATTGAATGAGGAAAGGAAACTATAAAACTTTAGAAACAATAACTTTTTCATGAGAAAGAAGTGGCCATTTTTAAAACAAAGAGAGAACTAAAGAGCATGTGGGCATAAATTAATTTCACTCTTTAGTGTGTTAAATGATTTTTACAAGCCATTTTACAAGACTCTCACTTTACTTTCTCCAGATCTGATTCATGTATAGGTATCCCAAAAAAATCACTTTTGTTTTACACAGCACATGGTCATGGTTCCTTTGTCTATACCCATGAAGAACTGTGACAATAACAAAACATTGATACAATTTAAACCCAATCAACTATTTCTACTACCTTGCTTTTTTAATGATAATGAAATAAAATAGCTATATGAAATTTGTAAGAATAAACACCTAAGCCTAAATGTGCTAAATTAGTCTTGTAGAAAACAGAATAGATAAAACCTTCCACACTACATGGAAGAACATATGGAGTATGTACATTGCAATGGATGATTTCATGAATTTATCATACTCAAAAAGAATACATATAGAAGATTCTTCTGGGACCAACTTCTTTGGTATGTGGGCACTAGTGGCAAAAATCAAAGCACTATCCACAATGTCTTTGTGCATTTGTGGTCTTGATATGACCTCAGAAACAGCTAATAATAAAAGGCCTCAAGTATTTCAGACAGGGAAATATGGTCATGTTGGGTGTCCTGTGGAATAAGAGGCTGCAGGTCACTGCCCTGTTGTTTGGAGAGCCATTCCTCAGTCCAGATCACTGTATCCACAAGCGATGTCATCCCATCTGACAGTGATGGGAAGTCTGCATGCAAATCCCAACTCTAATTCATAGAACAACTGACCTCTTGGTTTCACACTGAAATCCAATCTGTTGTTCTCAGGCCAGACCCAAGTGAGGAACGCCTGGTTTAATGTTTCACCCAGCACCATTGTCTGGGTCAATCTGGGACGGATGTTGTTTTTGAAGCTCCGCCAACTAATCGCGCTCTAAAATTCCAGAAAACCTACTTGCTGGGGTCTCCATAGATGAACAGCCATTTGTTTGTAAAAGTATTTTATTTTAATTACAAAGCCTCATTCAAAGAATAATAAAAAATATGAATCATGATGTATATTAATATTTTAGAGTCAATATCAAACATCAGTATCTACCCCTGGCTAAAATGTATTCCATGTGAGATATATACCATGCTAGTAGCATGAATAATGTAGTTTTCTTTTTCTCAGGTTGACTCAATTTCTGATCATCTTCAACTTCCACTTCATATATGGAAGCCACTTGAAACCACAACTTTGAAAATGTGCCAAAATATCAGTCTAAAAGAGAAATGCCATTTTTGTTTTGTTTCACAGTTGTTTCAAGTAGTTGCCCAACATAAATTGGTGTTCACAAACAGTCATGTTAATTAGAATCAGCTGGTTTAGTACATGGGCGGAACAAACAAGTGGCAATACTTATTTCTGACGCCAGGGTCTGGACTTTTTCTGATAAAAAAACCCCTTTAGTTATTCCCCTTTAATACCCTTAAGGCAGTGTTGGATCCTCATACTAAGGCACCCATCAGAACCCAGTCAAAGCATGCATGCACAAATTGAGCTAATCAAAATATGGATCCATCAATATTTGAAACACGTTTATGTTACTCCTTTACCATTACACTATGACATTAGTCTACATTGAGAAAATTTAATGCAGATTTCACAATCTATTTTGAGTAATAGGAAACTGAAATAATCAAATTAAAGAAATCTTTTGTTAATTACAAGTATTTATAATTGCAAAGCAATCTATAAAGAAAGGCCAAAGACATGGATTTGGTTTTTATTTTATTTGGTTTTATATTATTTTATTTTTCTTTTTTAACTCCATTCAAATTGTGATGTTAAATCTAGCTGCAACACATTGCATTGTGCCACCAACAAGGCAACACCCACCACTGTCAGCCACAACTAGAAATAATACTGTAAGGGAAACCCTCAAGTAATTCTACAACTGATTGAACAGTTTTTATTTATCATAAATAACATATTAGAATACCTGCAAATACAACTGAATAAAAATACTTTACAGGGACATTGTGAAATACCCTTAGGAGGAAGAAGGGGAAGAAAAGCCACTGACACATACCTGTGTCAGTGATTTTTGAGAAGACAGACGGTGTAGCAGAAGGACAAACCCACAGAGCTCCTCCTCCTCTAAAATAATTAATAAACAGTTGTAGGTACATGTTTTTCCTCATCATCATACCATTTATATGGCGACACTCTAGTGGGTCTTCATGAACAACAGCACCACTGATTGATTATTGTTCTGTGTGTGGTACTGAGGTGTCTCCATATTGGTAGATGGAGTGACGGAAGGAGACCTATGTGTCAGGGATTTAACAGGCAGTTGTTTTGCCACCCATATGAACTGAAAGACAATCGTTTATATGTGAAAAGTGGCAAAGACTCAACAAGCTACAGTACCAGTACAGACAATACTGCACATGCAGTCATATAATATTGAGTAAGAGTAATGAATTTAATATTTTGTTATACTGAAAGGTGCTGTGAAATGATCCCTGTCCAGAGTAAAGACTTGCTGAACTGTACAGATGAAAGTGCAACACAGAATTTTACAAACTCCAAGGACGTGAAAATTCAAGCAAAGTAGTTTAGTGTCCAGCTGGCTGTTCTGGCTGTAAGTGCACTCTTAGTGGTGACAATTGTCTGGTTCAGATTAGACCCTGTTATTTTTTTCAATAATAAGCCTAGCCTCTTTAGAAGAACCTGCCATAGCAACCACAAACAATTTTTTTTAATAAATGTTGGAGCATTTATATTGAGCTATATTTCTGTCTTTTTTTTTTTGTTTTTGGTGCAATAAAATTGCACAATAATAGTGCAATTCCTCAAGCTGCCTGTATTCAGCAGTCCAGCATACATAGAACATTGTGTAGGGATGGTCTTTGTAGGGAAAAGATTCACTATTCTGAAGGCTCAAACAAACACAAAACTACAGCTTTGTAGAGACACCACCATTACATCAGTGTGCTCCTAAAGTTGTACCACACAGGATACAATAAAATAAACAATATCCTCTCACTTGATATTAGTCCCACTGGTCAGAGATAGCTGAACAAGAACATATGTTACACAGTACAGTGCCAAAATGTTCTGTAATTAACCTTTGGAAAACAGATGTGTATTGACTTTTTCTCTTAATTAATACTGAGGACCCACACGGGACCCTTCAGATATAAATTTTCCAACAAGCATGGAACAAAAGCATTGCTCTCACTAATTTAACAAATGCTATAAATTCAGCTCACGCAGAGAATGAAGGAAGCACTGCTATCTGAAAAAACACTCATCACATAATGTCAGTCTGCCTGTGCCAGCTGTGAGGGCAAATATTCCATCCATTAGCTCAAAAACAAACACAAAGGTGTGGCGAAAGGAAAAAAAATACATAATTCAATTTGGCACATAAAAACCTTGTATAGACTAATTTGTGTCGTAACATTTCTTGTTTCGTTCATAGATTGTTATCTTGCCATTATGCTTAACTCCATTTGTATGTGCAGAACAATAAAAGTATACATTCGAACAACATTATTATTATAGCGAGCATTACTGCGAGTCATAAAATGAGAAAATGAGAGATCATAAAATTGAGCGTGGGATGTTATTCCTCACAAAATCATATACAAAAGCTGAATCATAATACCAAAATTGAGAGAAATAGATACACCAAGGGACCCAGTCAGTTACAGCACACAGGCTAAGAGTGCAAACTGAGACCAGCAGATGGAACACATCTAACCACTGACTACGTAGGGATCCTCAGGCTCTCTGCTGCTCAAACCCCCTTGTAACTCCTTCAGGTTACCACTTATCATATATAAGTCTGGATTTGTCTCTACTGATGATTACCCACCAGCTCTTCTGTAGAATGATGCCTGGCTTGTAGTGTGGATAATAATGACTGGGTTATGGGCAAGTGTAACAAAGCAGTGTACTTTGGGTGGGTGCAGGATGCATAGCATGGAGCAGAAACCACAGTAAACAGCAATTAGTTATGCCAAGTTGCAATTGTGGTTCTTGATTATTGTGTACACTGATATTCCCTTGATTTAAAATGTAAGTGTGAGTGAAAGTACAGACAATTTTAGTAAAAAAAAAAATAATAAAATAATAAAAAATAATAATATATAAAATAAAAAAAAACATATGGGCTAGTATATATGTACTTACATAGGTCTTATCTGTGTAAGGCAGATATACTGCAGACATTAATTATCCAGCTATCCACTGAAACATATGAATATTCTTAACTCATTGAATGACTATAGAACACTCTAAATATATGCTCTGTGCTCACCGCTGAAAGGAAATCAACCAGACTAGCAGAGAGTAAAAACGCCCTTCTGCAGAACTATAAAGAAGAATGCAGCCCAGTAGATTTTATAGGTCTTTTTATAGATCCAGTGTTTTAAGAGCAATGAAAATGGTTGCCCTGACCCCATCAAGCAAATGATTGATTTAACTGAACAATTTAAGGCTTAGGTGGAGATAAACCCTACACTCAGTGTAGTGTTGTGGGAAACCAAGCAGGTTCTTTGTCAACAATGGCAAAGGCAAACCAGACAGCATCTGAAGATTTGCTCCAAGGAGTGATGTCATAAGAGCATAACACATACACACACAATGGCAATGACCACACCAGTGGTCAAAAGTGAAAGCGGTTACATTCATATTTGGTTGACACAGTAACTGGCAGCAATAAAAAGTCAAAACCACAGCATTTTTCACTTGCCACATACACCCATAAAGAACAACAATTCAATCTAAACAATTTATATTTTCATTTTCCTGTTCTGTAAAAATGCTCTGACAGACAGACTCTGAAAGTAGCCAAACAGAAAACCAAACATTTTCTCATACAAATTTCTGCTGGCATCAGATTGGAACACAAACTGAATGTATGCACTGCATTTCATGGAGCTCTGCTTGACACAAAGGACCCATGACAATACAGTTTTACAACAGTCCAAACAAAATGACAATCTGAGTATGAAATGTTTTTACTGTTGGATAATCAGTCTCAAAGATATGTAGCTTGCCAAATGTTGGTTAATTAAAACACATTTATAATCCAAAAATTAGTGAAACCAGTAAGTGAAATCATTGCATACAAAAACTTGTAAAGTTAAATACAATTTCTAATGTTTATCAGAGTTGGTGGTTGGTCAAACAACACAGCACAAATGCAAAAAAAGTTCAATACAGCTAACTAACTAGCAGACTGAAAATTTCTAAAAAGCAAATCAGCATTAGCTGTGTCATAGGTGCTTGATAGTCTAATAGTTCTACCTGTACTTTTGCAAAGGTAAATACTATCAACTAAATGTACATTAAATGGCTATGACTTATTGGACCTAGATATATCAATGTGACCTAGATGGGTTTAGCCTATAATTGTAAGGTTAAATAACTCATAACAGAGACAAGTTAGCTAACCTTTCCAACTAGACCATTAGCAATCTCACTGTTTAACTGAGAGTAATTTAAATTGATGTGCCATCTAAATAGGTTTGCATAAGAGTCAATGCTTTAAGCTGGTATTAACCACAGTTAGACTGCTACACAGCTAAGCAGAAAAAAGATCAATATCATGGCTAAATGGAGAAAATATTACACTGGCAAGGAAACTGCCGCAGGCTGTCTCATCTGTTTATTAGACTGATGGAAAGTTGGGGAGACTGGGAATTTAGTCAAAATACTACTAATAGTGAGCTTACATTCTGAGAAATGTATGAGTTAATGAGTGTGTGAAGACCACATTAACAAAAATAAAGTATTCAGTATGTACAGTCACAGCTTCACAACAAGGACCTGGCCACTAACACCACACAACACTCAGACAATCCACAGAAAATGAATTTCAGCTCTAGTAAATATTTCAGAATTCAAAATTTCAGAATTTTAGATGAAGTTGAGTACTTCATCAATATAGATATTATGCCACTTTGGCATCAGAATTCAATTCGTTTGGCTGACAGTGAAGGCCAAGTTACTTCTTAGTGTCCCTCATAGCCTTATCGTACACTGAAATATATCCAACATTTTAAGAAGAGATGCCCATGTCTCTAAGTTACGTAGAACTATAATGCAAACTTACAGGAGAAAAGCAAGATTTGCTCAATACTAAGCTTATCATTAATGGTGATGAACAGCCATAAGAAATTAGCAATATTTTATTGAGAATATCATACCCACTGCACCATTATAATAATTGCAGAGCAGTCTATAAAATAGATGGTGTCTTTGACAGATGGTTTTAATATGATTTCATTTGCATCTATGGCTTTCACTTGATGCTTATAAGTTGCTTGTGTATGCAGCCATGCACCCCAACCAAGATGATTCATCAGCAATTTGAGAGCAGCTAGCTTTTCCCCGGGATGCTTAAGTCAGATGAAGCATTCTGTGCTAACTGTCAGACATTCTGCTTGATGCAAATCATCTTGAAACCTGATCAGGGAAAGAATTTCCATGTTTTTTTTAATCTATTTAAGAGATGAAACTATAACTTACTTATTACATCATAGCTGGGGGAGGATTTCAATTTTCATTAGACACAAATTAATGTACTGGTACGCATGGCAAAAATGAAGATTATATACTGGAACATAGATTGGGGAAATTATTTCCATCACCCAACATAGCATGTAAACCCACATCATCCTCAGTGAAAACCCTGAAACCTTAGAGGAGGGAAAAATAAGTGTGGTTTGCAAGCATGCATAACTGTACTGTGACACGACTACAAAAGTAGCTTCTCTCCTCTAAACTTTCAGGCCTCTTAGAAGCTTCTGATGCAGATAATCATCAGGGTACCCTATCCTATACTGCTTCACCCCCTATCTTAAACCAATTTTGCCAAGTCACTCAAATACTTTTGTTTCAAAACCCCATTTCCTTCAGGGTTTAGTATTCAGTCTTCTTTTATTGTCCCTTTACTCCAGATAACATGGTCTTTGTATCTATGCTCTTGGTTCCCCTCGTCATGTCAATGATGATATTTGCAGCCCTCATTTAAAGCAGTGAAATAGTAATCCAGTTTCAGACTGAGAACTGGTATGGTTGTTTTGTGGTTGTTGTTTTTTTAATTCAATTCAAGCAAACGCCTCATTTGTTTTACTTTACTGTAAGGGAAATAAGTGCTCCTCTTGCCAGGACAAATACACTGCTGTGCAGTGAAACAACCACATTAAACACTACAGCTCCACAAAGACTGAAATGGCACTACAGCCTGCTTTTGAAGCTGAAGAATGTATGCAAGTTTAGATCAATATCAGCATGCATTTGAGAATAATTTTCCCCACCCATTTTCTATTTACTATTTTGTTTTTAGTTGGGAGACTTTAGTTTTGCATTTTTACAGTTACATATTTTTAAAAGATATTTTAATTTAAACCTAACCACCTAACATTAATACACTTCTTTTTTACTTCAAAAACTAACAGCTGGTATAATTCAATTGTGAAATGTGAAAAAATGACACTTGTGTGATTTTTTTCCTTTATAGTAGTATCAAACTGTAAGTCAATGTGTCTGTTAGCTTGTAAGGCATTGCATATACTGTCATACAAAATGACCATAAAATTACATTTAATGCTTGAGATTAAATAAAAGAAGGGTTGCAATACTGGAACTTCGACTAATCTGGCTTCATTAAACCCATATTTTTATTCGACTTACCAGCATGATGTGCTGCTAGTCAGCTTGCAGACTGTTCAACATATTTTGAACAGGCTTACATTTATTTATATGTGATGATAAATGTAACTGGATCAAACTGAATTACCAGAAAACATATTCAGATATGACCATGCCACCCAGTATTGTTGAGAGGGTCTGTATCATTCGACTATTTAGGAAATAAATAATAAATAATCTGTACATGACACATTGCTTGTGAAACAAACAACATAGTGGATGGAGATGTATAGTTATAACACTGCATGCCACGTCCACACACTTCAGCGTTGCAGGGGACAGGGAGGAACACTGTTCAATGACAGATTCGGTCTGGATATATGGGCATCACTAACCAAACAGTTCATTTTGACCTAGCAACATATTTTCCAGTCAGTGCATTAAAAGCTTCAGAGATAAGACACATCTGACACACTAGACAGGTCTCATTACCTGCAGCTTCTCTGATTTACAGAACCAATGCTTGGCACCTTTCACTGCAATGGGAAGGGTGAGATGCTGCTGACTGGAATCTTTTAGCTCTTCAGGTCTCCAGCAGGTGCCGTTAATTGCATTGGTTATCCAATGTACATAATCTGTGTAAGCTACAAAGATCTTCAATCTCTTTAATTAAAATACATGAGAGGAGACTGACAGAGATTAGCATGAAACTTCTACTGCTTGTCACTCTTTTTGTACAGGCTTAATGCTTACAACTTAATTACAATCTACCCTTGAGTAGAAAGGGTAAACAACTATGCAAATATCCATCAGACCGTTTGTCTCAAAATGGTAATTGGCTCACAGCGAAACATGGTTTCTCCTCAGCACAGCTAAGTTTGACCAGTGTCCTACTTCCCTACTGTGAGAATGTGTGAAAAAATGTGAGTCTTTCTTTTGGAGTGTCTCAAACAACAGGAACTTTATTTATAGAAGAAGTGGAACCACATTTTCCTTTGATGCCTAGGGCCTTCAGATGATTAAAGCACCAACAAAACTTCCTTTCAAACAGACCTTTGGAAGGGAAGCTTAGGTTAACTGGTTTTCAAAAAATGTAGTTGTATAATTTTCAATTATATAATATTCAGTTCAAATCCCCAGACTATATTCGCATTTAACCATCTCTGCCTAAACCACAATACAATGTCAAAAACTGCTTTCCAGGAAAAATGCCTTCATAGAAAATAAAAATTGAAGAAAAAAAAGCCCCCGACTTCAAACAACACATACTCCCTGAGATTAGTCAAATGTTTGTTTATTTAAAAAGGAAATGGAAAAGAAAAATATACAGGCAAAGACCTGCTGGCAACAGTTATTGGCCTCCAACGACCTGTTAGAACGCCTGGATTTAGAGGGACATGGACATTTATGTAATTGCTACACATTTACCATTTGTCAGTAGCCAACATTGAAAGACAACGAAGTGGTATGCCTAGTGCTCTGAAACACTTTACAGACTTATAACCAGAACAACACAATAGGGCAAAAATAAAAGGCTATAAAGGACATATGTTACATAAAAATGACACTGAATTATTAACTATAATTGCAGAATCTGTTCAAGAGAATAGGTGAAATCTGAGTGATAATTTTCCCAGCCTTCATAAAAATCTGAGTGGGTCAAAATGGAAGAAGTCGTTAGGTAACCAGTAGGAAACGGAAGATTATGTGTGTCAATCTTTAACATGAGACACTTGATTGCATCATTTCAGCTATCGAGATCAGATCAAACGAGCTCTCCTGCTAGTGAAGTTCACATTAAAATCCCTTTAACTCGGAAGCAGACCACACTGTTGCCTGAGGTTACAATTCAAAACCATCCAAGCATGAGGCGAGGTTGCTCCAAACGTAAGGCACGGGTCGTTCAGTGGGTTACAGGTAGGCATCTCGTTCCAGGTCCCATGGTAAAATAAATGCATAGCGCTAATGCAAACCTAGCCACAGCTAGTTCAATGGAAACCACTTAAATAGCGGGCTGTACTTCATTTAATTCAGCTATGAAACTTGCTTAATCTCATTTATACTAAAAAGACGGTGAAGCACATATACATGTATCTAGCAAAAATTCATTCTTAGTCAATTTGTTCTTCGATTCTGTAACTGTCCCATAACACTAAAGAGCCAATAACAACCTAGCGAGTTAGCGAGCCGATATCAGGTGCAAGTTAAAGAAAGTTCCATACCAGATAATCCATGTACTGCGTTTGTAGACAGTCGAGCTCTTCCAAAAGGTGAAGTCGTACAGGCAAAGTTGATTCTTTCTTGAATAGTTTGTGAATAATGGATGCATTCAAAATGCTGAATAGATGGCACGGTGCTTTGTATTCCCCGCCTTCCCAGTGGACAAAAATAAATCAATATAATAATTCCTTGTGCTTCTGGTATAGATATGTCTAAAAGCTTGATTATGTAACTGTACTCTACCCCCTGCCAGTCGTAAGCTTCTTGCAATTTTAGCGTGGGTCCTTTTAACCTACCCCTTACTTTGATCACGAAAAATCCGTGTTTGGCTGAACAAAATAGCTACAATCTTACAGGAACTATGAAAACCCTCTTTTCTTTTGCGTCGCGCAGTCATCTGATCAAACACGTGGTACTCTACGTACCACTATCAGCTGTGAAGCCACTATGAATGAAACAATTGTCATGTGATGAGGGCAGGTCAAGACAATTATGAAAATTTCATATATTTTCGTGTCTGCGCTTCGCCGAAGTGGAATATTTGATGGTTACTATCAAATAGAAAATATGTTTAATGCTGCTATCTAACAAAACAAGGTTTTGAAGACTTACAGTTTTAAACATTTAGGTTAAGATAGATACACTTCAACATGTTCAAACGGGAAGCAGCAGTGCTTTCTGGACATTGTAGTTTCTTATTGCTTGTAGTACTATTTCCTGGCCCCTGCTTCTTTAACGCTTTCTCTTTATTAAATACCCGCAACATCACAGTTAATTTATTTTTTATTTTATTTATATTTTTACTTTGTACTTTGATGATCACCAAGGTAAAATAATTTGATTAACTATAAAAACAAAAATATCTGAACCTGAGTAGCTCTAACTGCAGAGAGCAGAAGTATGTTTACTCAATATAAGGTCATGGTATTTGACTTGATGATCTAAAGAAGAGTGAGATGTGATGATTGACACTGGTTAAATTGCAGTGTATCACCAGTAGCCCAGTTTCACTTCATATTAACAGGATATGTTAATGTTAATGGCCTTTACCTTTATACATAGGCCTTTACTATACACAGTGTACACAAAAATTAATACAAATATACAAATCTATTTCTTGTAATCTGGTTCACTATTTGCCGGCATTCAAGAGGAAAGCTCACCTTTGACACTTTTAATAATGATCACTTGTCATAGCTCTTGAAGTAACTGTGCTGTGTTGATTTGAACCACTTGTCTCTCCTCTTCCAGCAACAGACTGCAGAGAACTCTGGGAAATAAATACAGACAATGAAATTAATAAATGAAAAGTCCATTAATGCATCAATCATCCAAAGTGACCTCTTGATGCCATCTTTATTGTAGCCTTGCAAGTGCTAGAGTTGAGCCTGGCTCTAAGCCAAATGTGACCAGGCCTATCACCTCAGATCTTCAACATAATGCAGAGAATGATGCTGACAGCCTGGAAAATCAGAGCCCCCAGACAGGGTACACTCATTAAATATTTAATGTGACAATACATAAATGAGACATTCTGAATGCTGGAAATTTGTCTCAACATACTTATTTGCAATATTACAGAATCAAGCTTGATTGAGCTCCTGTTTCTCTTGCCCTTGCATTTGAATGATTTTAGATTACTTTATATATATATATATATATATATATATATATATATATATATATATATATATATATATATATATATATATATATATAGGTATATATATCATTTAAATTCTAAAACAGAATGTACAAAAACGTATTACTGGCAGAGTGGGTTGGCTAACACATTATCAAGGTCTATGAAATAACTGTTGGCTTTTTTATTTTAAAGTGCTTCAAATAATAATGGCTTATCTTTTTACATTTAAAAGTATTTACCATTTAAGAGTTTCATGATTGCATACCTTTATTGTTGAAGGAATGAGAAACATAATGCTGACTTCCGAGTTAATAATTCTTAAAACATTAGCAATATCATAGCTAAACCCTGCTCTCTGTGATACCAGACCTGGAAGTCAAATTTTTTGCTGATAGTTTTGCTATAGGTCAGTGGTCAAATAAACTGGAATAGTATTGGATTTCTTTATTATATACCAAAAAAAATCTTAATTAAATGTTGTAACATTGTGTTTAAAATTAAAACGAATGTTAACATGTAAAGATCAGAAAAGGGGTCTGAAAATGACTAATTACAGCACAGAATACCTTCGTACCAACCAACCAATACATTATTCTATAAAATGCATTTTTAAATGTCTGAAAGTCAATACAAATATTTCAACAATAATTATAATCGCCACTATTCAGTCAATATAACTCAAATAATCAGGAAATAATAAAAGAAAAAAGAAATAGATAGATAAACATAACAGCTAAAATAATAGTAGAGGAATGTACTTTTAGTAACAGGAGACATATATAAGTGTGCTGCAAAAATGACCATAACCTGTACATCACATGCTGAGGTTCATCAAGAAGGAAGGTGAAAATTCAACGAAATGTTGAATTTGCGGGCTATGACTACTGACCCCTGTTGGTCATTTAAGGAACATCTTTGGTTTTAGTCTACAAAATGGACAAAACAGCCTGAGTATGTTTTTCATAAATTTTAAAACATCATATCGCAATGAGAACTTTTCCATGGATGTATTTTGTATTTAACTTTTCCATATTATGTATTACCTGTATTTATGAATCTATGTATCCCTTTGCATTACCTTAGGGCTGCACCCCACCACCCAGTTGTGGCTTCTTTTCATAGAACAACACTCCCAGTCATTGTTTATCTCTCACATAACCCGTACAATATACAAAATTCAGTACATATAAACAAAGGCATGCAAGTATGTTTTGAATATGTAATTATGTAATTTTACTCCAAAATAAATGCCTTTCAACTGTTTAACCATTGTTTGTTGGCTTACATTCTGTACCTCTCAAGTCAGGCTCCATAATGAAGTAGCACACTAGGCCAATGCTTTTTCAGGAGAGCATATTTATTACTGATATCTTAGTAAATTTTAGATAGCTATCAAATGGTGATCTGAGTTTGACATCATGTAATTAGGAACGGCAACCTGCTTTTAGTCTTTTGCTACAGAATGGACTGATGTTTGGACAAATGGAAAGATATGGCTTAAAATTGGTTTATCATAATTCATTAGACTCTATAAAGACCATATGTGTTAGAGGCTACAAAACATCATTTTATAAAGACCATATAGTTGCCAAAAGGATGTTTCCCTGCTGATGTTTCTGCTGTTTTGTTTTCATGTCATGTTATTCATGTAAGTATGGTTTATTGTATTTAAACATTCAATCCAATGATTGAATCTCATTGTGTTCAGGATATCCAAGCCAACATTTGTACGCTATTAAAAAACATATTTTACAAACCCTACAAGTGATTGGCAGGACTGAAATTAATAGAGAAAAGGAATACTGAGACTACAGAAAAGGCCTATTTTTGAGGGAAAATGTTTAATTCTCTCAGGTATTATCTTTTAAGGCCATTCAGTAAATTATCACATCCAAAATAATGAGGTGATTACGTCATATTTAGTTTCCACATTTCCTGTTGCCCTATTCATTTGCTTCTGTTGAACTTTTATTTTGAAATAAACCTCTCACTGTTGCTTAGTGACCAGAATGCTCTTTATGAGTTGAAAAATGACCTGATGCTGTATTCTTTTGAATGCAGGAAGATTCACTGCAGCTCCAATTTAAGAAAATGATACCTTCTTGTTTCAACACACAAATACTCACTGGCCCCACTGACAATCCCCTTAAACTGTTATGCCACAAGTGCATGTACTTTATATTTACATCAAGAAATCTTTTCAACACGTGAACAGCCCAGATGTCAGTTCGAAAATTATCTTTTTCAGTGTGTCCGTAAAGAGAGTAAGGGAAAATGCAGAAAATGCCCCAGCAAAACAAATCAATCACACCAAAACGGCAAACAAAGTTGTTTTGCTTTTCACCGACATACTTTTATGTATTATTATTTCACTCCAATTTGTAAGAAATATTGGTTTCATTGTCCAAATGAACAAATACTAGCTACCAACAGAGAGCAATTTTAGTTTTAATAAGAACTCGGCTTTTCTGCTTACCTCGAGCTGAACTCAGTGAGTAGACGTACCCTACACGCCTGATTTCCTATAGGCTATCTGTACATTAGCTTCTTAGTTTACTTTTCCGCAATTCTTCAGCTAACAACAGCCTTATTATGTTTACTCCACCGGGTGATTTACCGGTAAAATAAAAAAAAGTTGATAAAATTAACGTGTTGATAATTTCTTCCATTCGTTTTTTATACTCCTTCACGAACGTAACTGCTATGTTTTTGGCTCGCGCTGCCACTACAGTGTTTGTTTGCGGGAAACATTGGGAAATGGCCCGTGATATCGATGAGGTGGATTAAATTTGCTTCTTATTTCTAGTGTTAAAATGATAAGCTGACGGTTAAAATATCTCGGCTGTGCAATATAGTTCAACCGTTTAAATGAAATATAAATACAATATAACAGCCTTACAGTTGATTACAGTTTAAGATTAAGTTGTTCACTCCAATACAGTAATTCAACACGCATAAATTAAAATTGTAGAAATGTCACGCCACGTTCAAAATAACCACAAGATGGCAGTCTTTATCTATTAGCAAAAATTACTTTGGCTCAAAGCAGCCTAAATGGAGAATTTGTATGAGCCAAATATGCTTTCCAAGAACTATATGGACACTCATGGGCATTTGTGCATTAATTGCTTATGGAATGGACATTTACAGAAAATCTGTAGAGTAGATGTTTACTTGTTTTGTTTTGGGAAGTTAAGTCTTTTGGGAAGTATGGGTTGGTAGGCCGTTGTCTCCATCATAACACACTCTACACTAAAATGCTGTTGCCTTAGATTTCACGAAATAAAACGGGCTACAGGATAGTCTAAAATTTGGTGGAGAGTATTTTCCCGGAGAAAAAATTGTATTTCTTATTTGCGTGTTGATTTTTTTTTTTTTTTTTTTTTTTTCAGAAATTGTTTCCAACCCTCCACATGAACTTGGAAAATCCAATGTTAAATTAACGTATAGATTTACATATCCCCACTTCGAATAACTCGAATTGTTTTCATACTAAGCAGAGAAATCATGAAACCACAGTCGATTTGTGTTGCCTGACTGATTGTCCCGTGTGGCTCCTCCTTCGATTATTTCAGACTGATTGCATGTGGCAGGCGCTGTTGCAATATTAGAAGAGCGAGTCTGCGGCATCTGGAACAAGGAATTGCAAGAGCTGTAACTTCAGACTAAAAGGGACGACTCCTGAATTGCATCCTGGTTTTAAGAGCGTAAACAAAATTCAGTGCGATGCTTTAAGGAACAGCTTTCTCGAGACCCAATGGTAACATTCTTCAGGAGACTCGCAGACGAGGACAAAATAACCGAAGAGAAGCTACTCTACAAAGTAATCCGCTAACAAGCTGTAGTTGCGCGAGTTTGCCCGAGTGGTTAGACAGTTATAATATCCCGGAGCTAGCTAGCTTGCTAGCTAATAATTCCTTTGAATTTGCGAAGGCGCTCTTGTTCCGAATTATGGCACTAAGGGCAAGGGCTTTATATGACTTTAATTCAGAAAATCCTGGGGAAATTTCAGTGCAGGAAAACGAAATTGTTACCTTGTACTGCGAGCAGGACATAGAGGGATGGTTGGAGGGGGCGAACAGTAGAGGGGAACGGGGTCTCTTCCCTGCTTCCTACGTGGAGATATTGAAAAACGACACGGTCTCTTCTCATAACAACAACGTCACATCTGGTGATGGGTTTCAAAGCGCAAGGTATGCCAACGTCCCAACTGTTGGCTGTGACGACCAATATAAAACTCAGGCTCAGGATAATGTAACAAAAGCTCCTACTTCTAGTTTTACCACTTTCCCCGGTACAGCTCCACAGCAGCTCAGTTATCAGACTAGCCAAGGGAGTGATGACGATTGGGACGACGACTGGGATGACAGTTCAACTGTTGCGGACGAACCAGGGGTTGTTGGAGGAAATTTTCAGGACTATGATGGAAATGGACCTTCTACTTACAGGGTATCCACTTCATCAATGTCTCGAGGTGGGAGCGCGCAACAAGCGAAGAGTTCGGCTACTGTCAGCAGAAACCTTAATAGGTTTTCGACCTTTGTAAAATCGGGTGGGGAGGCTTTTGTTTTGGGAGAGGCGTCTGGGTTTGTGAAAGATGGAGACAAGATTTGCGTTGTAATGGGCCAGTACGGTCCAGAGTGGCAGGAAAATCCATACCCCTTCTCCTGTTACATCGATGACCCCACCAAACAAACGAAGTTCAAAGGCATGAAAAGTTACATGTCTTATAAGTTGACGCCTAGTCACACACAGAGCCAGGTGAACAGAAGATACAAACATTTCGACTGGCTGTACGCTAGGTTAGTGGAGAAGTTTCCCGTTATTTCGGTTCCCCACTTACCAGAGAAACAAGCCACAGGAAGGTTTGAGGAAGACTTCATATCTAAGCGAAGGAAAGGCCTGATATGGTGGATGAATCATATGTCTAGCCACCCAGTTTTGGCTCGTTGTGATGTCTTTCAGCATTTCCTAACTTGCTGTAGCACAGACGAAAAGGCCTGGAAACAGGGGAAAAGAAAGGCAGAGAAGGATGAGATGGTGGGTGCTAATTTCTTCCTCACCATCAGCACCCCTGCAGTTCCCCTTGACCTTCAGGATGTTGAGAGCAAAATTGATGCTTTCAAAAGTTTCACAAAAAAGATGGATGACAGTGTGCTACAAGTCAATGCCACAATCAATGAATTTGCCAGGAAGCAGATAACTGGATTCAAAAAGGAGTACCAGAAAGTTGGACAATCTTTTCGAGTCCTCAGCCAAGCTTTTGAGCTTGACCAGCAGGCTTACTCTATTGGGTTAAACCAAGCAATTGCATACACAGGAGAAGCTTATGATGCAATTGGAGACTACTTTGCTGACCAACCCAGGCAGGACCTTGACCCCATTACAGACCTTTTGGCTCTTTACCAGGGGCATCTGGCTAACTATCCAGATATCATCCATGTTCAGAAAGGTAAATCCATTATAGCATGTGCATGATTAATAGTCTTTTTGTTTATTTTAAAATAAATCAGCCAAACAGTAGAAATCAGTAATTATTGATAGACATTCCTGATAATAATGTCTAAATCACATAGTTGTCACAGGAAAATACTCATCCAAGCATCACACAAAAGGGAAAGTATTTTTGCATATGTACACTGGCAAAAGTGGATATTACCAGTATCAAATAATATGTTCACATATGTTTCATTTTAAGTTTTAAAGAAAAAATAATAAAATTTTCCTATGAGATTAGACACTCAAAAGAAATATTGGATAAATGGTTTTCTAGCAGTATGCAAAATGGTGTGTTTCTTTGTGTTGTTTTGTTAAATGAGACTTACAATGGCTTTTTGTAAGCAGAAGTATTGGTGCTTTCATTAATGTAATTCCTTAGTTTGTGGGGGAAAAAAATAGACATGAAAAAAAGATGTGACAAGCAATGTCTTTGATCCAAAGCTGGGTTAAGTTCCTCTCTGATGTCTACAGAAAGTGAAAACAAAGGTGTGGTAGTGCTTGCACAGAAATGTGTGTAACCTGCCAAATACCAAATAATTATTTCAGAAGAGATTTGAGGAATGACCACGGCAACTCTTCAGCTGTATTCATACTAAAGAATCTTAGATTTTCAACTTTCAATGAGCTGATTTTGAAATTAATTTTATCCTTTCATTTTTTAGCTAGTTGTATGTTATATTTTTACTGGGAAACGTAAATTGCCCAGTAAATGCTCACTGTGATATTAGTGCTACTTTATGGGCCAGGAGCACATCAATCAGGAACAAACCAGCTTATCCCAAGTATGAGCCAAACCAGCAGGAAACATTCCTGGCATGAGGACTCAAGATGTAATCAAGATAATGCTTGATTCACAAGCTGTATTCATTAGTGTTGAACTGGTGTACAAGCTTCACTTGAAAATACACACACAGGGAACATGAGAAAGACTGATAGTGCAGTCTTAATCTTCCTGTTCCAAAACAAACAAAATATCTACCAAAAAAAGTTTTTTACAGTTTAGTTGCAGACCGATTTTGAATGTTACAGTTCTATTGGGACTTCAGCAGGTTGTTTAAATATGTAGAATTCAATGTATGCTATTTTAAAGTAAAAAAAAAAAAAGAATAACAAATAATGCTTTCTTTTGACATTGTATTATTATTATTTATTTTTATTGTTGTTATTATTGTTGTTGTTATTATTATCATTATTATTATTATTCATTCCTCTGGTAAATGCTGGCCATTTGGCATTGCCCATGGTGACAAATGGTTTTTGCATTCATTGACAGATTGGTGATGTAGTTCAGATTGGTTTAATGGGGAGGATTGCAGGCCTCAGCGTTGCTTCGGCTCAGTGTTGCTGGAATGCTTCACTGGAATGTTAGTCTTAAGATGAAGTCCTTTGAGCAAAAGGGAGTAGAGGTTGGGGGTATGTTGTAGCATATATTGTTTTTTTTTTCTTCAAAAATTAAACAATATACACGATGCAGCTACATTAAAATTATGGAACCACAAAAGCTATAACTTTTTCAAGAAATGTGATTTTACTAAAAGACATGTAATATTAGTGTGTGACAGGGGGTGGCGAGACAGGTGTAGATGTTCTACTCAAAACCTTTGGTTTGGAGGTGAAAATTGATTAAATGTACACTGCTTCAATGTTTTCACCCATTTATATCCCCATTTTCTCTGATATTTCCATATCTGTTCACAATTTAGATTTTTGAGTTCAGACAAGCGCAAGTGTCCTTCAAGACACTTGTTGCCAGCCATGCTTTCATTTTATACTAGCTAAACACCAGCTGGGCTGTGCACTCATTTCATCAAGTGACTAAATTGTGTTGCAACTGACGTAGGCAGACCACAGGCACTCAGTCAGCCAAAGGAGTTGGGGACATCTTGCCAACTTAAACTCTCCATCCCTCTGCAAGACTGTGGCTAATTAAGCTTCATCCTGCTAGAACATCCAACCACAGCCAGCTCTGGCATGATTCTGCAGCACTGGGTGTGTCACTCCACTGAGACTGAGCACTTTCACAGTCCACCCAAAAGAGCCTTTATTAACAAAACACTTTTCATTGTGATAGTTATAAATTTAAAAAGCTTTTCAGTGCTTGATTGCAGGATTTATTTGGAGATTCTGTAATATGTGTTTGATTGAGTTACATTTTCCTGCCATCCAGCTCCCTGCAAAGGAAAACACTATGATACCTCATCTGGGGATATGCCTGTTCATGATAATGGTGTCATTGACGTGTAGACCAACAGTCTTTCCCTTGTCAGTCCCATCTCCTGTCCCTGGCAGGCTGTATTGTCATTAAAGTTTTTTATTCAGTGCCAAGCAAAATGTCAAAGCCAAAAGCAGACCCCACTTAATATTTAAAAAGTAAATGAAGACTAGTGTTATTATTATTATCAATATCATTTATGCTTGGAATGTTCAGTGGTTATGTTGAATGCCCCTGCCTTGGAAGTATGGGGCAGTCAACGTAAGCAGGTTTTCTAAATCATTGTCTGGCTGATCTCCTTGCATTTTCACATGACAAGCCCAGAGCACTGATGTAGTACTCCCCAAGGACAGCACAAATGCACTGTTAGTCCACATGACTTGTGCTAATAGCTCCAGGCCAGCTACAGAAAACACATTGGTTGTCAAGGGCAACTTAGACAGGTTTCTGCTTTGACATTGCACATTTATAAAAGGCCATTTAAATGTTAACAGTTATTGCCATTCAATTGTAGAGATTCTGATAGCTTATCATAAACTTTAGTAGTAAGTGCTGCTAGAGGTTTTTTTTTTTGCCTGAGGCTCCAAAAGGGTTTGTCTAACAGAGTGCAGTTCAGAGTTAAATAATGCAACGTTTGGCCAAGCTTCGGTATGGTGTCTACCATGGAGACAATTAATGAAACTTAAGACAGCTTGTTTTTTTTTTTTTTTTTGGAAGCCTCAGTGTTTCTTCTTTGTTCTTACTGTAAACATCACATGGGGGGGGGGGGTTCACCGCTGACTGTGATTTGAAGCAAAGCTCTCCAGTCTGTCACACAGTTAAAAACAGGGGTTTCACATGTTACCTCAACCTAACCAAGGAGAAACTCAATATCACTTTCTGGTTTGTGCAAGCTGATCCTCTTTCTAGCTTTGAACAGGTGGGGCCTATGAGGAAAAAAGTAAACCAAAAGATAAAAATGAGTGGTTTCATGTCACTGTGGTTCACAAGCCATGAATCATGTAGTATAACCACTAGCAATCCATTTAGATTTAGAATGTGCAACAAATGCATTCACACATTTCAGTTATGACATCAAGATCACTTGTGATTTGTTTTGAATAGACCAAATGATGGGAGGGATCAAAACATTTTTTCTGGACTAAGAACGTCTGTGTGGGGATTTAATTTCACATTTCAATGTAAAATTGTCTAGCCAAATAGCACTTATCATAAATTTCAATTCCCTGTTCACATCTAGTCTAATTTAGTCATATGTCAGAATGTTGATTAAAGCTCTTTTAGTAGTTTCTTTGAGGTTTCTGTAAGAATGATAACGATGAATGCTCCTTCTCATTTTACAGCTGAGAAAAACTACAACTTGCATGACTTAAAATGACAACAATATGTATGAAAAAGTTAATAAATCTCATTCAAACTGTGAGTAAATATATCTGATGGTTCATATGTAAATATTTCTCATGGCTCCCATGCCTTTTGCATAATTTATGGCAAGTTTCAAATAAGGCTTAGGTCCTAACCAAAGCTGTAAAGTGCCAGGTTAGCAAAAGTAGATGTAAGGTGGCATCACCCTTCTGCGATTGGTTTGTGTAAGTGTTTTAGGCTTTATTCTCATCTAATGCTGCACAGGTTTAACAAATCAATGTCTGAACAGACTCAATATCTGCTTTAGTATATACATCAGAAGAGTAACTTGTACAAAGGAGAAAAAGGTTTAATTACTTTTGCAATTAACTTTTCTCATTAGAAGACAACACAGTCTGTTGACTAGGAATCATTTTCCATTTTTCTCATACTTTTTCTCATAAAGAAAGCAACACTGACTATGGCCTCTCCTGGGAATGACCTGGAAATTGCTTACTGTAATAGCTGTGCATTTTCTAAACAAGAGCTATGTGTTTTGCCTGCACAATCTCACAGGAATTAAAGGTTTTTGGGGCACTTTCACACAATGTGATTTGTGTCCACATTCATTTTTTTTTCTAATTTTAATTTTATTTCTGTAGTAGAGGACAGTTTTTATGGTTTCAATGGAAATTGAAGGCAAATACATGATGAGATACATTACAAATTCAACACCAGAACATTATTAAAGTTCCCTATTTCAGTGATTTATTGCAAGAATTAATTTTCTTTTATACATCAATAACCTTTGGTGGACTAAAATCACAAATTCCAAAAATCCAGGACTCTAACCCCCCAGACCAAAGGTCTAAGCATCATGGTGCTCTCATGTCACTGTGATATATTTCATATTTAGCTTAAAACTGTACTTCTGTCTACCCAAAATGTCAAACAAATTACAAGGGAAATACCTTGAATGTTTTCTTTTCAACTATTGGCTAATGAGTATAGTTCCTTCACATTTCAGATCTTGCAAGTTGTTTTACCCAGTTAAAGATATACTTCTATCAAAATGCAACAGTGCTGCTATGTTCCAGTAGAAACTCACTGTCTTTGTGTTGTTGAAAGTTTCAAGTAAACGGTTAAAGCTGAAAATTAATTTGATGTGTCAAATTAGTCATCACAAATTTTCATCTCTTGATCCTGTTTATAGATGAGAGGTGACTTCTGCACTAATTTCACATCTCCAGAATAGGAGAAATCAGTCTAATTATTTTTACAACATGTTATTCCTGAGTATTCCAGAATATTGCCTTGCAATCAGAAAAGCTGTAACTACATTCTGAAATTGCTGTGTGTAAAACAGGTCACTGACTGTCATCGGAGTGGCATTGTGTAACCCACATTACATAATGGAAAATGCAGCTCTGGAGCGGAAGAATCATTAGAATATAGCAGGCCTGACTCACAGACGTGTGACGTCTCTGGTCTGTCTCTTGGGACCTCATGCCAACCCAGAGTGAATCATTTTCAGGGCTCACTCTGAGTAATTGTGTCTAACATACAAATCATCCAAAACAATTTACTTTTAAAAACCTCAACTTTTTCATGTTCCATGACATCCTGTACTTAGTCACTTTCCATTTTTGTACTCTAGTGTATAAGATAACCAGTCATGAGCAGTGAATATGCAATAGTTCCAGCCTCCGCACTCTGCAGTTGATGTAATTTTCATATATAATAACGAGGCGTAGGTCAGTGTACTGTAAGAAGGACCCAGGTTTGATTAACACCATGGCCAGACATTTGTGGAGTTTAAATCTCTCCCCCTTGTCTGTGTGGTATTTCCCCCCAAGGCTCAAAGACATGAGGGTTCCCTTCCCCAGGGAACCCTGGATTAGATGGAACAGGAATGGATGATGGATGGATGTGAAAATCATAATAAAAAATGTATTTTTGAGCAAGCCAACAATACCCCATGTACATCAGCAGTTTATCACCACACATATGTTTTTAGCCATTTTTAGTATTGCCTTTTCAGTACGTTAAAGAACAAAAGGACCTTGACTGGAGACTATTATCGTAAGTGGGCTTTCTGCCTTACCAGCTGGAAGTCTGTCTAGAATCACATCAGTGAAGCTTGGTATGTGACTTTGTAGTAATCACAGTTAGGAAAGTATTCTATAAAGTCAAAAACACCCACAGGGTATGAGCGACCTTGTTCTTTCAAAAGGAATGCCTAGATCTGCTTGAGAAGGCCTAAAAGGTTTCCTGTTTTTATTAATTTATCCATTTTGCTAAGAAGTATACATGATAGCAGCTGCATGTCTCTGTGATTGCTGTAGTTTGTGCTGCTCTTTATATAAAGTGTTTATTCGTGCAGCAGGAGCCATGAGAGTGCAGTGTTTTAGCGAAAACATCGCTTCCCTTTTTTAACTGTGCATCTGTGGATGCCCTAATATTCAGCTCTTGTATCACACTTTGTATCACACTCTTATAGCACACTTTCTGTTTCCTTGATCCAGTGAGATGTGAAGGGAAATGTGCTTAAAATGTACTCATACTGTCTTTGCAAAGTTAATTCCAATAAAATTGCATACTTATTTGTCTTATTTGTGGTTTCTGAGGTTTTATGTAGGCTAGGCATTCATTGTTAAAATTTTGTATCATTGTGCCTCCAACTCGCAGTGTGAAAGCTCTGAACCTATTACTAAAAATAAATTCAGCACTGGTTCACCCGTGGTTTGGAACAAGCATGTGATGGAAATCAATACTGTTTTCCCAAGGCCAAATAGACCATTAACTGTACTGCATTTTTCACATTTTTGTACAAAAATTTGCACTTCAATCCTTTAAAAAAATGATTCAATAAAATATCCCCAATTTGTTGTAATATATTTCTCGCTGGATTAGAAGGGTTAATTATTTCTTATTTTATGCACTAGAGCTGGGTAGAAACATATTGGTCATTTGTTGTTTTCCTGAGTCTTTTTAGGATTGGTTTCACTGACCCATGATCCTCTCTGGCCCCACAGGAGCACTGACCAAAGTGAAGGAGAGCCAGAAACACGTGGAGGAGGGAAAGATGGAGGGCTCGCAGGCAGACGGCATCAATGATCGCTGCAACATCATCTCTTTTGCCACTCTGGCTGAGATCCAGCACTTCCACCAGACCCGCGTGCGCGACTTCAAGGCCCAGATGCAGCACTACCTGCAGCAGCAGATCGGTTTCTTCCAAAAGATCACAGGCAAGCTAGAGGAAGCTCTGCAGAAGTATGATAATGTCTAGAGCCAGACCTGATACCTCCACACCATTCCCAATGCAATGCCTTTCAATCTTCAAACTGACTGTGGGAATTAATCAATTGCTTTAGCAATACAGTGGAGGCATAGAGAGCTTATTCTCTGCACACAAACCAATTTCCTATAGATCTGTTCCAGTGTTCCTTTTTGATAGCCATTCCCTGAATGGTTGCCCAGTTGATGAAAAGTATTGTGTTGTAAACGCTCATCATTTAAAATAATTGAGTTTAAATGTTTTTAAGCGCAGCTGCAACGGTAAAGCTTTTAACCATGTAGTGGTTATAGGTGGATAGGGGGTTGCAAGGTGTATTTAACATATTAATGTTTTAGCAAGAAGTAAATAGCCTCTACCATGAAAGCAAGTTATAGCTTTGCTTATTATACCATTGTAACTTTTGAAGACTATGTTATTTGCCTTACCACTCTGATTTCAAAGAAACTGTTATTAGACTATATATGTATGCAGCCACCACAAGGACACTCTGATTAAGAGAAAGCCAGCTTTTAATCATCAGCACCATCAGTTGGCCTTCTGCCTTTGCCTTGAATACTCCCTTCAGACACATTGAGCCCTCCCAATCTTTAAAAGGAAATGTTTACAGGTTCGTAGCAGAGCGATTAATACCCCTTTGTGCCTTGTAGTCTCTAAAGTAACTTTTGTAACTTAAAGATATATTTTTGTTTCACTGACTCCATTGTACATTTCCATCTTGTAATATTTTATTAGTGTTTCATGAGGACAATGTCTTGGGTATACAGGTGCTCACAGATACAGACCCTGTGTGCTGTCCATAGTATTCACATATACCTTTCCTGCTGACTGCGAGGCAAATCCAGTGTGAAAGGGGAATTTGCAGGGGAAAGAACGAAAAGCACTCCATGAGATTACGTGTTCATCCCTTGGAATTGAAAACCTTGAACCCAAGAAATCATCAGTTTTTTTAATGGACATGACAAAGGAGTGGAATACCAAGACTGAGGTGGCCTTTTTTCTTCTTTCCATCAGCATTCAGACCACCGTAGAACAGAATCTTGGTTTCTGAGTAGCAGAAATTCTTAAACACAGACACATTTTTAAAATAAGGGGCTGTTTAAAATAAGAGACTTCACTTCTTGTGACCAAAATGGGGTGAAGATGATGCTTCTAAAGTGATTTACCTACCCATTTGAGCCACGGGGTACTTGTGTTTTTTCAAGTTGTTAACACACAGTCTGACAGTATAACTCAGAACAAATGTAGTTTCATTGCAATGTTCAGTGCTGGAGACATGAAACTTGTTTTGGTGTAGAAACTGGGGAAAAAAAACTAAGGAAAATAAATTCCTCTTACACAAAGTTGCCTCGTGATATTTTTATTGCTGTAGCAATAGATCACAGTCTGTCTATATGCCCTGTGCTTTTATCTGCATTTCAGTTGCTTTGAATTAAAGCATCTGCTAAGTGACTAAAATGTAAGTGTAATCTTTAAGATAAAATACATATGAAGGTTACATAACCAACTCAGTTTAGATCACTGGGAGCTGCATTTTTCTTCACTGCTTTATTAGTGCATAATGATTTTCTAAACTGTGCTTAGGACTATAGTTTTTTTCCCCTCCAGTCTGAAGATGTTGGATAGATCAGAGTCAGCATTTTAATAATGCTTAAGCACACGGTAAACTCCAGTCTGCATAATTGCTATGACTGTGTCAGACAGAATGCTGATGTCCAGCTTGTTCACGGTACCCTGGAGGGCTATGCTGGCGTGAGAGCAGTCAGAAAAGCTGTGTGTGCAACATCTCGTGACCACTTTCTGCAGCTACTCGGCAGGCCTGCCCTTTTGAGGAAACGGAAGTGGAAAGCAACAGAATGTGCTAGTTTAAATGTTATAAATAATAATGGTCTCAAATATATGTTTTTTTGGGTGGGAGGGAAGTATGATAATTTGATTACAGAGATTGTGCCATGTATCTGAGCCTTTCAGGTTTCTAAAAGGCTAATTTGTCCAGTCATGCAACAGAGCCTTCAGTGTGTCTGACAGTGTACTCTGAAATGAAAACCAGCCTAGGGCAAGATTTCAAAAATGACCACTGTCATAAGCCAAATCCATGACCTATTTCAAAGTTTCTGTCTAACTCTTAATAAGATGCAATGCTGCCAAGTGTTGTCAAATCAGAACAGAAGTTATTAGAATGATGAAGTGGGACTGAAGATCTAATTTCTGTCTCTTTGACAGGTTAAAAGAGCAGGAAAGTCCATTGTTGTTTGCGAGCCATTGATACATGGATAAGTAAGGCAGTGTATCATTCAGGGATTGCTGTAGTGAGACCAAAGGGCCCTGCCTGATGATGTCCGGGATTAGGCCAGTCTAGGGCAGCCACAGACAGGATGTGGTATGTGGTCTGTAACGGGAGGGCAGACTGGTCAAGCTGTTGCGGCGAGTGTATGGTAAAATATAATGTCTATATGGTGAAGTCTGATCTTCCTGTAAACCACACTGTTGTTGCAGCAACCCTCGGCTTACTGTTTTGCATTGAGAGGCCTTACTTTTAAAATGACAGCATAGACTTCTAACCTGAGCCACTGTCTTACTGCAACTTCCTGCTTAAATGTGGCATTGACCATACGCGTTTGAATCCTCTTGGAATATGCATTAGGTTGCAAATGATAACTGTTCCTCTCCTGGTTCTGTTTGAAAGCTACAATACCTATAAAACTATATAAAAACATAGCAAATAAACTATTTCAGGGAAAATCCAAGTCACGCTTTGAATACCTGTGGGTTGTTGTAAGAATTAATTTTAAGCATTAAAAATTAAAATAATTACCAGAGTTCTTTTCCCTTCTGTCTGAGTGAGTAATATGACATCCTGAGGTGGTCATTCTGAATTTGAGATTGAAACTCCCTTTAGTTTGCACACTTTTGACTGATCTTCTAAAGTAATGAACATTATACCCATACAACCAGCCAAATGAACTAAATCATTTATTGCCTTTTCTTTCAATATTTTGTATGGTTATTCATAACTGAAATTTAAAAACACAATTAAGGCAAAGAATTTAAAATGAAACTACGGGATCAGACTTTTGAATTTAGGAGATTAACTGTTAAATTTAAGAGAGTAATTTATTTTAAAACCAGACATTGTTCGGTGTACTTAAAGAGCTGAGAAAGTTGTTGGAAATAATAGTGACAAATGCTTTGAGTCTGGAACACCACCGAAGTCCTACTGTGAGAGCACAGCTCTTTTTCTGGCCCCATAGCTGGTGGTGAAATATGCATTACAGGAACAGCTTGGGAATACTGCCTATGGCCCATAGAAAGAGGTGCTTACATATTAGCACATGCTTCTTCTTATTTCTCAGTGAGTAAATCATTTAGGTGTGAGAGGACAGCTTGCAGGTTTGTGGAACAGAAGGGGATACATCTAAATGACATCTTGAGTGTATGTCCCACAAGACTGCAGGGTTTCTGTGGGGCGATTCAGGTCATTCACATTAATTCATAAACTGTGGGCTGTTTTCCCAGAATAGAACATACAGTTTGAGATGTACTTTCCATAACTGCTGGGAAAATACCATTAATAGACTAAGAACAGATATTAATGGGTACATTTTTATTCACAAATTCTATTCATTGTTTCCACAATCTCTGTCCTGATCTAAGAGAAGATTTTTCTGTTCCCACTTATGCAAATAATTAGGAAAATGTCCTTGTGACAGCATCATTTGTGTTCCTCCATTTGCTCTCCTAAATCACTGCCTTTTCCTGTTTAGTCTCATACTCAGTATTCTGTTTACACTACATAAGGGTAGCTGCTTAGCAAGTAAATAAATGCACGAAAACGCTTTCTGTAACTGTAGGTATAAATTCCAGTCAAAACAGTATTCTTCAATCAAAACAAAGTCTCCTACAAATTAACTTGAATTGTCTAGTTTCACACTGGGTCTTGAGCTTCAAACAAAGTAAATAAAGTTAAAGGCAAACCACAAAAGCTGTGGCGACATTAAGTCAGATTTACTTTAAATTGTATGCCTTGCTAGTTCTATGTTTTGTTAACAGAACCATCAGAGACTTTATACAATCTGTCACTTCAATGTTAAAAGTAGTTACACAGTGCAATGCTGAAGAAAGTTAATTATTGATTTATACTGATTGCTCAAGTCAGACATTATCTGTGTTCATATCATCTATATTGAAGAGGCAATATTATACGTCAGAGGAATTTAAATAGGTTGGCTTAGCAGGAAATCACTTCAGTTGCCATGATATCACAATACATTTCTGTTGGCAGGGCCTAGCAAGGACTAATACTCACATATGGACTATGGAACATTAGAAATCATTCATAAGAACATGTCCCTGAAAATGACAGACTGGAATTCCTTCTAAATGCTTTGTAACAGCCGGGAACCAAATGTTTGATCATGCAACAAAGCTGCTGATGTTAGCTAGCAGAAGAGAGTCCAGGAATTTTCACATAAGCAATAGAATAATATGTAAATTTTTAATGCATTCAGTCAAACCACAATCATGTTGTGCTTCACAATTGCCAAATATGGAAATGAACTATGCAGATGAAGGCATGATTGTATTTGTAGAATAGTATTTTCTGTACTTGCTGCTCATATCTATTGTAAATGATGAAATGTGCAATATATGAAATCTTGGAGTAGATATGGATATGTGAATATACAGAAAAAATGTTGTCAGCATGTTTCTGGACACAAAAGCGCTGACACGAAAAGTGAACTGCCACATGCAAGGGAATGGCGTTTGCTCAATTATTGGGTCAGATTTTTGTCTTAAAGAAGCCGCATACTGGAATGTGTGTGGTACCTTCCTCTGACCTTGGTTAACGTATTCACTTTCAGTCTCTCTTTCTTAAACAGCAACCCAGGCCAACTTCCTCCTAGCTGCACCCTGCAAAGTAAAGCATCCTACCCAACCTGGGTCAGGGCATTCCCCGTGTTACAACTGCAGTGTAGTGTATGCTTCATTTCATACAGAATATTTTACACTTGCAGGCTGCTTTTTATGATCTCCAGAAACCCAAATGAACCTCACCCTACTCAACATTTTTTCCTCATAGCTGATTTTCCTATGCATTTCCTGTTATTTCACTTATGCTCAGTCTTTTTGGGTGTTTTTTTTTTTGAGTAATTGTATCATATTGCACCAAATTCACCTTATTGTTCTTGACTTCTCAAAACACTGTTTAGTCTCAGGAAGCATGTAGTGGATGAAAAATCTTTCTTCTTGTTCAGACCTCTTTTCTTTTCACTGGAAGGGGCAGGAAAAAGTCATATCCCAGAGCTTCACTGCTTAAGGTATGATTTATTTACACTTTCAAATGGATTCTTAAAATAGTTGTCATGTTTCGAGACTTGTTTCCACTTCTCTTTCTCATGAGATGTCCATACTGGCCTTTGTGTATAAATAGTCATTTGAAGATATATCTGCAGTCCTGACTCAGATTAGCTTTTAGGATATTTTTTGATGGGTTCCACAGGCTGGACTTTTTATCATGTTGATCTATATCCAAACACCATGATTACTCTCAAAACTGGGTGTTGTGTTGTCATGGAAATGGTGCATTCTGAAATATGCAACTATGTAATTTCATCAGTTCAAACAACACCTTTAAATATCATGTTTGTCCTGCTTCATAGTTTGAATAAATATTTTTGAAACATATCAAAGCATTATAATGTACAACACACTAACTGTAGTTTCATACACAGAACAAAGTTCATATTAAATGTTTTTTTTTTTATCCTGGGAAAAAAGACTTCATTGGTCCCACAGTTTTTCATCTCCCCAGAATGTCTGAATGATCTTTTTTTGTCTGCCTTTGCTCAGAGCCCTGAGAAATCTGTTTCAAATGAGCAGGCCTGCAATAGCCTTTGATCTCTGCTTGGCCCTGACCTGGGGGTTCTGCACAGAAAACTGACTCCTCCCCTCCATTCCCTCTCAGTTCAGATTACCTCCTCACTGCTTTCATTATTTACACGAGACTCTCTTTACCATTCGTAACTCATTTTGGCTTGTTTGTCATAGATACAGCTTCTTTACCAAACGTCATCACTAATCACTGGACAAATGTATGGACGTGGTTTTTTTGTTTTTGGTTTATGTTCATTTCATACTGTTTTAAGATTAGGTTTACAACTGTTTCTATGCTGTGCCCAGCAAAGAAACCCTGAATACTTCAGTATGTTAGAGTGGGTTCTGGTTTTATTAACTCAATTCAAATGAATTATTAATAATGTCTAAACTTAGGTATGCTTTTATGGACCAGGCAGTCAATCATATACGATTGCTTTTCTTTCTGACACATTCCTTTAAAGATACACTTCAGGCCATTTATTTGGCTACGTCAAGGTTATATATCAGTTTTTTATGTAGACAAAACCCAACTATGCTCCTGCATAAATCCATTCTAACATGAAGAAAAAGAGCCATTATATACACAATTATCCCACTTTATGGATGGACCCTAAAACTAATGGAATTCTCAGAAAGCCTGATGTCTTATTCCTACATTAACATAACAGATAGTCTGAAAGATTGTACTTAATTGATGTATAGGATGCAATGTGGTGAAATCATGTAAACTTGGGAACTTCCTATTATGTATGGCAGGTCAATAAGTTCACATCTTGTAAAATGTTTCCTATGGAAATATGTTGTTGTTATGAAAGTAATTTCTCATGTAAAACCCTCTAGTAACACAGTAACAAAGCAGTAGTCAACCAGACAGACAGGGAAAAGTAACCATATCTACAATGAAAAATTTTCATCTAATCATGAAAAATTGTAATAATGTTTGTTTCTGTTCAGTGCTCCAGGCTTTGCAGAGAGCATAATTGATTTAATTTTCCACCCATTTTCAATTTTTTTCCCTGGGTTAGTTAAAAACTGTGGTGATGGCAGCTTTTTCAGGGCTGCTGCATGTGGAGGGGGAGACTCTTCCCTTTTACCTGGCAGAGGATCCAGAATGTGGGGGATGGAGCCATTCTTCAACATCCTTGTTTTTATAGGCCCTGTGCAGGAAGCCCTCACCACCAGGCCTCACTCATGTGCGCTGAGAACTGCTGACTGCTTCCCCCCCTGGCAGCACTCCAAGAGGCCTAATTTCACAAACATGTGTTCACTTTGCTCACTGTTGAAAGTTGGTATAATGCCCCCTCCCCTCCTTAATGGGCATCCCACGCTATGGTAAACAATAAATAAAAGCCCTATTTTGTGGGTGTTTTTGATGACCAAATGTCAAGGAATCTGCACTGTCAGAAAAAGAACTAAGACTGCACGAGCTGTTTCTGATTAGTATTCTGCCAAGTAAAGGAAAACAAATTCTACTCATATTTTCTGTTTTATTAACGATACTGATGTTCTGTATTACTGGTGTTGGGGCTGATACAGAGAATACTGAGTGGTGGAAAGAAAAATAAAAGTTTGAGAAAATGTTTACATGAGAATGTACAGAACACAGGATGGAAATGTTATGGTTTTTGAAGTTGCAGATTATTGTGTATGCCAGGAATAACATACCTTTGTATGTGGAAAAACCATCAGGGGCACAGATTAGTCAAGTACATGGATCTAGTTGGAGTTTTATGGCAGTACACAAAACAAACTATGAAAATTGCATTGGGGTTAATATTTTAATGCTGGCTTTTCTTTGCACTTGAGCTAAGATAACACAACAAGGGCTGGGAGATTCCTTTGGGGGGTGTGGATTCTTACATAAAGATTACACAGTATAGTATAATGGTCTCTGTGATCTGACAGGAAGAAGATGTTTTTTGACACATATAAAGGAAATTATGAGGTGGGAAAAGGAAATGGACTGATATGTAGAATACTAGTTGGCCATAACAGACCAACCTTAACTGCTATATACCTTTCACACTCTGCCACCCCATGATTTCAATTTAGTTTTATCTGTACAGTGTCATTTTTTTTTACAAAGGCTTAAATAGCAGCTTTGCATAGATTCTGAGCCTGGAACCCATTTTGGTGCACTTAAGGGATCACTTACATTGTGAGTGTGTCCCATCATTTCTGGTTAAAAGAAAATGCACAATGCTTTTAGATTGACTTTCCTTATTCAAAATGAAGCAACCAGACTGGCCAGCACAGAGTTACATATTTGACACTATTTCAGTGTATGATAGATTTCATAAAATACTTGTGCCCCATGTGAGCTACTGTAGTTAAATGAACTGAGTAGATTTGAATAGACCACAAAAAGGGCCCAAGTGTATGATTCAGTCTTGGATCAGTGTGTGAATCACACTCAAGGGATATGAGCTTGAACGCTTGTACTGACCTCATTATAGCCTGATTTGAACCGAGTAACTAAAGAAATATGTTTATTCCACTAATTTAACACATAAGATAATTCATACAGGGAAGTCTGCAAAACATCTGGATCCGAAGGACATCAGTGTGTATCCCAGCTTGTCCTGGCAGTGTACCTTTGATTAAGGTATATTCATTACTTGAGTAAAAATAAAAACTTCATAAAAGGGTGATTGTGAGATGTATAAAACAATAAGCAGAGAAAATAACTGCCAAGAGAATAAATAATGTAATTCCTGAAAGAAAACCACACTGAGGGTATATGGTCCTACAAAAATGTCTTAAAATGGAAAAGAAGATCTCAGGCTGCAGGGTGTAAGTAAATGCAGCTGTACATTTGCAAAGTGTTATTCTGCATTTCAGAAACCTCAGGTCATTAGCTTTTGACTTAGGAACAGACAGAAAAGTGATGCTCAAAGTCATGTAACCATGAAACATTCTGGTCTGCGGCTGATGGAACCGGATAGCAACCTGCAGTGTAGTACACCCATGCTACACAACTACTATGCCATGTTGGCTGCTGCTGTGTTGGCTTTATACCAAAAGTATAGTCTTTGAGAACAAATGGCACAACTACACAACCAAGGACAGACTATGATATAGAATATAGCATTACAATAAAGATCATATATCCATATACATTTGCCATGGTCCTAGAAAGTCCTTAAGAGAGAAACAAGCCTCTTGCTTATTGCCCCCTAACAACCACATAAACGTTGATTTAAAGAGGTGACGCTCTGGCTCCTATTTTGTTTTACTAGGTTTGCTGAGTTTGTGGGCACTTTAAGATGTGTGCTAGACTCCTACAAAGCTCACCCCTTGGCCCATATTCAGTTTACAGGCCTGCTTTTTTATTTTGGTGTAAAAGAATAAAATGCAGCAATTCTGTTTTACATTAAATGGTTTACCCTGAGTATTGAGTGTTACTGTAATTCAATGACAAGAGATGGACTCGACAATAAAAAGTTATTCTGCCCTGACTTGCTGAGGCAGAAGTTTGCAAATTTCTTAATGTGTTCAGGCAAATAAACACTACATTGATGAAAATGGTGATTAACTGGTCTTAGAGCAGTGACTGTGGGCACACAGAAGATGGTATTAAAGTGCAGCATGACCTTAGATACAAATGAACACCAAATGCTTTTTAAAAACTGTACTGAGAAGGTACTGATTTTCAAATGATATGTGAACATTTTTTTTTTTTTTGTTTGCTCGCAGATGACCAAGTAAAACCTTCTGACTTGACCTGTCCAATGTAGAAGTAGGTCTTTCTGCCTGTTTGTATACCACTTCCCATAAATTGCAATATCTTCCAGAGGAATACTTTCACATTTTATGCCACTTTCAATCTTTATGCCAATAGCACAGCGATGGCCTGGAAAGCGAGTCATTTCTAGCCTGTCAAAATTACAGGCACTTAATTTTTCTGGTCTTTCCAAATAAATCTCCAGTCCTTTTTGCCTTTTTTGAACTTTGTATGGAGCTGTTCAAAAGCGCAATAGTATAGTAATGCCCAAATTAGTGTGTATGGAAAAAGCTTAAACTAAATGAATATTTCTGTACAAAGTTTCCTTGTTTTCTAAGTTGAGCACTTTTATGGGCTGACTTCACAATGCCTTGCAAGAGCAAGAAACATTTAAAGTTTCCATTGGGTGTGTGCAATTAGTCATGCTTGGGCTACATGAATTCCCCTATCAAAACCCACAAACAAAAGCATCAAGAAATGTATATTTACACCATTTTTGTAACAGAATGTAGCTTTAAAGGATTTATGCATTTAATAACGGAGCTCAAAAATTACATCTCATAGAGCAATGAGAATGTTTTACTTTTACTAGCTTTAAAAGGAGTTGTGATTATAGTAGGAAATCCTTTCCACTGCTGTTCTTTGACTTTTTAATGGTACTGACTAACCAGTCAACAGATGTAAAAGGTTTTTTCCCCAGAAGTTAAATATCAGGATAACAATGTAGTGATTGTTATGTGCAACACATACATGGTTTTATTAAAAATCACACATATAAATACTGTATTGGAAATGATCATTTTACAGAGGTTAGAACAGAGAATACATGTTAGCATTTAATGTGAATAGATGCAGTCGTCAGCAGTTTCAAGAAAGCATCTTCATGTCATTTCAAATCTTTGTGGTCACATCTTTAGCTGATTGACCAATTCCCTATATTTCACCATAGAAATAATCCATTTTATTTAAAATGTTATAAGAGAGAAGCAAACGAGACAGTGGTTACATCCAGAATAAAATATTTTCTTACATCAACAAAAATGCAAGATTACTTTAAATAAATATACAGTACGTTGACTTAGTAACAGTGCAGTTGAAAAACCAGTACTCTACAAAGCAAAAACAAAAGCTTGAAACTATGGCGAATTTCACTATGGGTGATGTGAAGAATGACATCAAGCTGATGCTGAATAGAGTGAGAAGCAATCTACACCATCTGTCCCCATATACTGCAGTCAACAGGAAGCAGATTACATTTAAATATTAATCATTAACCATTGGATAAATAAAGCCACATACAATATTACATATGACATATGAAATTCTATGCTTGCATTTTCCAGTCTTAACATACAGAAACTGGAAAAGAACAACAAACATGATTCAGTGTATTTAATTTGAATAGAAAACATATTTGGGCACAATTTACTAAAAAGTCAAACACTAATATACAATGGTAATTACTGATGTAGTTCAAATAAATTTATAATTGTGTCTTTTTGAGGATATAGAAATACTTAGTGGTGTAGTGTACAATGGTTCTTATTTAAAATGTGATTTGCTATTCATTTGCCACATATTTTCTAATACAGTGGCATAAAACTTGAATGTACTGGGACTATGAATTTTTATATAGATTTTTACATTTTTATAACGTTTCAAAGTACTGTGCCACATTGTAATATGAAAGGACCAAAGTAAAATATTTCACTTAAGCATACACAATTCAATATCTAAATATATCCCAGGTTTGTACTATTCATAATTAAAATGGCATGTATTTAATTAAATATCTGCAGTAAATATGGCATTATACCAGAGGTAAATAATTGGCATATTATACCACTATCTATCCCAATACTTTTTTAGTTGCTACCATTTCAAACCATAAAAAATGGTTGGCAAAACTTGATTTGAACATGATAGCTTATTCAGCACCAACAGTCCTTTCAACCCACATTCTTAATAATCCTTTTTAACCGGTACCAATACAAACATTTCAAACCTTACAGCTTAACAAGAGAGTTTAATAAAACAATACTTTCACTTCCCTTTGCGTTCAAAAATCAGTAGCACTCAAAAAAGGTTAATTCTTTTTATAATCTACAAGAGAATTGTGATTCTCTTCCCTTTCCATTTCCTGAGTTACAAATATGTACCTTTCAACTTGCAATTGAATAAAAACCTCAAAATTTTGTTCCGACCAGGTGCATTGGAACAAACTGACTAGTGTTTTATGTGGCAGCGCATTTCCTGTCAGAATTTCCCCTCACATGTGTCCTTTAAAACAATACAGAGAACAAACAAAATAACAACAATGGGCCAGATCCAGATTTGGGTTTCTTAAGCACCACTTAGCTGCATCCAGACCTGTTCAGCTGATGTGCTCAAGTACTGAAATGGGCTGAATGCACAGAAACATGCAGAAGAGTACAAATTCATCCCCTGGGTAACAGACACAGCTTTATTATTGAGTTCAACAGAAACAACATCTAGATTTGGCCCTACTATCATGTGCTCCCGGCAATTATATTAAGCAGGTACATCAAATAAAGTAGCAGGTTACTTTAGAAATAACCTAACAAGCATCTGCAAGTGACTTTGGGAGGCAAATGAGTCATTGCAAAATCTGAAATAACACCCCCGCACAGGACCAGCTGTCAGGTGGCTAACTGCTGCCTTTGGCTTAAATTTTCATCTAAATAGTCATTTTTAGGTGCCAAAAGAAATTACATAAAAGGTTTCTGGTTTGGTTTGTGCTTGAATACCATTTCAGCCACTTACCTCAAAGACTTTCACTTACATGACATTAAAATGTTCTTTGAATAATAAAAAACCTTCTCTGTCTGCGTTATACATTATGACTTGTTATATCTACCTTAACTTGACAGAATGTTATCTTCTGTTCAAAGAAATGTTTACAAACCATTTGTTACAGAAAAATTACTGTAACTATTAACACTGGCAGTAGTATTTAATTACAGTAAAGGCTGCACTGAGTAAACTATAATGAGAAATTCAGAGAAGTTATATGACTTTAGGTATCGGATAGTGATTTAAGATACAAGTGAAGTTGCCTTAATTACCTGTGCATATAAAAAGTGTTTGTCATGTTTACCAGCATAGCAATTTCATTCTAAAATATGTCTACCTGGCACATCATACACAAAAACATCAAGCAAGGAGAAATGTCACAGTTTGTTAACAGCATCTGTTACAGTTACATCCCAAATGTCATGTTTACAGGCAATACATTTAAAATGAATACATTCTGGAATATTCCAAAAGAACAAAGACCACCAAACTGTGGAAAAGAAATAATATCACCCATCTCTCAAGGCACACCTCAAATGACACAAAAATGCTACAGTGTATGACCTAAAAATATGAAAACCCTTAACTGTCACAGTATTTGCATTACCATACAGTAAGACAACACCGATTAGCTTTTGGCAGGCAACTATCTAAGAAATAGCACATAATGACCTTGTGTTTAAATGCACTTCTCCAGCCGACCAGCAGCGGAGAAGTAACTACGGACCTAATGAAGAATCAAAGTGGAGCACGTGGTGATGATCACACCCAGTACTGGTTGTCCCGCAGGGTGGGGTTGGTGGCTCGGCAGTGCTGAATAGTTTCTGGATCCAAATTGTTCCAGGAGCAGAGCAGCAGAGAGGAATCGTGGGGACTGACCATCGGTACCAGGGCGCGCTCATGGAGCCCGTCCAGAATGGGGCTGCCAGGGCAGCTGGGGGTCAGCGGGGTGACAATGACCGAAGGGACAGCAAGGCTCCTCTCAGGCTGCCCCAGGTAAGGGCTTCCAGGGACTGTGTTACTAGACAGGTTCTGGATCAGGGCAGGCTGGGCCCGCTTCTCCCTCCGATGACGGAACACCAGGATAAGCACTACCAGGATGATTATGAGTAACAGGCAGGCTAGCAAGGGGAGGATAATGAGAAGTGGGTCAGAGGCAGGCCGGGGAACGGACTCCACCCGCACCGGGGTGTTCCTGTGGGGGAGGTCCCGCTTCCCTGAGGTGGTCTTTGGGACAGTTGTATCTGATGTGTGTGTCCGATTATGATTATGGTTACCCCAGCGGTGCCGCCCTTTGAACTTTGTCCCTGTGGTCTTGTGGGCCCTCTGTGTTGGTGCCACTGAGTTAGATGGAGTGTACTTCGGGGACACAGTCACTGTGGTTTGGTTTGGCAAAGCTGATCTGTTGGTTGGGGCAGGGCTCGGTGTTATGACCATTTTTCCCAGAGTAGGATCATATGGCACAACACTGAACAGAAACTCTCCTTTGGCCGGGGGGACATTGTCGGCTTTTAAGATGAAAACAAACGAGTCATTCAGCTGCTGAACCTCAGTCAGGTTTGCATTCTCCTCGATTGCCACCCTGCCCTGTTCCACGTCTTGGAAGGAGAAAGATGTTACAGGCTGAAACATTCCATCCTTGTCAAACATGAATTTGACCAGCTTGCCATGCTTCGGTGGGGAAAGGATTTCAAAGTAAGGATCGCTGCCACTAAGTACAGCTAATTCTGTGGCATTGAGGGTGTCTTTCCTTAGTTTCACAATAATTCCGTTAGGGATCCGCACACCTTCTCCCAGCTGGACCAAGGGTGCCACCGTGATTTTGACCACCTGCTCTGTTAAATTACTCTCAGATGTGAAAGCAGTGAATTCAAAGCTGTCATGGGAGGATGTGAGGTTTATCATATGGTAGGACAATCTCCCAGACTGGAGATCGCTCTGGTCAAACAGAGTGATTCCTCATTGTCAATGACAAGTTTCCCATGACTTGGAGGCTGTGTGACCCGGTAATGGATGGTTGTGTTTTTCCCATTGGTCTCTGCAGCCAGGGTCTGAGTTGTGAGAACAGCAGAGGTATGCCCCTGCTTCAGCACCAGGTCTGTGTTATTTATAATTGAAATGGTGATCTCAGTCACCTCCAGATTGAAGAGTTTGTAAACTGGTCGGTGATGACCATCTGTAACACTGAAGTAAAACACCCCAGAGAAAGGGCTTCCATCCTGGACAAAGTAAAGTTTCTCACTGTTGATATCTGCCTGGGTGAATGCCATGACAGACTCATTTAAATTTCCCTCCATAGCCAGGAATCCATTGTTGGGTTTGCTGATGACTGTGTACTTGATATCTTCAGGAGGGTTGTCCAGGTCCTCTACATTCAGGTTGTCTGGCCCTAGGACAGCCATATCTCCCTGCACCACAGTCAAGCTGGGAGCCTTTGTCTTCAGCATGGGAGGTTGGTCATTGATAGGTATGACCGTTATGTTGAAAGACTCCTCTAACACCTTGCTGTCATCCACCGGCCGCTGCGCTGGCTTACTCTTTAGGTTCAACCACGCATCAAAGACAAAACTATCATGGGTCGTCTCAGAGTTGTCATGTATGTAAGTAATCCCAAACTTGTTGAGTATGAACTGAGAGAAGTTGGGCTTTTCCTTGGTGAGATTACGTTCCCCCACAATTATGACGCCATGCTGGGGCAAAGACTTCACCTGGTACCACACTTCATGTGCCTGACGCTGAGACACGGGCAGCTTGGCCATTAGGTTAGAGGCATCAAGCTTTGACTTGTCAATAACAACTTTGTCTCCTTCAGTCACCACGGCACCTGTGAAGTCAAACAACAAATACAAAATAATCAGAGTGATACAATACATTATTAAACAATGTCTCAATAATAATGCATTAATTGCCATTATTATTAGAACAAGAAACATAACCAGCCTGTCTAACTTACAGTTAATGATGTAAGCTACAAATAATAGAAGTTATGTTTTGTGAATCTATTATAGTAAAGCTAAAAACTCAGCCGATACAGAATGGTTAGCATGTTGCCATTTTTTGAGCTGTACTGTCTCTTTGTGTTTCCTTCATCTGCACTACTACTTGCACACAGAAAACAGCTTACCTGTGTTTGCAAGGAGTAGAGTTCTGTGGTCAGGGTTAGTGTTATCATATGAGATGTCGATTTTAAATATCTGAGCTTCAAGGGATGCAGGGGGAGATGACAGAGTGAAACTGAACGAGTCGGTTGCTCTCCACCCCGTAAATTCAGCACTGCTTTGTTCATAATATATCACACCTTCCTCCACCTGAAAGAAATGAGGATGACAAGAGAACTCTGTTATATTCCCACTTTTCAGTAATCTCAACTGATTTTTTTCATGAGGAGTACATCTATTATGAGCTTTATTAGTTTAAAACTTTAAAATGTCTTTTTCTTTACTATCTTCAGCAACACATTACTGAACTTGTTATTATAGAAATTGTTTTACCATCCAATACTTCAATGGCACAGCTGTTCCGCCTATAAAATGATTCTGTCTACAAATTCCCATATACAATAACTACATTTACAAGGTCTGTCTGGAACTGTGCTGTGGAAACTGGCACCAGTATGGAGCTCTGTACCCACCATGCTTTGAGTGAAGGAGGACACCTCATCAGTGGAATTATCTGCCTGCCTTTTGACCACCTTTCCTAACTTTGGAGGGCCAATGACGGAGAAGACAATGGTGCGATTCCCTGTGATGTCATTGTCATTGGTGACTGCATATAGATCTCCTGTGGAAATCGACACTGAGGAACCTGTTTAAAAGAGGACATATTTTCACATAATACATCATAACCAATACTGGTGAAAGTTCTGTCATCAAGAGCACAGTCACATCACATGCATTCTCAGGTAACTGCAGTCTGACCCATCAGAATCACTGCAGCAATTTACAATGCAACCTGACAGTAGTAAGCATACTAACCCTGAACCAAATCAGTTTTTCAAAATGAACAGGTTAAAATGAATAAACAGTGACTGATTATTTGGTCATGAGTCACAGGCCGACCACAGTTATAGTTTAAGCATGAACATAAAGTTAAAAACTGACTTCTAATCTATTAACACATTAACTTATTTCCTTTATGTCAATTCTTAACCTCAACTAAAATAGGGGACTTATGATAAACAAGTGTCATTAGCCTGAAATGGAAAAACTACAAGAATATAACTAATGAGCCAATAATGAGAAAGGTGATATTATGTATGTGATATTATGTAAATCTGCCTCATGCTCATCCTTTCATCTCAAAACCAGACTGCCTGAGATAGCTCCTTTGGTTTAGGAATGAGCACACAAGGCCAAAACTTCCTGGAAACTGAAAATCTACTGCACTGCTGGCTGTTTACATCCAGAAATTAAAAAAATATCATAGAATATTACATTTTAAAGCACTCATTAGATGAATGTATTGCATGTTTGACTGTATATATTTCTCCCTTGATAACTAGTGCAAACATAATCTAAAATGTACACAACCATTACAATAAATAAATGAAATAACAAGATTTCTACCAATAATTAACAAAAAATGAAGAGGTCTGTACATGTGCCTTGTTTTTGGTCTAAACAGGTGTTGGTACCAGGGATCAGAGGTTTACATGCCATTGCAGTGACGTATTCTGAGCCTTGTTTATCAAATAACCTTGAAGTAATATCAACTGATAAAGTGGACAAAGATTAGAGCTGCATTGTATATATCAAAAGAAAAAACATTTCCAAAGGTACAGTGATGTGAGCGCTGTGTACTTGGAGGTAAACGATAAGCTCTTGGCAAATGGCAACATGTTAGATCAGGTTTAAACTAAAACCATATTACCCTACTCTCACAGACACAAACAATACAACAACACCCAGCATGGAATGTGGAGAATTCTGCACACTTATGGATGCTTCCTACATGTTCATTTTAATCATGGTTTGTCTGAGGAACTTAGGGAAGAGAAATTAGCTCTGTTCTTCGGTTTGCATCTGACTTGTATGTCCATTCAGGAGTCAAAGAACAGGGGACAGACCCATAACCTGTGACAATCTGTTTCTGACCGCGACGGCTGCCAGCTGCAGTGGTAATGAGCCCCTGGGGAGGGTGTGAGCAGATTGCTGCTGAGGCAGAAATCATTCAAAGCCATCAGAGGTCACCAGACAGACCCTGCCAGACCCTTAGCCTGGGTACACAAACACTACAGGCCAGTTTTCCTCCTCAGGGCCACCTGCCAGTGGCTCTGTCTAGCTAGTGAACCAGCTGTGCATTGCTAACATCTAATACCATAGTAGCATAGTGAGACATTACAGCCACCACACAATTTAGGTCTGAAAACTCCTAAACATACTTGGGCTAGGCACATTGCCTCCTGGACTCCTAAATAAGGGTATGGCTAGTGTAAGAGAAAACAAACCTAAGGCAAAAATAATAATTTGGCTCATGAAATAATATGACTTTTTCTGACAAAATTACATATAGCACCATGCCTTTACTGGAACAGACAATATTTTACAGCTCTTTGGAATGCTGTGATTAAGTATGTGGCCTACATGATTAAAGTGGATGATGCCATTCACTTGAAAGGCGACCACACAGATATACAGGAAGCATTTGTAGTAGGAAACTGCAGGTTATCAGTGAGCTGTTGAAAGGAAAGCTTTGTATACCACATCCTGTAGAACATCTTGCATTTAGCTCTCTAAATGATGTATTATCGATTAAGGCTCTCCTCTACACTCAGATAAGTACCAGCAGACAGCAAGAGAGATGGAAAGTAAGATGGTGAGATGAGATCTTCATACCCTGTCTGGACAGACTATTATCACAGCCACTCGAGAAAAATAAATGATTTCTGCACCATAAATTACTTTCTTCTTCGAGTGACAGCCCCTATTCACACAGAGGGCTGAACGCAGTCATGAGTGACACAGAAAACAACATTGTTACATAAAAGATTAAGACAGCGAACAGTGAAAGTATTCTTAAACTGAACTGAAACCTTGCCTACATAACCTTCTTATGACCCAACAAGACCAAGTCCTCTGGAAAGACAGAATGATATTTAGTTCCTCTTTTGAAGTAACCAAGAAAGATAATGTTTCAAGTTTCACTTCAACTTTGCAAAGCAATTACTGAATTTCAGTAGCATGCTGGTATAATACAGAGCTACAGTAAACTTCATTCTGTTACAGATCGATGCTACAGAACCAATGCATAACAGATGGTTTGCTGTACTATACATGTTCTTAGCCCAAGTACAACACTTCTTCATGTTGCAGTGTCTTTGTCTTCTATCTTCAGATATCCAAAACATCTACCATGGCTTAAACTATTTTAAACACTGGATTTAAGTTACAAGGGAGAGACCACCTATCTACAGTTATTTTAACTATGAGTCTTTAGCAGCACTTTATCAAAACCAGAGTATATATTAACAGATATGGATGATAAATTGGGTAAAAAGGGATTTAGGATGGAGACCCAGCTGAGCTATAGGGTAAATTATGGAGACGTTGGGCCTCTCCAAGAGCAAGCATGATCCCTGCTAAAATTGGGGATAGAAAAAAAAAAACAGACACACATTACCTGGAAAGACTTTGAGTGGCCAGTTCCTCTCCAGGCTAAGCACCAGGGCCCGGGCCATGATGCTGAAGATCTGGCGGGGGGCAAAGTTCACTCCGTCATTCACTTGGAAGTTGAAGCCCCCTGACATAGCACCTGTGTGGCAGTACAAAGAAGAATCGGGGTTATCTCTTTGTGCTCCTGGCACACTTGTTGAATTGTTTTCTCCTATAATCTTGGCTGAGACATGACTGGCATCTAGTTGCATGCATCACATGTGAGGCTGGTAAACCTTATGTGCTTTCCAAACATGCATTTTATCAATCAAATTCCTACTATAAAAACACAATGATCTAAAACAGTGACACCTGTGAGGTATTCAAAATAACACTTTCCTTCTCAAGACAAATATCTACTGAGAATTAAGTATGATTTCAAAGTGCCAATTTATGTGAACAAAAAGGTTTTTAATGTCAAATAAGTTAGTTCAAATAACCCACCACTGTGCACCAAGACCAGCTGTCCTTGGTCAATGTGGGCCTGGGTGAAGTTGAGGATGGGTCTGGAGGGGGCGCTCTTGAGGGCCAAATGCCCATTGCTGGGAGGGGTAATGATGAACTCCAGCCTCTCTGGTGGTGTGTCCTTGTCCTGGGCACTCAGGTCCTCCACTGTGACCTCTGTAATGGATCCCACCCAAACCTGGGCGACAGCATGATACAAAACAATTAAAACATTCCTGCAGACAGACATTAAAACAGCCAGCCAAACCTCTCCTAATGCCCTACCCACCAATTTAAATCCTTCCACTATCTAATAAATTATTTCTGATGTTCTGTCAGAAGCCCTTTCATGATTGACTTTTTTGCCTTAAGAGGGACAGATTTTGAGCCGTAATAAATAATGAAGCAATAAATAGCATTAAATAATGACAGGACACAGTATGCTGGCTTTGCCTGAAGCCTCTTTAAAGGTTCTTCCATTTTGTGGTTCTTTCGAGGATGTGGATGATTCATCTGAGCAGACATTTCCCAAAAAGCAGGGAACAATCAGATTACAGCTCGGATTCCAGGAGAAGTATGAATCTTAATACGGTGAATTACAATGAGGGCCTCAGGCTATGAGTGAGAGATGGGGGTTGTGAGAGCTGTGATTTACGCAGCAGTGTTTATAGAGCCCAGGAAGTGGCCTCTCTGTGGGGAGGGAGAGGCCTCGGGGACTGTTTTTCAATTAGCACCTGAAAGACTCCAGACCCTCCTAGAGAGGGGACTCCCCAGGGAGGAGGAGAATCAGAGCATTTCACAGAGGAGGCTATGCTGCAAACAAACATGAGTCATCCTCCCACAGCTACAATCATCCCCCCCACTCCAAACAGGAAGCCTACAGCCAATCCACAAGATTCTGCTTCACATATTTTTTCCTCGTTCTTCATGCCAATGATAAATTCAGAAAGTGGTATCATGAAAAGAGTCAAATGGAGGACAAGGTAAAATTCATCACACTAAACCTTGCACTTTGCTTTCCCAACATTTTTTTCTTGCTGCTGGTTGATCTGTACATGTCACTTTTTAACATCAATGGTAGTCTTCTGAAGCTAGGAAGGAATTGGAAGGAGTAAAATCAAGACTGTAAGTTTGCATCTTTAATTAAACACGACTTCTGTACCCTTGAGAAAGGTACTTAAAACCGAAATGTAAAATATCGAGTTGTAGAAATGGAGGACAGGAGAAATGTAAGATAAGTAGGTCTGCTAAAGTAATAAATAATGTATGCATAGAAAATCTGTGTTCCAAATCAGGAGAGCACTATGCTGGAGCCCACCAGAGAGATAACGAAACATCCATTTTAAGACAAAAATTCCTACTTCCACAGACAGTGGATAAGTAAGATAAGTCCATTATTATTTACAGGAAGTAACTGTATCCTGTTTGTCCTCTGAATAATGGTGTATAAAGGTCTTGCTAACTTGTGTTTGGTGACAGACTTGTCAAAGTTAATGAGCCTGTTTTGAAGATGAAGAGGCTCTGTAATTATTACTTTTTAAATGGTGTTTCATAATTATATTCTTTACAATTTATTATGCTTTATGTTATTATAATATTATACACAAGAATCACCTGAGATTGGATCTTGATTGATCCTCTGAATAAATGGTTCATTACTAACAATCCATAACAGTGCTAAGAGATAAACCTCAGGACAGGTTTTCTCCAGTACACAGCTTGATTTGTTTCTGCAAGAATCATGCTGACTTTAAAAAGGTACTTGTAGAGCCATTTTACAATTCACTGTCCTTCAGTTTATTATTAATGAGGTAAAAAAAAAAACCACAACATAAAATAGTTCTTTCAAATAAGGTTCCTGTCTTCCTAATGCTGGAAGTTGGTGTTCTGAATTATATAAGAATTTATGAATTATAAATTATATAGAGTATATACATAGAGTATACCCAAACATGGGAAGCAGCAAAATGTGTTATAAGAGACACATGTATTGGTTTTGCTTCAAGGCTAAACTCAGTGTAATAAATGGTTTTCTGAAGTTGAGAAGGAGATGCAGAGGGTGGAGAAGGTGCAGAGGGAAACACCCTCTGAAGCTAACAACAATATACTATAAGTTTATCCACAAGCAAGGCTGAGTTTATTTTACATAGAACTGAACAGAATTTATAAATTATACAGAGTATATAGAATTTATAAATTATTTCGAAATTATATAAGAATTTATGTTTATTCTCACTTCCTATAAAAGATGAAGTGAAACAATGACTGGGAGATCTGCCTTTGATTGCTAGAATATAGATACAGTGAGCCATCTGGTGGACATATTGTACATTACAAGGTGGACCCAGAGCTGTGGATCAATGATGAGTGTTAATTCTAAAATATGTATGGAAATCAAAATATAGCATTAATTATGATGCTCTACCAAATTGCATTAATTTAGATGTTCTTTCACTGCTGACTGGCCATGCGCTTTTATAAAACTACAGAACAGGAACTATGATGTAACATTGAATATATAGCAAATGTTTTTTTGTTGGGACAGAACACCCAGACAATGTTTTTGAAGGTGTATATCGCACATTATCAAACAAAATAATGTCAGTAACCACACTAAAATGTTAATTTTCCCAAAATTATCATTTTTATGTTTGTATGTGTATTTTATATTTTGGTGGTCATTGTCAACTGTATTCGATTTCTTTCCCTTACAAATTTGCATAGTTCTTAATAACACAATAATGGCTAAATTCAAGATAACATGATATTATGCAAATTGCATAGAAATGTTGGGGACTTGACAGAAAAGGTACAATTTAGAATACTGAGAACCTTTGTGAGATAAGCAGAATCAATAGCTTGAAAACTGAGACAAAGAAATTGACATCCAGCATTTTGTCTGAAACTACCTATATTTCTGTTAAAACTAAAATTCAAGTCAATTTGCCTCTTGAATGTGCAGCAGATTACACCCTAGTAACAATCTATTTGCATTGCCTCTTGATAACTGTGAAATGCCTTCTAATGAATGTTTAAAAAAACCAGCAAACTCTAAGAGTTAAACATGATTCTGCAGTAATAAAAAGAAAGCTCAGACCACAGGACCTCCTACAAACATAGCTACTCAAAGCAAGTTACATTCCACTCAAGTGGCACACAACCTTCTTTATTCTGTGGCCAAAAGCTCCTGCCTGACAGGGGGTTTTAAGTAGGCCAGTGCGCTACACACTTAGCCAGCCTGAGCGACAGCCATTGGCACAGATCCCTAATGGGCCCCAGTTTACTGGTTAGCTTCACTTAAAAGGACCTGGCCCCACTGACCTTGATTTGCATGATTACCTACCTCTGTAACCCTCCACTTCCAACAAACAGACTGCCAGAGGGCCAAAGTGTCTGCTACTCTGTTTTTAGGCTGCACCCCAGACATGGCCCTTCGGCATTTTTTGGATACCTCTGCCAGCTGGCCAATTGCGCTACCGCCTGTAAAAGTATTCCGTGGTGGTGCCAAAGCGCTCTGAATATCCCCCGCTGAAGTTAGACTGGGTTTAAATTGGGACAGCTCACCGTCAGGATCCTGTTGGCTGTTATAACCGGAGACTCGTCATTAACGGGTGTAACGTTGACAAATAACGTCCGTGGCAGGCTGTGTTTTCGTAGATCAGTGTCGTTGGCAATGATGGTGAAGTTATCAGCCACTGTTTCACTGTTGTCATGGACGTAGTAAATGAACTCTTGTTCGACCTACAAAGAAAAAAAAAAACTGCTGTTTCTGAAACCATATAGAAGTGTTTTATCAAAACAAAATAATTAAACATTTAAAGGAACAAATCTGCTTGTGGTTGAGTATATCCAGCCATCCTGCAGTTTAAATTTGAAACTGTATGTTAAGCCTAAAACTGGTTAAGCAGTCATCCACATGCTGAGTGGATGATTATTATGAATGTATATGATAGTATATGATATATGAATGTATATGATAGATTTTATTACCTGTTTCCTTGTGAAAGTGGTTATGGGTACCCCTGGGAGGCGGGAATGCTCAATGTGGCCGTGGTGTGGAGGCTCTGAGACAGAGTACTGGAAGTCAAGGCCTGCAAAGTGCTGATTGGAGACTTTAACCAGCTCTTCAGTCAAGGCCTTCATGGAGCCCTCCTTCACAGTAAAATTGGAGACCTGAAGCGGTATGAGCTGTGGAATGATCTCCACTAACATCCTGATGCCATTGACCTCGATGACCCCGTTGGTGGCATCCAAGATGAAGGTGTCATTCACCTGGTCAGGTCCAACCTGAACATACTGAATGTTTCCCTCATTGATGTCTCTCTGGGAGAAGGTCTGGATTGGTGTCTGCTCTGTCCCTAGGTAGCGTTCCTCGCCCTCTGCAAAGCTCCGTAGGTAACCATGAGAGGGGGGGACCTTTACAGTGAACTCAATCTCTGATGGTAAGTTATCCTCATGAGTCACCTGAAATCGAACAAAAATTATCCATTAGTTTGACACAATTTGTTCGTTAGATTAATTCTGGAAAACAATATCCATTATATTTATAACAATGTGTGATTTTTTTTCAGTTGCTGCTGAAACAGTTAAATTCCTTGAACAAGTCACTCTATATGACATAGAAGTGATGGACTTACAGGTAACTGTGGCAACATGCATACTTATTGTCTCTCAGCAATTTCCCAGATCTTAGCAGTTTTGTTTCATGCCAAGCTTAGCTAATTAACTTTGTGCAGGAGAGAAACAGATCACATGATTGTTTTGACTAAAGGAATACAAAGCACAAACTGACCTCCAGCTGCCTTTTGGTGATCTTCACAGGCTTGCCTTCTTCAACCAAGAGGGCGCCACGATGAATGACTTTGGGAGGCCGCTGGTGACTTTCTAAGTACACCTTGGCGTTTATGCTGGCATCCAGGCGCATCTCTTTAACTCTCACTGTGAAGTTGAAGAAGTCTGCCAAGTTTCTGCTATCGTCATGACGATAGACTAAGAGGCCCATCTTTAAGTCATGCTGGGTGAAAGTGTCCACCATGAGGTCGTTGCGGTACAGCCCGCCATGCTTTGGAGGAACATACAGCTTGTAGGTGACCTCTGAATCGTCTCTGACATCCATGTTGGTGAGCACACTGAAGTTGCTGGAACTGATCATTCTCTCCTTCCCCTTCTGGACCAGCAGCCCCGTATTGTTGCCTACCTTAAGGTATGCATCCTGCGCATTTACATCCAACAGTGTTGATGCATAGTGCTTCCCATCTGATACAAACAGCACAAAACGGCCGAAGCTCACCCCTCGATGGATAAAGAGCACACGTTTCTTCTCCAGGTCCTCCTGGTGAAACTGGTACAACTTGTGGGAGGTGTCATTCACCAGGACGAGCTCCCCCATGGGGATGCCACGTCGGGTGTAGACTAACTGCCCATCATTGAAGTCAGAGTCGGCATCATGGTAGCAAAGATCCTCCAGAGTAAGCAGCCTCTGTCCATCCCTGACCACGTGGAAGACCTTATCGACAACGCGCACAGGCTTCTCATCATTGACCAGCTGGATCGAGATGTTAAAAGTTCCTTCCACTGCACCACTCTCATCTTTAATCAGAGCAGATGGAGCTTCTTGACTTGTAGAGGCAATGAACGTGAACTGGTCGTACATGGTTTCACTGTCATCATGTACATACATAAGTCTTTCTTCCAGGATGTCCTGATTGGTGAAGACCGTGATATTATCATTGCTGGAGGTGGAGCTGGAGAGGTTTATGCGTTTTAACTTGCCATGCTTAGGGCTGTTGGTCACGGTGTAGAACATTGTTTTGGTGATTAGTGTTTCTGAAAACAGCCTCTCTTTGGTAATGACCTTGCTCTCCCCTTCCATTATAGCCAGTCCATTATTTTTTAAGATTATGCTGTTGACATCAGCCTTAATGCTAATCCGGAAGTCAAAGCTTGCTGATTGAGAATGTCTAGAAAACACCAGAAAAGTGAACATGTCTCTCGTGTCTTCACGTGGCCTATCTACAAGCTCATATTCAACCTTCATATCTGAGATGTCTTTTTGGCTAAATGTCGAGTTTTTCTTTAACACCTCATTGTTCAGAAGAATGTGTCCTTTCTTCGGCACAGTCAGAAGTCTGAAAAAAAGCTCATCTTCAGTCACTTTTACCCCTTTGGCAATGGCATACAGATGCTCAGACCTCAGCAATACCCTACGCACTCTGTCCACCTCTACCAATTTATTTCGAACTACCTTATAATGTACCCACTTCACAGTGATTGGAAAGACTACTTCATCTGTGGCCATGGTACCAATGCTGACCTTACATATAAAGTGGTCAGTGGCATTATTGTTCTGGATCTCTTTGAAAGTGCTGAGATACCTCAGACGCTCCTTCTCCAGCAGCCTCTGGTAAAACACATTGGTGGGCTTCCATTCCCCACTGGAGTGCAACCTCTGCAGCTCCCCGAACTGAGGAGGCTCAGTGACATCATAGCGGACCTCAATCACCTGCTTCACTGCATTAGTCTGAACAGCCAACTGCTCTGTTCCTATTAAAGCTGCATCGCCCTGTGTGACCTCTACCCCTGTGTTGTTGGCAATTCTATGCTCCAGTGGGATAGCCATGATTCTCAGAACCACTGTGTTGCTCACTTTGTCTCCATCGCTGACTCGCAACACAATCCTGGAATTCCGGACACCAGTGTGGACATAGCTGATTCTCCCTCTCTCCAGGTCAGTATGGGAGAAGGTGCTGACTGCTTTTCCAGGATTGTCCTCATTTTCCAAAAACCCAGCATCCGCGTTTAGATTTCCTAGTACAGAGAATACAAGGTCGGTATAGTTACTGTCTATGTCAATGGCTTTTAAGACATCAGTGCTCAAGCGCTTCTTGGAGCTCTCCAACATTACAAAAAGATTCCCCTCAGGAAGGCTTAATTCAGGTGCATCATTAGTTGGTGTGATGCTGATGTTGTATCTGTAAAGCTTATTTCCTTTCAGGTAAGCAGGGACTTCCTCTTACTGCTGGTAAAAACAGAGAACATGAAGAAGTCCTGTGGGTCCTCTGAGCCTCCATGTATGTACATCACCCTCTGGTGCCACAGATCCAGCATGCTGAAGGTGTTCTCCTCTTGGTCCTGATCCACATCCAGCCTTAAATGACCATGCACTGGCTGCTCCTCAATTTTGAACACAATCTGAGATTGGCGGATCCCCAGTTTCTTAAATTCCAGGTTAACTTTTATGTGCTTGGACTCCAAAGGTGCCCTTCCACCTTCAGGAACAACAAGGTCCTTAAGCACGAGGAAGTTTTGTCCACGTTTCTTATCCAGTACCTTTGAGGGTGTGGACATGTGAACTGGTGGTGTTGGGGTCACACGGAGGGCAGTTGTTGGGGTGGGGGTAGGTTCTGGTTCTTTCTCAGGCTCACAACCCACAGATATATCCTTAGTTACCACTGTGTTGGGAAGGCCCATCTTTAAAGAATTGACTTTAATGTCTCTCAGACAGCCTTTGAAAGAACCTCCTCTAACTCGTTTACCTGATACAGAGACGAGCCCCATTTTTCTGACTTCTGTCCGGGTACTGTCATCGATGCCCCCAACAAACAGGGATCCCCTCAATTGCAGAGACCTGGCTCGAGAGCTGATGCTAGTTTTCACGATCTCTTCATCCACAGTCAGCTCCAGGCTCTTGTGGCTGAAATAGAGCTTGATGGTATGCCATTTCAGGTCATTAATAAATGTGAGGGAGCGAAGCTCTGTCTTGGTCCCAGCTTTTCCCAAAATCGCAACTAACAGGCCCTCACGGATCTCCATGGCTACAAAGTCCCCTTGACGTGCAGAGTTGTACAGGATAATCCCCTCTTCAGCTGACGTGTGCACCACACATTCAAACACTCCCTCCTGCTGCACATTCCAGAATGGGAGGGAAATGTAGGCTCTGGAGCTGAAGAAGCTGATGGGGTCGTCCTCGCTCGCCATGAACTGAGGGCTGCAGCCCAGAGAGACTTCATAGACATTTTTGTAGCCGGAATAGGGCCTGAGTGAAGACAGGAGGTTGTGCTGATTGAAGAGCACCTCATCAATGCAGCCCCTGAAGCCTGCTGGGTGGTTGGCAAGATAGGGCTTGTCGAGGCCTCCTGTGCCACCCACGAACAGACCGTCCAGGATGCTGAGCTCCCTTTCCGGCCCCGGCATCTTCAGGATGGTGTGGGAGTGCTTGTCCACGGTCAGCGTGACATTGAGGTTCTCATGTCGGAGCTCCACTGAGTGCCAGGCCAGGTCATTCAGAGGAATTCCTTTCTCTGATCGAAGTGTGCGCTCTCCAGACCCCAGCTCTAACCTCACCTGGAGGACAAATCAGTAAGAGGCAGTCAGTTTTAGTCCCTCCATGACAACATTTTAAGGCCAAAAATAAGAGATGATGCATAATATGATGTAAAAGCTCAACTTGAATCTATGAAACTCATATTGATGGTAAAGTTACCTTGAGAAAGCCAACATCTTCTTTTCAGATATTACAACACCAGATTCATCAAGTGCCTTTTTAGATCTTCTTTTACGTTTACTTATTTACATATTTATCAACCAACCGTAAAATAAATTTGGACAGGCTATTCAATTTGTTTTTGCCTTTGGCTATTTTGTAAACTACAGCATTGTGCCTTTTGAGGACAAACTTGTCAAGACCTGTTAAACAATCACTATTTAAGTAAAAAGAAAAACCTGGGTAGGATGAGTGTGTTTCTGATTTATTTGAATTGACTGCAGCCCGAGGGAGCCAAAGGATAAAACCACTCTGTGACCCAAGGTTTCAGGCATAGGATTAATGTAAGCTGTATGCTCTATTAGCAAGCAACATCATTTCACATATTTCCCGTCATGGCCTGCTGACACTTCGAATCACACAGATTTATTACCATTAACTACTCTGAACTCACAAGCAAACAGTTCCTTAGCCTTTCCTGAGTTTAAGTGCCTCCAGTCTAACTCTGTCTTGAGAATTGCTGTCTCTGTCCTGATGCTCTGGTATACTGATTCGATAAGACATATCAGCATCAAACAACCTTACAAAGGACCTTAGCAAAAAGTCTGCATGCAATAAATATATTCACCTACTTTTCTCTCTCAGCATGCCTCATATTTTAAAGCCCTACAAATAATTTGTCTAGCCAGTTGGTGATCAGATCTTTTTAATAAGGGGATAAGAAGGATAGCAAGGATTATAGCCAAGGCTGGCACAGACTTGTACATTTAAATTTGATTAATTGACCATTATATTGAATAGTGCAGCAAAACTATGAAAATGTGCGTTAAAAGTATAAATAATTTTAAGTGTATTTTCTCCAAAGATACATACAGAATAGTATGGGGGTCACTGCTTCATTTTCATTTTGAAACACCAAAACAACTGGTGAGATGACATTTAAAAACAGATTCAAGTTGGCATATCAAGTTGGACATCCTTTTTTTAATTCAAGCATTTCAAAACTGAATGTAATGGTTTCCAGGCAGATCATTTATTGCATAATTTAGCATAGTGTAAGTTAAATAGGGACTCAACTTAAGACTCAAGTAAACATGCAAGTGCAAGTAAGCATGTATATTCATTGATAATAAATTATGCAAGAGGAACAGCTTAATGTACATTTCTTTTCACATAAATGTAATTGCAAAAATACAAAAAAATGGCCCGGCAATTATGAGACATTATGCCTTTGCCTTCAAATAATATGGGCAATGCTTGTGTTAGATGAATTAGATACAAATTTTAAAAAATTACAGTAAGTGTCTAAATAGCAGTAAAGGGTTTAAAAGAACAGAGACATTGAGAGAAACAACTTAACATTAAAAAACAGAATTGGCCATCTTAAAAAAATTAAGTATGTTCATGCATAATATTTATATTGCAGCTATTCCCTTCTGAGGCAAGCTTCTTTGATATAGACTCATATATGCAAATACTTTTAATAATATTTTTCAAATGGAATTCATGAAAAAGGATAAAATGGGAAAGCTAGTTCCAGACCTCCCTAGATTATGACAAATTCATAAATTTTGCTTCTCATGATATAATGTTACCAGTGCATAAATAATCTATGTGAGGGATTTTAGAAAGAACATATTACTTTTACTGAAGTGTAAACTGAAATAAACACAGTACATGGTGGTGTAAAGAGAACTGAAGATAATAAAGGAGGTTTCTAGATTTTAATGGCACCTCATGTTGTTTTTTTCCACTTAGTATTCCTGCAGCTTCAAGTTTGATCAAAATATTTTTCCTTTGTGCTTTATTCCACAGTTCTCAGGAGCACCTCTGCTGCTGACAGGAATCACTCCCAGGTTCAGCTGATTCTGAGGTGGTGCCATTGCTTTGCACTGACCTGGAGACGGCTGGAGTGTAGCTCCATAAGGCAGTAGTCATTCTGCCCTGCAGCCAGGAAGAGGAGTCCACTGGAGCTGGAGGTGCGGAACCGAATGTGTAGTATGGTGCGGCTGGAGGACTCAACCGTCTTCAGCTGCACAAAGCCGTCACCATAGAAGGAGGCTGTAGATCAGAATTTAGCATGAGGTTTTGATTAGATATCTCCATATCTGTATGTGCTTATTGATTCCAGAGTAACATATTGATATTATACTTCTAAGCAAGTTAATTAAGTAAACAGTAAACACAGAACTCTGGAGTATGCTACACACATATAAACCAATAAATCAGGAAAATGAATAAAATTAAACTATGCCATAATTATAAATGACAATACTAACATTACTACTGATGATGAAATGTAGGTAATTGTTTATAATGTATTAAAGTTAGGACAGCTATCAGAGCAAATTTTCTGGAAATAGTGAAGCACATCCCACACATTCCTACATGAAGGGGGCAAAGAGTAGCACATTCCAATGGCTTTAGCCAAAACTGCACTTTCCTTTCTCACACACATGTGTAAATGTACAATACTGCCCTGCTGCATTTCTTTTGTCATAAATACACAATGGCTTGGCAACAGCATAGTTTCTCGATATCTAAGGAGGAATAAATAACATTCAAACAGCCCCAGGGTTTTTCCCCCACAGACGAGTAGTACTAAGTTCCTTTCTATTATCTACCAACATCCAGACACAGGTTTAGATGGAAAGAGAATCTCACATTAAATCTACGTCCTATATAATTTAACACAATTGCAATATGCCTACATAGTCCAGATATTATTTTGTCCTTAAATATTTGCATAATCGGAGCAATCTCTCCATGATCAGCATAGGGCAAAGTTAATCTAGAAACTGCTAGCTCCATGTTACCAGACAGAAGTCCTGAGACCTTCAGGAGTGAGATTACAGGGCTTGCTGGCGCTGCCCTCCAGACATTCCCATGCACTGCTCAGCAGCCCCTGGCACAGCTCTCAGTGCTACACGGCATGCATATCTCTCCACAATGCAACAGGCAGTGTGGCGCCACTAACAGCACAGAAATACAGCATGGGAGTACAGTTCAAACTTGTGCTGGCATGCTCGCCACACGGCACCTCTGACTGAACATTAAAGACAGGCTGACATCACCGCTAGCTCTTTGCCTGCCGGACCCGCAGAGAGCACAAATGCAGCTGTTTTTCCACTGCTGTGATGTGGTGTCCTCTAATCTTGACTAATGTTCTCTGGTCGCTCATTAACTCTCTGTGCATTTTCTTTTCGCCCCCTTTCATTGTTGCTAGAGCCTGGTTAATGTGAACCTAAGCTTTACTGTCCCACAACTAATTTTCTCATACCTTGTACATTGAAAAACACACAGCATAGGAAAATGGGTGCTTCAGTAGAGCACAACTGCAACTGTGCTAATGACTTCTGGCACCTTCTGGACCATTAACTGTGTACTATAACAATTTCTGCCGCCCTAATGCTCTAGCTGAATTCAATTAATTTGCCCTAATGCATTCAATTCTTTTTAAAAGCATTAAGCAACAACTTGTCCTAAAACAACAGTTTAACAGTTGGAACACTGTGGCATTCATGGTCACACTTAGCTGTATTTCCTTTAGCTGAGCAGCAAGACAATGCATGATTATAATGATTTCATCTTTGCATTTGAGAAATCTCAAAAGATCTGCTCATTACCAATACTAAAAACAGAACTGTGGGAATGTAACAGCTGCAGTTATGTAAATCAAATGCAAGGCAGCCACCTGGCACTTCATACAAAATGTTGTCGTTAGAAATACCATCTTGACACAATGCACAGATACTTCTGATTCAAGTGGATCCATGGAGATGCATTCACCAGATATCCATGGTGATGTGAGGCCTAATGTGTGTTTTTGCACCTGCCTCCAGACAGACATCTTTCTTACCACATTGAAAATTATGATTTTTTGGAAAATTATTTTCTATCCCCCACACTGATATGTAGGTCACAAGATGAATTTCTGCAGTGGAAATACAAGAAACTTACCATTCTGCTCAAGAATAAATTGTCACATTTAGTTAAATGCTAAATGAAGCAGACACATACAACAAAAATGACATTACTTACAGCTATAAATATAAAGTTATAAAGTATACATTTTCTTTTTTTCATATATCTTACTGTAAATAGACATATAACAAATATTTCTATTTCAAATATTCTAAAATTCCATTCTGTGGCACTCATGCATTTTAAAGTAAAAAAAAATCAACTTAGGACTCAATTTTATGTAGGCTATGTTTGAATATATCCTCAGGGAACCAAATTTCTGACTGCATCCTGTACGTTCACCACAGAAACAGTCTGCCAAAAACCTGTGTGTGCAGGGAAATCATGTCGATTTGTTACCTTGAACTTAGCAAGCAAGAGCAAAGGAATGTAGGACTGCATCTGAACTGAGCGCAGCACAGACTGTTGTGACTGAAGGCACACACCCATCTACTTCTCATCACTTGCATCCAGTGTGCATTCAGAGACTTTGTGCACTCAAGACTTTGTAATCAGTTCAATGAACAAGACAAGGATTTTAGAAGTAAATCATTTCAATGGTGTCTGCTACATCAAGCAAAAGCAAAACAAAACAAACAAAAAAACTCACACAAAGATTGCACAAGAGAGATCTTAAAAGTGTTTACGTACGCCACTAGGAAATGGGATACGTCCCCATGTCCTAGTGGCAGTCCTGGTGACATGTCTAAAATACTCTACATAGATACATGGCAATATACAAACAAATGTTACGGGTTTGAATAACAGTAAAGTGTAAGTATATATCCAAAGTATTCAATTAGCTTATCCTTTCTTCCAGGTAGCTTTTAACAGGTAACAAGTGTAACCATATAATTAGTGTCTTTATATGGTTGGGAATGACTGTGTCACCACCAACAAACAATCTAAAACATGCAAAATATGCAGTGAGTGAACATTAGAATGAACACAAAAGAACACATAATAATGCTGAAAGGAGTGATCAAAGTGGGACTGTCTGGCTCTCTCATTATCCAGAGCTGTGGTCCCCTCAGTTAGTGCACCATCTTTTCCAGAAAAATGCAGCCCTCAAAAATGCAAACTTCATCCCTGCAGGGTACTTTTAACTGAGCTCCCAAAGGCATTTTGTTACATCCACTGTATCATCCACATTGATATTAAAGAAATATCACTGGCCCAATGCAACAGTCTCAAAACAGTCTAATATTCAGTCAACCTAATGAGGTAAAAAATGAATTACAACTGGGACTGGTGATACCAAACACAGTGCATATTGAATACACTGTAAACTGCTCTCACCATGCTTATATATTTTATTAGACCGTACAGTGTATGTGTACATATTTTTGTGAATGCATATACATATTTTTGTGAAGTCCTTCGTGTTAAACTAAAGACCAACGATTGAACACAGATTACAAGACAAGTCTACACTCAACAAGACTAGGGTTATTCTACCATTGTTCTTGAATAATAAATGTGCAGAGGGAAAGAATATTGACATTTTGGCTGATTAAGACTACATTGCCTTAAAGACAGAATTTTTTTTTTGCATTTTTGTCAACTGTGAATATTTTAGACATAAAAAGTAAAACTAGAAACCACCTCATATTGAATGATTGTTACTAGACAAATAGTTTTATGCTTTTGCATCTCAATTACCCCTTATTTAAAAAATATAATGGTTAGGAATTGCTATTGACCTTGAAATTTATGCTGTGAAAAAAATGAAGACCAAAAATTATTCCCCCCACGCGCAGTCTCTCTCACTTTCTGGCTCTGATGAGACTAACCAAGAAATAATCCAGTTCAGTAAGAAAAAGATTTGCAGTGAATGCGATTAAGGCTTGACTGAGTTGGCCAATCTTCACTGTAGATGAGAGACTGCACATATTTAATGTTCAACCGTGATCCGAGACAGCGTACGACAACCTTCCTCACAGAGAAGCCCTTCTCTAAACATACCGGATAAATGTATACCTACTAAGACTGACATCCATGAAAAAATAAATCTGGCCCAGTAATGCCAAGGAAAGTACGTAAATAACTTAAAACAGTACGGAACTCCAGTGTGGGAATTTCTTAAACCATGCAGAAATAGGCTAATATAAATATTGTATTGTCTTTGTCATTTGTAAAACCTGGATTTACATGAAGAGTTAAACGCACTCCTCCTCTGAGAACGCACTGATATAATTATGCATGCTTCAGGACCTATGAGATACCGAAGAGATACTTATTCAAATTGTAAATATAAAGCTATGTAATAGCTAACCATCAGTTATTTTGTAATGGCATATGTTGCTTTCTTGTCTGCATTCTATAATTTGGCGAAACTACAATCAACAAAAAGTTTTTGTCTCACAGGTCAGCCAAAGTTTATTAGCCCAAGTATGTGTGTATAAATGCAATGCTGAGTGCTGGTTTGAAATATTTTCAACTTTTCTATTTAAGAAACATGACTGTTCAATGTAACAGCGCTGGGAAAAGATAATAATTGACTTTGATCAGACTGCACTTATTATCTGTTTGTAATTCAGAGGAGTTCACTGTAGATATTGTAGAGAGCATCTGAAGGGAATCCAAAATCTCTACTGATAACTCGCTCGTGTATGTCTAGGTCAGAGGGACAAAGTTAAGAGGATTAAAACAAGGGAAACGTAACGAGGCCAACAGAAGAATTAGAGAGCGTGCAAACTAGTGATGATAGTTGATAAATATATTGTGTAAACATATTGCAATGTTTGTCCGCTTTGCCTTCAAAGATCTTTTCATCAGGCAATTACTTACTCAATTTTCAATCCGTTATTCACATTGTGATATGGTAATAAATAGTGAACATCTTTGGTGCATGTAGTTAGACCAGCAGTTTAGCAGCTAGCACTGCAGCAAATCCATTTTGAAACGGATCATACAATGTTTCAAAATTACCCAGCTGGGCTCCATATATTCGTTTACATTTCCTACTAGCTGACTTTGTGACAGTAAATTTGTGCGTGGTCAATTTCAGTTACAAGACAAACTTCACTCAGTAAATATATATTCGTTTCTCGCGTTTACGTAGCCTAGAGTCGAAGAAATACCGAGACAAGTTGGCTAAATCTGCACCTCGCAAGACGTTTTCGGGGACTCACCTCCCAGTGCTAGTCTACTCCAGAGCGACAGCAGTAGTAGTCCGTTCCACAAAAGCCACATGGGACATTTTATAAGGACGTCCATTGTTTGTACTTCGAAAGATTGTGGTATTTCCTCTTTTTCCAACTCCGAGTGGAATCGGAACAGTTGATTACATTTTTACTCCTCGACGGCAAAGTCAGGCACTCCGTCTCTTCATTCACAAGTTGCACTGTTGTACCTGCGTCCTCTCCACGCAAAGCAGCGTCAGAAGCGTACAGTTTAACTCCGCCTCGGTGGGCCCCAATTGCGTTATAGCCTACTTTCCCCCGCATCAACTGATCCAGGGTCAGAAAGAAAAGTTTACTCTAGAGGTTGGTATTGGAATTGGGGGTGGAAAACCTGATTTTAGATCTGCTGACAAGCGCAGAGAGTAACCAGGACTCAAACATTGTGAGATTTCTGCTCATGCTAATGAAGTGTTTCATTCCAGTGCCAATGTGAAATAGTAAAGATTTGAAGTACACGTTTGAAAGTTTTCCCTTCGCAATTGGCCAAATTCAATACAAACGGCCTTAAATTATTCCATGGACTCTGTGATCGAGCCCGTTTACAGTTCAGCTGTCGGTACATCTCAGTCCACACACATTTCAAAGGACCCTCCAAGTTGCATGCAATTCGCATTCCCTCCACTTCGCCTGCTGTTGTAACCGATATACGACACTACAGAGTAAATTTCCCACACTCTGTGAACATCCGACCTGTAGCCTAAATGCATTGATTTTGCCTATGCATTAAACTATTGTCTCTGTGTTGTTTTAATTACCACGCTCCTCATCTCATATAAGAGTGAAAACGGATGGATACTAAAAAGCGGATAAATCATGCATTTTGTGTGATTGTACCAAGCAAATGTAAAAGCAATGCAATGTTTTTTGCCACTGTAATTTGATTTCAGTGAGGTTTATTCAAGAGGTCTATACACATGGCTATTGTTTACAATACACGAAGCTGCAGTTCATATTACCTGCTGTAAATGGCTCTTGCACAGTGAAATACATTGTTGCAGAGGAAAACACTTAAAACCAGCGCCGTCTGGTCCTTTGCTCTGATTGGCTGTCCATGCGCAATCTCCAGTCTATTGTCTTTTGACAGACCGGCTTCCTGTGCGTGTTCTTCATGTCTGCTGGATGGCAAGTGCGCAGGTCTGCTAATTCTCTGTTCATTTCAGTAAGATAACATTTAATATTATTAGACGATGTAAACTCTGTACAATTCGTACATTCTACGCGGATTAATATTAACGTTTATTTCATCCATGCATGTTGTTTTCGCAATGGCTAAGAACTTCATTGGTAGCTATGGGTGCACAATAACCTTGACTAGCCACTACCATTCACAACACAGCTTAAAACTATATTTAAATGTTATGACATAATTACTGAATGCATATCGAGATTAAACCGAATATTTGACTGCTTTGGTCTGGGGTAAACCATCGTTTAGCTTTACGTACGTTTACACTGGCCCACGTTGCCGATGTGCGTATGCTTTGAGAGGCCACGGCTAGTTATTCGTGATTTGTAACCGGTATCTTTTGACGACCTGCATTTGTTATTTCCATGTGTTGTCTAATACATGTACAAAATGTTAAACATCTCACGGCAGATGGTATAATAGGAACACAGAGATGCTGTCTGCATTTCCAACAGGCCATCTCTTCACCATGGAAGCTGCAACGAGTCCTGTGTCCGTACCACTAATATTATTTACGGTTTCCGTTATTTGATAGAATACAATTCTAGTATTAACAGACAATTTTGACTATTATCCAATATAAAAGTTGTGTGGTTCACATCGTATCACTGTAGATTTTACAGTGCCCAATCAATATTTGAGAAAATATAGTACACTATTTAATATAATGATACAATAAATGTGATTGAAAGAATTGAACGATGACTATTGTCATGGATGAATGCTGATTACTATTCATGATCCTTTTCATATTTCAAATTTATACTGTTTTTCATATTACGTTGTTAATTATAGGAATATCCTTTCGCATGGTTCATATTGCCTCTAATCAATTCCTTGACACTTGTTCTCTTCTATCGTCAGACTGAACACTAGCTATCCACTGAGATTAATATCTCCGGAGCAGTAAAATGTAAGTGCCACACATTTTCATACACTCACATTCAGTTAATGAATTCTTTTTTCCTTCCCCCTCTTCTTCTTATTCATATTCTTATTCTAATTATAATTAACTGTTTATTGTAACGTTCTCCTCCAGGTTGGGGTTGAAGTACCATGTTTCCCTGCCGATGGCAGCGGGGGCATTATTTGTCATCATTCCTTATAGTATCTCACTCGTTGCACAGTGGATGTATGGCTGGCCAAATAAACCAGGGTACAAAAAATATATAGAGGCTCTCAGACCAAGGTAAAATTTGCATAGATTTTAAAGCGAACCTATATTATAATATTGCCATAAGTGCTGCTTCTGTTTCAAGTGCATTGGATTTTAGTTTTACTTTTATTGTCCATTTTGCCCCTCCGCAGGCGGATATATTCACTAACTAGAGCGGTGTTGGAAATGCTCAAGTATCTTCAGTATGGGAAACTGTACTTCCAGTGGAAATCATGGTACAATAATACTGATAACCATAAACATTATGAAAAGGTATGTGTAACTAAAATGAATATCAATATGAGCACTGTGTAGACTGTACTAACATTTTTTGTGATTCTAATTGGGTAAAAGACAGGTTTTTCAAAATTTTAAAATTATGATCAGTACTTTTTTTTAAATAACATCTGCAAAAAATGTAGTTTTGTAGAAATTAGATTGTGTATATATCCTAGTGAAATGTCTTTACTGTGGATGTCAGTGTGCAGCGATTAAGTTCCAAATGTCTGTCATGTTTTGCCTTAGGGTATCAGTTTTGGTCGTCGTGGGAACAAATTGGACTTGTATTATGCTCCAAGTATGGGCCATTCGGGTTGTGTTCCTACCCCTGTGGTTGTTTTTGTGTATGGAGGGGCATGGGGTTCAGGAGAGAGAGCCATATACTGCCTGCTAGCCTTGCAGATGGCTAAGGAACTCAATGCCACTGTGGTTTGCCCTGATTATGCCACCTATCCAAAGGTATGATGTCACCCAGGTGCAGCTGCATAGAGGCGATAAAACGCATAGTACTACTGAAATGTGCAGATGCTTTTTCATGCTATTTGTAGTATAACATTTTAACATGAGATGAAAAAAATACATTCTGCTTTGATAAATGTGTAAAACAAAATATTACAGTCGCAGTAAAAAGCTATTTGTGGAATGTCATACAATATGCATCTATTCACAGGGAACTGTTTTACATATGGCTCAAGATATTGCTGATTGCCTTGCCTGGGTAGGGGAAAATGGACCCAAGTTCAACATGGATAAAGTAAGTTATGCATGAAAACATTTCATTTTAACTGTCACTACAGCAACGCCTCCTTGTATTATTGAAAGTCTTACACCGCAAATCAGTCTCATATTGTTGCTTTCATGAAAAAATGTTGTTTATCCAAAAAATGGAATTCTCAGGAAATGAGCGATGATTTTTTTCTCATGGGGTTTTGAACCAGCTTTATTAGTTTTTGCGTCATGCAACATATTCAGAACAGAGCTGGATGAGAACATATACCATGTCTGTAAAAAATAAAAAGAGAAATTAACAAGAGAGAAAAACAGACATGAATGATTTTTGCATGATACAGTTATTTACTATTATATATATATATATATATATATATATATATATATATATATATATATATATATATATATTACTTAACTGTAGTGTTTGATGTAAAATGGATTGTACTGGGGCAATTGTACAGGGGCATGTGCTGTGTAGTAATGCTTGGCAGGGGTGCAATTGTCCTCTCTTTATCTGTTAATAGGGCAACATTGTATTGATTGGCCACTCAGCAGGTGCACACTTGTGTGCACTGACCACACTCTTTCTGGTTGAGGGAACTGAAGAGCTGGCAATAGAGGCAGCCAAACAGAAGGAAATCACCCTGTCAATCAAAGGCGTCACAGGTAAAGGCATCACACACAAACTCTGCATTAACATTGTAGAGAGTAAATGGGTTGAAAAAGCCTTCTGCCACTACCCATAGATTTTTTCAGTCAGGAAGTGCACTTACATCCATTGAATAAAGGAGAATTGAAAATGGTGGTTGTACTGAAACACAATGGATTTTCTTCCTAGGAATTAAAATTTGATGCTTTTTGTGTATCATTAAAAGAGTCCATCTTTGTATTTTCAGCAGATTTTCCTTTGAAGTTTGGTTCCTCAGAATATCATATATCCTTGTGTCTAAAAATGTGAATTTCCTTTGCAGTAAAGTGGATATATTTACGATAATGCACAGCACAAAGTCAGTGTGTCATGGTCATAACCAGTCATCATCACTAAACAGCTTTTTTTTCTGAAAGTTCATTATTTACAGACTTCAACTGGATAAGGTGCAATTTAGGGCATCAGATTCAAGTGAGGTGGATAAACTATACCTGATTTCACAATTTTTATATTTATAGTTCAGGTGATCAGGTTGATCAGGTGTTTATGTCATGCATAAACAGTGTAGTTTGTGTAATGCAGGTCATCATATTTGACAAGCTATGATTATTGGTTTTAAAAACTAAGGGAATGATTGACTGAGTTTTTCTGTATGTCTTTTCCTGTAATTGCAGGGTTAAGTGGTGTTTACAATATACTTGACCATTACCAGCATGAGAAGATGCGGGGAATCGAGTATGTTTCCACAATGCACAAAGCCATGGGAGGTGTGGAGAATTTTGAGTTTTACTCACCCACACATTTATTAAAAAAGCTCACCGAGGACAAGATGGAGAGGTAAGCCTGCCTTAACCTCTCCAATGTCAGTGCATTATTCTGTGTAATTTTATTTCAGTATTTACGATTCAAATACATTCTGGGGGTGTTCTCTTCATTGTATTCAAACAATGGCTGTGGTAAAATCCCTCAAAATGTACCAACTTTACAAAAAACCAAAAAAAAACTTTACAAAAAACCAAGTTTACAAAAAATGTTTCACATTTCCATAGAGCCTGAACACCTTCATTTAGCATGGTTAAAGGTGATATCCCAAATAATCTGGCAGAAGGGAATATGCATGTTAATCCTAAGAAATCACAAGAGATGATTTGATGATCTTAGGCTCACTGAAGACGACTTTATTGAAGTATATGAAAATCCAGTCATTCCTTTTTGTTTGTTTTCCTTGTACAGAGTGCCTCCCTTCTGCTTACTCCACGGAACAAATGACATCATTGTTCCTGTGGAGTCTTCTGTAAGGTTTGCAGAGGTCCTGGCCTCACTCTCTGTGAAGGTGTCCCTTCAACTCCTGCCTAAAATGGACCACACAGAGATCGTCACTGACCTGATGGCACCTGACAGGCATTTCTACCACACAGTGTATGGCTATGTCAAAGAGGAGTACAGCAAGTTCCAGGCCATATGCTGATATAACATAGAATTTGACCTATTTTTCAGCGCTCTTCTCAATTTTAACACTGGGTTCCTGCAGTGTTCGGTTTCTGTGTACACTTAAGATGATCCATAACCTCAAAACGGTTTTACTGACCATATTTACAGTATTATTTGTCTGAGCACTTTTTTTTATTTCTTTGTACATGTCATGGATATGTATTTTTAAACAGTATTTCCTTGGTGTTACATTGAATATTCCATCCTCTGCAATGCGGTTGTATTGAACAGATCTGGCTGCTATACGAATGCTGCCTGTTACTTCTAATTTACTGATCTTTATGTCATTGTCTTATTAGCTGCTACAAACAAACATTGAAGCAATACCAGAGAGAATAATGTTGCGCATGCATTTATGCAGTACATTTTTCTTAAGTTATGCTTCATCTGATTCTGTAATCGCACAGTTTTAATTGAATGCACTTGCTGTTGTAAACATTTATGATTTATTTAACTTAGGTTTGGATTTATTTGAGTGATCTGTTAATAAGCCAATTCAGTATGCTCCTTTTTATATCATGACTTAGTCTTGTATCAAAAATGCTTGCAGAATTTCTTAGAGCAGAAAATCATATTTAGTTGGAAGTCTAAAAATGATGAATGTCAACCATGATATCACTGGAAAGCACAATGTTACAGGAAGTTTCAGTTAATAATGTTGGCAGCTGCAGTGCTTCCTGCAAGGCTTATGAACTTCATAGAAAATTATTGTGTGCTTTTTGTTGGATGTGACATGGTTCTCAAAACCAAACTGGATCTTTCATATTAATGACAGGACTATGAAATGCAAATGCTTACTGAACATTTTATAAGCAGTTGAAATGACTCAGCAGAAATACCGAGTGTTTTCAGTGTTTCTTGACTAGAAGCAATGGAGTTGGCCACACGATAATTCAGCTAGTTACTGTCAGAAATTGAGGCTTTAGCCTAACAAAGATTTACAGTTCAAGGATCTAGCATTATCAGCCTAGTGCACATGATACCTTAGGCAGCATGAATGCAAGGGCATTGATTGTGTTCTAAATAATGTCTACTAATAATTTTGCATAATGTTATGCACAAGCATGTTTTTCTGTTATTCCTATGCTTATGAAGACCATATTTATCATAATATTTTATTAACACTTACTGTGATTCTGCTTCCCAACCTTGCTTTAAATAAGTTATTTTAGATTATTTATTTGTGACCTAATATTTTACCTCTGTATTTTTCCTTGTTAAAATATATGTATGTTACACTACATGAGACCACACTGACAACTTGATTCCAAACATGAATTTCAGCTCTGTATGGGTTTTTCTGCTTTTGCTTTACAAACGTTATTTCATAAAGTGTTTCACTGTAACACCAGCAAATTCTGAAATGAAATGATGTCAGGGAAGATGAGAGATTGGTAAGAATTCTACAAGCCTTTTCAACTTGAAGAAAGCAGAGTTAAACATAGGAGGTAAATCTGCTTTCATTGCTTTTGTGTCCAAAAGGGTCTATAATGAATGCATTATGACCTGAAGAAGTGATTGATTGATTGAGTGATTGATTGTGATGCTTTTATTTGTGGACTGCTTTTGTGTGGCAAGGGGAAATTAATTCAAACTTAAAATGTGAATTTTGTTTGCCACAGCTGATCTGAACCATGTGTTTTTTGAGGTAATGCTTCAAGTACTGTATGACAGAACCCTCAAGATTTTTGTCAACAAACCTCTAAACAAATGCTAATTTTCTAGCTTTTGTTCTCAAGAAGATTGATTAAACTTATTAAAACTATTGCTTTTGTGATTTTCTCTTGGCAATGAAATATAACATTTGGGTCATATCTCATATACTATTCACCAGATATCTTAATTAATTTCAAAATTATAAATGTTCCACATAACAATTACAATGCATAGTATTGAGTGTTAAGTATGAAGCTGATGGAGCATAACACTGAATACACAGATTATTCAGGTCATATAATACTCTGCCGTGGTTACAACAGCAGTGTCAAAAACTTCATCTTTCAAGCATCAACAAATCTTTTAAAACCAGATACCCAATCAGCTCTTGTTTGATTTCTATAACTCAGAGGACAAATGTTTTCCATTATATTTATGGAAAGTCACACTTTTGAAAGCAGTAGACAAGACAAGACAGCCATTTTTAATTTTCACTGCAATGGTCATGATCATGAAGTATGATTATATTTTTAAGGTTACTCAACATAATGCAAAGCAGTTTTTCACCATTTTCACCAACACTTGCATGTTTTGTTTTATCAAACTTGTGACAGACTGTAGATTTTGGAGGGTACTTCTAGATAAATGAGTTAAGACAGGAACTTGAGATGAAAGCTAATCACAATGCACTTATACTGAAAGCTTGTCATGCCTTTTTTGATTGGCAGGTCATACAATGAAAGAATCTGATAAAGCTGCCTCATTCATATTTTCACATACTTTGGATCATGAAATTGAATGATGTACTCATTGAAGGAGACCACAGAATCTAACCTAAATGCCTCTACCGTGAGAGCAGTATGACTACACTCAAAGAAGGTCTAAAACACAACACTAGATGTCAGCATTATCAAACTTTTTCAGATGAATCAAATTCGTTGACATTTTTTTCATTTACACAGTTTCTATGCAATATACAGAAACTAGAAAATATGCAAATACCCAATAATTCAAAGTATATGTTCATATACTAAATCCTGTAAGATGCCTAACTACAGCATTTCGCTAAACGTGAAAAGACAAACTGACAACAGATTTATGAAAATACTTAACAACCACAATTGTATTCATTGTCAAATCCCAGTTTTCCAGTTAAGGTTCCTCATCAGTTTGATATACACTAAAATCAAAACTCCCCATCGTACCTCTTCTTCTTTCAAGTAAATCCACCTTTATGATAGGAGTTTCTTTACAGAAATAAAGACTGTTATGATGCTGTGTAAGGTGGGCTAAATAATCGATCAAAAATAAATATCAAAAAAAAAAGGTAATGATTACATGACTGGATAAATTTGATTATTTACTCGTTTTGTGTACCATTTTCTTTCATTATTATGTATTTCAGATTGATATGTTTTCGATATTGTTTAATTAGCCTACATAGTCGTAATTTTTATAGTAGGTTAGGGTAGCTGAGTTGTGTTTAGGACGTTTTACTTGGTACCTCAGACGCCAGAACATTTGTATTCTTACAATTTGGTTAGTTTTCAATGTGTGCAGCAGATGTCAGTGTCCGCCTTGCATGTGTTTTAACAATCTTCCCTTTCGGCGTCTCCAATCAGTGCCACTAGCTGAAGGTTGTGCTGTGTTACCCAGAATGCAGTGAAGGAGCAGCGCTGGAGCTGTCTGTGTTGTTGGATGTTGAGGATTAAAGATGGCCACCAGCAGGAGGAGCAGGGACAGTAACCGCTTCGGGATTACGGCGTTATTTATCATATATGGATGAAAAGAGGACCAGAGAAACATCATTAATACTTTGCAAAATTACCTTCCTCTCATTGACCCCTCTCCCTGTCGATATAAACACCGATTCACTGGTGAGTTGATAATTATGGCTTACCACTGTTAGCTGGCTAGCTGGATCACAGCAGAGGGGGCACTGAAATAATGCCAACATCCTCTCCCATTCTCTAAAAAAGGAGGAAACGCCGATCTACCAAATTATATACTAGATCTGGTTATTTAAACGTGACACTGGAGTTTTGCGAGAAACGAGGTACAGTGTAATTAATAATATTGTTTTAAGTTGATATGGGTGCAGTGTTTTGATTGTTGCGAGATTGTCAGCTATACCCAACATGAAACGTACATTTTTGACCAGGAAGTGTATTTTTGGGGTAGCTACAACGTATCACCATAATTGAATCGATCTGTGCATTGTTTATGTTATGAGCAATTGGGCCAAGCTACTGGCCTCTGTAGGAAAAATAAAAATGCGTTGTTACCTAGCTTCGTTGTGGGTTTGAAACTGCAGTGTGGTTATTATAGGAATATGATGACCTCAAAACTGATGTAGGCTGCTGTTCATGCAAGTGTTTTTGGGAAAACAAAAACGACAATAACACTAATGACAACATACCTAGAATGTATCATAGTCTAAAACATGCAGTTATTTGGCTTTATTGTTTAGTACAATTGCAGTCCTAGTAATCAATATTTTTTTTATTACTCGTCTAATTACAACACTAGTGGTAAGGTATTTTCCATGAAGTGGACACAATTACTCGGATTCAAATTTAGCATTGATGAAATGCGACCGATGACTAATTATTAGAACGTGACGTTTGGAGCGTTTTTTTTTCTTCAATGAAGTGAACCAAGGCTTACAGAGCATGTTCATTGGAGTTTTAGGGTTTACAAAATGAACCATAATGTTTGTGAAAGTAAGGAACAAGGATCAAGGTGCGCTTTGCTAACTTTGGGTCCTGCAGCTATTTTAAATATGCATGTGTTTATTTGGCTAGCAGTCTTGTCTAGTTATCTAACCATTTGTCTGTGATACTTTCTATTTAAAGCATGAAGCAATATTGTTAATTTAACTCTTAAGTTAATATAGAGTACTGTTGATATGCATTTATAGTTTTCAATAATGTATTTTGTCTCATTGGTTAGTATTTTTCCATTACATTAAGTTATTCTCGTTAATTAATTGATTGTGCCTCGTGGACACTTTTCAGTCTGGTTTGGTTTTACTATTCGTATGGTCTGGTAGTTTGTATTATATACTTCTCAGGCCTTTTTGGTATAAAATGGCTATTCTATGCTCATGGGCACAGTTTAGTGTGACAGACATATTGGTTCATGCCCCTTGTGCTTTTCTTCCACTCAGGAGGAGCATTACTTATGAAGGCCTGTTTAGGCTCTTAATAATTCCCCAAGCAGACTTATGATGTTTTACCCTTTCGAATGGCTCCTGTTAGCGCAAAATTCATGTTGAGGTAGTGGCTTCACCAAGATATAAAGTTTATATGGTGGCATTTCTATTACAAACAGATGATTGTGGTATGCAGTTGTCTTCCACAGGCATGCCTCCACATTCCTTGTTGTGTGAAAATGTCAGTTACTGTGGACAAGGTGTTGCACAAAATGTCTCCTTTAAAAGAAAAACTGGTTCAAAATAACAATCACCTCCTCAACAACACAGGTTTTTACAACAGGGACATTATTGACCAAGTTTGGTTTAAAATGTTTGCCAACATGCTGAGCACACAGCATAAACTTGTTAAGATAGCTGTTTTTCTTGTTGGACCCTAGTTCTCTTTGTGTTGCTTGATATATTGTCTGAGGGGTTTTTGCTAAGTTCCTTTCACACTTGTCCTCAGCAGTGCACTTCTTGCATGACCTCTGTCACTCACTGTCCTCACCAGCTGGAGCTACAATTAGCCCTCATCTGATCTAGGTTAACAAAGGGCAAATAAGTGGGGGTTGATGAATGTGAGGGGAAAAAACAATGTTATATTCACCTCCCTGGAATTATGTAATGGAATAATCTAGCTGAATTGATGTCGGTGTCCACTGCACCAAAGTGTTCTCATCATGCATTGAGACAGCCCTTTGACTAGCAATTGGGATTTTTCACAGCCCAACAGTCATTTATAATTACTGTATGGCTGTCCAAAAGGGCTAATTGTCCCCTTCTAAGGAATTTCACTGAAGCACTGAACCGACACTGTTGCTGTCACATTTTTAATTAGCTAAACAATCCTAAAAGGCGACCAGTACATTGCAGACATCATGCAAACGGAATACAATTTATGACACTGAGCAAATTCTCAGTGCCAGCATTTTTCAGTAATTCATTAATAAATGGGCTTTCCGTGAGTGAAAATGATCAAGGTAAAAGCCCATATTCTCACTTTGGTAATTGACATTGTCATGCTATTGGCATGTGTGTATGCTATGGTCTGAACTGTAAAAAAGCTCAAGGTCTGCTTCATGCTCACTTTCAGCCCCATCTCGCTGTGGTAAATAGTACCGTGTTTGCAGAAGGAGCTCACGCAGCAGTGAGAGTATTTTGTGTACAGATGTAACTGGCATGTGCACAGACTCATAGTATTCCTATTGCCCACACAGTATGTTCAATACAATGCTTACAGTTAATGTAACATTTTAAGTTTGGCTGTTAAAAGACAGCTTGTGGAGCTTTTGCTATGCTGAAATTATTTTATTAGTACCTATAATTATAAAATCATGTTCACCATTTGTGTTGAAACAATTACAGCATTACAACATCTATCTTCTTTTTTTCCTTTTCTGTTCCTTCTCCATTCTTCAGTGTTTAGGATTAACTGCTGCCTTTTCACGTTCATAAGGTTGTCGTAATTCCTTTTAAGTGACCTCTGTTTGAGCCAAAACAATTCTTTCATTGCAGCTGGTGAGGTCAGTTTAACATAGCATTGCCAACCATGACATGGGATGAGCTTTTTTTCCAAATGGGTTTACTGCTTCGCTTTGAAACAGTGATTGTGCTGGGTAGCCTCTATCTCTGATGTCACTCTCCAGTGTCTTTGCGTAACAGTAGTCAAGTCATACACCATCACAGAATGCTTCATTTCCCCCATCTAAGGATGGTCACATGATTTATTGAAGACCTTAGCATGATTTAGTACACTGAATTGTAGAGAATATTTCTGCTGAGCTAAACCAGCTTAAGGCTTTTTGTTTGCTGCTCTCATGATGAATTAGACTGAAGAAGAATTTTTCCCTCTGAGTATATTTACGTGTTTAATTCTTTGGAAAAGTAAGCAACAAAAAACCGTAACATTTGAGAGAAGGTTAAGGCCTGGAACAAATGAAAACGAGTGACCCAGCTACTTCTAACAACCCTCAGATGGCGCAGAACACATGAAAGTATAGATAATGTTGACAAGTAGTAAAACACCTTTAGGCTGCATTCCATGGTGGTGTATGCAGTAACCTCTCTTAGTCTGGGGTCCCAGGGATGTTGAATGTTTTTGCTGGCTGAAAAAATAGCTTGTTTTTTTATGAAAGAAATAGGTCATAGGCCTAACATGTGGCAGCTATATTCAGATCTGGACTGGCTGTATGAACCTATCTCACACAGAGGGAGCCAGGAGGCTGGATCAGTGGAATGATGTTGTATGTGTGATGCAGTGTGTCAGAGTATTTGTACTAGCCCTTGCACAGGATGAACATGGTAATGACAGTGACCAATGAATGAACAATATCTGAGTGGCAACTTCAGTAAATCTCCAAACCTTTTGAAAGGATGATTATGGGACCTGTATTCTTTCAGTGTAAGTCTTTAAGTAGTATTTATGTCTGAGTAGTGGTTGTTATCAAACACCATCAGCCTATGGGAGCGCCTTACCTTTCCAGTTGAATTGTGGGTATAATGAGATGACCCATGAGAAAGAGTCAGTGGACAACCCTGGCAATATACTTTGATGACAAAGTGATTATATTTAAACTTGCTTGGTTTTGTATCTCACCTGAGAGAATGTTCCACTGTTGGCCATCTGCAAGCTGACATCCACAGCAGTGTCTCTATCTCTGAACAGGAGTATCAGTTTCCTGTTTGCTTAAGAGGGAAGAGTGTTCTGGCCTGCAAAGACCTGCTACTTCGAAGAGAATGCTTGCCCTCTTTTTTATAGTTCACTGATTTTGTTGAGGATCTGCCATTGCTATTTCGAGGGTGGAGACAGCAGGGTCAGTCACATGTCCAGTGCACAGCTACCTTCCTGCCCACCGGCATGTTAAATCCAGTACAATCATACAATGTCTAATGTAAGCAGCAAAAAGTGTACCTAGGTACCTACATTTAAATGCCATGATGTTGCCTGAATTTTTAATGTGAATAGGAATGTGCATTGCAAGTGATGGGACAACCCACCTGCCACAGTAACGTGCAGTGGGAAAGTGTTTGGCTCTGGTGTTGCATTTCCACTCTGCAAGTTCAAGGCTGATGTGGAAGGACATGTCTGACCATCAGTCTAGCAAAGGATGGATCTTTTCCCTAGTGAACAGACAGTACTTGCCCCTCATCACAGTCTCTAAAGGAAACAGAGACTCCTGTAAGATAAAGGCAGCCAACCCTGACATAAATCTTAAGTGTTTTTACGGTTTTGTCTGCCATGTTGTAAGCATTTTCAGTTCAAGCAAAAAGCATGGGGATGCAGTTTTGGATGGGCCCATGTTTCTGAATGAGCCTGCTTTCACAGAAGTGACATTTCAACAGCCCCAGGGTTCTTTTTTTGTTGCATATATTTTTAGCTTTTTGTGCTATGTTTATATATTTTTGTGGTGCTTTATTTGGAAGTAGGATATCTGACTGAAAACTAAAGAGACTCCTTTTTAAAGTGGTACTTTAGTTTGTAGTTCTGTCTCTAAACATTATTTTTGTAATAGATATTATGTTTTATTTATCCTGTTCAAAAGTTAATTCACAGAACCTATCCATATTAATTCAATGCAATTTAAGACTGAAATACAGTTGTCCTTATCTTTGCAGATAACACTTTAGACTTGAGTAGTTTAAGAAGGCAATGACCAGCCAGCTGATGGTAGATAGAGTTGTATGCTTGCCTAATTTTAAGACTGAGGACTTCTAACCTGATAGATTTTTCCTGATTACCAGCTGGATAGGGAGGGCTGATCATGGAGGCAGACCAGCCTGTCCGCTTCTGACTGAGTGGCCATCAGTGGATGGTGTGAGACATGGCAGTGGTCACTCGTGGGGATCTCCACAGCTGAGTGTGACTGACAGCCACAGCCAACGATGGGATACCTCTCAAAAGCAAATCTAATTACAGCCAGCTATCTTAATTTCCTCTGATAGTTAAATAATTTGACAAAGTTTATAAGAGTTAGCTTTTACTTGAAATTAAAATTTCTGTTGTGGTTCAACCTGCAGTGTTGAAAAGCTGTCTGTTTTAATTATGGATATTGTGGGCCCAGAATTGCTATTTTGAAGAGCTAGATACTCAATGATAAAGACAGAATTATTTGTAATTTCCCATGAATACGTTGAAAAAAATAACTAGATTATCTTGATGCGCTGTTTGTAAGAATCTGATTGCTACAAGGTGCAGATCATGTAGGAGCTGGTATTAGGCATAGAGTGACCTGTAATGAAGTATGTAAATGCAATTCCTGGGAAATAAGGTAGTCACTTATGAGTTATAATTGTTGTTTGTTCAGTGGATTCCATTGCACAGTAGATAATTGCTTCTAATGTTGAATATTGTCCACTTTGTTTGGTAGACCGTAATTTCAAATATGGGTTTTGAGGATGCCATTGATTAACATGACAACCTACGTATTCTGAAGAATGGTGCCATATGCAGATGAGACAAAATGGCATTATAAAATCTGCAGTTGTGCTCACTAATACCAATGCGGATGCAGTAACTCATTTAGGAAAATTCAAAGGTTGCGATTCTGGAGAATTTTAATAATAAATGTTTTTTTGAAGATTTTACATAAAAACAACTCTTTGTACATGCTCTTATTGTAATGATGCAACATCCTCTGAGCTTCTGATAAGGACTGTCTGTGTTAGATATTAATGCCTACAGAGCAGTGTAATCCAGTATGATGTATGGTGACATGTCTTCTGCTAGACCATACCATTCCCAGCAGAACATACTGATTTTAGTGGAAATGTCTTGATAGATTTCATAGACAATCTGATCATGTAGCCCTGTGGCTTTGTTTGGATACATGAACATTTTCCTTCAAGCTCTGAGGGTAATATCTACCCCTATAAGGCCCTACTTTTTATATCCCCACCTTTTTGTATGTGCATTTGCCTGTGCGGGTGTGTGTGCATGTGCATGCGTGTGTATGTATGTGTGTGTGTGTGTTTGTGTGTGTGTAGAGCTCACATATCACACTGTATTTTTTCCATTGCCTGCAGGCTAGTGCCATAATTTACACCATGTTTAAATCATTATAGTGTAATTAGAGACTATGAACAGCAGGCCATAGTGTAGCTGGTGGTTTTTGGCAGATATTATATATCCTAAGAGGAAATTGTTTCATATAGGAGTAGAACAGGTCATGTACATTCCCCACATTACTGCAGTTGAGATAGCATATTAACTGAGGACTGGAAAAATGGTTCCACTCACTGCAGAACACTATACAGCAGGTTTGGAGTTGAAATCTTGGAAATATCCATATGTACTGAAGTATTTTTCTGCCCCATATTGGCAAGTGTTACTAATTATGTGGTGCATTTTTTGGGTGAGTGTTTGTTTTCCCTGAAGAAAATCACAAACAGTTTGTGTCCAAACATTCAGATGCGAAGGAATGGCACAGTTTGGCTGCATGTTGTTATATCTCAGCTTTGTGGCTTTGTCTATGTCTGTAGTACACTATTAAGACAAATTGTAACTGTGGTGACCCAGGTCTCAGTGCAACACACCTCAAGTTTAGCAGAGAACTTTGCTAATGGAGATGACATTTTTCATTGGAATATGAAGTTGTTGTCTGATGCAGTTAAGTCACACTATGAGAAAAGCCCATTTGATTGGTTTCTCCAAGCAATTATAAGTCACCATGGTACAGACTGACAGCTACATTGTGAATCTTTAATGACATGTTTATGACTGTGACAGGTTTTTTATTTATTTTGTCATAATTGGTATTTGGTGAATTGTGCTGTGAAGAGCAATCAATCCTAATGAAGAAATCAGCTCTCTGAAGCACAGAAACTTTAGAAAAAATTATGTTTTTCATAAAGTGTCAGCTACACTGCAGCAAGCCAAACAGTTGACAAATTATTATTTTCAGTCTTTTCTAAAATCAGTCTATTCACATCAGACAACAGGAGTCTACTTTGTTCTTCAGCTGTTGATCACTTAACAAATCATATATATATCCTGCAAGGGTGGCAAGAAATCTGCATCAGAAAACGACTTTTCTCCTGTGTGGAATGTTCCAGTGATCCTGGCTATCCCCCCCTCGCTAAAGGACTCTGATGGTATCTTCCACTCCTGGTGTGACTGAGCTCCACCCCCCACCCCCTTCCAATAACTCCTGCTTTGAGCTGGTGACAGGGGGGGTCAGCTGTGCCAGCCCTCTCAGGCTGCCCTGTGCACTGGCACAATAGTCTCCTGGTACTCTCAGCAAAGGCTTGAGGTCCCTGCTCCTCGGGTGTGTGTGTACGCCTAGAGTCTGACAACCGCTTCTGTCCACAACTGGGCTGAGCAGGCTGGGGTGGCTGTGTTTTTTGGTGTTTCTCACAGCGACAGAGACAGAAAGAGATGCTGGCGGCACCTCAGGAGAGCAGTAGGTATGGAAAAGGACCCCTGAGTTGGTCAGGGTTTTAATCACATCCTGAAAGCTGTCTGCTGTTTTATTTAGGTAGTTTTCTGGTGGCTCTCGTTATTTACAATGATGGTTTTCTTAAAACAGCATTTTTACCGAATTCATGAGAAGTGTCTTGTAAAGTTAATGTGCATATTCCAGGTTTATCTGCACAGTTTTATATTTGATTCATGGATGGGTTCCCTTCGTTATTCATGTATCTCACTCTGTCTTATAAATAACACTCCCAAGGAATGACCAGGGAAAAAAATATACAAAATCAAGTTAAGTTAATTCAGTGGTTTTATTTTCCTTTTTATGAGTAACTTAGAATGAGTGATAGTCTATGTAGTTGTCAGCTATATTCTTACCCTCAGCTCTTACATAATAGTGCTTTTAAACTTGTAAGCAGTGTGTTTTCTCTTAATTCTATAGCTCTCTCTCATCATTTATTTATCATTGCATTGAAAGCAAACTCTGATGTAAAAGAGAAGCATTTGAAATGGGCACATTTGGATGAGCATGTTCAGTATAGAAAAGGAATAAACTTGTAGTGTTTCATCTATTTTGGCAGTTTACAAAGGTGCCATGTGTTTGACAAGCACCAGTAAAAGATGAGCTGAAATAGATTTGGAAGATGAGTTAGGCTAGCTAATCATTGAGGTCCAGGGGATTTTAATGAACAATTACGACACATTGTCACAGTTTGAAATGGAAAGAGCAAACCCCTAGAAAGAACAGTGCACGGATCTTTAAATAGATAATGGCTGCAGATGGCATTTTTAACCCAGGATCAAAATATTAGTTGTGTAATTGGAATGAAATTGACAGTGATAGAGCTGTCTGAGCTATATAGATGGTATATTGGACAGGGGAACAAAACTTGAAATTGAAATGTTGATGAAGCAGCAACAGAAAAGGAGCGACCAGAAGGAGAGTTACAATTACTATGAGACACCCTGTCACACCCTGTCCCTCCATAAGAAACAAATTGACTGTATTTGTCTGAGTGACCAATATTTCTTTGCCTCTGCTGACATTTGACAACAATCAGACATTTAATTCATTTTGACTCAGAGTAAGCCATTGCATGCTGGTATTGACAGTGAGCAGAAGAAATAAAGTGCACAACTGTATACACATGTCTGCACCTTGTGCTGTTGTACTCCATGGTGTTGTAGCCTGAACCGAAAAGAAAAAAATGCATTCTGCTTAGTTGTGCAAAGCCTCAGTGGATTTAAACTTCTACCTTATTGTTTAAAAAGGGCTGACATATCATATTTCATTAGCATCAGTATTTGGTTAGCCAAACATTTTAGATGACAGCATCCTCCCATTTGGTAAACCGCTCTTACAAGACAGAAGCGTTTTAGACGACAGCAGCCTCCCACCTCAAGCTGTCATGGCACAGTAGCATCAGGCAGAGGCACTTTGAGGATGTGTGGTTTTGTTTATTGTAGCTTTGGAAATGGGTCAGCCCCATTGGGATCATTCGTACTTATGTAAATTTCCTCCACCCATCAATCAACGTCTTTATTGTGGAGCTTCTCCTCGGGTTTCGTGCGCACCGCTGACATTTCCCCCACCCGACAGGCCTGTCCTGGTGCTGCTGCTGTGTGAGTCCCAGCCTCCTTTCTAGTCACAGAACTGCCATTTTGTAATGACTTCATCTCGCAAAATCTCCAAAGAAACAATAGATCTTTGAAGGTGTTGCATTTCTTTTTTAATCACATTCTTCTCAAAGAGTAATTAGCCCTAGTTCCCTCTTTCAGGCCTTGTTGTAGTTGGCACCTCTGTTTGAGAATGGCACAAAGGCTCCAAGGCTTAAAAAAAAAAGTTTAGCTTCTTTTCAGTTCTTAAAGTTTATGCAATTCTGCTCTGCATTAAAACTCACCATTCATCTTGACCAGAGGTTTCAGCAACAGTGATTAAGTCTTTTTACTTTAGGCTGTTGTCAAGAGAACTAATGCTGATATATTTGATTTTCCACACCATATTAAAAGGTTTGTCTGGGTGACAGAGAATAGGACAAGAAATGTTACATACCACAGATTAGAGTGTCCTAATTGGGCATTTCTGTCATGGTTTCACCCCCACAAAGAAAAGGGTTGTCAAATCCTGAACTAGAAAAAAAACATCCTTATTGTTGTGACATGTGGCTAGCTTAGTGATTAACAGTAATTAAGAAGTATTACAAAGTAATTTAACAGTGGTTATGCAATAGTACTCAGGGTCACTTGACATGTGTGACGCATGTAACTGATGGACTCTTCTCGATTTTGATCTAGTTTATATCAGAAAGTGAAATGGGATTAACTCAAGTAAATAGCTTAACTATGTGTGAAAGCAAAATACCTAAGAGAGGCCCCGTTTCTTATCCCAATCAGTTATGCGTTAATAAATTGCATTCAGTACTCTTCAGTAGCTTCACAATCCTGGTGTCCCTAGTAAACATCCCTCTCCCCTACACATAAACTGTCATGTTTGTAATGTCTCCTGTCTGTCTCAGCTGACATAATATATGGTTACATTCTGTAACACGCACCTGACTGGTGGGAATGGAGCAATAAACAGGCTTTTGATCTCAGCCTTAGCAGTCTAGTGTGGTGGATCTCAGAATGGCACTGCCACAGCTGCCTGATAAGTCTGAAGTAATGGATACCAGGAAGGAGCTGCTACAGCCCGAGCATTCCGGGGTAATGGATCCCAGAGACACAAGCTGTGTCCCAAACCGCATACTTCCATGCTCCATACTACCGTGGCTCCGTACTACCGCACTTCGGTTTGGACTCGTACTCCAAAATGGATGCGCACTCGCTATGCGTACTCGGAGCATGGAAGTACGCGGTTTGGGACATAGCTACAGTGCTTCAACCTAAACAGTCTGAAGTAATGGATCCCAGAGATGAGCTGCTGCAGCCATAACATTATGATGTAATGGATCCCAGAGATACAGTGCCTTAGCCAGAACAATGTGAAGTAATGGATTCCAGAGACACAGTGCCTTAGCTTGAACAGTCTGGAGTAATGATTCCCAGAGAGGAGTCCCTGTAGCCTGAGTATTTTTCAGTATTGGCAGAGTAATAGGTAGCAGTAGCCCTAAAGGAGAGTTTGGAATTAGTCTGTATTGCTTGCTTTCTCTCTGTTTTCTAAAGCACAATGGTGATAAACAGTAATAATGTATATGTCTCAGAACCCTGGGCTCATATAATGGGCAATATCAGTCACTGTCAAGGAATTGGCTAATTTAACAAGCTGGGGGAAGGGTTTGTACTGCATTGTAATTTTCTATGTTTAGGATCACACATCTGCACCAGCACTGGTTGGTCTGCATTGAGTGTGATTAATGGATTCTTTGGTCATGGTAATAGGCTAGGAAGTGAGATTTTCCAAGCATTATATAGTGCTTGCATTTACATAGGCTTACTTTAATTCCAGGAGTGCTCTTGTGTCCCTTTTTGTAATAGAGGCAGAGTGGAGATCTGGGGGTACAGTGTAGGTGGGTAGATGGCTTCAGCCCCCCAAATGCTACAGCTTTGTAATGTCCACCCCTAACCCCCCACCCGAGTGTGCACCAGGCTGTCTCTCATTCAATCATCTGTTTGCGGAGGCCACAATTTTTGCCTGTTTGTGTAATAATACTGGCACATGTCCTCTGAAATGTGTGTCAGAAGTGTTCCCCTGGTGCTGTTCATTCAGCAGCACTTATTTTAGAACTTATTTTCCATACATTACGTTCCTGTGAAACCATTTTTTCCCCTCCTTTCTTCTTTCTTCATAGTGTGTTTTGAAACATTGCTATCGAATCTTATATAAACAAGGTTATGTTGTTATGAAACGCATACGTAACCTTGTTAAGAAGTAAAACCAAAAGCGCTTTGTTTTCTGGATTTTTTTTAAGCAAAGTAGAGAAATTGGATTTCCCTGGCTGGAAGCCTGACACTAGCATGGCATGTGGGCCTAAGGCTTTGTAAGGGGCTGGTAGCAGGCCCCTGGTCTGCCCGCAGGTTTCTCTCCCTATCATGGAAATGAGTCCGTCTGAACGGCAGTCCTCACACCCGGGCGCGCGGTCAGCCCCCAGACCCCAGGCGTCACGGGACGTCTGAGCAGATGGCTCGTGATTGAGAGGCGTGGGAACCGCATCGACGTGCATTAGATTTGAGGCATCGATCGGCCGAGCGCACAGATGTCTGGATGATCAGAGAGTCAGTCAGTCGGGTGACTCAGGGACATCAAAGGCTCTCTCTGCTCTCCAGTTCAGTTTAACTGAAGGAGAGGGAAGTGCAGGTTTGTCGCATCAAAGGCCTCTGTTTTGGATGGGCTCATCTTTTTTGAGTTTCGTATTGGGCGGGATAGAATTGAGTCACAGGAAGTCCAGAGGGGAAGACAGGCATGGTGATGGGATATGGTTTTGAAGTCCTTTCATGTCCTGTAAGGTAAGGGGAGGGTGTGGATGAGCTGTTGTCACTGTTCCGTTTCTCATTGTCTCTTGTCATCCTTTAAACAGCCTTTTCCCTCCAAATTATCTTGATTTAGAGACTGATTTGATGAGCCTTTTATATCATTGAGGCTGAAACAAATCCTTTTTAAGTACAATTTGTGAAAATGAATTTTTGCTTTTCACAGTCCATTTTTTATATGGACCAGCACAAACAAATGGTATTGTCGGTTGTTGTATGTTGGGCATTATATAAACTTTTAATGATAACTAACCCCTTTTTTCACTGAGGATAGCCCATAATGACTATAATGTACCTGCAAGCCATATTTCACTAGATTTTTCAAAAATCACATTTTTATATTTCATTACAGCTCAATGACTACATGGCAGTGCTATATCATGTGACACACTTATGACAACATTAAAGTGTTTACCAATGTATGCTGAGCCCTTCAGCTGCAGATACTCACACACACCCACCCATGATGATGATATCCAAATGTCAATGACACGGTAGCATGATATAAATATTCAGGCACCCTTGCCAATAAATTAATAGCCATGTCTATATATCTTTAATCATTTGGTATTGTTCATGGGAGGGACACGAAATAGAATGTGTAATGCAAACTCCTTTGAGTCTGTATTGCTGCAGCATCAAGGTATTAAGGGCAGTCATCTGGGAGCACAGCCAGAGCACTCACCATTTGTTTAATGGGTGTTCTTGTTTACAAATTTACAATATGGTCGCATTAGTGTCCTTTTGATTGCCCTTATATGAAAGTGAACAAAATAAAAGAATTGTTTTATTGGAAAGAGTGCATGGATGTCCATGTTTGAAATTCAAGTGTGGTGTTCAAAGCACTGGATTCCGGCTCATTATTTTTGAAGGCAGAGCCTGTGGGAAGGTTTTATAAAGAGAAATCATAGCAGAGAGGAGCATTGTTCCACCGATCACACTGTTTACCCAGCCTCTGGAAAGTCATAAATATTGCATCTAACCTACTTTACAGTCATGGGCTGTCTCAGTGGAAGTGTCTCTGCTGCAACACAGGTTAGGAGATGTATCTAGGATCTGACAAAATGTACTCATTTTGTATACATAGTGTGCATATTGTGGCCAAAATATGCTGCCACTTTGTATAAGAGGTGGCACAAAACTTTAGTGGTATTAACAGGGATTCCACTGCATTCTTATTTATTAAGATGTAAATGGAGTTCCGCATGGCTCTACCTTGTGTCTCACTCGTGTCTCACACTGTGTCAAACTTGTAGTTCTTGTTACTGATCTTGTCTGAGGTTTGTTTATAGCTGACTACTTCATTAACTTCGCTGGTGGCTGCTGGTGGTTAACCGTTCCCTGGCTATATCATGGGGAGAGCAACCAAAGTGCAAAAGGGATGGCTTGAGACTTTGCTGTAGGGACACAGTAGATTCTTAGATATAAAATAATTATGCAATGAGGGAAGTAACTGACTGCCACTGCTACCAATTTATTAGCAGCCATCTCAGTGATGCCTGATGGATAATTTGAACTGAACTTTTGACACATCAGATCAGGAGAAAAGTTACTTATCTGGTGTTATCTGTGTTGATTGCAAGCTGTCAGACATTCTCATAGAGTCTGTACTGATAATAAACAGGGCATAATGGTGTATGGTGCTTCGGGGTTGGTGCTACATGAGGTTGATGGTAAGTCTGTCAGTCACTTGGAAGTTTGTATCTCAGAATTTCTAATGTATGTTATTCTCAGCTTTTTTCTGAATTCTAGCCTAGCTATATTTTGTTGTGGATGCTTATTCTGTAAACTGAATACGATGTGAAATTTATACAGTATATTATAGACCTTGTTGGTGGCAGGAACATGAACATTATTCTGATTTACTTCCATTCTCGCCTCCTCATAAAGAAAATGGTCTTATCTTGTTAAGTCTGATATGAAAAATGAAAGAATATGTGTATAATTTACTTATTCAGAGGGAAGCCTCTGTTGTGCTCAAACAGAAAGTGTGTCAGTTTTGAAAAATCATGAGATCTTAGGATCTGAGATATATTTGAGTCTTTCGGCATGCTCCTCCAAAGCATCTGGTATCAGGGAGGCGCATGTGGAAGCAGGTGAATGACAAGATTTCTCCATGCAGAGCTCTTTCACATTCCACTGGAAAATGAAAGCAGTCAGTATGCACAGCATGTTTTGCTATTGTTTATGTCATTTCAGCTGTCAACTGCCTCCTTAATAATTCAGCGAAGAAGCTTAGTCAAATTATTCATGTGATTGTGCAAAGTCATAAAATAACCGATGAGGGCTGTCATTTCATAAGTGAATTAAGGAATGCTCAAAATGTTGTATTGAACCTGAATTTTCTGTAATGATCTAAGCCTATCGGGACAAAACATCTATTGGATGAGTTCTCATTTTCCCAGAGCCATGTACATCCACAAGGAAAGACACCAGGAAGGGTGGGTTTCCCACATGAGTCACAAAGGAAAGGCATTCACACTTTGTCTGTCTGCAGTCAGCAGTTCTGCCCCAAAGAACAACTGGAGTCTCCACCATTACAAAACAGTGTGAATTTGGGAAGGCAGCTGGTGTGTTCTGAATAAGGGAAGTTCGTGTATGTGGCTTTTACAATGCTACATATGGGGAGAAACCTTGGTTTCCACTTTCCACACTGTCAGCAAAGAAAAAAAAAAACATTAAGAAATTAGTCAGGGAAAATTTTGAACGTGATCTGCTTAATATATGGAACATATGGCCTGTCTTAAGCTATGTTACATAGGACATTGAGGGTAGTTACTGAAGATATAAGCTCTGTCTTGCTCTGTCTGATCTGATCATACTTGCAACATTTTTTACTTGCACAACAAAGCCTCAGAATACTTTATTACCCGTTTGGTCTCCATATTACTGTTCTGTTGAGAGCTCTTTTTTTTTTTATCAGTGTAGCACGAGGGTCAGATGAACAATAAGGTAGTTTTGTGGTAAGCATATAATCTTTTCCAAAAAACTTACCCCACTCTCAGAGTCTGTCCAGCACTGTTCTCACTGTAACCATCTAATCAGATATCACACAAAAATAGCCTCACCAAAACCACAGAGCTGAATGGCATGTGGAATGCGCTTAGCTGTCCAATGGTAGGATGTTTCGTAGCAAACTTTACAACATATTAACACTGTAACGATTCAGCCAGTGCCCAGTCCTCCCGTTAAAGTTTAGTTTCGTTATGAAATTATTTTTTCTGAATGCCAAAGCTTTAAATTATTATGTTGTAGAGTCTGTATTTTATTTTACAATTCCTAAATGATAAAGTAATTGCTATACTCCATTTGTATTGTCCACTGCAAGCTGTGAAAGAGACTGTCACTTTACAATACTTCCACTACAGGGCTGTGTACAGTACTGCCTCAGATTGGCCTAGAGGTAGTACTGTGAAGTATTCACAGCAGTTCAGTTTTTCATACCCTTTCTGTATGACTTTCAATAACTTGGTTGAATCCCTTCTAAAAGCTGCAGCAAAGGCATAAGTTGAAACAGAATAGTAACAATAATGATGCAACTGTGACTAATCTCATGTTGCAGGCTGACTTAACTTGCAAACTGCAGCATTTATGGTTTGAGCGGTATCCAGTGTTAACAATGTGTCCATTTACAGGGAAAGCTTACAAAAACCTTTCTTATCCTTATACTTCTGTAAGTAGAAGTGCTTTTCAGGCTGTTTAAAGTAATTTACGCAGTGACTAATTTGATAGAGGTTTCTGAAAAAGCTGCTGTGTGCGTTTTCGAAGCGTCCATGCAAACATGCACAGACGGAAAGCTAAATGGCAGCTGCGAAAAAAAAAAAAGCACTGAGGCTAAGAACACCATTCTCTCAACCCTATGGACTGGGAATAATTTGTTCTAAGGAGTTGACATAACTAAGAGTTCCTCCAGGGGGAAGCCACATCGAAGATGCGTGTTGGGTTGTCAGAACACGTTACCATTACAGTTCGGCAGAGCTTTCCCCTGAAAGGATCCAAAATAATCTTTCCGCGTCCTCAGTTTCCACAGTCCATGTCAGACTGGTCCCGAAAGCTCGTGCAGTCAGGGATGGTTGAGTCTTTAAAGGCCATGGACTGAGGGACACTTCTGAGCTTCATCTGAAATGATCAACACTGAAGTGAAGGCCCTCCTAATAACTATGTTTTTAATCTCTTTATTTTCCTGTACAATTTTCACGTAACGTACATTTATGAATATTTGGATACGGTATTTAAGGATGTGAAAACATGATATGAAAAAAGCAAAAGCATGAAATCATCAGTTAGAGACAGCTTAACTTGGGGCCTTTGGGTGGCACAAGGAGTAAAGGCCAGTGAATGCAGTATAGTGTGTTCTGCTGCTGTGAGGTTGAATCTGAACAGCCCTGCTGCAGATGACGGTTGGCTCAGTTTGAGTAAATATGTGGGTAAGTCAGTTGCACTCATTAGTTTCATTGCCTCCCAGTGACTTTCCCAAGTTGCTTAAATGTTTAAGGCTGGTGAACTGAGCAAATGTTGACTCTGTTTCGTTCTCAGCACATTCAGCATGTGATTGGTGGCATTTCTGCAATGTGCAAAATTGGGAAAGCTAGCTCAAGAATTAGAGAAGTCATTTTTGCAGCTGCTTTTTCCATAGAGGGTGAAATGCTGTGGGCCTGATGACATGGTTCAGTTCAGTGGTCACTTGGTCAGGCCTTCAGGATTGTTTTCATAGTTAAAGTCTTTCTTTAATTCAGTGAGTAAACATATCTGTTTGTAAAATTTTGCTGTCATCTCCACGAAAAAGAGCACCCTGCAGCGCATGTCTGCACCCACACACAATAACTTTCAAATTGCATTAAGGTACCCAACGCAGCCAGAGAACACCCACTTTAAATTTCCCATCTGAAAATGTCATTTTGTCTGAAATGTCTTTTGAATGTCTTTGCTCTAATTTTCATGGGCAAATTCATATTCTCTTTACTTAATTATGAGTGCTCCATTGCATGTGAGATTTGCTCATAAAGTGCATTTGTTATGTTCCTCTGGAGGCATGGCTTTATTCTGTTTTGTAATTTGTGCGCTTTTGTTCTCCCCATGCCACAGGCACTGGGTTATCAAGCCCATGAGTGGGGGTTAAATCTCACTCTCTCCCCTTCAAGTGGCATGAAATGGAAAAACATCAATGTTGGTGATGTTTCAGTAATTTAGCTTTCTGAGTCAGAGGCCTGCTGAGGTGCTCAGTGCTGCTGAATGGATCAGACTAAGCTAGGTGAAGTGAAGACTTTGAAGAGGGCTGTAGGAGAAGATAAATGTGATGAATGTGGCAGTGCAGAAACTGTCAGGCACAAGGTCTGCGGCGTGAGTTACAGATTTATGGGTTTTGATGCCGGGATATCAACTGACAAGAGCACTCTTAACTGTTCAGTGTGGCTCCTACCGCACAGGCAGACTGACTGATTTTCTCCTACCTCCCTCCCTTTTGCCCTCTACCTGTCATCCCTCACTTTCTTCATCTCTCTCTCTCTCCTTTGCTCTGGATCTAACCTCTTCTCTTACATTACTTTCTCTCTCTCTTCTCCTTGCTTTCCTCCTGTCATGCCCCCCTCCCTTCTCTGTCTCTCCTTCCCCATCTTCCCAGGGCTGGCTTTGTCCTGAAGAAGCCGCTCAAGATGAACATGGTGAAGAGGATCATGGGTAGGCCGCGACAGGAGGAGTGCAGCCCCCAGGACAATGCCCTGGGCCTGATGCACTTGCGGCGCCTCTTCTCCGAGCTCTGTCACCCTCCACGTCACATGACCCAAAAGGAGCAAGAGGAGAAGCTGTACATGATGCTTCCTGTCTTCAATCGGGTGAGTGGGTGGGGCAAGGGCGGCGGATGGATGCCAGTACTGAACTAACTTACAAGAGAAGGTGACGAAACTGATCAGTTCAGTAGGGTTAAATGAAACAAGGTAATAATCAACCAGAGAAATTAATTGTAAAGGTTTGTCCATTGTAGAAAGGATCATGAATTTGGCTTTTACTTTTCAGGGTTCAAGGCACTATTGTGATCCATTCATGTCCCTGAAAAGTTAGATTCATTTGTGTGTTTCTTTTGTACATTGGTCAGATTTTCTGTTAATTTTCCTGACAGTAGCCAAGCTCTTTCACTCAGGAAAAAAAATCTAAGACCAGTGTAAGAAAAATGCTTAGTCAAACCATAAACAGTCAAACAGGTCAAAAGATATAATTTATTTGATGCATGCATTACCTGTGTGCTGTCTTAAGTGTTCACTCCACATGTCTGTAAGAGATCATGCAGTCATTACAGTAAGTGGCTCATCAATATGAGATGATCTGTCTGCTTGAGGACGCAGCAATCCTCCTAATAGCCAGTGAATACAACCAAGCAGCCCAGAGGTTTCTCTTCACTTATTTGTTCACTGTTAAATATATGTGGCTGCTGATGTCATCAAGACTGTTATGTGGACAGACTAATGTGTGGGTGGATGAAAGGTAATAGTTTGAACGTAAGAGAGGCAGGTGCTCGTATGAGTTAAGAGCACTCACCACTGTTGAATACTTCATAGAGGGACACCTGCCACTCTCCGTAATCACACAGTAATTACAATGGTTCACAATATGGTAAAGAGTCTCATTTTCCATGTAGTGTGATGTGTGATACCGTTACGATAGGGCAATTACTATCTATGTTTCACGCAATCTGCTTTGCAAATATACACAGTTGACATTAGCAGTGACATTAGCCTGCTTCCACGGACCCATCAGGTATCCCTGTGGAGGAGATCAAACATGGCATTTGAGTCTAGCTGCTAATTAGGCTTGATGCATGGCCTTCGGAATGTTCACTGCTATGCAAACGTCTGTGCAAACTCATTGTGTTTTCTTACATAAAGGGAAATTAATGGGAGAGGGAGAGAAAAGTAAAATCTTTGCTGACAAGGGCGTAGGTAACCAGCTACTTCCCACAAAAAATCTGCTTGTCTCATTCTAAAGTGTCTTGTTAGTCGCTCTTTTAATGCCATTTTTAACATTTTTGAATACCAAGTGCTTACTAGTTTTCCCTTAAATGTCTAAATGCAAACTGCCTTAAAATATTTGTTATACATAGGTGTGGTTAAAAGTAAGTCCAACTGAGGCATTGTGCTAAGTGCATTATGAAAAAGTCAAAAATGCAAGCAGTTGCCCATGCAGTGTTTTAAGGATGTGATGTAGGTAAATAGCTTCACATTATGCCACAGAAGTAAGGTATTGTAAAGAAACTAAATGCAATTAATGGACAATATAGTCAATACAGCAATTTAAAATTGCCATTGAAGTTGACATGCCAAATTACATTTGCCTTCTTAGGATTATGACCTTCTGTTTGCAACTTTCTCAATGCATTATAGGTTTTTGGGAATGCCCCACCTAGTACAATGACAGAGAAGTTTTCGGACCTGCTGCAGTTCACCACCCAGGTGTCCCGACTGATGGTGACTGAGATCAGACGAAGAGCATCTAATAAATCCACAGGTGGGTGAAAGCAGGGCCAAGGTGGTGTCCCTGTGCGAGCAACCAGTGTTCCACATCTTAATTTAAGTTTAGCTACTTAATAAACAAATATAACTGAAATATTATAAAATACAGACCTTACATTAAGGCTTTGCTTTTGCTATAGTGTGGTCTCTTGTTGACATTGTTTTATGCCCTTGATGTCCACCTTTGTTAAAGACTAAACGTACAGCTTAGGGGCAATGCCGCTCACATTTTAGCTGCAAGAAGGTGAAATGCTTGTCATCTGGGATGTTTTGTGTAGCATTACTTTCTATAAAACATACTTCTCATCTTTGCTTTTAAACACTTAAATCAATTAAATCGTGTAAAAGGGGTGAGCCCCAAGACTCTACTTTACAGGATGATTGACTTAAATGAGTTGACATTTAATTTATCATTAGGCTCTGCGAAAGCACGTTATTACCTAAACAGTAGAAGTATGCAAGCATTTGGGAAGGCCTTTGTGACTACAGACAGCTGTTAGAAAACAGTAGCGCTCATTTCATTAGCAAAGGATGTGGCCTTTGTACAAATGTGTTTGGTTCTAAAGCAATTTGAATATATTATACTTTTAAGTGACAGTTTCTATTCAGTGACAGTGCTGTCACTGTGTAAGTACTTGTAGGACTTCAGTGCAGTACTGAAATGTGAATGCAAAACAAATGCACCCAATACATAATTAGCCATCTGTTTTGTTCTTGGTGTGTCACGTTACATTTTTTTAATACGTTGACATTAGTACTTTAATGGTATCTGAGGGGTTTCTTTGTCTTTGCTTGGGGTGTTATAATTTCATTGTCTCTACTGTGTGCTCTGGAGTGACCCTGTGTATCCCAGAATTCTCTTCACAGTGTCTTGTGACTTTCAGAGGATCAGGCATTGATTTAGGGATTGAATCTCTGGTCAGAATCTCTGCAGTGGAGAAAAAAAAATATCCATGTTTCTTCACAAATGGGCAAGGGATATTCAATATCACTCTCCTTCCCCTTTTCACTCTCACTGGGAGTAATAGAATGCAAAAACAAAGGAATGCATAACGACAAAAACAGGCTATTCACCCGATCTAGACTCATCTCTTGTCATTTCCCTTTAGCCTAGAGAGTATCCAGCAGTGAGTCAAGCCTGGTCTTTAATAGTCTCTACTTCAACAGCTTGGCCTGGAAAGCTGTTAAATGCTTTGCAGCAATTTCTGTGTCCAAAAAACAAGCTTCTTTGAAAAAAATTGCCTATGTAAAAACAAGCACTTTGTTCATGTTCTGGTATTGATGTCTTCATCCAGCCCTTTGTGTCCAGGAGCTGTAATGTATGTATATGTATCTATGGTGTTTTCCCACAGAGGCAGCCAGTCGAGCCATCGTGCAGTTCCTGGAGGTGAACCAGAGTGAAGAGGCCAGCAGGGGCTGGATGCTGCTCACCACCATCAACCTGCTAGCCTCATCAGGACAGGTGTGCCAGTGCAGGGACAGTCAGGGGATGGTGGGGGAGGAGTTCGGAAGAAGTGTTTGCTTTACTTCCTTTCTGAGTTGGGAAACCACAGCTGGTGCAGCATGCCTACAATTCAAAACTTTATGCCCGAGCTATTTACATATTTTAGGCTGCATATTTTAGAATTAGAATCAAATCCAAGTTATTTTGTGGTCACAGTTAAGCAACTTTTCCTTCGTTTGGTCATCCCTGGCCAAATGATATGAAATCAGTTTGTTTTCTAAACCCAAGTTTCCAACGAGCAAAGGCGGGCCTGGCTCCCACAACACTACTGATGTCATGAGAACAACAGAGCCCTTTCTCACACTGTAAAAGAATGCCCTTCATGGTCCTCTCTCAGTATTCCCATTCCATTCATCCTCTCACAGCATTTTCCAGGTTTTTTCAGGGAACTGGAATGTAAGAGATATAAATGGCCTCCGCTACACATCAGAAGTCAATAGTAATTCCTCACACTTGGGGGCGGGGTTAACTCTGACTAATGATGTGACACTGTGCCCTTAAGCCCACGAGGAGTTTAGGCTTTAAGACACATAAATCATTGCATTCAATTACGTTTTGGGGAACTGAAATAAAAAAATGTAACAAATTTGTATTTGATATGAGTGTTTTACAAAAAGTTCAGTGGCAGGCATGAAAGATGGTAGACTGAAATGGTTGCTGCAATTCAATTTGCGTTGCAGAACTGTTGTTTACAGTGACAAACTTTTATAAATCAAAGCTAAGAAGCTAAGGCAATATCACAAGTATACAACAAATTATCTCTTCAAGTGATATGAAATCATTAAATTATATTTTAATCACAAACTTCTATAAAATGAGATGACAAATATAAATAAAACATGATTAAATTAAGTCCATTAACTTTTTTTGCATATGGAGCTCACCATCTCCCAGTCTTTAGCAGTCCGCAAATTAGACCTCCTGTACTGGATAGATTATGGACTGTTTTTTTAAAATAATTTTTGGAATACAATGCGTGTGCATGTGTATTTTTCAATGAATTGCAGCTGTGCTTCACAGACTTTAGACTGTAATTTTGTAATTTGAGCAGACTCAATAATACAGATACAATAATATCTAGGTTTTCCAGAGTTGGTCAGTTTGTTTTGAAAGGTTATTTTCACCAGGTCTCTGCTTTTGACAAAACCAACTGCGTGTCTGTGTGGAGTGTTACTTACTAAGATGGTGTTGTCCTGAGGGTGGTTAGTTGTACTGTCAGCCGTTTTATGTGTGCTATTTCTTACAATTGTATACCGGTTTAGAGAAATCCTACCAAGAAGTGAAATTATATTTCTAGACGACTGTGATAATGAGAATGTTGCGTTTATACTGACAGTCATGTGACTCATTTGCATGAATGAGCATGATGTGGTTTCTGGTTTTCCCACAGCAAACAGATGAGCAGAATAGATTCTGTCATTCTCAGCTTGCTTGCTTTGGGACCATTCTTTTTGTGTAATTATATCCTGAGCTATCATTGGAGCAGGTGACAGTTATGAAAATGATTTTAATATTTGCCTGTTATGTCTCACTTTGCACACACCTGAGACCTACTGCTCCACAAGTCGTTCAGATAAATCACCAGCTATGTCTATCTCCAGGTTACATTTCCTGAGAGGGACGTTTGCTGGGAAGCTTGAGCTGTCACCGTTACACATGTTTTCCCAACCATGGGAAGATGAGAGTTAATATAAACTGATTCTCTTCAGACTTACTGTCTCCATAATATCAGCATGACTTTGTAAAATAAAGAGGAAGTGGGGAGTAGGAAGTTTATGTTCAACAGTTTAATGTAATTTTAAACCTTGTGATCAGCAATCAAATTTAACAGGTCAAGACTTTGTTCTATTCTTTTAAAAGGGCAATTCAAAAAGATCCTCCATGTGCCAAATCCAACCCTGTCCCAGAAGGAAAATTGTTGTCTGTTTCTCTTTCTATGTCTGTAGAAAACAGTGGACTGCATGACCACGATGTCCGTTCCATCCACGCTGGTCAAGTGTCTGTACCTGTTCTTTGATCTGCCGCTTGTTCCTGAGGTCCCGGGGGCTGCACAGACAGAGCTTCCCTTAGCCGACCGCCGTGCTCTGTTACAGAAAGTATTTGTGCAGGTTAGGCCGTGTGTGTGTGCGTGCGTGCAGCACTCGCATGCTCAGCTCTGTGTGTGTCTGTCTGTACTCTCGCCACTCTCACTTTCACACACACATACACTCTCTCTCAAGAAATCTCTCTTCCATTTTTGCTGCTCTCTTTCACACATGCCAATATGCTCTTGCTTTCACTTTCTCACATACACATTCATGCTCTCTCTCTTCCTTTCTTCTCACACACACATATACCCTATCTCTGTCTGTCTTTCTCATGGTCTTGTACACTGTCTCTCTCTCATACAGCCATGTGCTCCCTCTCTCACTCTCTAACACACACACACACACACACACACACACACACACACACACACACACACACACACACACACACACACACACACACACATGTGCTCTCTCTCTCCCTCCCTCTCACACACTAATGCACACTCTCTGTCTCTGTCCCTCACCGTGCCGTACCTCAGCAGTTTCGCTGCAGTGTGAGAGCAGAGGGAGAGCGGCATGGCGCTGTCACTGACTCACTCCTCACAGCTCCGGCCTGTCACATACATGACAGCCACGGACACATCATCTGATCCCCCGACAATATCTGTCAGAGAGAAATGAGCTCTCCTGCTCCCCAGGATAACTCAGTAATAACACATGCTATTAAACTAGGCCTCGACTTGATATGAATACATTACTGTTCAAGCTATACTGTACTGTGTTACGATGACACTTTGTTTTGGTATCTGATACTTGATGTAAAACTAAATGCTGTAGCAGCTACAGTTAAATGTATGCTGGTTGTGTACACACATACACATGTAAGTAATCATATAGTGGAATTCAGGTAATGGCACTGAGATGTGCAGTGAGATTTTCGTCTCTGTCCGTTTCCCCTGTACCAGATCCTGGTGAAGCTGTGCAGCTTTGTGTCCCCGGCGGAGGAGCTGGCCCAGAAGGACGACCTACAGCTGCTGTTCAGCGCCATCACCTCCTGGTGCCCGCCGCACAACCTGCCCTGGAGGAAGAGCGCCGGTGAGGTGCTGATGACCATCTCCCGCCACGGCCTCAGCGTCAACGTGGTCAAGTACATCCACGGTGTGTGTGTGTGTGTGCGTGTGTGCCTGTTAGTGTCTGTGCTTGTGCATTTTTCAGTTCATTACAGAAAAAAGTATAAATGCAGTAGCTTTTTCTTCTTGAAAATAAGAGGTTTAGTAACATTTTATATTCAATTTAAATATTTAGGCATCTATCAGTTGCTTTTATCTGATGCCTATATACAGGTTTCTTTTGTTTTCAACATACAGTCCATTTATACTGCCGGATATTTACTGAAGCAATTCAGATTAAGTACATTCCTCAAGGGTGCAGCAGTCGTGCCTTACCTGGGGAGTTATCACCAAGGTCCCTAACCGAAATGCTACACTATCCCTGTAAAGTTTGACCCTTCTGGAGTGCAGGTTTTCATTAGGTTTTGGCAAGGAGAAGTGTTTAGAGATTGAAGATGAAATGCTTGTGTATTTTTAGTGAGCCTTGAAAACAATTGCAAGTGATATGACAGTCTGAGTTTCAGTATGAAATCTATTGTTAGTGTTGGTTTGGAACACAATAGGTGTGAAACAAACTTAAAAAAAGAGGAAGAGCAATTTGTAAAGATCAAGTTAAGTTGAAGCTATTCGGAGCTGAGTGATGGAACAAATTGCACATTCACGCCCCACTCCACTTAAAAAGTAACTGGCCATTGGCCATGGCTTTTGGTTGTTTGGTTGCTGACTTAATAGAGATGTTGATTATTTTAGAAGCTTTAATGGAAAGATTTATTGTTTTTCTCACCTCAGGCAAAGAAATCACTGAATCACATTTTGCTTTCTGACAATTCATGAAGACTGGCGTGTTTATCTTTGGTCATTGTGCACTGAATCCTAATCTCTGCAAAATGGCTTGATTTCAGTTTTGTAGTAATCAAGCACTTTGTTGTGTATACCGGATTCTCCTTGGTTCCTCACAGAGAAAGAGTGCTTATCCACATGCATTCAGAACATGCAGCAGTCAGATGACCTTTCACCCCTGGAGATTGTGGAGATGTTTGCTGGCCTGTCCTGCTTCCTGAAGGACTCCAGCGATGTGTCCCAGACCCTCCTGGATGACTTCCGCATGTGCCAGGGGTACACCTTCCTCTGTGATCTGATGCTGAGGTAGGCCTGCCCCATTCTAACTCTGCCTGCTGTGGAAAACCCAGCAGGAAAGTGTTTCACAGTTTAACAGTTTTTAAGTTTAACAGTACAGTATTCTGGTGTTCTGGTTGTAATCTTTAATTATTGATTTGGTCAGCAAGTCCCCTTATTCACTACGCTTACATACAATACATTTTGTCAAGTTATTAAACTGTACAGAGGGATATTAATTGAATCAAATCGGGTTAAGCACCTTGTTTAGGTACTTTCCTAAACTTGCATTTATCTCACCCAGTTCCAGTACTCTATTGCTTTTTTCACACCATAGAACTTCTGAAAGTTCTTAACTTTGTTTTCTATTGTTAACCATTTAAGGTATGATTGATTAACATTTTTTAATAAGCCCATTAAAATGAACACTCTCCTCAGATACTCAGTGTAGCCCGACTCTTGGTAATTTCAGGTTAGAGCAGGCCAAAGAGGATGACTCCAAAGATGCTCTGAAGGACCTGGTAAATTTGGTGACGTCTCTCACCACGTATGGAGTGAGTGAGCTGAAGCCTGCAGGCCTCACCACAGGAGCGCCCTTCCTCCTGCCTGGATTTGTGGTGCCACAGCCGTCTGGGAAAGGTGCGCTCTGCCAGTTAAGCCTCTCACGTGCTGGTTACCCTCTTCAGCCAAACATTCATCCTGATTTTACTCAAACAAATATGCATAAAATGGAAGTGGAGAGAGGAAATGTAGGAGATCCTGGAACTAACTGGAAAAGAAAGGCGCTTTTATTCACTCAGTAATTTTACAGAGAGAATAGCTGTGTCACATCTGTAATATACGCGAGGACAAAATGACTGCATGTAGAAAATAGTTTTTGGAGGAAGTCAGAAAATTGGCTTTCACTGCTGAATCACTCATACATTTTCTGTCATGTTCATTTATGGACTAGGATTCCTTGAATAATACTGTTTTCGAACTACAGGATGCCATATATCATTGAAAAATGTCAGAATGACTCATGGAGGCCTTTGATGGTCAGTCACAGACTTGCATTGTTCCATGTGATCTGACAGATTGGAACAGTCACAGCTCAATCTCCAGTCTCATTATGATTGATGTCAGCTTCCACTCCTCACATTTGACTGTATTATCAGGCATGCTTTCTCAGCATGTCTGCTGTGCTGTGAGATCATGACTTGGTTATTACTCTGTGTGGGAGTGGAAAATTTCTTTGTGTTTTCCTCTCATTTTATGAATTGTAGAAACCAAATGCTCCATTAGTCAAGCATTTGGCATGCATTTGCTAAAGCGCTTGAATTTCTGTGGTGCACAAGTAGACACAGAGAAAGGCATGATTCGTTCATCTCAGGTGGAGGATCACATTAGGGAGTCATGGTTCAACTACTGATCCCGTTCACGTTTCATGTTATTTCAGTTCAGCCTCACAAGTGTGGTTCCCGTTTTCAGTTTCTGTGGTATGTCTCACTGAAGACAGGTCATGGCAAATTAAAATGTTGTTATTAGAAGCCATAGGGAGTGTTTCCTTTAATGCCAAATATATGTTTAATTTAACAAGACAGTAAAATGTTTCAATTGCTTCAAGGGAGTTGTTGTTTCCTGTTTCATAAAAACATTTTTTATCCTCATCCACAGGGTATAGCAGTTGTACCATATGTCTGTTTGTCTGTCTCCATTAGAGGGTTAGAGTAACAAAGATTTACCAGTAAGGGGCAAAATGACATAATAGATAGGCTCACAATCCTGTTTCCTTGAAAAGAAAAAAAAAATCTTCATGTACTAAAAATGTTTTATTGAATGAAGCATTTCCTGTCAGGCAAAATATTTTATTATTCAGCTGTTATCGACTGTTGATAAAGCAATGAATAAATAATAATGTAGTGAATAGATAATTTTATGCAGAACTGTTCATGTAAGAAATGAAGTCATCATAAAGTTACAGCTATTCGTAATGTAATGAAAAACAGACAAATATGATTGTTTTTAAATTAATTGAACCATTATTTTGTAGGTATATTTCATTAAATATTATTTCATTTTCTGAAAATGATGTTAAATACCATTTTAAAGGAAGTCCATTGAAAAAAATTAAATAACAGGACTAGATCTACTCTGATGTCATGCTGTGTGTTAATTTTAGTGAGAACCTTCTCACATCCTCTGTGTTCTCTCATGAACCAGATTCTGAGAAAGCTTTCAAACTTTCCAAACTGAGGCCAGCGCTATCAATATGACTTCCCTGAGGTTAGCTCAGCTGGCTACTTGTATGTTAGCTCTGATGTCCTGTGCTGAAGGACTTGCTGTTCAGGACTGAGCTTTAAATAAACAGCTAAAGGCTAGTATGGCAAGGAAAATAATGTAGTCATCATGTGTATGTACTCATGTGTATTTGGTCACTGAGCCATATCATTTTTCCTTAAAAAATAAAGATAATTCCAGGGAAAAAACATACTACTAAAGCCCAAAATGACAGGGCTTTATTAAATTCAGTGTTTCTGTGTCAATCAGCACACTGACCTCAGCTTGCTGTGTACCTCGACCTATATTTGAAATGTTATGATTCTGACATAGAGGAGGTAGAGACTCTATTGAACTTGCTTTCACATCTGTTCTGCCAGCTGCAGTCCTCTTGCGTCATTGCCCTCTTATCTGCTGAACTTATAGGTCTCCCACTGTCACACTAGAGCATCACTGACAAAACTGTCCGCATTGAAGTCTTATCACAGTGCAGGATGGTGTGGCACACTGTGGTTGTGTTCCTGAGGAATTTAGAAACTAGGAAGGCGCTGGAGAAAAGACAGCCATGTGATTTAGTAAGATCTCTGACAGATTTATTCAACACTTTTGCACAAAATGTGCCCGGAAACTGTTTGGTCTGTCCTTGCACCTGCAGGGTCAGAACAATTACAAATCTCCTGTTTCACAATTTGCATCTTCATGCAAAAGATTAGTCTGTTTATCTCGCCACTCACAGTAGGGGCTTCCTGAATCTGGGAATTCATTGAGATTTACAAGGCCCAGCATCACTGGCACAGCAGTGTTCATTTCCCCACGTGTGCAATGATCGATTCAGCTAGATAAATAACGAACACTGATTTTGGGTCGGCTTAGTAAGCTATATTTTACTGTGGTTTTTTGCATGCTGGTGCACTCAGTCCTTCAACCATCAGTGTATGTTAGTGGTACATATTTTAATGTGTGGTTGTTATAATGTTAGTTTTTTAGTTCAAATGTGAGACTGACCATTGCTGTTGTGGTTTACAGAATGCATTATGTCCCTTTTTGACCAGCGGAAAGCTGGATCTTTTTGTAAAGTGGTGTCATAACAATACAAAATAAAAAGTGACTGAATGAACAAGGATTTAATGTGGGTTAACATATAGTGCAACAATCAAAGGTCACTGGAATATTTCTGCTCCTTTTTTGCCACAAGGTCACACGGTGAGGAATATCCAAGCCTTCTCTGTACTCCAGAATGCCTTCCTGAAAGCCAAAACCAGCAGCCTCACCAACACCATTCTGGATGCCATCGCCAACATCTACATGGCAGACAACGCCAACTATTTCATCCTAGAGGCCCAACACACGCTGTCGCAATTTGGTGAGAAGATCTCCAAGCTGCCTGAGGCACAGGCCAAGTACTTCGAGCTGCTTGAGTTTGTGGTCTTCAGCCTCAACTACGTTCCCTGCAAGGAGCTGTTCAGTGTGAGTGTGCTGCTTAAGGCTAGCACCTCCTACCAGTGCAGCATCACGGCCACCCGTACCCTGCTCAAGCTTGCCCGCCACGACCCCATCTTCAGCGAGGTCTTCCGGGAGGTGGGCCTGCTCGAGGTCCTGGTAAATCTGCTGCACAAGTACGCCGCTCTGCTGAAGGACCCCACCCAGGCCCACAACGAGCAGGGTGAGGAATCTGTGGCCACCACACACACTATAAACAAATACACATAAACCTTCTTTTCAGATTTTACCTTTCCCCACTGAACCACCCTTCACCTTTCAGTTTATCTTCAGTATAAAAAACAAACCCGCCTTTGCACCAAAGCCATTTACCAACACTGTTAGCGTGTGTTAATTGCATCAGTGATGCGTTATTTTACTGCTCCTGAATTTGATGCCGATGCTCTTCTGATTAAATAAATGTAATCCGTGTAACTCTCTTTGAATTAAAAAGCATCTGCTAAATGAATAAATTATAGGCTAAATGTAAATACTGTGTATGCCCTGCTAATTTGAAAGATTGCATGCTTAATTTAAACAGAAAAGTTGTCTGTAGCAGTCCTCAGTATATAGTGTGGTAAGTGGCTAATTTCTGGCTGTGAAGCCACAAAAATGGATACACATTTAAAATGTAAGAAGTAAGCTATAAATTTGAATTTTATTTGAATTATTTTGTGTTTGGTGTTAACTCTTATGAATTTTAAACATTATTGAACCTTTGTGCTACCGTGCTAGATTAGCATGTAACAGTTTCTGCAAACTCCAGCACTCCTCCAAAGGAGTAGAATCACGGCCGTTCTCTGGAAGAATTGCATTACATGGAATTGTTATTGGTTTGTTAGCTTGTCTTTGTTGTGAAAGATGTAAGATTTAAAGTATTTGAAGGTCACCTGTAGGAACAATGAGATGGATTTACTAGGCTCACACCACTGCCCTGTAAAAATCTCTTTCCTTAAGTATTGCTATGTCCAGTAGAAGACTTTCACAAGTGTGTTGTTTCATAAGCTACACTGGCAATATGGCCATTTTTACTCTGCTTTGATTAGTCAGTTTTATTGGCTTTTTAAATGCACTTGGTAGTTACTGCAATGAAACTGAATTGTCTGATGAAGCGGATCAGCTCTTGAAAATTATGCTCATGCATTATAAAATATACTGTTGTGTCATTTGGCGATTTATACCATATACATTCTGGTATAACACATATGAACTGAAACAGAATGTGCTGATCTGGAGTCATCTCTAAGTGTGATGTTATATTGATTCTAAATATGTAAATTGTAATAAATAAATAAATAATAGTATTAATATGCTTGTGATGAACGATCACAATTATGTGCACATAGACAGCTCTCCTCAGTGCACTCATTTCTTTGCTGTTTGTCTTTTCTGTGTTAGGCGAGTCAAAGAACAACAGCATGGCAGAGGAGCAGAAGCAGCTGGCCTGGCTGGTGATGGAGACTCTGACTGTTCTGCTTCAGGGGTCTAACACCAATGCAGGTGTGTTCCCACCATTCCCCTATAAACTAACCCAACCCCCCCCAACCCCGGGAATTATCCCGCTTGAATATCCTTTGGTCACATTTGAACATAATGCTAGGGTTGCTGATGTAATCTATCCTTGCCTGATTTTGTTTGGAGAATGAAGATGTATGCACATCTCACTGTGAAAGAAAACACTGGAAATAGGTTTATTCAAATGACGAATGACTAAGTCAGAGAAGGCTTACGCAAATAGCAGCTTCTAACTAGGAGAGTCAATACTGGCAAGCTGCCCGATTTTGGCACAGCTCTTGTCCCTTTTTCTCTCTCTTACACTCTTTGCATTGGGTGAAGGCCAGGCCAGGACAGCTGGATCTTTTTACCATGGGGAGGAAAGAACAGGGAAATGGGCCCTGCTATCCAGGGATCACTGTGGCTGTCTTCTCTTAGATGTTCCTGCCTCCCTGTTACCAGGCTCAATGGAGTTTGCATCTGGTTGTTGAAGTTACCACAAGGAACTCAACTTTGGAATCCCTGTACATGGCCATACAAACTATTAAAATTCATAACCAAGTCAGGAAAATGTAGGGTTTGCTTGTCAGTTGAGATTAAATTCTGATTTCAAGACTGCTGGAGGGTTTAAACCTGGATTTAAGTGGCAGTAATTACAATATTGATGAGTCAGTTTTGGAGAAGGATGTGTAGGGCTTTTAGCAGGCAGTGTTCAAGGCTATAATCACTCTTATCTCTGGGCTGGCTGACTGGCTCTGTTAAATTAATGAATGCATGAAACACCAAGACTGATGAGTACCAATGTTATCATAGGATTGATGAACCATCAACTCCCACATGTCCTTTATGTTTCCACACTACAGTTATACAAGTGTATGTTTGGGAAGGAGTTTGAGCTGTTCTTTTGCTATGGTGTGTTAGAATTAGCATGGCTGAATTTTCAAAGTATCAGAATTAATCTTAATCTTGCAGTGGATTTTTGAATAAATCTTTGCAAGTCATCGGAAAGCTTTGCAAAGTTCAAACATGGCTGTCGTTTATTTTGCATGTAAATAAGAGTCACTCAATTGGAAAGCTAATGTGAGTTCATTAGATTTTTTCTAATGAAGTATTATTTCATTGAGGAAAAAATGAGGAGATGGGAAGGGTGTTTTGGTGGAGTTGGCTAACTAGTTTTAGTTTCCACTTTTTATGATGCAATATGTAAAATGTTATTCCTCACTAAGTGGGTAGATGTAAACATTTGTCCTTAATCCTTTCTTCAATGCATTTCAGCAATTTTCTGTCAAATCACAGTTGTATTTTCATAGGTTGCAGTACCTTTGCCTTGGAGCTGATGTGGTTCCACCCACACAACACAAAAGCAAATTTGAATTTTTTTCTGAAAATTCACTTGACATTTAGAAAAGAGGCTCTTGAAGAGCTCAAGGCTCCAGGCCTGATGAGATTCAGAGTCACTCATATTCTGTATCTTTTCGCACTGTCTCTGTGGACCGGTTAAATAATGTTTATCATTTCTCAACCATTGGTACTTCATTGCGATTGGTCAGACCTCACTTCTCTCCGATCCACTTTGGAATGAATGGATGATGGTGACGAGTCTTCCCCGTCTCTCTGTTTCTTACTCTGTGGCTCTCTCTGTTTATCTTTCTGTCCATGACTGTCTCTCTTTTCCCCTCCGCAGGGCTGTTCCGGGAGTTTGGGGGCGCCAGGTGTGTCCATAACATTGTGAAGTACCGGCAGTGTCGTGAGCACGCGCTGATGATCATCCAGCAGCTGGTGCTGTCCCCGAGTGGGGACGATGACATGGGCACGCTCCTGGGGCTCATGCACTCGGCCCCGCCCACTGAGCTGCAGCTCAAAACCGACATTCTGAGGGTGAGAGACCGAACACTCATCTAACCTGTGTCTCTATGCACACATCCTGGGCTCTGTTTTCAAAGTCTGAACTCATAATGATGTAATGATGTTAAGAAAAGACTATATTATATTTGAAAACTGGTGAATCCGTGATTCAGAAATCGAGGTCTGTCCCATGCTGTGTCAGTCAAGTGTTTTGTAGAGCAACTTAGATTGTGTTGCATGTAAATGCTGCATTCTACCTGTTTTGCAGTTTTCAAGTTAACACAGAAGCAGTTACTTACTCTGTTATGAACACTGCCATGAGTTTGGACCAGTATATTCAAGACCACATATCCCTCAACCTCTGTCCAAAGGCTCTGTTTAGTCAGCACTGTTTGGCTTAGCCCCTTGGGTTTACGTGAGTCATGTTTATTTCTGTACAGAGATGGTGACTGGATCACAAATGTTTGCCGTTATTTTTGAGCACATTTTGTCTGTACAAGTGGACTTGGCTACATGAATCTGCTCTTTTGAGCTACTTGACTACAGTGCAATTAAGAAATTAAATATCACTATGCATTATAATACTGCACTTAATACACACAAAGTATGTACTTCTCCACAAAAGCCAATAGCCAGAGTAACTTTTATAACTGAAAAGTTTGAATCAAATTAATTCATTATGTGGCTGAAGTTATGAGGTAAAGGACAATTGTCAAACAAATGTGTTTCTTGACCTGATACTCTGACAAAATGAGCACACACTAATTCTATTACGTTTATTAATTAGACCATTTAAATTGATATATATATATATATATATATATATATATATATATATATATATATATATATATATATATATATATATATATATATATATATAGAGCTATAAGATGAGAGATCAGTTAAAATATGAAAATATTTACTCATGGTAAGTAAACACAAATGTTTCATGATAAACACAAATTTCATGATTAGCGTAAAATCATATAGAGTTCCTCTAAGCTAGCAAGCCTCACTAGCCACCAGCTGTGAACAGATGTCTGGTAATAAAATCTAATTCTGTTGCTAGCATGCCCTCACTGATTCATAGGTTGTTTAGCTCTTGGGTCTCACCAGACTTTGTAAAGATAGTTGACCATTTATTTGTTCAGACTGCTATCATAATTGCTGTGTAATTTTTGTTTGTGTAAATTAGTATGGGTCGCATTAAAACAGACTTCAAAGAAAACCAGGCTTTTTTTTTTTGCTATCTGAGCTGTGTTTACCACTGCAGTTCACTGCTGCCTCATTAGGATTGCAAATTCACTTCATTAAACACTGAACAAACTTTAAGAGCTTGCATAAAATTCAAAGATGAAAAGGATTTTGTGTTTCTGAGTGACATTTTTGCCATTATACTTTTCTTCTTTATTCAAACAGTAATGAAATAGCACAAAGTGAACTTTAATTATGTTTCTCAGTGTGAATATGGAATGCATGATGTGTGCTGGTTTCTTTGTATTGTGAAGCTGTGTGTGGTTAAGGACTGTAAGAATCAGTGTCTTCTGGCTTCTGACACAGCATGTATCAGTTCATCTCAGCCTCTCCACCTGAAAAGCCTTCGTTCCACTGTAAAGATATATATTGCATTTTGTAAACTGCTCAGTAAGTTGCACTAAATTGAGAAACATTTTAATGACTGTTGTATTTTCCCTTCCTCTTTTTAAATTAGACTACATTGTTTCATCGGGGAGATTTTGGGATTTTTGGCAGTCATCTGCTGTTTTACTTTTATTGCCCTCACTACTGTACTAAAACTTTCTGTGGGACATCTCCCAGTCATCTAATTTACTGCCTAATTTTTGTGTACTGGTTGTTAAAGGTGTAGTGTTGATAAGATGTTACATTTGTTTTTAAATATATTGGTTATGATTTTTAGATTTCATTCAAGAGACAAATGTAATGCCCAGACCTAGCATCTTACAGACAGCTGTTTCTGAAGTAGAATGTATGGTTCAAATCTGAGTCATGCTCTGGTTGTGTACACAAGCCTTTCAGAACAACACTATCTCATGACATGACATCATTGATTTGCTTAGTGACGCCCTTATCTGGCCCGATTTATGTTTATTGCCTTTTTCTGAAAATATTGTCTGTTTATGGCACTGCATACTTGACAAAATCAATGTATGCCTTGAGTTACAGTGACTTAAACTGCAAATTGAACCAGTACATATCCTGTTGCCTGCTCCCCATTCTTTTGCACTATGCTTTGCCCTTGTTAGTTGTGCCAGCCATTCTGACCTCTAACCCCTGAACTCTCCTCTCCCAGGCTCTGCTGGCAGTCTTGAGAGAGAGCCACCGGACCCGGACTGTCTTCCGCAAGGTGGGCGGCTTTGTCTATGTGACCTCCTTGCTGGTTGCCATGGAGCGGTCCCTCTGCTCATCCCCCAAAAATGGCTGGGAGAAGGTGAACCAGAACCAAGTGTTTGAGCTCCTGCACACGGTCTTCTGCACGTTGACAGCCGCCATGCGCTACGAGCCGGCAAACGCCCACTTCTTCCGCACTGAGATCCAGTATGAGAACCTGGCAGACGCCGTGCGGCTGCTGGGATGCTTCTCTGACGCCAAGAAAGTGGGCCCGGCCGCAGTGTTCCCCTCCAATGCTCAGCCCTTCCAAAGACTGCTAGAGGATGAACTTGTGCCTATGGACAGTGTGTGCCCCACCCTCAAACATGGCAGCAAGCTCTTTATCTACCTTTACAAGATGGCCACCGACTCCTTTGACAGGTAGGGTCTGCACCTTTGGCAGTGAACTATTAACATCAGTGTTTGGAAAAAAACACTCACTGTATTTTAAGTTTAGACTGTCATACACCAGGCAAGGAAACCCATATCTGTTGTGTCAACTTCCACTCTTAATTTTTTGATTAACCGAATAATTTGTATGATCTGACAGTCAAGCTATATTCTTTGATGTTACGTAGGGAGATATACTCATAGGGTGATATATTCATGAATGACAGCCAAAGACTGTTCTCATGTTCGCATTTGTAACTACATGTTAACTGTCAGTGGCAGCTAAATTAGATAACTGACCCAAGTCACTTGGTGGAAACAGAAACCTGCATACACACCAAGCCTGCAGGAATGAGGTTTCTTTCCACTACATTAGAGATCAGCCACTGAGGCATGAAGTATTAGCAGTACAGAAGTGATGATGTAAGCTGTCTATTCATGTGAAAACAGCAAATGTGGAGTTTTTCCATATGACATGAACAATATACTTCTAAAACAAATATGTAGCACCATTCAAAGCATATCTTTGGTTTGAGTCTTTGTCTTTGTATGATTTAATTTTTTTCTTGTTGGTCTGCATCATTTCTTTTTTATTTTTCTCATTTTTATTTCGTTTTTTTTTTTCAGTTTTTCTCACAATCCTAAAGATAGCAGTAGCACTGCATTCATATTTAATAAGAATAAGTGAATTGCAATAGTTTCAGTATACATTCCCTCCTCAGAGAAGACTCTTACATAGAAAAATATACACAAAGGAATGCCAGTTTCAATAGGATTAGTCATTGTATTTTGGTTCAGAAACAGGATTGTTTACCACAATCCAAGGAAAAGGTATGATGTTTATCTTCATTCTCTTTTATTAGTGTGGATTTATGCTTGATTTATTCTTGAGTAAGTATTATGTGTTATATCAGCTTTCTAGTGGAGTAACCATTCTGCTTTCCCTTGGATAAAAATGTATAAGCATAATTATACAAGAATAATCTCCACAATATTTCGCGTAGCAAAAGCTGCCTATGAACCTCCAAGATTCACGCCATAAACAGCATGGGGTAAAGCAGTGCAGTTTTTGTGTTTACACAACAATTCTGTGGTTAGAATATACAAATATTTACAAGTGGGTCTTGTGTTATAAGCAAATATTTTGGATTAACAGATTAACTTGTGAGGTAATTATTTACTGTGGTTGCAAAAAGCTTATTTTGTAAGGATATAGCTAATTTCTGTATCCTTCACAGAAGGTACAAGGATTGTATAAAAGCTGACCATGTACCTCATTTTTTATTTCCCATGATGCTTTAAGTGGCTAGATTTAATAGTCCTCTGAGCCTCAGCATGACATTTCCTGTTTAAATTGCTTTTGTCCAGTCCGAGCACTGTTAAATGTTGTGTGTTTGAAATGAACCTAGCAATCACAGATTGTCTACACAGGCTTTAGTGCAGAAATGGCAGAAAGTCAGTCAGATCTCAGGACATTTCTTGTGACTTTGATCGGTGACTGCCTGCTCATTTTCTGGGATCTTTTTTCTTTGTTGTGCTCTGTGGAAAATTCAGTTGAATGAAATGTCTTTAATCTCTGGGTCTTTTGGAGCTCGAACAGAAAAGTGTACCTCATTGGTGCCTCTACATTGAATTGGAGTGGGTGTTGTCATTATACAGGCACCTGCTCTGTTCACACACTATTCATTGGCTGATGAAAGAGATAATTAGTTTAGCTGGGTGATTTTGTATCCTGTGGGTAAAATGTTTAACAGGTTACTCCTGATTTGCTGTATCTGTTTACTGGGAAAACTGGGATGACATCTCAATTATCTGTGTGGCACCAAGCCTTTCTCTTATGCCTTTTCTCTTTAACTTTCTCATTTAAAGTGTCATCTTTGTTATGCTACTGTGTGTGTGTGTGTGTGTGTGTGTGTGTGTGTGTGTGTGTGTGTGTGTGTGTGTACGTGCGTGTGTGCATGCGTCCATGTGTGTTTGTGTCTGTATAATTTTTCTGCGTGTGTATGTACATCTGTATCTGTGTTTGCTTGCATCTGTCTATGAGAATGTTTGTTTGTGTATTTGAGCCTGTCTGTCTGTGGCTGTGTATCTGTTTATGTGTGTAGGTCTGTCTATGTGTGTGCCCATGTGTGTTGTGGGTATATGTCTACTGTGTGTATCAGTGTCTGTGTGCATGTGTATATGTGTGTGTACATGCGTATGATGGGTCTGTGTCTTAATGATTGTATGTGTGTGTTACCACACACATAGCTCTAGCATTTTCCTCCCACTGTGTGCTTCTTTGCTGTGTGCTTCTCTTTAATGTAACTAACCACCTCCCCTTTCTGTCTTCTTTCTGTCTATGTCTTTGTCTTTCTCTCTGTTTGTGGCTGTGTGCGAAGCCGTGCGGAGCAGGTGCCCCCCTGCCTGACGCACGAGACCTCCCTGCCCTCCCCCTGGGGCACCCCGGCGCTCGCCAGGAAGAGGTACTGCGCTCTGCAGTTTTCTCCTCTCCTCCTCCTGCTCCTTCTGCTCCCCCTTCCTCTGCTTTTCTTCCCCCTGTCGTATCCTCTTCATCTCTGCGCTGTCCCCCGCTCTCTACTCTGCTCGTGTCAGCTGGTGCAGGCAGTTCTCTCGGCCCCTGAAGCTCAGATATGCTCAGTGTATGTGCTGATGTGGGCACAAAGCCCTCATAACCTGCCCAGTGACAATATCACTGCTCTATAATTGGTTTCAGACACTTATGCGGTAGCATATGTAAGTATACCTCATTTACATATGAACAGACCTGACCTTGCTCTGGAGGCTGGGAATCATCAGTCATGTTGTGTCATTAAAAACAGAAACTTTTGAACAAGAGCCTCTGACTTTCCAAGTCAATACAGCCAAGCATCCTCTTTTTTAAGTAAGTAAAACTCTACTAGCATGGAAATGCTCCTGACATCTTGCATCCTCTGAGTGACATTAGTTGTCCTGTTCGTCACACATGCAGAATGCTTTGATGATAAGGACACTGTGACCAGGATGCAAAAACTGTGCTGCCATTGCCATGGTAGTGACATTAGTCCGGGCACACTCCTTCAGCTCCTTCAGTTGTACTGCTTTTCTGCAGATCCCTGATTTGTCTCAGTGTGTACCCTGGATTCCAAAAATGTGGAATGGACACCAAATTGCATATTTATTATATTTCCAGAAAAATTGATGTTGTCCTCACTGTTCACAGAAAAGAAATATATTGAAATTGTTAGTAAAGGGTAGGGAAACAATAACTCTTAAGCTTTGTAAAAACTTGCTGAATTTAGTTTCTCTAAGTGATGTGTTACATGCAGGATTGCCCTTGAGACTGACCCCTTTTCTTTTGTTTGCCCATCAGACACTGTTACCCTGGAGTGTCTGCCCCAGCTGCCACCTTTCCCTCTAAGTCGGCTGCAGACCTGAAGCTGCACTTGGCCAACTCCTCCCAGCACTCCTCTGACGCTGTGGTCATCCACCCTGGAGCAGGCCTGGCCATGCTGGACCTGCTGGCCTCCGTCAGCTCCGACACCCAGCCAGAGGTACGTCCCCCACACCCTCTTGAGTCTACAAAAATCTCATACATGTCACATTTATCATTGCCATTTTTCTTCAGTCTAAACATGAACACGCAAGCTACATTTACTGTAAAAAACATTAACTAATGCTAGATACAGTAATCATTTTACAACATCAGAAGTTTTGTACCAGTCAATTCAATGAATTGGAAAATTAATTCAGCACATTTTTTTAATGGTTGTCAGTCTGAGTAGTAACAGGTCCATGACCCTCTCTAAGCTGTGGCAGTGTTTGTTGATGTGTAAAGCTGTACCACCCAAGCAGATGGTGTATTTTTTGGTGCCAGTCACATAATGTGCACAGTCACCCCTTATGTGCTGCCTCTCAGGAGCTCATAGACATTCAGGTTCCATAATGACAGCATCAGACTTTTGTACAAATAATCAAATTAGCTAGGGAGTGCACCATGATCCAGCTGTGAACAGCTTTCCTGCCAAATGAGAATGAGGCTTTCGTTGAGTTGAATAATTCTGGCTAAAATAGCCACTTATTATGTAAGGGGAAAAGTATGACAATTATTTTGTTTTCTAATTTTTCCTCCCAAGTTTATCTTGTACAGATGTGAAATGTGAAAAATGTAGAAAATTCCTGCTCATACGATATTCTTAATCCCGCTCACCAAGAAATTCCATTGCAGATATAATGTTATTTGTCTGTTGTGTAATGTATTGCAAAATCAGGATGTTATTTGGCTGAATGTACACTATGGGGTAACATGCGCGACTGAGACAATTTTTGTGGCAGCGACAGATTTTTTTTTTTTTTTTCTCTCCAAGAGGAATTTTGAGCTGGTAAGTCCTCATGTAAGTCCTCTTGGCCTTCGGGTACTGAGTGTGCCCTCTGTGTCTCTCTGCCCTTCCCAGCATGCTCTGGACCTGCAGCTGGCGGTGGCTAACATCCTGCAGCTGCTGGTGCACTCGGAGCGGAACCAGCAGATCATGTGCGAGGCGGGCCTGCACTCGCGCCTGCTGCAGCGTTGCAGCTGTGCCCTCGGTGACGAGGACCACCCCCTGCACCCACCTGCAGAGGATGTTCGAGAGGCTGGCCTCACAGGCCCTGCAGCCAATGGCGCTCAGGTACACCTTCACTACCCACAATCTTTAGCAGGCAGGCAGGCAGCTCTTGTTTTCTTTAGTGTTTCTGGCATCAATGACTGATTACTTAACTTATACGGTTTCTCTTTTAAATGCCTGACAATATATCCCAAAAGACTCCTCAACAGACATAATATGTATAAAATAAAAACCATAGATTAATAATTGTCTAGGTCCTGGTGTCAGAAGTCTGTATTTATTTTAGATGAGTTTAATCAAAACCCAGCCTGGTAGAGTGTAGTTGATCCCTTTGAGCATCTGTGGATTTTTTAGAAGGTGCAAGCATAAGCAGTAAATTTATTCTTTATTTATGCTCTGAACTCAGGGCTAATTCCATTTGCTGCTGCTTTAAATAAAGGCTGAATCTAGAAACTCCAATGAATCCATCATATTAAGTGGCTCCTGGATACAATCCTCCCAGAGATACCCCCAATATGAATTATTGGTTTTAATTTTCTGCATCGCTAGTTACTGTGATGGATACTTTCGCCTGAAAGCGTATACAGTAAGTATTCTGCTTCTAATCTTTCAGGCACTTTTCATATGGAAATAAGCCAGTCATTCTTATTGTTCCTCCTCTCTGCTGTCATTCTTTGGCTCGGGTGGAGGAGGACTCGCTGCTGTAATTGCAGAAACCCATTGTTACACCTTGTCATGCTTCCCTGTGTCTGGGACTCACTGTTGATACTACTTTTCCCAATATGCCTTTCCAACCCCACCAATTACTGTATTTAATAGAATGGGAGGAAGTTATTGTCAAATTCCACAAATTATGATGAAATCATTTTACAAGGTCTTTACTTTACCAGGTTTGTAGAGTAGAAATTCATTGAGCTGCATTCTGTGTTTGCCTACTGAATGATGTGCTGTACAGGCTTGTACAGATGAAGCTTTTGTCTTGTGTTGCAGGGAATTTCTTCGCTTGGGCAACCCATTGAATTGCGGTGCCTGGGACAAGAAGCTCTTAAAACAGTACCGCGTCCACAAGCCAAGCTCTCTCAGTTACGAGGCAGAGATGAGAAGTAAGAGAAAATCCTCCACCCGCTCTCTGTCCACAAACTTAATGGCACGAGCGTTAACTCCGCTGGACCTCCCAGAGGCAGCGGCAGCAGGTTTTCACCCCACTCTTAGTGATGTACTGTTACCCAGCAGTCACTGCAAGTGCCACTATGGAATATTGGTTTGTGAATTGTTTGATGAATGTTCAGTCCTGAGTCGCCACATTCCTGAACCTGGTATTTCTCATGGCTGCAGAAAGGGAGAGGGCAATGCCGAGTTTAACGGCCATCATTTAGCTTCAACACCAGGCTGTCTGCACCACTTGAATCACTCCACTTAATTACACTGCAGTGATCGTTTGACTGGAACAAAAACGCCTTTAGCTTTCCCATTGCTTCCATTTGCCAGTGAAAGGACCGTTTTGGGATTTGGGAGTATTCTATAAATCAGATTCCGGGATGCTGATTTTACTATTTTAGTGTTGAAGGAAAAGTACCGTGTTCAGCAGCTACGTGTGGTAAGGCAATCATCTCGGCAATTAACTGTATCACGCCTGTTTTTTTTTTTTTTTTTTTACAAGGCCGTTAATTGGTGGAACTTCAGGAAAACCATTATGTCAAACAGCGTTGGAAAGTCACATTAAACAGTTGAGCTATGTGCCTGAAAAAATGATTGCTGAAAGGAATGTAAACATGGGTCTTAGCCATCTGTTAGATCGTGCTAATTTCACTCCTATTCTGTCTCTACTGCCACAACAGTTTTATGGGGAAACAATTACAGGCACAGCAGAAAGGGAAAGCGCTGTTTGACCCTGGAACAAAAGCGAGCTTGTAAGGCTTTGTTCCACCCCTCCTGATTGAGGGCAGTGGGCCTTTTGAGTCGCTCAGCGTTTAAATAACGTACACCCTTTGTTTGTCATCCCACAGACAGCATGACAATGTCGATGGAGGGCTTTGGGCCCGACAGCGTCTTCGCAGTGAGCGAAGATAACAGCCAGTACCGCATCAGCCGGAGCCTGGTCCGCTCGGCTGAGGGAAGCACCGTGCCGCTGACCAGAGTCAAGTGCCTGGTCTCCATGACGACGCCGCACGACATCAGGCTACACGGCTCATCGGTCACGCCGGCCTTTGTGGAGTTTGACACCTCCCTGGAAGGGTTTGGGTGAGGCGCGATCTGTTTATAACCATTCAGTCCCGTTTATAATCCCAACATTTCATGCAATGTATTTCTGGCAAGTGAAGGCATTTATGCAGCTCCTGGTTTTGTCAAAAGGTATTAAGGTACATTGAAGACTACAGTCAGTTTCTACAAGTCCACAGTAAAATGAATACACATATAGTTTCTGATACAAAATGGAAGTTGTACTGCGCGTTTAAGTTTGTTGGCCTTTAGGGCAGTGTGTCTGACAGCAGTTGATTGCCTTTAGAATGGTCAGTGAAATAAGCATAATGCCCTAATGTGGGTTATCTGATCTGATGATCATTGGGCTGTTACATGAGGTCATGATTCTGCTCCTGTGTACTTGGCAGTGGGATGTGTTTCGTGCTCAGTGGCATACTCTATATTTGTGACCTGGATTTACACAATCTTAAAAAGAACTATACCCTGGCTGTGCTACAGAATAGCCCCTCTCTTATTTCAGTACCTTCCAAGAATGGGTAGCCTGGGGGGTAAATGAGATCAGAGACAGAGCATTCTAAATGTACTAATGTAAACATACTGTGTCTGCAGTTTTTTGAAAAGACATTGCGCTTAGATGCTCAAGTCCTGTGTCTCTGTCCCAGTTTTGCTGCATGGAAAAATATGGGTACGGTCGAGGTTCCCCATCTGTACCCATGAAATATTAATGTGAATTCACTATTATGATCCTGCCATCTCACTAATAGGAACTGAGCAGGAGTCAAAGGGCTTGATGTGAGGGGAGGGATTGAGGTCCTCCTGAGTCCTGAGTGCATTCTGTCTAATGAAAAGGAGCATGTGGGACTCAACGTCACAACACCACTGTAAACGTACCCCCCGCCCCCCCAAACCTTCCCCAAGGGCTAAGAGCCATCTGACACCCCACTGCTGGTCTCAACCGGAGTCAGACAGGAAGTGCGGGCCTCACCATGCTGTTAGAACAGTACTCGTTTTGTCAGACATCAAAGGGCTTGTCCTCCAAGTAGTGGATTATAATGTTCTCTTTATCAGCTCAACATTTTTCATGTAGATACCACTTTCTTGAAGGTAAGATGTCATTAGTTGTCTCTCGTTGGGAATTAGAGGATTTTTTACTACTGTATCCTGCTGGTAGACCTATGGTTAAGAATATACAGTATTCAGGGTTATACTGGACAGATTCCCTCAGTCTCTGTAGCACTTAGTCTGTCTTAATGCATTTGCCTGACAGTCAGATTGGAAATTGTAACATTAATAAGACATGATCCCTTATATAAGGGATGAATGTTATGGTGTAATGGTATGTGAGTCTTCCATGCCACTGTGCATAAAATATGAAAAATGAAATGGATTTTTTTTTTCCACCTTTAGGTGTCTGTTCCTACCCAGTCTTGCCCCTCACAATGCCCCATCCAATAATGTCAATGCATCAGGGGTCAGTGATGGGGCGGTGGTCAGCGGAATAGGCAACGGTCAGTAATCGCTTCGCTTAAACATGGCAGTTCACATTGTGGAATTCATATCTATTTACCTAAAAACAGCAAAGCAGGCATTCCTGAAATAATATTGCATCTCCATACTCCTGCCACTGTTTTGAAGTCAATGAAAAATGACAATTGTTGTCGGGAGCGCCTTCATCTGCCGCTACGGTTTCCGCACCCCCTGGCTGAAACGCTCATTAAGAAGGAGCAAGTGAGCAGACGGCAGCTATGTTGGGGCCAGCCATTGGCCCAGCGTTGGCTCAGCGTAGGCCCGACGCTGGGACATGGCAGTGCAGCTCCCAGGGGAGGCAACATGCAGTATTAATGAAGTGACGCAGGTCTGGCCTGCGGGTTTACCTTACAGGAGGATGTTGTACGCTTCCTGCAGAAGGAGGTATGAATATATATAGACTGCAGCCCATGTCCCATGACCTATATTTAAAGATGACATCAGTCCTGTATGAATACACATTCATTCACATTCCTGTGGTCTGCCCAGAGGCCTGCGCATTCATTGTTTCCAATTAGCTCAGACTGACACTGATATTGTTTTACTGCTACATTCATAACAAAACAACTACCAAAGATGGGGAAAAAAAATCTCATTCTCAAATGGCAGACCTGTATGGAAGGTGAATGAACATACGATATGAAATGTTAAAGTTCATCTAAGTTGTAGATTCTTCATACAGTGGCAGTCATTTATTTTTTTGCCATGTTTTGAGAGAATATCAATTGTCATTGGTCCATCACTACTCACTGAGATGAATTGTGATTAAAAATGAAACATAAAAATTAAGTATGAGAGTGCTGAGACAGCTGAGAACATAGATATTCACCAAACTCTGTCCAAAGCAATTGCTCATCTGTTATGCTCTCTCTCTCCCCACCTTCTCCAGGTGAGCGCCTCTTCCCCCCTCCCTCGGGTCTGACCTATTCCTCCTGGTTCTGTATTGAACGGTTCAGCACCCCTCCCCACAACCACCCAGTACGCCTGCTGACAGTAGTACGACGGGCCACCTCCTCAGAGCAGCATTATGTGTGCCTGGCCATCGTCCTCTCTGCCAAGGACCGCTCGCTCACAGTTTCCACCAAGGAAGAGCTTCTTCAGAACTATGGCAAGTAACTGCCCCACTGCTATTCCCTGTGTGAGACATCCCGGAGTGACCCGCCAATCAATGTATTCTCTTCCTTAGAGTAGTGGACCTTTCTTCAGGTCATAATGGATGACCCCACTAAATCACAAACGATAAACATTCGCCAATACTAAGGTGGCAGAGGTGTTTTGCTTGAGACTGGATGGGTGATTAAGCTTGGCTGTTAAAGTCTCACTGAACTGGACCAGTCATTGTGTTTTGGAAGGAAGAATGGTTTTTGTTTGGTTAATGCCAAAAGTGTTTGATTGCACATGGCAGCATCATCCATTATGGAGTTTACAATGCCTCACCTATTTCTTCTTCAGACTGGTCAGTTAGTATGCACTGCATGCTGGATATACAGACCTGTCCTGACGCCTTTGTGTTCCCTCCCCACAGTGGATGACTTCAGCGAGGAGTCCTCATTCTATGAGATCCTGCCCTGCTGCGCCCGCTTCCGCTGTGGTGACCTCATCAACGAGGGACAATGGCACCACCTGGTGTTGGTGATGAGTAAAGGCATGCTGAAGAACAGCACGGCCACGCTGTACATTGACGGGCAGCTGGTCAACACAGTAAAGGTAAGGCTCTCAGATACCTTTCAAGAGTAATGATACGTGCTAGCAGTGAAGAATAATTGAATTAAATCAAATAATCAAATTAAATCAATGGCAAGTATTTTTCAGTGTTATGTGGGTCATAAAAGTAGCTATCAACAAGTATGGATAAGTAAAATCTAAAATTTGCAGACCAAGATTTGTGTATGTATTGATGTTTGTGCAAAGTGTGTGCACTTGTCTTGGAAGTATTTTGCTGTTTCTATATATATAGAAGGAATAAACATTGAAACCTGTGCATTCCTTCAGGTTTTTGTGATCTCTGTAAATGAGTTATAGTCTCAGCTTGGGGAGAAGTGGGTTAAAGTGGATCAATTATGTCAATTATTAATTAGTGGCAGCAATTAGTTCAATCAAATGCCTAAGCACTTGGCTGAACAAGAGACCCTTGACTGCAGCCTGCTAGGAAAAGGACGTGGTGTTCCATGTTTAGAGTCGCATGCATTATTTTAATTGCTTGCCTGTTTGAGCTTTCTGTTCAGATCTGACTGCTTGTGAAATGTAAAGTAATGACTACCAACTGGGTCTCTATTTGGAAGGGCCTGACATCACTCTGGTAAAGCTGCAACTCAGTGATAACACATTATTTACAGAGGATCACATGAATGTGCTTCCAAACACCAAATGCTTTTGCAGTACACAGTGAAAAACGCAGTGGAATCAGTGATACTCTGAAGCAAAGCACAACTGTACATGTGCATATGTGCACTGTTTGTGAAGGTTAGTCTATGTGCTTACCTTAAAATGATCTTCCATCTGTCAAATGATTATACAGAGCCTTGCATTGGAAAACATCAGTGAAGTCATTGGTTTTATGAAACAGAATGCAGCTGGCGTAGGTGTGTGGGCTGGTGAGCATGAGTACATACGTGCATATCCCCTGTATATGTGTGCATAAATCACACGTGTGGGCGGATAAGGAATGAATTAAAGGGCATATTTGTGTTCTCCCTGACTCACTGTGTCCTTGACAGTAAGAAATGAAAGTGACTGTCTGCCAGGATAAAAAGAGAATAAGAATATATGATTAAATAATAATGACAAAGGGGTATTCAGCCCATCTTGACTTTTACAGAGTCTATCAAGTAATTGGCACTGCATCAAGACCGGACTGGAACATGCCAAGGGTCTCTGCCTCTACGCCATGACTAATATTCCCTGTGATCAGTGTGGAATTTACCTTAAAACCTTCCACCTATGCTCCCTTGTACCACTGACAGAACTTAACCTGATAAATCTTTTGTGATTCACTTTGTTAATCCCTTTTATGAATTTAAATACCTCATTCAAATCCTTCAATTGTCTCTTTTTTTATTAAGGCTGAATAAATAAAGTGAATTGAATGTTTCCTTTTGTGTTCTTGTCAACTGAGGTTTCTCATTGGTAGAGGTAATGTTGTCTCTGTTTGCGGGGCTAGGAGGGTACAGAGAGAGGGGTTTGGTGTTTGTGATTGGCCCGCGGCTCAGTCAGGTGTGAGGGGACACCTGTGGAGTGCTACCTGGGGAGACATGCAGAGCGCTGCCTTTGTCAGGACGGGCCCTCTGCTGGCACAGCAAAGAGCCGTGGCATCTGTGCAGAAATGCCTGCTGGGTGCTCACAAACATCCACCACAAACCCAACCATCTGCTACCCAAAACTGTTAAGGGAGGGGGGGGGGGAGTCTGTGGTGTAGACAGAATTATGATTTACTTTGTTGTGGGTTTCCTGCAGAGATGCGTATAGATAGCGGTGAATAGAAGATGACAATGCCGACCGCATCCCCACCAAGCTGAGAGACTGTGCAACAGAATTTGGCTCAAAAACTTTAATTGATTGTGCACTAAATGGAAATACAGATTGAAAAACTGCATGATGTGTGTAAATTAGCACCTGTGATTTGACTGAGTGACTCATCACTATCTCAGATGTTTTATATGGGTTTAAGTGTTTATGTTACATAGATGTGCTGAGTTTTAATGATTTGAACATTAACAGACACCACTTCTCTTTAGTCCATTAAATGGGTGGTTTACTGTACTAACCCAGCCCATACCTTCTAAGGTCCACCAGGTGGGAAATTTTCATGGTACTACTCAAAAACGGCATCCTACAAAAAGTTATTGTTTGTATATAATTAACATCATGTCGTATGCAGAATGTATTCTATATAACTCATTATTGTTTGTACACCGTCTCTCTGCTGCTGTCTCTCCAGCTGCACTACATCCACAGCTCCCCAGGTGGTTCAGGATCCACAAATCCCCCAGTGGTGAGCACGGTTTACAGCTACATTGGGACCCCTCCTGCCCAGCGCCAACTCTCCACGCTGGTATGGCGATTAGGCCCCACCCACTTCCTGGAGGAGGTTCTGCCAGCCGCCAGCGTCTCCACCATCTACGAGCTGGGCCCAAACTATGTGGGAAGCTTCCAGGCTGTCAACCTGCCGGGTGAGTACCGCGTCTGTTTCTGTCCCTGTGTGTGGGTGTGGGTGGGAGTTTTTCTGGAGGGCCAAAGTGTCTGCTGGTTTCCAGTGTACTTCATCACTTAAGACCAAAATGTCTGAGATGGGCTCAAGACTCCACACACACCTTGTCACGTGTTTGTGCATGTGTATGTATTTCTTGGTAAAGCAAATTAAATGGCCGATGGTGTATGTGTTTCATGTTAAAATTGTGTGTTTGTACTTACTCTGCTGTTCATAAGAATGCAATTCTTTATGCAATAATTTAACTGAAGTGTAGAATTATATAAGAATTGTGAAAACTTTTGGGGTGAGATGGAAAATCATAAGAATGCCTGAATGCAGATCACAGTTATGAATGATTGTTTTGCTTCATGCATAAGCCTCGGGTTTCATGCCAAATGCATCAACAAGAGTGATTAACAGGAGTATCATCATACAGTGTTTTAGATGTTCTGAGAGAGTCACTGCTAGTGATTGGCTAGGCTGACCAATGGCGTGTCTTTCTTAGGTAAAGACCCAAAAGGAGAGGCGGTCCCCCCTTCCCCCGTGGCCCTGGTGCCTGAGGAGAAAGTGTCCTTCAGCTTCTACGCACTGTCTGTTTCCTCCTTCACCGTGGCCAAGATCAGAAAGGTCTATAACAAACTGGACAGCAAGGCCATCGCCAAGCAGGTGGGAACATTCCCGTTTTTTGGCATTTAGCAGACACTCTTACCCTGAGGGACATAGACAGCTTTGGTTTTTTGCACAATATCCATATACAGCTGGAAATTTTACTGATGTAATTCAGATGAAGTACCTTGCTCAGAGCTACAGTGGCAGTGGCCTAATACTTTCAAAGAGACAGTCCCTGCTGTCCAATTTAAAAAGAACACTGTTAAAGGTTATTGTATGATACTATAAAACTCAGGAAATGTTCTTGGTAGAATTACCAGTGGCTGGATTTGATCATACAGTCAGCCCATATCTCATAAGGGTGTTGAGGCTCTCCCCAGGGTTTGTTTTCACTTGCCCATAGACTTTTTCCAGACAACTTAAAATTAATTTCATGCACCAATTAGATCTTTTTTTTTTTAAACAATGTCCTGTTTTCTAAACGATGGGAAATATATCCTTTGTGGATGCTAGTAATTTAATGTGAAATAAGTTAAACAGCTGATTTTGTTTTTAGAGAACAGCCCCAGGTGCCCTTTAAGATCATTCCCAGCTCTTGAGTCGCTTCAGTGGCCCTGCGAGCCTGTCTGTGAAAGCTATTGATTCCTGCCCACCAAAGGAGCATGAGTGCTAGCCACTGGAGCGCGCTCACTCAGCCTCCTGGCTCCTGCCCACTCCCAGTTTAAATGATATTTCCCCATTCCTGCTCTCTATGGGTGATCAGAGATTTGGAGAGCACTGAAGCACAGAGACTGAGGATCTGCAAGAGCCACATACACCAGTGTGCCTGTTCAGCCCTGTCTGTCTGAGACAGACCCATAAGCCAAAGCCTCTGGCTCTAAAGCCCCTGCTGCACTGAGAACAGCAAATAGTGTAAAGGTGGAATTGTTCAACATCAGAGGAATAGAGCTGGTCATGTCGCCATGATAACTACACAATATTTTTTGGTCAATACTAATGCATATTTTGGTGATCAGTCTGAGCTCACTTTTAACCCAGTATTCAGTGACATGTAATGCAGTTTTTTAAAAGGAGGTCATGAAATAGTTTACAGAAACCACTTTTTGGATGGAAAAAAAATCCCTCATGTGATTGCTGGCAAGCAGCCATTTCTCAGTAGGACTGCACTGTAAGTCTTGAAATGAAAATGCTTGCACATGAATCTCCTGTAATCAGTTTAGAGCATATTTACAGTTTCAGGATGAGTTTCCAATAAACTTCAATAGCCTCAATCCTCTTTTACAGTCAGACAGCTGTCTAGTAATGAAAATTTTGTAACTATCTGTGGTGGAGTATATCGAGTAATATGTATCAGAGTCGTCACTCTTTTTCTCAGTGATCTTAAGTTCATGTCATAGGACTGTGAGATCTGTTGGTGTCAAGAGTAATTCAGCACTTTCATGATGGTTAGATTGAGTCAGAGATTGACAAAGACTCCAGATTGAGAGGAGACTCCATTGTTGCAGTGGAAACTGCAGTGCTCCAGCACCTGGAAACACTCCTGCTGCATGGAGTGTGGAGCAGAGACCCTGTTCTGATTTGTGTCCTGTGTCCTTTGGCTCTCAGTTGGCAGTATCCTCCCATGAAAATGCGACGCCTGTCAAACTGGTTCACAATGCAGCTGGACACCTGAATGGACCAGCACGCACAGTGGGGGCCGCAGTCATCGGTTACCTGGGTAAGATTTGCGGCGGACCATGCAACACTTGGGGCTAGGGGGATTCCAAGTATTGTGACTCTGCCTCAGAGCTTTGTGAAGGGGTCGAACCTTTGAGTAGAGCTGCGGAAATCTTCTGTGTCACACTCTCTTCGGCTCTTAGCATTGAATTCTTTTCAGAGCGCGAACTACCTGATATCTTGGCCGTTAGAGGCAGTTTTAGAATCAATAAATGTATTGTTGTGAACAACTTAACAGCTGCAGTCTGGTCTGCTTTCATTTCATAAAGCTTTTAAAAAATTGTTAAATACATATTCTGTAGATACATGTTACTTTTCAGCAGAGATACGTGCTCATTGTGCACACTTGTTGTTGCAGACTTGTTGTTTGCTGCAGGTGCACCTCTGAAAATTGTACTGGAGATGGTCCTTTGTCTTTCCCTCAGGTGTGCGTGCATTCGTACCCAAGCCAGTGGCAACAAACCTGCAGTACATCGGAGGTGCAGCTGCCATCCTGGGCCTGGTCGCCATGGCATCAGATGTGGAGGGGCTGTATGCTGCAGTGAAGGCGCTGGTGTGTGTGGTTAAAAGCAACCCACTGGCAAGCAAGGAGATGGAGCGGATCAAAGGTTACCAGGTACAGTGGCACAGATTACCCTGCATCATGTCGTGCCACATGCCAGGTGGCATTTCTTACCCATCTTTAAAGCATAAGATATACATACTACCCAGCCACTTGAAGAGAAAGGAATTCTACAGTCTGTGTGATTACAAATATGTGTTGGGTCTTGTAGGGCAATTGTCTATTAATGGTTTTTAGGTGTTATGTCCATGTGTCCAGTATTTTAAGATAATGTAAAACCTTTATAACGAAAGGTTGCATTGCCATAAACACACATTAGCTGTCCTTCTCAGTTGCTCCTGCTTTGGTGCTACAGTGTGTGCTTGGTATTCAGCTCAAAGAGCATGTTTACCTCTGTCTGCACTTTCCTTTGTCAGAGAGATTTCACACATTACACGGTTGAGGGTTTTATCTGTCCATTCATCGAAGTGGGAATTGGAGTGTAAGAGCTGAGTCTGTCCTGTCTCTTAGCTGCTGGCCATGCTGCTGAAAAAGAAACGCTCCCTCCTGAACAGCCACATCCTCCACCTCACCTTCTCCCTGGTGGGAACAGTGGACAGCGGGCACGAGACCTCCATCATCCCTAACTCCACCGCCTTCCAGGACCTGCTGTGTGACTTTGAGGTGAGAGCGACATGCGGCGTGACGCTTCAATGAATAAAAATGCGCATCTGCAGGGGCTATGTGCTGTAGAGGTGCCTTACAGTCACATGAAACATTGTTTATATCCATGAAACACTATTTTATTATAATTCCTTTTGATACTGAAGGATTGTATTTTGCAATGCTCACTTTTGAGCTATACATCCAAAGACATGAATTCTGCCACTCTGTTGGTTGCTTCACTGCTTTAGCTGGAGTCAATACTGTTTGTTAATGGTTTCCTCTTTAAAAGTGTGGGTGAGCAGTTTTTCCTAAGTGTTGGCTGCGTGTGTGAACATTGAGGCTAACCAACATACGTTGCTTTCGCTTCCAGGTATGGCTCCACGCTCCGTATGAATTGCACCTATCCCTGTTTGAGCATTTCATTGAGCTCCTGACTGAATCCAGGTGAGTGCATTTGGCTGGCTTACTCATGTTAGTTATTTCCATCTGTACTTTTATTATACAAAAACATAATACTTATTTTTATAGTGTAGTATAATTATTACTGCCATTTTTACATGTAGATGATGATTTGCATTATTAATTAATTTAGCTGGTGTCCTCATCCATAGTTTTCAAAACTTTTTTTTCCACACCATCCACTTAGCAAGCTTAGGGCCTAGCCAATGGGAGCAATGGCAGTGCCCCATCTGGCATATAACTTTCTGAACTCTGAGTTACAACTTTTATATAGACCTGCCATCCATGGACAATTACAAATAATAAACATATTGGGAAACACATTGTAGTGCTGACCATAATGTGAACTGTAGTCCAGTGGCACAGCTGTAGGTCAGGGAGAGGTCTGTGTAATGTCTGGGCTGGGTGTCCTGGTTGTGAGTGTGTCTGAGCCATGACCCTATGCTCTGCTCCCTCAGTGAGGCAGCGAAGAACGCCAAACTGCTGCGGGAGTTCCAGCTGATCCCCAAACTTCTGCTGACTCTGCGGGACATGTCTCTGTCCCAGCCCACCATCGCTGCCATCAGCAACGTCCTCAGCCTGCTGCTACAGGGCTTCCCCAACAGCTACGACCTGCTCCGGTACTCACTGTTACCACGTAGACTTAGCATGAAGTGCTTCATTTAATCGGTCCAAACTTGTAGTGAAATTCTAAAGGCTGTATAATATTGAAAATGTTATTTGACAAATAGTACATTTGCATATTGTAGCCATCACATTGTAACTTTCACATTGGACTTGTGAAAGTGGTGCCATATAGTAACAGCAGTTATTTGTGACATAACTCATAGACTCTCATTCCTCTGTTAACTGCTCAGGTGCTGGCCCCTCTTACATAGTCTTAGCACAGCTATAGCACAGACTTAGCACAGACTTTCCTCGACTGCAAGTAGCTCAACTAAGATTACCACATTTACTAACCACACTGCATCTTGCTTATGATTTTAGATTAACACAAAATCTTTGCAAAGATCTGGCAAACTCCACTACACCCTGTTTAGGCAATAAGGATTAAAACACAGACTTGCTGTACGTTTTCACACACAAGTGCAACTTGCTGAGGATTACCACATCCATTTTCACATAGATTGACTGAATTTACTTTAACTGGAGTATTTTATGAAGTGTGCAACCCAACCGTGTGCAACCATGTACACACCCACCAAGCACAAACCCACAGTAGCCTTTTGAACCTCACTATAAATTGGTTATGAGATGTACATGTAAAGCATTTTGTGGTTTGAGAGCATACTATGCAACGTTTCTGTCCATGCAGGTTTGGCCAATTCATTGCATCCACATTACCCACATTTGCAGTCTGTGAGAAATTTGTGGTCATGGAGGCCAACAATGAAGAGAAAGTAGATGGAGGCAAGTCATTTCCAGTCTGAATCATTTTCTTAAGTGTTGGTGTCTTTGTTTGTTTATGTGAAATGAGTCTGAATTGGTTACATCTCTTTCTGGTTTTCAGGAAATGAAGATGACTTTGGGGGCCTTCTCTCTGCCAATCTTATCTTACTGAGAAACAGACTTCTGGACATCCTACTGAAACTGCTTTTCACTTCAAAAGAGAAGTGTACTGTTAACACACAGTGAGTTGTACCTCATGTCAGAACATGTTACTTTCAATGCATTTGAAATTCTCTGCTTGTCTTAATTCTCCGTTGACTCTCAGTGTCCGTCCAAAGGTCCGTCCCCTCAACTTGAACATGTTTTGCGAGCACAGATCCAGGATCAGCTTTCATGTCTGAATCACATTTGCAGCCATTTTGTTTGACTATAAACCTGATCCTGGGTCAGCAACTGCCATTCTCAAAACCACTAAAGCCTAGCATAACTCAGATTATTACTGCCCCCTGCAGGGCATGTGAGGAACTGGTGCGCACACTGGGCTTTGACTGGCTGCTGATGTTCATGGAGGAGCACCTGCACTCCAGTACTGTGACGGCAGCCATGCGTGTTCTGGTGGTGCTGCTAAGTAACCAGTCCATCCTGGCCCGCTTCAAGGAGGGGCTGTGTGGAGGGGGCTGGCTGGACCACACCGACTCTGTGCTCACCAACAAGATTGGCACTGTCCTGGGTAAGCCGCAGCCTGCAATGCTGCAAAATATGTGGTCAAGGACTTGGGTTTGAACAAAAGATTACAGGTTTAATTCCCTGGCTGTGCCTGCCACAGCAGTGTATGGAGCTCCCTCTGTCAACAAAGCAAAGAATAAAGACAGTCCCAGATTGTCTCCATATACAATACAGGAATATTCGTCAGGACCATTAAAATGTGAATTGCAGTACTAAGAACTGAAAACTGACAGTGTTTGTCTACCCCCTCCTCAGGTTTCAATGTAGGCAGAAATGCTGGAGGCAGGTCTACTTTAAGGGAAATCAACCGGGAGGCATGTCACTTCCCAGGGTTCCCTGTTCTTCAGAGCTTCCTGCCCAAGCACACTAATGTGCCAGAGCTGTATTTCCTGCTGATGGCCTTGTTCCTGCAGCAGCCTGTGACCGAGCTGCCAGAGAACCTGCAGGTAGACCAGAGCACTAAAGTGAATGTGCATTTAGCCCACTGTTTAACTGAACACTTCAGACTATTCAATATAGTATTTGATATATTTGACAAACACTCGCATGCTGATAAAAATTTTGACTTTTAAAAACTTCACCATTGTAGTAAAAGTGAATTGAATTTGAATGTATAAATGTTGCCATTTTAATACAATAACTAACTGAGTTTGAAGGTGGATGACTGTATGAAGTGGACTTGTCAGTGTTGTGACCTGTAGCAGAATCTTATTATGGCCAGTAACAGTGTTTGGTAATTTAAGTTCTCTTTGCAGTTCGATCTGGACTCCATCTGGACATTCATCTTCGGTGTGCCAGCATCCAGTGGGACTGTAGTGGGTGCCATTCACAACGTGTGCACTGAAGCGGCCTTCCTCCTCCTGGCCATGCTACGTAGCATGCTCAACCTGGTAAGTGATGAAGTTGAAGAGAGGGCTAGTACATTGATTATTTGAAGCTAAGGCAGCTTTAACTGATGTACTGTTTTTATTGAGTTCACTACTGCAGGGCTAGGATAATTCATGTTAGATATAGTCGTAACAGAAGTTAATTTATACAGGTTCTTTTATGCATCTTTATGCTGTGTTTCCCTTCAGCCATGGCAGTCAGAGGAGGAAGGCTCTTGGCTCAGAGAGTACCCAGTCACACTCATGCAGTTTTTCCGCTACCTCTACCATAATGTGCCCGACCTGGCTCCCATGTGGATCAGCCCTGAGTTCCTGTGTGCCCTGGCAGCCACAGTCTTCCCCTTCAACATCAGACCCTACTCTGAGATGGTACCGTACCAGCGCTCTGCACCACTAAACCTGCCAGCCCTCGGAATTCATTTCCTAGCTGTTAGACCTTGAGCCCCACAATGTCTACACAAAGTACCCTGAGCAAGGACTTTTCTTTGCACTGTGCAAAGCATTATGAAATATTATTGGCCAGAAAGATAGGGGGTCTTGGGAATGAGCAAAAATATATTGCAGTGAATGACAAATAACCATTAAAGTGAAGACATAAATGTTCCACATGACGAACTTAAGCTGTCAGGGAGGTCTCAGGAAGGACATGATAACAGGAGTTTTATATGAACAGTTATAACTCCTCTACAAATTATTAACAGAAAGTAAATCCCATGTGGTTTTGACCTGTACATTAATTTAGGATCTCTGGCAGTTTCATGTAGAGTGTAGAGCATATCTTTGGTGTAACAAGGCTGTCTTGCGCTGCGTCACAGGTTAGCGACCTGGACGATGAGGTTGGCTCTCCAGCAGAGGAGTTCAAGGCCTTCGCAGCAGACACAGGCATGAACCGCAGCCAGTCTGAATACTGCAACGTGGGCTCCAAGACCTACCTGACCAACCACCCTGCCAAGAAGTACGTCTTCGACTTCATGAGGGTGCTGATCATGGAGAACCTGTGCATGACCCCCGCCAGCAAACAGACGCCCATCATCGACCTGCTCCTGGAGGTGAGCACCCCCCACTTCTCCCGACCTCAGGGGTGGGATTGGTTACCATTTTCCTTGATTAAAGCAAGCAGTAGTGATTTTCAGATACAGCTTGTTTTTGAGGTCACTAGTAATTGGGCTGTTTCCACTGCTGTCACCTAACAAGCAGTGGAAAAACTCTTCATGTGTGTTATTTTGATACTGCACCCTATTCCTCCTAATCCTTGATTAATCAGGAAGCAAAATTAAGAACAATCTAATCCCTGCACAATTGTCCTCTTTCACATATTACAGTTCGAACATAAAGAAATATAGATACCCTTTGTTGAATGTGTATGGTGTTGGAGCTCCAGAGTGGTATGTAATGTGTACTGTGACCTTGACTAAATCTTCAATGACAATAGTGACTAGTAGTCACCACATGCATAATTAGCATAGCATGATGGCAGTTGTAGAGTATCCATATCTCCTGTGAGGTCATGCCCGGTCCGGCAGCGGCTAAGATTCCAAAGGTAGCCACATAAGTGCTCGATGCTGACTTTATATGAATGGAGGAAAACATGGTAGTTTCTTCCCGAAGAGGACAGTGCTGTGATGGCACAGCCTTAAGTGAAGACTGGACATTATAAAGATGGAGAAGAAATGTCTATTGTCTGGCATTTATTAAGTGCAGGTTTATAACTTTATTTTCACCAAAGCAAAATTTGCCTTTGCTTTGTAGTCTGAATAATTCTTTTCAATTCCCTGAGCCCCTATGACCCTGAAGCTAATTTCTGAAAAGCTCTGCTCAGCCAGACCTCATAATTCTTTCGAGTGAAACATTTTCAGCAGTGTGCAGCCACAGATAAGACTTCTTTATATTACCTTCAATTAGGCTTACAAGGAGAAATCAGGCTCTGTCAGAGGATTTTGGACTGAAATATAAAAGTATAAGGACCTTTAAAGCTAATTGAAGATATCCAGTTAAATTTATTTTCAGGATTAAAATGAATCCTGTCAGCCAGATGGAGAATCACAATTTAAATTTTGTTGAGTAGTTTCAATTTAACAATGAATTGATATATATATATATATTTTTTTTTAATTGATTCAGAAAATTTTCAGCTCTATATCAATCTACATACCATTAAGGACACGTTCTGTGAGCTAAATTAAGTCTTAAACATACCCAGTCTAAACTAAACCTTAGTTAAACATGTGTTGCTCTCAAGCTGAACTATATGATTTTTAAGAACATAAATACACTCATGATGTTAACATATGTGATGTGTGTTGATAGCAGCACTGTGTTGTTGTCATCACTAGGCCTCCCCTGAGAGATCAACCCGGACGCAGCAGAAGGAGTTCCAGTCCTACATTCTGGACAGTGTGATGGAGCATCTGCTGGCTGCAGATGTCCTTCTAGGTGAAACATCCTCTTTTGATGAAAAGGAAATTCCTCAGATGATGTTAGAATATAGCTGTCATTCTTAGGTTGAAGAACAGCCTAGTTTTGAAATTTTTTTTTCCCCCATTTACTTGTAGATGATCTCTCTGAACATCTAGTCAGTGTTAATGAACTTGTGAAATGTCTGTTCTACCATTTCCACATTATCCATGCTGTTTGATGCTTTTGTGGGCTGTGTGTTAGAGTCTCTTTCTGAACTACATGTGCTGTCTATTTCATGTTCTCTCTGTGGTGCATGAGCTATGTGCTGTTTCACACTGTCTCGGGAGTGTGATCAATGTGCTGTCTGTTTCTTGCTGTCTCTTTTGTGCATCAGGGGAGGATGCATCTCTTCCCATCACCAGCGGAGGGAGCTACCAGGTCCTGGTCAACAACGTTTTTTACTTCACTCAGCGTGTGGTGGACAAGCTGTGGCAGGGCATGTTCAACAAGGAGTCCAAGCTGGTGGTAGAATTCATCATGCAGCTCATTGGACAAGTAAGGCCACAACTCTGTGAGAAATGTACAATACACCTGGAAGCAGTTATGCTTAATGCTCACAGGAGTTAATGAGGCTTCATTTACAAAATGCCCAGCAACCTATAGCCGTTTATTTCCAAATATAAAAGTTTTTGGATCCACAGACGCTTTACTTGTAGTTGTGATGTGATTGTGACATAACGTGTGGTTGAACCATGCCTTTAGCACCTAGCAAGTGCATTAAGGTTGCATAATTAATTCATAACTTCAAATATGTTTCGGCATTCTGTCCAGGTGCACAGCATCAGTTCAAGGTTCCTGGGAGAGTTACTTCCTCATACCAGTTGCAGGGATGTACATGTAAATACATAAATATCAGATTAGTCAATTTAAATTATAATCCTTGAACCTAATTTCCATGCTTCTGCCCTCACTGTCACACTATTTTTTTCCAATTCACCAGGAGTACCTTTGTGAATTATTCCAAATTATTCATTTACATTCAGAACATTTTTAGTTAATAGCTCGATTTGCTGCCATCTGCTGGAAGGCACAGTTTTATTGCATAGGAAATGTTGCTTATTTTGAGTCCTATCCAGTGTGTTTTAGTTAGCTAAATATCCACAATGAAGTGGCAGTTCTTTTCTGGCTTCCATTGGAGACAGCCTGCTGGCTGTGGAGCTTGTACTGCCAGTCCAATGAACGGGTTCTTTATTCAAAAATACCCCAGCCTTTAATTTGTTGCACCAGCCACTTATCCAATTTAGCTAGCATAACTACATAATTGTACATTAAGTAAATGCAATTAAAACAAGAAATGGCCTGTGACTGAATACTGTGTATTTATCCTCAGCTAACACTTGGAATGAAAGAAAGCTGTACTGCTCAGAAAAATATATACACTATTCAATGACCTATTTAATAGACTGAAATGCTTTGTGCAGTTTATTTCTTGCTATTTAAATGTAGTATCCATTTAATCAAATCAAATTCATCAATGTATCTCACAGTGCAGTATATTTAAACAGTATTGAGTGAAAAGTATTGAGTGCCAAACAACACAACTATAAACACCTATTTTATCTGGACAGATGGACAACAAGAGGAGGAATGGAAGAAACAGGTGTTGAGATCTCAGAGAAATGGAAAAGGGAGCATGAAAGAGATAGGATAACCCAGGCAGGGAAATGAGGAATGATATCCAGTGACATAAGAGACAGGTGCACCAAAGATGACCCATCCTGTGCTGGTTTGGCAGCAGTAGTAATGTCTTATTTGTCAAATGCAAATCTGATCATTTTTCTGTAATTTGTGTGAAGGTCCATGCATTGTTGCAAAGACCTTTGTCATGTTGATAGTTGCCCATAGATCTGAACCTGGTACCAGATTATTTAGCAAAAATCTTTTTTGTGTGTGTGTCATTTCGATAACCCAGTCCAAGCGGAGGTCCCAAGGCCTTTCCCTGGACTCCATATACCACTGTCTGAACCGGACCATCCTGTACCAGCTCTCCAGACCACACAAGACAGTACCCCAGCAGGTGGCACTCCTGGACTCCCTGCGTGTTCTTACCGTTAACCGTAACCTGATCCTAGGCCCCGGAAATCATGACCAGGACTTCATCGCCTGCCTGGCCCACTGCTTCATCAACCTGCATGCTGGGAGGTGAGTCCAGCAGCACAGAGAAAAGGCATGGCCACTGTGGTCCATGACAGTATGAGAGACATTCAATATCACTGCAGCATTTGTGAGAGTGCGCAGATTTGCTGGCACTATAAGGATGAAGTCATTGAGAGGAATAATCAGCTTTGCCAGGGCTCAGTGACCATGCTGATGGAAAGCCCTTTCAAGTGATGTATCACTGCTTTTAAGTTTATTTATTTTTTGGAATGAGCAGTCATTTCGTACTGTTTTTAGTGGGCTCTTTAAACAGTCTACAGAGAATTTGTGGTTCAGTTTTTGCTACATTTATATTTTGAAAGGGGTTGATGACAATATATTTCTGTTCTGTTGCAATGTTCAGTTATTGGCTGTCTGGCACCGAAATGTATGCGATGATTCAGGACTTATACAGGACAAGGCTGCTGTTGTCAGCCCTCTTGGTTTGGTTTTAGTGTTGGCACTGTTAGCATGCAGCATCACCCTGTCACTGTGCCCCTGCAGCTGTGTGGATGGCTTTGGTCTGGAAGCCGAGGCACGCATGACCACCTGGCACGTCATGATACCGTCCGATGCCGAGCCCGACCCCACGCACAGCCAGGACGTCAGCGAGGGTATGGCACAGAGCCTTGCGCTCCTCTTCCTCTCACATGCTCTCACATGCAAATGAATACACTTCAGAGCCTTCTATAAATGCATTCGGGACATTTTTAAATGTGCTTGTTGCAGCTTCACATTCTCTTTTTGAGGCTTGGAGAACTCCATGGAGACAGCAGCAGAATATAGTTGACTTTCTGTATGACTATCTTAGATTTTAAAAGGAAAATATAAGGCCACCCAACTTAAATACACTAACAACAATGAGAAAAAAATGGAATATTCATACACAGTGCCAAACAATGCTAATGAGGCTAATTTAAGCTAATGGCTACATCTGTAGTAACTATAATGGCTGTAATCACTTCCCCCCTGGAACTTCATAGTATGTTGTATGATCATTACTGTGTTTAGCTATTACATTAAGAAATGTGTCTTACATTTTTTACATCCACTTTTGTAAGTTACTGTGGATACGAGAGTTGAAATGCTATGTGCCTTTTGTGTCGACCCTATGCAGGTCGTCAGCTCCTGCTAAAGGCAGTGAACCGCGTGTGGACAGAGCTCATTCACAGCAAGAGGCAGGTTCTGGAGGACGTTTTCAAAGTGCCCCTGCCCACAAATGACCGTGGGCACGTTGACATCGTCTCCGCCCGGGCGCAGATCGAGGAGCCGGCAGCCAAGACCTGGCTCAACCACCTGGGTGAGCCAAGTCGGCAGGAGCATGCACTTCTCACAGCAGGCTGGAGATTGCTCTCTGCTGTTGTGCTGCATCTTTTATAAAGGGATTTTAGCTCACCTCTCTTTTTTACATCCACATCAGTGACTTTCCTGTCTACTGTTCACAAACCTTAAATAATAAAGGCAGTGGTACTGTAATGGGACTCTAAGTTTGTATTTTTTTAGGATGAGGAATAGCACAGTAGTTTTGCATTTTTGGGACTTCAGCAGTAGTAATTTATCTGGTGGTGAGACAAGAATGTCAATTTTCAGCTCAGGCAGAATATTTTGAATGGTTTGACCAGAAAGAGGACAGGAAGTGTGCCGTGACCTGCCTTTATAATGTTTTCCAGAAGTGACATTACAGTAGGGGGCATGGACTTACTGTGCCAAATGTCATGTAATTAAAGGGGTGAGGGTTTGGGCCATCTCCTGACCTGCTCTGCTCTTCTTGTAGCTCATGAAAAGAAATGCATCAGCCGAGGGGAAGCGGTCGCCCCCGTCACACAGTCTAAACTGTCCCGGGTCAGCAGTGGTTTTGGGCTGTCCAAGCTGACAGGGTCTCGCCGCAGCAGGAAGGAGAGTGGCCTTAACAAGAACAACCTCTCTGCACAGGTACTGTGACTGTGTGTGTGCGCTTTTGTGTGTGTAGACAGAGAAAGACTTCAGGTGACTGTGCGCATGTACATATTGGTGTGGTAATGTGCCTGAGCTTGAGTGTGAGGACATGTCTGTGTGTCTGTGTATGAGAGGGTACATGTGTTGGTGTGTGTACAAGTGCTTGTGCATATGAGTGTGACTTCATATGTCAGTGTTTGTGTTGTAACTGCAGGAAACGTTCCAGTGGATGTTTACACATATTGCAGTTGTGCGGGACCTGGTTGCCATGCAGTACAAAGAGTATCAGGAGGTAAGGGTTATGCAAGGCAAAATTAATTGCATGGAAATCCTGCCTTGCTTTGATATTCATCACTGCCTCTTATCTGACCTCACACAGCGTCAGCAGAATGCTCTGAAGTACGTGACGGAAGAGTGGGCAGGGATCGAGTACGAGCTGCTGAGGGAGAGGGGCCTGTGGGGGCCGCCCATCGGGTCCCACCTGGACAAGTTCCTGTTGGAGATGACGGAGGGACCCTGCCGCATGAGGAAGAAGATGGTGCGCAACGACATGTTCTACATCCACTACCCCTACGTGCCTGAAACAGAGCCAGACACCAGCTCCCAGGTATGTGCTTTTCCCCAGCCTCATCCTGTTTCACAGTCTCATGGCTGAGAGGAATCCTGCCACCTTCAAGCTAAAACAGGCCTCCTTGACAGTGTCACGAGAAACATGAAAGATAACTGGAGTGTAAGATTAGCCTAGCCTCACTTGTCAGACTCATGACTGTGGTAACTCAGAACTGTGAGCTTGACAAATTTCTCACTCTCATGTGGTATAACTGTCAAGCTTCCAGAAATGTGTTTTTTGGCGATTTTTTTTTTTTTTTTTGGGAACTTTTTTACATAACCCGCAATAGAGTGGTTGTATGAGAGAACCACATAATCCAACCAAATGCCATCAGAAATATGGTGTAGGGCAGATAAGTAATCCAAAGCATATGAAGATGCTCCATCACAGATTGAGTGTCTGGATTTGAAACTGGAATTAGAACGGGCTGTTGTCCCACACTTCAACACCCAAAACAGCCAAATGGTCATCCTGGAGCTCTGACTGTTTTTTTTTTTTTTTTTTTTTTATATAAAAGCCTTGGTTTTTCCCAGTACCTTTCACCATTTGGGTTTCTATGGGTTAACATTACAATTTTGAACTGAGTACAGCAGAAATAAGACTGATGCTTTTACCATATTAGGGTTAGGGTTATTGTTATGCATCTTAGAGGTGATTATTTAAAGCCCAGTGTTGATTATTTAAATCCTGCGATTTAAATATCCATCCATATAAACTGAATCTAATTCAGAGTAATTCCTTATAATAGGTTTTGGGTCACTGTGAACTGATTGTTGAGATTAGCCATTTTCAGTAAACCCAGCCCCAGCTAATGTACAGCTGTGCAGCTGAAGTGCTGCCTGAAGGAGTCAGTGTCCGCATACCCTGTTTGATATCTCATGTCCCGGGCCAGCTTGCCTCCACTCCATGCCCCAGGTCAGCACCCCCCATCTCCACCCCGGCTCTCGTCCCTCTGGAGGTACCAGTGAAAGGGTGACACAGAGTGTGAAATGGCTTTGCACAAATTAGGCTCTTTTAAAGTAACAGCATGAGGCTCCCAGGGGTATGGTGTAGGAATGGCTGTGAACTGGTTGGAGTGGAACTGTGTGTTAATTGCTTCTTGACTCTGGGGTTAAATTATTGTGGTACATGACACTTAGATGGATTAACCCAGTCTTTCTGCACTATGACCTGCATCACCCCTTAATGAGGCCCAAGACAACTGGAATGTAAATTATTTTTCATGCAGCTAACACTAGCAGTGATTAAAGTTGAGACAGTTGCACCATACTTGACAAATTATTCAATCTAAAGGTAAGGTTTTGTCTGAAGAGTTTTCTATACTCATCCACAAGAGTAAACAAAAATGGCTTGCGTGTGAGTGCACTTTTCTGTTCACTTTTACAGCAATACCACAGTTTACTTGAAAGTATGTACCTAATGAAGTTTTGAGTCTGTCATGATTACATCATGTATGGTGGGACATTATAGCATAGTGCTCTCTGAGAATTATTTTCTATTTAAATGTTTTTCTTCGGCTTGAGCACAAACCTCAGCCTGTAGACATTTTTTGCTTTGCACACACTCCACAAGACATTTATTCTCCCCCCCAAGATCCTGTTAAGCCTCTTACCCACAAATCCTTACTGCTGGATGCCACTGTCTGTTTACAGGCCTCCCCTTAAACAAGGGCAGCCACTCAAAAGAAGAACAAGCAATTATTGTTCCACACTGACGTAATCTCTTGAAAGGCCTTGGTGAGGCAGTAAGCTCCCTTGTGTGTTAGCCACAACTGTTTCCCATTTAAGCAGACTGTTTGCATGCCATAGAGCCACTTATTGCCTGCGTATGCTGTACTGATAACAGCCCAGCCCAGAATGGATGGAGACTGGGTCTCATCCACTCTGCCTGGCACAATCACTTGGTTGAGATTTGGTGCAGTGATTGTGGTATGACTTTGCTGCAATGTCCCCCAAAATGTTTGAACTGTTATTTTCTTCTTCACAATATGATTATATACCATATACATTCCACATATAAATTAGGAAACACTAGCAAAATGGTTAATAAAAAGGACCTTTTGAAGGGCTAAAATTGTATGATAATTTCAGCCATTTGGCTGTTTTGCAAATATTTCCATACAGATATGTATCTTGTTCCTGAATTAGAAACTGTGAGGCAATTTCAACTGTGTCAGACAGATATAAGCAGGTAATTCAGAACTGAATGCTTCTCTCTGCTTATGAAAGTAGATTGAGATTATACTTCTCTGATCATGGTCTCTTGCCTACAGAAACCTGTTCGCTATCGGAGGGCCATCAGTTACGACAGTAAGGAGTACTACATGCGAGTGCTGTCAGGGAACCCAGGAATGTACCAGCACTCCATTGAGCAGAGCTCTGAGGGCGAGACCACCCAGCAGGAGCCCGAGCACGGCGAGGACACTATCGCCAGGGTCAAAGGTGAACACTCCACCATGCACCATTTCATATGTTGTATTATTTAATCTTTGGACTTAATATTTTTATTTTACTTTATATAAAGACTTTTTAAATCATATAGAGATGCGGTCATTGTGTTTTTTCTTTTTACATTTATACCATGGTTTCCTGCACTCTGACCTGTGAACTCTGGTGTGTCCTGATCACATAGCCTAGCTGATCATAGAGCAGCACACAGATGAAAGTACCATCCTGCAGAGTTTGGAAGCCCTGTCATAACAGTAATGTTTTTGTGTTCGAGAGAAAAGTATATTGAAGAATTTAAATGTTGAGTGTTTTGTATATGTTGGATCATACCAGGTGTAATCGCTGGAGTTCCCTTTCATTTCAGCCAATTCTTGAACTGAATTCAAATTCCATTCATTAATTGAAAAATACCAATTGAACATCATGGACGTTTTCCAAATCATCATTGAATTTCTGTCCATTTCCAGAATTAAAATGGAATTGAGCCTGACCACAGATGATGTTATTTTGTAAAGGTTGCCTCAACTCTCTGTACCCCCCTAGGGCTGGTGAAGCCCCCTCTGAAACGTTCCCGGTCCACGGCGGATGGAGCAGATGAGGACAGTCAGGATCAGCTGCAGGACCAGCTGCTGGAGTCAGGGGCCATGGACGAGGAGGAGAAGACGGACAACACCACCCTGCTAAGACTGCTGGAGGAGGGAGAGAAGGTGAGGCACTGCTGTTTGAACCTACGGGGTGGAGGTAGTGCAGTGTAATGGCCGCGGACCTGGGTTTATTACATAGAAGTTTTAGGTATGATTACAAGATAGGAAAAAGTTTTGTCCTTGAGCAAGTTTCTGAATAGCTTCAGTGGATATCCACCTGTATGAATGTATTGTAATCGTAAGCTATAAGCTGAGAAACAATGTTGAATAAGGCATCTTATAAATGCCTAAAATTGGAATGTTAATGTAAAAATGGTAAATCACAGCACTAACTCATCTGCATACCTCATGCCGTGCACCTTGCTGTGATTCTCTGGAGGGGGAGTTGCTCTTTCCCAACAGTGTGAGAGGTTTCTCCACAATAACTGCGGGGCGTAATTCAGTTATTCTAATGTAATACATTTATTGTACCAATTAACAGATTTTTAACAATTGAACCAGACAATTACATACATCCTAATTAGCTGAGTTGCTGAACAGAGGAGTCCCTAATAAACAAAAATAACAAAGCGTACAACACAGACAGTGTGTTGATCCCTTGGGATCTTCATTAGGTCAGACCTGACAAAGGTCCTGAAGCATCAACACATTGCCTTTTTCACAAAGCATGCATCTGAGCACATGGGTACTCCAAGCCATATTATTTGTATTACCACTGAACCACCAATCTTTGTAGTTCTGAAATGGCTAGTTTCATGCAACTAAGACTTTTTCTGGAACGTGGCTCATTAGAACCAGAAATCTGTACCTCTTCTGTACCACTGATTAAGTGTGGGCTTGTCTTTTCCATAAGGAGTAGGGGGCTCTGCTCTGTGGATGAGTTGATGATTTTGGTCATTACTACCATGCAGATACAGCACATGTACCGCTGCGCTCGGGTCCAAGGCCTGGACACCAGTGAAGGCCTGCTGCTCTTTGGGAAGGAACACTTTTATGTGATCGACGGCTTCACAATGACGATCACCCGGGAGATCGAGACATTGAGACTCTGCCCCCAAAGTAAGTTAGCTGGGATCAGCACCTATCATGCAGAGACTGGATCATGTTTTGAGTTCTGTTCAATAGCATTGCTGTACTTTTGTCCATTACAGATTTTCATGCTAGCTAACTTGAGTATTCTTCAAGAGGTAACATTCTCAAAAGATGAATGAGTAAGCTACAAATTTCAATGGGACTACACATATGTGAATGTCAATGGTGCATTTGTGGATGTTTAGGGGAATGATACATCTATAGCTCTGGTTAACTTGTGTAAGCATTTCTGAATCCTATGTTATGTTTAATGCCCTATTTTCTGTCAGAAAAACTGAAGCTGAACATGTAAGAAACCTGAAATTTACATAAATGCGGTCTCACCGCCCTTATCCTCTTTATGGATGTAAATGTTTAATAAGGCTTGCTTTCTGTCTGAGCAGCCTCCTAGGACTGTCCTTTCAGTAGAATAACCAAACCTATTCTTCTGCTGTCAGCTTTTATCCACAACCAAGAGACTCATACCACAAAAACCCTTGACAAAACTTGGTTATTACACTGTTTGATGTCGAATAATGGCTTGGATTCAGTTGACATCCGTCTTTATTTCTGACTCGCTGTTGCTCACTACAGTTTCAACAGTTCAGAAATATTAAATTGGGGAGGAAAATAGTTACACTTAGTTTGTTGAAGTCGGGGACAAGTTTTGTATTAGTCCAGGTCAATACTTTTTATTTAATGTATCTCCAACAATAGAAGTATGTACTTTTGCTTCTGTTTTTGACTTGAACCTAACTTATTCCCTGATGTGTTCAGAATGTTTGGATATTTAGTGAATTGCAAGACTGTCGTTAAGTTTCTCTCAGTCATAGCTCAACTACATCAAAACCATGTAACCCAGATGCGCTTCCCCCCACCACCACAGGTCCTACATTTGGGTGTATGTACTGGTATGTGTAAAAGGCTAAGTAGCTGAGCTGATCAGTGTGTCTGTATCTTGATTCCAGCATGTATGAGGCCATTATTCCCCGGGGAGCACGGCAGGGACAGAGCCAGCTCAAGAGAACATACAGCATTTTCGCCTACGAAGACATCAAAGAGGTGCACAAGCGTCGCTACCTGCTGCAGGTGAGGATACTGTGTAACCCACATGAGGGATGGCATTATGTCCTCCCATCAGTTTAAAGAAACCTCACAAACCAATGAAACAAACCGCAAAGTTCTCTTTCTGTGAACTCTTCTTGAGTAAAAATAGCAGACCTTTTCCTGTGGGTGGCATGTCTACCTAAAGGCAGTTGTCAGTGTACTGGCACACCCCTCAGTCTGGGACTGAAACCTTGTCATGCAAATGCTGCATCTGGCAGGCACAACTGCAGAGCCACATATAATTGGCTGTAGTGTGATCCAGGCGGGGAGGGTTTCACCTGCTCAGCCAGCCTGTGCCTCCTGTGCAAGCACAGCAGTCCTCTTACACAGTGACTGCACTGCACAGCAGGTGGGCCACAGAGTGCAGTGAAGTGTGTTCATTTCTGCATTCAATATTGAGAGGCAATGTGGAAAAAGATCTTAAAAAAATAACATCTTTTCTTTTGATACCTACTCTCAGGATGTCTTTCCCAATGGAAATTGATACATTTTTCTCCCACCTGTTGTCATTTTGTTTCCCAGCCAATAGCAGTAGAGGTGTTTTCGGGTGACGGGCGGAATTACCTGCTAGCATTCCAGAAAGGAGTTCGTAACAAAGTGTACCAGAGGTATTTACTCATCATTAAAAATATCCAGTGCAGATTATGTTTCTGTAAGAACTTGTCCACTTTGAATTTTTTGCAGTGATTAATGTGAGACGTACATCCACACAGTCTAACAAAACACACAAGATCAAATTAATTTGTCCAACTGATTTAAAGGGTTGATGCTTGTAATATGACTCTTGCTCCTCTGTTTCTGCATCTTTAAAGGTTCCTGGCAGTGGTGCCTTCTCTCGCTGACAGCTCAGAGTCTGTGTCAGGCCAGCGGCCAAACACCAGTGTGGAGCAGGGGTAGGTGCCCCCGCCACAGCAAGCATAATGATATACCATATTATTACATCATAATCTCATGCAGCAATAAAGAGTGAATATTATTATGTCATATCTTGGAATAATATAAAGCTTTGAATAAGGGAATATTATTACATTAATTTCTAATGCAAGAATATTCATATGGAACATCATTTCAGGGCATTCTTGTAGCTTTTCTAAATGACATCTTTTTTGTGCAGGTCTGGTCTGTTGAGCACTCTGGTTGGGGAGAGGTCTGTAACACAGCGGTGGGAGGTAAGCACACTGTTCTCTCAATGACTTTCTCTCTTAGGATTGCTTTATGCAGCATGATTATTAAACTGTGCACTGATATTCCTCTCTTGATAATTACACCTTTTCCTGCACAGAGAGGGGAGATCAGTAATTTCCAGTACCTGATGCACCTCAACACACTGGCAGGCAGGTCCTACAATGACCTGATGCAGTACCCTGTGTTCCCCTGGATTCTGGCCGACTATGACTCTGAGGTATATAGCATGCACATCAGTGAACTTCTGCTATTGGTGCTGTAGTTTTACAGGAGACTAATATTTCTAGACTCTAAGCAGTAGTTCTTGACATTACATAAAGTAGCTGTCATTTGTGTCGCAGCCTAAATTGCATTATGGCAACTTGCGTAAAAACATAATTTTCTTGGCGAGTCAACAAAGTGTTCAGACCGATGATTCAGAGAAATACTTCATGTCATTATTCCTGCCAAACCTCAGCAATCCTCTCTTCTGTGAAAACATTTCCTTGTGGTTGGACATTTTCTGGAATGGCTGTGCTATAAGAGTTCATCATTGTTTGCTTATGGCCTAAGGTAGTTTGGTTATTGATGGATCAGATTCACTTTGTTGAAACTGTTTTCACCCTCAGGAGCTGGATCTGAGCAATCCAAAAACGTTCCGGAACCTGGCCAAGCCCATGGGGGCCCAGACGGACGACAGGCTGACCCAATACAAGAAGAGGTTCAAAGACTGGGAAGATCCCAATGGTACATTGCCTTTACAGTGCATAAGTATCAGGGTCTAAAACCTTGAATTCATATTTACATATAAAATACCTGGCTTCATTCATTTCTCATGCTATCAAATAACTGGAAAAATCATGTTTAGCTTTTTGGATCAACAGGCAATGGTATTTCATTCAGTGACCGGCAGATGCATCTAGTCCAATGAGAAATGATTTTGTGTAGTGTTATCTGGTGTCCCTTACAGGTAGTTAATGTGGCCTTTGTTACACACTTTGTTAAATGTGGACTGAGTCAAGATTCTGCCATCATGCATTTCAGGTGAAACCCCTGCCTATCACTATGGCACACACTACTCCTCTGCCATGATTGTGGCCTCCTACCTGGTCCGTATGGAGCCCTTCACGCAGATATTCCTCAGGCTACAGGTAAAATGCATGGCCCAGCATGCCCACATCAGAGTCCAACATCACAAGCTGTCTAACCGCTGGTTGGTCTCGTTTCAACAGTCTGCCTGCAGAATAGCCTGAAAAGTGTCTTTCTTCAGTTTATGTCTGTGCTTTTTAAATTGGGGACTGTGGTGTGATAATAAGTGGCGAATGACATCATATGAGAGGAATGCTTGCCTGTCCTCCCCTGGTTGGATAGCAGAGGTTGCAGCAGTGTGCATGGTTTCTTAATGCAGTTTGGCATTCCAGTTTGTGAGATAAAGAGGAAATACCATTATAAAAAAGACTTATGGTTTAAGCAAATACTCGCCCAAACAATAAAGCCTCTGTCCAACCCATTAACATTGAATTACTGTGTCTCCTTCCCCTTCCTGAAAATATTCATAATGACATTGTTTCGCCGGAGAAACTTTTTTATATAATGGTAAACAAAGTCATGAATCATTTGTCTGTTTTGACTGTGTGGATTTGTTATTTGGAGTAATAAAACTGCCTGTTGTTCTCTGTAGTTTGCCTCATAAAGGAGGTGATGTCAGAGTTTGCTGTATTTCTCATGTCTGTCGTTCCTGGGATGCCCGCAGGGAGGTCACTTCGATCTGGCCGACAGGATGTTCCACAGTGTCCGTGAGGCCTGGCTTTCCGCCGCCAAGCACAACATGGCCGACGTCAAAGAGCTCATCCCTGAATTCTTCTACCTCCCGGAGTTCCTCCTCAACTCCAACAACTTTGATCTCGGTGAGCACACCTCATTGGTGCACATTCTTCTGTGCACTGTGTGGTTAGTGATTTCAGTTGTGAGTGCTTGCAGGGCTCCGTTTTCTAATTGTGAAATGGATTGTTTTTTGTTCTCTGATAACAGGCAGCAAACAGAACGGCACCAAGCTGGGGGATGTGATCCTCCCCCCGTGGGCCAAGGGTGACCCGAGGGAATTCATCCGGGTCCATCGAGAGGTACATGATATCATCTTCTCACCCCTTTCCAGCAGCTGTGAAAGATAATAATCTATTACATGCTATGCTGTTGCAAGTTGAAATTAATTTGATGCTTTCTCAAAGGAGTTTACTTGCATTTGTTTAAATGAATCACTGATAAATTGTTTTTGCAGGATACACCTTGTTTAGATTATGTAAACTAGTATCACCAGTCACATCTGTTATTTCTGAGCTTGGAACCTGCATTTTGTCTTCTAATGAGAAAATCATTGGTGCTTTTAAGTTTGCATACATGTCTGAATTCCAGGTTAAAATTCACTGTTTTTGGCATAGTAAAGTGATGATGTAATCAGTAATGGATGTACTCTGGTAGTAATGCAGTAAAGCAATGTGGATAATTGTGTCTCCCTGGTTCTCTCTAGGCCCTGGAATGTGACTATGTTAGTTCCCACCTGCATGAGTGGATAGACCTGATCTTTGGCTTCAAGCAGCAAGGCCCGCCGGCTGTGGAGGCTGTCAACGTCTTCCACCACCTCTTCTACGAGGGCCAGGTGGACATCTACAACATCAACGATCCTCTCAAGGAGACTGCCACCATCGGCTTCATCAACAACTTCGGCCAGATCCCCAAACAGGTAGCAACTCACTTTTAAAGTGTGTCGGGGTGTTGTAATTGTCCCTGAGATTGACTGGGAACATAGCCAATTTATGGCTCATACTGTAAAAGGAGGAAATTAATTAAAAGGGAAAATTACATCTTTCATTCCTTTTCCCCCAGTTTCTTTTCTTACACTTTCTTATCAGTTCAGAGTTTAATTAAGTGATAAAGTGACTTGCTTTATTTTCAGCAAGAATCAGATTTATTCTCTCTAAATCTCCTTGTTGTCTCAAAAAAGTTTTGTGAAAGGGGGTAGAAGCTGTGTGATGTGTGGGGACCAAGGAGAATCTCTTGTTTTGCAGCTCTTTAAGAAGCCCCACCCCCCAAAGAGGGTGCGCAGCAGGTCCAATGGAGAGCTGCCAGGCATGCCGGCCTCCATAAACTCCGCCACAGACAAGATCTTTTTCCACCACCTGGACAATCTACGGCCTTCACTGGCCCCTGTCAAAGGTGGGATATCACAGGATGTGGACAAAATGCCACACTGACAATAATACCAGGAAATCCATTGATTTAAATGTATTATTTTTCTCTCTGTTGTGCCACAGTTGTTTATTTTAAACAGACAGCTGTAGATAAGTTGCTTGGGTGGTGCTTTGTCACAGGTCCATTGTTACAAAAATATGCTGATGATGTTGCTAACACTGCTGTGTGCCTGTGGGCTGCAGAGCTGAAGGAGCCAGTGGGGCAGATCGTATGCACAGATAAGGGCATCCTGGCCGTGGAGCAGAATAAGGTTCTGGTGCCACCTGCTTGGAACAAAACCTTTGCCTGGGGCTATGCCGACCTCAGCTGCAGACTGTCCAACTATGAGTCTGATAAGGTCTGTTATTCATTTTAATGTCAAATCCTTTGCTGTATTGTCTCTAGCTGTTACCAAGAGAGGTTGATTCCTTGTAACACGATTTTATGAATTTGATTTGATTTCTGTATGGCTAAATAACCAGTTCACATTTTGTTGTCTGGTACATGATGTAAATATCCAAGAAACTTAGATAATCAGGCAATGCCTGTTATACAAGCCATCCATTTTTATCTTGATCACATTGAATTTTGTTCTTCCTGGTCATTCTTCTGAGTATTTGTGTGGATCAGATAAAACAATTCAGAGAAAAATAAGGACTTAATCTGAGTAAAATTGAGTTGTGATGTTGTGCCATTTTGGCTCTCAGAACCATTGCAGCTAAGAACTTTTTGAATTCCTTTACTGTGGCATGGATGAATTATGTCTTCTAATGAGGATTTTAATTGTCAGCAGAGCAGTAGATTTGGTGTGAAGCGACTGCCCCCTAATGCACACAGTCTGTTTTCCTGCCTGCACTCCTCCCCAGCCAATTTCATCAGCCACTTACAGTTAGCATTACAGCCTCATGTGTGTCTGTCAGAGGAATTGTAAGACAGATACAGTTTGAATTTCTTTGCGCAGGCGGTCATTGTGTACGAGTGCCTGTCGGAGTGGGGCCAGATCCTGTGCGCCATCTGTCCCAACCCAAAGCTGGTGGTCACTGGGGGCACCAGCACAGCCATCTGTGTGTGGGAGATGGGCACCTCGAAAGAGAGAGCCAAAACTCTCACTCTTAAACAGGTACCCCATGTGTTCAACTTGACCTTGTTGTTTTGGTAGCTTATTCTAAACTTTCTTTAACTGTTTAAGCATTAGTGAGTTGTCAATGTTTAATATGTTATGAAACATGAAAGGAAAATATTGTAGAAAGTACAGTCTAAAATGTAATACGTAGACATTTAGTTGATGCTAAGAGGTTTTATTTGCCATCAAGGAAATGGAAATGGAGTACTGAATGATTCTGATAAACTTTCATTTTATAGTTGCATGGTATGTCAATGCCATTATTCAAGCCATTTCAATATGCCATTTAAATACAGAATACCTGAAACTGGTATTAAGGTACATGAGATTGTGACATCACTTCTTGTGTCTCCAGGCTTTGCTGGGCCACACAGATGCAGTCACATGCCTTACGGCCTCCTCTGCCTACCACATAATCGTCAGTGGCTCGCGAGATCGCACCTGCATCATCTGGGACCTCAACAAGCTTGCCTTCGTCACCCAGCTGAGGGGCCACCGCGCCCCCGTCTCCGCCCTCTGTATCAACGAGCTCACGGTGCGTGTCCTCCAGCTTCATCCTCTGCTGAATCATTTCATTACAGTGAAATGATTGTGTTGTTTCTGAGAACATGCAGTTTGATTAAATTCTTGCATTGCCATTTTAAACTACAAGCATCATCTGTGTGACAGGCTACATATATACATAGTTTAGTATAGTGTAGGGACAGTACAGTGTGGTATGATTTAGCAATAGAGTAACTTGGCTCTATATGAGTGCTTGATGAGATGTTGGTTTGGGACCTGAGCAGTCAGGCATGTCTGAGGGTATTTCCTCAGGGCCTTCATCCTGAGGCTGTGTGTGAGTGAAATGTGTGTGTTGACAGGGTGACATTGTGTCCAGCGCGGGGACCTACATCCACGTGTGGAGCATCAACGGCAGCCCCATCGTCAGTGTTAACACCTTCACCGGCCGCAGCCAGCAGATCCTGTGCTGCTGTGTGTCTGAGATGAATGAGTGGGACACGCAGAACGTCATCGTCACCGGCCACTCAGACGGCGTTGTGCGGGTAACAATCAGACACCTTTTACACATGAAAAACACTGGGGCTCATTTTAAACTCAGAGACTTCTGTCGTTTTTAATTATGTTTCTGAGAAACAAACACTCATTCACAAATGTATGATTATTGAATTTCTCTGAGGCTAAAAAGCTGTAACTGAAAAAAATAGAAGAAGTGAGCTTTATGCAGGGTAATTATTATACATACAAAGTATGCATTTAGGCTGTTTTGCCATCAATTTGCAGTATTATTACAGCCTCTTCTACAAGTATTCCAAAACCGTCAAAGATTCATCTTTTTTATTGCCTGCTTTCTATTCCCACTTTTTCAGTTTATTTTTCAATACAATGTATGCAGAGTTAAAAGAAACAAAACATAATGCAAAATAATAACGCTGGTTTCTTAATGTACAGGGGGGTATTTGAAAGCTTTTGGGAGGACAGAATATTGCGCATTCAGCTCGGTGTGTGGTCAGACTGTGGTTTACTTTGTTTTCAGTTCTGGAGGATGGAGTTCCTGCAGGTCCCAGAGACTCCGGCCCCGGAACCTGTAGAACCACCAGATGTTCCAGACTGCTGCAGTGAAGAAAAGATAGGTATGACAAGATCAATCCTGCTACTGTTCTGTCAAAGGACCCTGAAACACTCTATTGAAATGATAAGAATTCTCCTGAGAGTAACCCATTTGAAATGCAAATGTGTTTTGACCTGAGGTGGAGATATGCAAAGCATAGCCAATGAGTGTGTTCAAAGAGTTAGTACCACTGTTTGTGTTTACATTTTTTATTTGATAAACCTCCTTTATTTTGATAATGGTTTGCACAAGGATAAACGTGAAAACTGGCATTTCAATGTATGAGTATTTTAAGCTGGCTTGCTCTGTATATCTTATGGTTGTGGCCATATTTTATTTACCACTTCAATACTTTGTACAAATGAGGGAGCATTACTCAGATAGCTCTGTGAATTGGTATGTCACCACTCTGTATACTTTTCTGTAGAATTGTTTTTAAGAAAACAAAGAAGCAAAATAATCCAGTCTGCTCTTTACATTTCTGTATGTTCACACAAACAACAAGCCCTCACCCCAACGCCACATGCAAGTATAGCCACCCGTTGATATGGGTGTGTGTGTGTGTGTGTGTGTGTGTGTGTGTGTGTGTGTGTGTGTGTGTGTGTGTGTGTGTGTGTGTGTGTGTGTGTGTGTGTGTGTGTGTGTGTGTGTGTGTGTGTGTGTGTGTGTGTGTGTGTGTGCGCGCGCACATGTGCTTTTATGTGTGTCCCTGCAGAAGGCCGTGAGGCCCATGAAGAAGACAGCAGTGACTCTGACGGAGACGATCAGAGCATCAGCCAGGAGCCCAAACCCAGGGCCGCCCCCAGCAGCCAGCCAGGCAGTGCCATCCACCGGCCCAAGGGGGCCATGGCCCGGCCCAAAGCCTCCTGGTCTGCCGACAGCAGCTCGGACGACTCACGCCGCTGGTCCGACACGCTGAGCCTAGACGAGAAGGATGGCTTTGTGTTTGTGAATTACTCCGAGGGACAGACACGCCCAAGTTTACACCCTCACCCGCACCTTCACCCTGCCCCGCATCCTACCCCCCATGTGGTCCCCCAAACCCTGCAGCCCACCAACATGGAGGCTCGCACCTACAACCAGCTTAGGCCTGGTATGTCCAGCATCACACCGGCCAATTCAACTGTGTTCAGTTCAGTTAAAATTACTTTCTTTTTCTGTAAAGAAAGGTTTTGTGTGACTGATGACATCACATTCATTTTTCATACAGGGTACTGAATAAAGGAGTTAAACCTGATGGCCAAAGTAAATATACCAAAATGAAACAATAATAGTACTACCAATGGAGTGAAAAATGTAAATTACGGTTCAGTCTGCTTGTTTATGATGTATTCACTTTTGGTCTTCAGTCCTTATTGTTATTGTGTGTTTTGATGTGTGCAGTCAATTATGATTTTCATCTGTTAGGACTACTATATATCACAGTGCTCTCAAGGATTCTGCATATGTATAAATGTTTATTAGTAAACCAGTAGAAAATATATTCCCCATTCTCATTGGCATATGTAAACTTTTGTAACTTCCTGTACTTGTCAGACTTTCGTGGCAGTGAGTGTGTCTCGTCTCTGATGATTATTCATGAAAAGTGTGAAAGACTCGCAGTAAGGATGATGTCGTGGCTCCTTCCTCTCGCTGTGTCTCATGTGCAGGCTACAGATGGGAGCGTCAGCTGGTCTTCCGCAGCAAACTCACCATGCACACGGCGTTTGACCGCAAGGACAACGCCCACCCGGCAGAGATCAGCGCACTCGCCATCTCCAAGTAAGCCCACGGTCACTCCCAGCATCTCCCTGATTCAGTCAGCAGAACATCACATCTGCTGGGTGACTGGAGAGAGCGACCAAGCGAGAGAGAGAGAGATCTTACACTGGGGATTTTTGTAAAACACAGAGTGTCCCATTTCTCTACACCTTTGAACTTACTCTCTGTCTAGACACTATAACATTCCATAATTAAAAGTTGTTTTTTCAGTCAAGGGTTAGATACATCAATACACTGGTCTGCCTAACAAAGTGTGTAAAAATTGATGTAAAAGTTTTATTCACATGGTATCTTGAAGAACCTTATTGGTCACAGAATCATAAAAAGGATCTTTTACCATACCAGTTGTACCTTTCTTCCAGGGATCACAGTAAAATCCTGGTGGGTGACGGCCGCGGTCGGGTCTTTAGCTGGTCAGTGAGTGACCAGCCGGGCCGGTCAGCCGCTGACCACTGGGTGAAGGATGAGGTGGTGGACAGCTGCTCAGGCTGCACAGTGCGGTTCTCCCTGACCGAGAGGCGGCACCACTGCAGGAACTGCGGCCAGCTCTTCTGCCAGAAGTAAGACCTGAACGCCATTACACTTACCACACTGTGGAGACACATTACCACTTCCCAGGGTCAGAGGTCACTGACTGCAGTGGTAGCATGTGAATCAGTGCTATGATAGTTTTTAATGTAGTAATAATAATGTAATAATTATTGTAACATATTGCACATCTGGCTCATTTTAATGATATTGTTTGTTAATTTAAATTTGAATTTTTCCAGACACCCTCTAAACCAGTTTGGACATTGATTAACCTTATTCATCTTGTACTAGTTTACTTAGGATTGAAATATGAGACTATTTCTGATGTGGCTTATGATTTGCCTCCAAAGTGTAAGTCATCCTGCAAGACCAAAAAAAGTTTCTAATTAAGAGCAATTAACAGCTTGTTGGAATTCAGTTGCTGGAATGAGAAACAGCACACACTGGGGTAGGATCGAGTTTGTAAAACCCTGGTGAACCCTGGATTTCCAGTTCAGTTTTCTATTTATGTTTTGTTTAATGTGAGGTATTCAGAGATTTGTATTTACATAACAGATGTCTGTCCTCACAGAGGCATGTCACCTGATACATCCCAGTCATAGTTACTACCATTACAGTCATGGTGTTTTATAAACAGTGAGATGCATTGTTTCATTGACAAAATGTGCTTCAGCTGCATATGCCAGACAAGCCCCATCCCACACTCTTGATATTAAAGCATTATAGCCTGACAATGAATTGCTCAACTTCCATCCCATAGTGCATTCAGTCATCACAAGGCTCTTGAGTCTGTAACACACTAGAGACAGACTGTAATTCTCATTCCAGGTGCAGTCGCTTCCAATCAGAGATCAAGAGGCTGAAGATCTCCTCCCCGGTGAGGGTGTGTCAAAACTGTTACTACAACCTGCAACATGAGCGTGGGTCCGAGGAGGGCTCAAGAAACTAGCCTTTTCCCACCACTGGTCACTTTTGAACCCGTGCTCTCTCCTGTATTTCTCTGTACCATGTGTAAAGCACTGATTTAGAAGAAGGGATCACTATAGAGGCCTGCTCAATGTTCTGTGTGTGGGGAATCAGTACGCCAGGGAGAAGGCCGGGGGTGGGGGAAAGGATTCTTAACTGTCCGGTAGCTTTTGATCATTTTTTTAAAAACTTTCCCTGTAATGATTTTGCCGTCTTTCTGTTAACCCCATTTACACATCTTCAAACCACAGGCTTTTTAGATTTTAGATGAACTGTATGCTAGGCCTCCTGTAGAAGTGTGATAAAGTTGTTTATATTGTAAATAAATACAATGGCCTTTTTAACTCCAACAGAAAACAAAACAACAAAGCTATTGAAAATGATGTTGCTTGTTAATAAGAATCGTGAGGATTCACTCCTGGCTTTAAAGAGAAAGTGTGCAGTTGTTGTCATATGAAAAGAGGGATGTTGAATGTTTATGAAAGTAACTAGCGTGTTTAAAATGGAGTAAATGCAATTACTATTTTAAAACATTTTTGTTTACAATGTATTTTGTTAATATGTTGCCCACAGTATCGATAATTAATGGCCTTGGCTACTAACAAAGAAACTCGATTACAGTCAAAAATTATGAAGAGCTGTTCCGAACAGCTTGCATACAATATACAGTTGGCTTGCAAAATTCAGTGTTTATTTGAATGACAAGTCATTGAGTGTGATTGTTTTTTCATTTTGATATTGGTCAATTATGTTATCGAGTTGGATGCACCAGTGACCTTGCAGCTTAAGTGTTACATTTCTCAACCTCATAATTCTGTCAGGAGAAATATCTTTGCCAGTACACCAGTGTATCCAACTTAGATTAACTTCTATTATGCTTGCAAGTAAGGAAGCGGTAAATCCAGATATATGCAAGCACGTTTTGCCGTTCTATATTATCAGAAACACTGTAGTGTTTCGGCACAGATATAGTTCAGCACACTTCTAGCCAGCTGATGGACTTGAAATTAACTGACCCAACTTTCTATTATCGGGTGAATATGACTTGATAAATAATGGTGAATGCAAGCCTAAATATACATCTTGAATATATTTACCACTTTTGTTTTTGACTGGCACATATCAGGTGTGGTTTTGTATATTCAGCCTGTTGTTCCTGATACAAGAATAGTTATACACTAGTGGGTATTGTACATTTTTACTACCAGGAGCTGCTCCATATCCTAAACATATCATTAAACTCTGGTCTCTCACAATATCATGTTTTATGCCCAGTTAATACCAGGCTGCAGAGTTTTGCTTTCAGTGTTATAGAGGTGGTAATTCCACTGTAATCATTTGAAAAATAAATGCGTGTATGCATGTATGTGTGAGTGTATATGAGGACAGAGAGAGAAACCAATACACTGATATTTGGTTACCCAACCCATTGGGCATTGTGTAATTTCAATAGATGCCACTGTTGATGCAGTCAAACAAGGGATTTTGCCTGTTTTGCTTAATGTTTAATAACTACCATGCATGAGCAAAATCTAGTTATGTGTGTTGATGTTCGTTTTTTTTAGGATGTGAATGTTTATTGAAGGTCAGTGCATTAATGTCCAAAGTACAGTACTATCCTGTGTTTTTCCAGGGAGGGTGTCCATGTGCTTTGTCACATTTTTTATGATTTGCCACTAAGAGGTGCATCTTTACATAATTTCTGCAACAGTCCAGTGCCGCAGACAGGCTGAGGTGGATTATTAAAACCGAAAGCTTCTTCTAATTTGACATTTATATACAAAATTCACATGTCCCTTAAGTTTTGTTTTTTTCATGAGCTGTTTTGAAATATTATGTATAATGCCACACAATTCAGGTTTCTTGGTATGAATGAAAACTGTGAAACTAGAGTCAGAGCTAGATGTGTCATTTATCGTAAATCTTTCTTTCTTCTTAAGTGTCATCTGTCTTTGGTACTGTGGGCAACAAGTACATTTAAATGCTGCTTTAACAAGTACGAGTTTTTGGCTTAAGTTTTACAGTCAGACGTAAAACACTTTCATAGATATTTTGTCCAATGTAAAATACAGTAGTCCATTTCCAATGTACAGTCTTAGACATTACCACCTTCTCTCCTCATAGCGTGTACTCATTATTGTATTGTTATTCATGTACTGTATGTATATCTAGCTTACAATCATAACATCAAATGGACTGGACCCGCTGTTGATTGGCAGCTTCCAAAATGAGATGGCAAAATCAATCTGAGCGGTATTTCTTTTTTGCACCTTCTTATGTACAGACTGTAAGGAACCACAGTTTTATCGGATGCATTTTTATTTTAAGCGCTATCGTCAAAGTTGCATTTCATTACAGTGAAATGAACTGTATAAAGTATTTATGCAATTAGCCTTTGTTGGTTTTAACTTTTTTTATGATTATTATAATTTCAGCAGATTTTGTTACTTGTTACACGTCTATTAACACAGCTGACTTTCTGTGTCAGTGCAATGTACATGTTTTCTTATTTTTGTCGGTTTAGTTTCTTATGGCATTAACTAATTACTTTAGCCCCAAAAAATGCTATGTACAGCAATGACAGGAGTACAGTAAAAATGGAAAGGGGTGGAATTTTGTACAATATAAGAAAATGGACTGATCAAATCCTGATTATTTTTGGTGGTCTTGTGCTAGACTGCATTACCACAGTATCTAGTGTGCAATCTGTGATAGCTGAATGTTCATTGTATATTTGTCTCCAATACAACTACAGAAACCGTTAGTAGAATAACCCAACAAAAATATGTAACTCTAATGCAATAGATCTGGTACTTAACTTCTTTTTTTTATTTTCAATTAAAGTCCTGCTATTTACCACCAAGAACCTCCTGGTCTGTTTTATTCAAATTCATATTGATATGTTTTGGATCCATGTTTTTCTCTTGTACAATTACATGTTTCAAAGTAATTTCATAAATATAAACAGTACCAAGATTTTCTCAAATTTTAACTTGTTGAGTGTTAAAATAGAGATGTTTGAAATTCAGTTCAAATGCCTCTGAGCATATGGTGAGCTCCATTCAGAAAAGTTTGTTTGATCTTGATTGTGTGGCTTTTACTGTAGGTGATAATGAACACACTGTTGAGCATGAGCTGAGGTTCCCATGGAAGCGATGTTTCTTAACAACTGCAAACGTAATTTTCACAAGGGAAAACTAGTGTGCCAAGATCAACAATAGAGAAAAATAGGATTGAAATGAAGATGTATCAGACTTCTCAATCTGCTCATATCAAATTGTCTAAACCCTATTATCCAAAACATATGATTAACATATTTACATTGGTAAAGCTTATCTTAAAACTACTCTATTTGTAGCATGAAAACTACATCAAATAGTATGTATGAGGAGAACCAGAGATTTGTATCTGCTTGCAGCTTACTGCTGAAATAGATATGCTGTCTGAGAAATTGTTTTTTTTAATTACCAATAGTTGTTTTGTAGCCTTCCTTATCTAGCATGAGTTGCAGCATGCAACATATGCATATATATGCAAAACCCATGAATAAAACAGGTGAGTTAATTGATACTAAACATGTTATACAAGTCACAGAAACTTGCAATATAAATGTATATGATGAGCCCCAGCAGCTTGGCTCTGAGTCTGTGCAATAGGGGTTTTGTGAATGGGATCAGAGCATTTTCTCCCCAGACCCATTCTACCTTCAATACTCTTTTCCTGTAGGCATTTCAGATGAAGGAAAACAAATTAATTATTAATTCAATAGTGGCCTGTTGGTTTAGAGCAAAAATGGCTTGTGGGAAGATAGGGCATGGTGCTTCCTCACAAACACGTGGGAATGTTTTGCAAACGGCTTTCTAACATGTTCTGGTGATATGGGTACATCTAACGCATTCTGCAAAACCAAGCCTGCCTTTTAGCATGAACACATTACACTTAGATGAACTGTAAGGGGTGAAAAGTAGGCCAGTAATATGCTGGAGTGTGTTGTCACTGAAAGGTTATGGAGGGGTATTGTCACCAACAATTTGATGGCTCATCTCCTGCACAGGTCACTGTTCTACACTTTAGTAAGGTGCTTAATATGAACTGCTTCAGTTTTGTAATGGATCATAATCATGTAAGTACATCGTCACCCAGGAGACTTTAATTTGCAAAGCAAATAACACGCAATATGCTTATGATGCTCGTTGCAATGAATGCAAATTCATTTACATCTTGACAACCATTAATCCTGACATTGATTGTGAAGTAACTAGTGAATTCTGAGAAAGTTGCAGGGTATTTCCTTCAGATTTGTAAGAGATTGGTGCAGGTTTAGATAAAAGGAAATATAATATCAGTATGGATCATTCATGAATAAAAATTAAACATAATAAACTAATAACATTAATTAAAAATATATAATTCACAATTATGGTAAAATAGTGTACAATGAACTGAAAGTCTTTATCAAAATACATAACAATGAAGGTAGGTGTTCTAAAATTGTATGTCTTTTATTTTACCAATTCACTGTATATGATGTAACATGATATTGGAAGAAAATATATATTTTTTGAAATAAATAATTACCAGAAAATCTTTTGGGAATACATTTTTGGTTTTCTCCGTATTACTGCTGGCAGTGAAAATAAGTAATTTAATATGGTGACATTTTCTGTGAAAGCGTAATAGGCAGTGGTAAGTCACCAACACTGTCATAAGGGTCAGCACTACAACGTTCTTAATCAGGATGGCAGGCTGATGTCACCACATATGATATGGCTGATGACATAAATCTCCATGTGTCAGTCTATGACAAATTGTATGATCTGTTTTTTTTTTTTTTAATATTTTTCATTGAGAACATCTGAGTGCATGGTTGTGTTGTTTTATACCTCTTATGTAAAATCATTCATCGAATATCACTTAGATATCACTTAGACTTGATTTAAAAAATCTAAGTGACAAAATCATGTAAAAAATTATTTTTCAGAAGACAGCCATTAAACTGTTAGTGCTGATGCTGCAGTCTGCATCGTAAATGGCATTCATACATTTCATAGCAAATACATAATCAGTTTTGTACCAAACATAAGACTACATTCACTTATATTGCATGGATTTACCTGTTTACCATCTTTCCTTATCTGCCGTTTTTCTACAAAAGCTTTAAGGAGTAAAGCTTTGGAGATCTCTAAATTATTTTCTACTGTTCATAAACTCTGTCTCCCATTCTGAGAAAACCCATGCATAATAGAGGCCATACATGACTAATGTTACTAAAGATGCACTTTATTGTAATGTAAAGCCAATTCCATAATGCCAATGCCATAATGACATGTAATATGCATAGCTGATTTTACTGTGACAAATATATTCACTTGTCCCAACCAACATTTCTGTACAGGACACATCTATATGTCTTGCCCCAACATGTTTCGGCAAACATGTACTAAGTAATTCATTTAAATCATGACTCACCATTGTGGGAAGGTAGACTTTAAAACGTGTGCATACCTCATTTGACAAAACATAAAGAGTATAAATAGTAACTTAAATAAATACAATCAAGACCATGAACAATATTTTTTTAAATGTTAAAACATAGCCTATACAGTAACTCCACACTACTATGACAGCAGGAAGAAACCCAGCTGCAAAATCCTCTTATAGAAAAATGTTAATGTCAAAAGATACTACGTATTTAAAGACAATACAATGTATAGACAATAAATATGGTATTTAAAATACCACGCACATTCATTCACTTCATGGACACGGGCAATGACTGGAAGGAGAATGTGTGTGTGTGTGAGACCTACATTAATGTCAATTAAATTAGCAAAGTGATGATACCCATCGGCAACAACTTAAGATGTCACTTTGTGGTCGGTCACACAGTGTCTCTCCACTGCGGAGCACAGCTCGGCTGGGCAAGGTTGAAGTGTATGCTTGCGTCATAGAGGAAGAGAGAGAGAGAGCGAGAGAGATCCGCACGCTGCAGCAGGGACCTGCAGGCTGAGCTACTCCTGCAGTTATAAACAAACGCATGCAATCTGTCACCAGGAAACCAAATGTATGTTGGCTTTGACAGTTCCGTCTAATCATTCAAACTGGGATACTAAATTCTCTACCGGAATTTTAATGGTACCACTTAGTTAACCGGATTACGAGAGCTGGTGTTAATCACAAACTCTGCTCTTTTTCTGGAGCTTGTGCCTGGTGCTATAGTATTAGCTAGCTTGCTAGCTCAGCTAGCTACGAAGAAATGACAGAGCTGAGAAAGCGAGGAAGAGGCGGGGACCTTGACAGTCCAGAGAACATCAGTGACAAGGTAAAATAAGGGTAACGGCGTATTGCACTGTCCTGGATAATGTGGGCTCTTGGTATTCGAAACAAGTAAAAATGCGTTTTAATGGGATTTATGCCTTTTAGGGGTAGCTAGCAAACATGCTTGTCAAACGATTTTGTTAACGTTACTCAGCTGCCGAGCTGTCCAGTGCGCGGATACTGCAGTGCTTGGTAGCCCAAAACAATGTTGTTCTCTCAAAATTTGGTTCGAAATAAATTCGCGTTTGTCGCTGTTATTTGCTAAGTTGAAACACATTTTCAATTTTTATCTGTTTATAGAATGCAGACCTCATTGTGATATTTCTAAGTCTCATAACTGGAACATTTTACCCACCTATCAGTGGTGATTAGACAAGGATGTCACAGAGGTAACCGTTGGGAGATATATATTTCCAAAAGAAAAATTATACAGATAAGGACAATAGAGAATCTAAACTGTCTTTCTCAGTTTAATAAAATATATTTGTGAAGATACTGGGACGTCACTGGGTACTGTGACCAGGAAGTTACCTCCAGGCAACTCGATGTGCCCTGCATTCCATTGCTTAACAGGGCAGAAGAGTGAACAGCAACTTGTCAATGGGGAGCGATTGTTTAGAATAGGGTATAAAGATGTTTCAAATCGTTCAAAAAACGTAAATGTGTAGATATTTAATTAGCCTGTGCCTGCTTTTGCTAAGTTTGTTTCTGTAAAGAGCATTTAGGTCTTGTCCTGAATATGTTGCCCGACTGGTTTCTCAGACAGGTTGTACTGACTGACTGTCAAGAGTACAAAGGTTGGTCCTCCCTACTCTGCCAAATAAGTAATTTGCACGTTCACAAGCATTCAGAGAAGGTGGCCTCCCACAACAACTATGACGGGCTGTACTATGTGTCGATATACTATTGATATTTTATCCTGGATTTGGCAGACACCCGATGAAATAGATCTGCTGCTTAATTGCATAGTAGGTTAGAATTAATACCATGAAGTCAAGTCTGTTCAGTTGGCCAGCCTGCATAAATAGTGCACCAAAATGTAACATTAAATAAATTATCGTCGACTATGTTAAGTTTATCATACCCTAATGATTGACTGGTAAGCTTAATTTCTCACTATCTACAGTTAGTTTCAGTCTGTCAAATACTTGGATTGATTTCCAAAAAAGTTATTATAACCATTGGCTGATTGACTGTAGTACAGATACATTGGTCTCATCATAATGCAAAAAGCAACAAAATCAAATTGTTTTGTTTTGAATTATAATTTACCATAGAGTGGGCTTCGCTAATTGAGATTTATTTATTTATTTTTATTTATTTATTGCAAAAATAAAGGTGTTTAAAAAAACATTTGGTAGTTCATTTGGGTACTTCACAAAATGGGGTTAAGGAGATAACTGGCAAGCATGAATATTTTTTGCTTTTTGATTACATTACCACTCTTAAAGATTGGTATGGAGACACATTCAGCGTACAATCCTCAGCTGGCAGATGTGAAATACTTTTGCTGTGTAGTCCTCTGTTTTTCTCTCTATTAAAAATGGGCAACATCTTGATTGTCATTTGGTCTAGTGAGAACATAAGACAAAACATTGAACATTTATTTAGGCCTGTTTGTACCATAAGTCAACAGAGGATGATGAAGTCTTGTAAGTCATGTGTGTGTGTGAGAAACTGTGTGTGTGTCTGAGCTTCTGCTGCTTTTATTCTTATATCCTCCAAGCGCTCATAGCTTGATTTTCCAGAGAGTATTAGTCCAACTCATTGAGCTATGGAGCTATCCTGATAATTTCAGTTTGGACATTTTCAGACAGATGACTAGTATATACCCTAAATTCATTAATCCCACTTTGTGAAGTACTCCATTGATGCTTCACAAAAATTAAATGCCTTTTTTACATGAACATGTGCGGTGCTGTGTAAAAAACAAGTGGATTCAACAGAGGTAAATAAAAGCAGATGTCCTGTAACATCAGCACTATGGATGCTACTCTTGTCTCAAGGGACAACAAATTCCCTCAGTGCAGAAAAGTGCCAAACCACAGCCCTGAAAGTAATATCATGGGATATCAGACTTCCTGGGAAGAGCCTTGTTTTCCATCTCAACAGGGACCCAAGTGATAAACAAGCTTCTGTGAAATTAAGTTCAGTGGTAGTGGTGCTTCAGCTCAAGTATCTAAAATAATCTTGGCAAAAACTGGCAAATGTAAATGTGGCATGCACACATGATTTACGGATTTTGTGATCATCATTTTGCGATAGTCCCTTATGATGGTACTGCTACATTACAGAACTGAGCTAACTGACCTCCATTTATCGTTACCATTTTAGTAGTCTTATGTGTTTTGGTCCTGCACTTTATTGTTTAACTATATTCTATAGTCTATATTTGGTTTGTTGTCAGGATTGAGAAATCTTTGGGTCATGTTTGTTTCTGCTGTGTCTTTATTGTTCAGGATTACAATGGAAAAATGCCTCTTTTTCAGTTCCTGGGTTTAACCTAGCATCATTGGACCCCCCCACTCAGCTAATTCTGGAAATTCTGTCTTACACCATCTTATTGCCAATGCAATTGACCAACCACCCATAATCATTTACCATCAACACACAACAACGAAGGGAAATGTTTCTTCTTTCTTCCATAACAAGTACTGTTATTTTAATTCTGATTAAATCAGAATTAAAATACCAGTACTTTTTATTCTGATTAAATCAACCTGCGTTTTTTGTTATCCTTTGACAGAGCCAGATATTTGTCTGGTTTGGGATTGGTATGTAGAGAGAGAAAGATGTGTCTGTCTGCTGTGTACGTAGGCTGGCCTCCTGATGTGAGCTCTCTATCTGTCTCTCGCTCTCCCTCTCTGCCTACTGACAGACAATGCATTGTCCTATCTTATCCTTTGCATGGTGGATTTTGTCGCCTGGTTCCAGCAGCTTACTAGGGCTAAATGGCATCCAAAGTCCATCCTACATAGCTTTTGCTATCATCAGCCAAGTTCAGTGCACCGTTTGCTGCACAAGTTAGAATCCCTAATTACAGGCCTTTTTTCACCACATAGGCAAAGCATCTTAAAGGTCCTGCTGAGTTGCAAAGTCAAACCCACTCTGCTGTCTAATCAGGCTGGTTGTGCATGCCTCACACCACAAATAAATAATTGCGATTAGCTACTAGTGTTGTAGTAAACAGTTAATGGCAGAGAGAGCAGCCTAATGCTGGAATGGTTGCTGCCCAAGCACTCTGTGGCTATAGCATTTCCTACCCACTGCCCATTCCCTGTGGAGATTACCCTGGTCTGATTTACTAAGCATCAGATTACTTGGCTGTGATTGACTGGCTTTTATTCCCAAGTTTATTGTGGCCTGGACATTTTTTTAGCCACAAGGAGAGTATGTGCTCTGTAGTTCTGAAAATCTACAGTCTGGACATGTAGACTGTCTGTTCAAGAGAAAATGTCTCACTAGTTTTTGGCCTGTTGTCCTTTAAAAGTGTTCATGAATGTGCTGGGGTGGGTATGCAGAAATAAGACATGCAGTTGGAGCTCAGCAGCTTCTCAGGTGGAATTTATTCAGAATTTAAGGGCTGTGTTCCTTTTTTGGTGTTGTTGTCTTGACCTTTAATCTTGCTCAATAATAGATGTAGCTAAATATCATGACTCATTCAACACGAAGAGTGTGCCCCACTGGCTTTTTTTTACAGAGTTGTGCTGGAGGTGAGTGCATGTGTTATTTTACAGCGTATCGATAGTATCACTGAGAACTGCAGCTGCCAAAGAGTGAAATAACTCTGAAGATTATGGAAATGCACATACAGAAGACCATTTTAAAATTTACTATTTTAGTATCACACATATTATTGTAGTCTATCTAATGTCACTCAGAGGAGGGACCTGTTATTATCACCTTTGGATTTTTATTCAAAGTTTTACAGCTAGATAGCCTAAATTGTTAAAAAAATGTATTGTCCAACCAGTGCTATTGATCAGACATTATTCTGCACTGTACTTCATCCACGGTAATATGACTACTGGTTGCAAGCTTCTGTAAAGATTCTTTCCCCCCTTACATCATTTTTATTTTTTTGTCTCTGAGGAATTAAATTACAAAATGTCTCACTGGCTGTGTAGTTTAGTTACACTATTCCACTTCTGTGCCAAGTCCCTCAGTGTATCTGAAATCAGTTCTGTTTAGTTAACGATGCAGATTTAGACTGTGTCACTGCCATGCAAGGTGATGATGGAAGATTGGGGATTCTTACAGTTTTTATTACTCTCCAACCTCAAAGAATTTAGGTTATTTTCACATCAGTATAACAGTGATCTTTTGTCCCATCAATGTGAGCACTAGAATGCAGAATATTTATAGGACAGCATAAGAATTAGATACAATGCAAATATTTTTCACTGATTCTAAATTGAGCTGAAGTATTCAGGACAAAGGGCCTACCTTTGTTTAAACCTTGTCCCTTGACATAAAAATGTCTTCAGTTTGAAGTCACACTTTTTAGTTGCTGCCATGAATGAATGGCAATGGATGAGTACTTTTGTACAATGATGTGAAGCAGCTATAGCAGACTTGGGACCATGACACTGCAGTGCTAAGACTGTGATAGGCCACTATAGGGTCACAAAAGAAGAGTGAGTTGTCAAATTGGTTTGCTAATTACATATTTTAGATAATCCAAATGTTAGCTAACTAGAAATACTGGACTCTTTCTTCTCAACACTGTTGTGAGTCAAAATGAGTTCCTGCCATGTTATTGAGTGAATGTGTGACATGATCCAAAGACAGTGAGTGTGTTAGTAAACATACAGTTACTCTGGTGCCCCACCATTGGACACTTTCCTAAACTCTGTTCTTACCAGTGCGATCCTCTGTTGGCTGCCATTCAGGCTGTGATGACTTAACCAAGTTCAATCATGATGAGTACAGACGGTAGCTGAAAATGAAATCATGAACTCCAGAGTGCTTTGTGTGTGTTTGCACTGGTGTGTGTGTGTGTGTGTGTGTATGCTCATGAGTATGTGTAAATGTGTGTGAGTGTGTGGGTGTGTGTGTGTGTGTGAGAGAGTGAGAGAGAGAGAGAGAGAGAGAGAGAGAGAGAGAGAGAGAGAGAGAGAGAGAGACCTCTCTAACTCCATAATTTAAATCCTCAATTTACATGTGCCAAGCCCCAATGGAAATTACACTAAGGTCTTTCAGGCTGAGAGAATAGTATAGATTTTCATTCGAGCTGGATAGATGTGTGATGCCTCCTCATTAAAACCAAAGTAGCACTTACCTCTGAAAACCCTATGACCATGAACCCAATCTGTGACAAAGGTTGCCCCTCTTCTTTAGCAATGTACTCCCAATTACATTAGAATCAAACGCTAATTACAGTGGTGGAACAAGGGTTTTGACCTTTGCTAATTTTAGACTGCACCCTCGTTTTACTTTGCCCTTATTTAGTAGGCTTTAAGGAAAGTGCACTATGAAAGGGAACATTTTCTGAAATGCCAACAGTTTCTTCAAGAATGCATCTCGCTGGATATCCCACGATTGTCGCCCAGCAAGAATGGATTCATGTTTCAAAAATAGCTGTGTGTGTAGACACTTTAAACTGGTGCTATAAGGGGCACAGCAGTTTTGCCAACGCTGAAACAATATTTTGTTTCCCTGAATGATATGGTACCATACATATCACCCACCCCAAGTGCTTCAGCTCTGAAGTTCTGTGTTGGAAAAATGTGTTTGTAATCTTTCTTCTCTGTGTATTGAGGCACACAGAAATAGCTGGGAAAGCCGTGCGGTTGCAGTGAACTAGAACAGTAGGGTGAGTGTAACTGCTGATGGGCGAGAAATATCCATGTGTATCAGCAGCTCAGCTGCTCCCCGCACTCTGCGGCTGTCCTGAAAGAGCTCAATGATGATGAATGAATGAATGCGGATGATGTCTGTGGGCAAAAAACCCTGCTGTCTGTCTCGAATCATCTTACATGCCTGGTCTTTTCAGGCCTTGCCCACAAAAAATGGCTGCTCTAGCATCCAGATTTCATGGTACATTATTTTGGTCTTTTGAGCAGGATTGCTGCATGAATCATGTACTACTCAGGGCACATGAAATGGAGCTCTGAGGCACCTGGCCACTGTTTATGTCTATAATTCATTGCGTTTTTAGTCATTTTCTTGCTGTTACATAGAAAGGTATAATAGATATCGTCAGGGGTCAGTGTTTGATATTGCCATAGGGCAGTGGTTTTCACATTAATTCTGGAAACCCACTGTACAGGGTGAATGCCTACTTTGCCTACTTAATGAGTTGGTTTTCATAGTCTCACTATCAGAAGTGTAATTTGGTTTTGATCGGCCCTACTAAGACACACTATTAATGACATAGCACTCACTGTGAGCCCCCATGTGCCCCGCCCCAGCATAAGCGCTCATTTGCATTAGTCCCCGGCAGCTCAGCATGGAACACCTCCAAATCAGCCACATCAATTTCTGGTATCGACGCCACAAATTTTTTTAGGCCCTCGATGTCAGTATGCTTTCCTGGGCCCCTTAGTCCCTCCTTAACATAAACTATCATGCATGTCAAGCAGTGGCTGGAACACCAATTTTGTTTGTGCTCTTGTCTGTACTTGATATGACACCTGTATTTTAAGGCCACTGTCAGCACATTATGCACTTGCATGTCCCTACTCAGGATATCATACTACTGGGCAAATGATCAACCACCCCTTCTCTCAGCAGGTATGGTTGTGCATGTACACTGACTGTAATATTGACTAAGGACTCTCTGGTGCTGGCTATTGTGAGAGAATATGAAGCTGCCAGAATGGAGGGCCTCAGCTCCCATAATTAGTCTATTAAGCCTTCCTCCCTTTTTTTTGGAATCACCAAAATCTAAAGGCTCCTGACTCATATGTCAAAGGGGGTTAACAGTTTTTCACCTCCTGGTGCTGGTGGCAAGATTTAAGGGATAATTCCCACATACTCAACTTCTGGTACAAAATGCTATGGCACAGGGTCTGCAGCTATATGCTCCAAAACCAACTACCTCATTACACTAAGCTACTTATTTCACCTCCCAAACCAAGGAGATGGGAACAGATTCCTGCAGGACAGCATGTTGAGCCATCCTGCGAATCTGTTTTGTGAGAGTGGCAGTCATTAGTCTCATACATATGTCAGGTTTTCTGGAATCAGTTACTTGTCTACGATTTGAATGGCTCACCAAAGGACATCTTTGGAATGGGGAGCTGCTCCACCCTCAGGGACTTACACTTTGTTTAGATAGCCAGGTTGAACTGAACCAAAGCTGATGTTTTGTCCCTTATTTGATTTGTATCTTTTCATATCTTGATTGTAATCTTTTCCTTGAGGTCTAATCAGTAAATAGTTAAGCTCCAATGGAGTCATATTTTTTTTCCATTTCCACTCCAGACATTTGCATGTGGTTCAAATGCAATGCAAATCTAATTCCTGCTTGTATGATTTCCTCCTGATCAAATGTTTGTTCATCATTCCCCATGCAGCACTGCACTGACTTACCTCACCACCCCATGTATGAAATAAAGACAAGCATGCCTGTCTAAACTCACAGTCAAATCCATGTGTGAAAAACACTGGCAGAGGCTTATGACAAGGTTCTAGGTGTCTCCATTTTGGGTGAGGATGTTTTATTTTTATTTTTTTTGTCACAGCCTGGATTTGTCTCATAATGATGAACCTGTCGTCCGAAGTATACCCTGATCCAGTATTAACATAGTCTATACCTGGGTTCATATATTCTGAGTTTGTATTAAGAAGACTATGGAAAGATCTTCTTTCATCCTCTTTCACTCTAATCTTACAACAGAGTGGCTTATACTGTGACTTGCATTGTGGGCCATTGCCTGGTTGATTTTCATCCATGGCTCCTGTCAATACATATCCTGGGCTGTGCCTCATCATAAATTCATCAAGATGTGTTGTAAGATGTTATGATGGCCTGATTCCCCGTGATTCAACTTGAAACCTGGATGATGGGTGTTTTTTTTCCTGTGGCATACTAAACTGGCTCTCTGTGTTTTTTCATCTTTTTTCCTGGTGGCATCCAGTCACAGTGACTAAAAGTGACTAAAAGTCCTCTAGTAATTGAGCTTTGGTGTCTTGCGTGACTAATTCTGTTTTTTAGCATGATTGCGCTGGCTAGAGTATTCACCATTTCTCACAAGTACTTTTATAACAATGAAACAATATTATTTTGAAGAAAATTATTTAGAATTTGACTCATGTGTCTTTTTTTCTTTGTGGAGCATATTTCATGTGGCAGACTTCTGTCTGCATAATTCAGTCTGCACACACCTTGTTTGTATGGCCAAAATATTCTGCTGCTTAACTACAAATTCATCAGAAACCATGGTCCTTCAGGACCTTCACAATATAAATTTTGACAACATTAATTTAGAGTCACATGCTGGGCCATAGACAGCTCCCCTAGTGGATTCTACTTTAGAATATACCATCAATGTTAAAGTGTTACAGCTCTGTCTTCCCCTCTAAAAATGTAAGGCTTTGAAACTAAAATGACCTTTGTGCTTTCAGGAAACAGATGGGGAGGACAGAGTGGGCCTGCCTGGAGAGACGGATGGGGATGGAGAACCAGACTCCAAAGCAGAAACTCCAGATGTTCCTCCTTCTGTAGACAACACTCCAGAATGCCTCAACAAAGCTCTGGAAGGGCTGTCCTCCAGGTAGGAAGTCTATTCAAGTGTTAATGTGCTGTGGCTGTATTCATTAACTTTATTTCAGTTGAGATGAGGTACATATCCTATTTGAGACTACGATTGACATATAATAAGAGCTTAAATTTCAATTTAATATTCTGTGGTGCAGGACTTAGTCTCACCTCAGTTAACTTTGTTCTTAAACCACATATGTATCATAAGGACTAAGAAAATCCAACACTTGCTTAAATTTGCGAAAAGCAAAGTGCTTTGTGATTAGGTATAATTTTGGCTCGGTAAAGTCTTCGTTGTGCAATAGTTACATCTTGCCATTATACAACATGTTTTTGATGAAGCATATATTTCACATGGCACTCTTTAGCCACTCATCCTGCAGTATACGTGAAGAAATGTTTTGGATAGCATGTTTTTTGTTTTTCCATTGGTTGGGGGTGGAACCAGTTTGTGCTGTAGATGTGAAGTTTTTGCCTTATTGTGATAAATTATGTTTTTTGCATAGTATCTTTCATAGTAAGATTTTTACCTCAACCAAGTATGTTTTCAAGTATGTTAGTAATGATAGCAACCTAGATATTTTTTTTCAGATGGAAATTTACAATTGAGCATAATGTGCGCCAATTTTTTTTCTGTGCTATTAATTGTTCAGTTCAGATGATCATGGCTAAATGATCTGGTTCCTTCTATGTGACTCTACATGAGACAGTGCTTCTGATATACATTATGAGGACAGAGATGAGAGAATGGGGGCACAGAAGAGACTGATTTAAAGGATAACTGTTGTCCTGGGAAAATGCTGTTCCGGGTTCTGAGGCTTGCAGTGTATGCAGGTATTTTCTCCAGCCACACACTACACTGCCTGATTGGCTCACCTCATGGACCAAGGAAGGAAAATAATTAGGAAAATCAGGTGATGTAACATGTGGCTAGAGCAAATGCCTGCATACACTCCAGTTCTCGGGACCTGCAGTTGGTTACCCCATATTAGGATGCCTCTAATCCTTGTCAGTTTAGTCTCTGGGAATTGATGGGATTCCACTTGTACTTTCCCTCACCAGCAGAACCATATTGAAAAGACCAGAAATTCTTGAAAATGTCAGAACATTAGTCACAACATATATTCATGGTGAATGAATCATGGCAAAAATTAAAGTTCAGTCATGCCAAAGAAAGTGGGTAGAGGTTTTTACTCTGCTGTGATGTCATTGGCAATTTGAGTCTTTTGTACAGTAATTCTTATTTTTCAATGCATAAGTATGAAGGTGTAATTCAAACAAGTGGCAATGCTAAAAATGTGAGTTTGTGTGGTTTATTATTCTGTCTGTTTTATTTTTTTTAATACAGATGGAAAAACTGGTGGGTTCGAGGAATTTTGTCATTGACAATGATCATCGGGTTCTTACTAATCACCTATCTGGGACCATTAATGCTAATATTTGTGGTACGTCTCTTGGAGTCTTATCTTGTTATTCTATCTCACATAATCCCCAAAAAGCAAAAACAAACTTAAACCTACCATTAAACATATGAGGTGGATTATACAATTAATATTGAAGTACTTAGGCAAGTTTACCATTTTTATTATAGAACATGGCAGACTGATTAAATAACACACCCCCTCAACACACAGACATACACACATTCATAATCAGGCACAATGATAAATTTTAGTTCACAGATCCACCCCATCAGCCCCCCCCCACTCCATTCTCCCACATGTTCGGTACAGCAGGTCATTTGTAGGGGCTCACATTTGCAGCTTCAGAAGAGGTCTTCATGTGGCTAGAGGGGATTCTGTGCCAGGAAAAACAGCATACAGGTGCAGACATGTGCTTATCTGTGACAGCTCTGCTCTCAGCAGTAACTCACTCCATGCCTGTGGCTAATCACTTACCTCTAAGCCACTGATTAAAAATGAACAAGCCGACTTTGAAATTTAATAATTATTTATAATTATTATGACACTATGCCATTTGATAATTATTTTTCATACATTTTGTATTAATTACCAGTAGGTCCATTAGCCATCCTACTAAAAGTAAAGATCAGACTCAGCCCGCAGACAGTTTTACATGAGGCTACTGTATGAGTTTTCCAGTAAAAATCACATTGTTTGTGTTTTGGTTTCTGTTAAGGTCATGATGGTTCAGATAAAGTGCTTCCAGGAAATAATCACAATTGGGTACAGAGTTTACCACTCCTATGATCTTCCCTGGTTCAGGACGTTGAGTTGGTAAGGACATAAGCACTGTGTTATTTCAACACAAAAGAGTATTGACCCTCTTTTTCACATGACAATTCACTAGTGGCATTCTGCTTTCTGAGTTCATAAAGTGCTCACCACTTGAAGTGTCACTCTCATGTTTCCCATACTATCAGGCAGTTAGCATTTCCTCTGCTAATATGTGCAATAAACTGTTATATAAATCCATATTGAATATTTTAGTGTTTCGAAATACATACACCGTAGACCATTCCAATTCAATTAGCTCAATTACTATGCAGGGTGTTTTAGAGGTGTATGAATTCCTGTCACCTTCCTGTCTTTGATGTCTGTATTTTCATTTTGAGGTGTCTCTGTGAAGATGGTATTAAAAGAGGATGGTGATCACCTTGTTTTCATTGGCAGGTATTTCCTGATTTGTGTGAACTACTTTTTCTATGGGGAAACAGTGGCAGACTACTTTGGCATTCTGGTTCAGAGGGAAGAGCCACTGCAGTTCTTGGCAAGATATCACCGCTTCATTTCCTTTGCGCTGTATCTGGCAGGTAAGTAAGGGTGGCTCTGGGTGACAGTGCACTGCTGTAAAACAAACTCATTGCTGTGGCTGTCAGATCCGATGGAGCTCATCTGTGGGAATCAACGTCAAGGTTGATTACTTATTTACTGTCCATGGGGAGTTTATGCACGAGTGGGTATTACAAATAAATGTCTGCAGTTGGTGCTTTTGGCAATATCCCTTATTTGTTTAACAGAAAGCAACAATCAGGTGGAGTGTCTGTTCATTTGGGGAAAAAGCTATTGTGTGAATTTTGGACCTGAGTTATTTATGCTCAAAGCTGAACCATTTTGGACCTCTTTGTTTAGCCTAACCCAGAATGGATCATATTGTTAGACTTCTGAGTGATTACAGACATAAATGTCCTGTAACTGATCCATGGAATTCAAAATAGTACCAGCTATGTGACTGATACATATTGTTCATTACATTACAAAATGTATTGTCATAGGACCTCCTAACGGGTCCTCATTCAGGACTTGTTCATATCACATTTAGCTACATCAGTCCATGTCTGTGATGACTGTAGTCTGGGGTCTACAGGATGACACATAACAGGTCATTCTCCTGCTCAAGGAGGACCAGTAACATGTGTTACATTGGTACTACTTCTGTCTCTTATGCAACACTTTCATTAATTTCCCTGACCACCCAGCACTCTCACAGTGTTGTGTAAGAGAGGGGAAAAGGGACACTTACTTTAATGTGTTGTTCAAGGTTAAGGACACGGTGGAGTCAGTCAGGCCTGGAGCCTATCTATCTGCCGTTGTGAATGAAACAGCTCTAGGGTGTGGGCAGGGCAGTGATAGTGCAGGAATGCCTTCAAGGAGAGTTGTTGAAAAAAAGGATGAAATTGCTTCAATTGTTTTCCTCTTTGAATGAAACTGACTGCATGTCATTTGCTTTTTACAGGTTTCTGCATGTTTGTACTGAGTTTAGTGAAGAAACATTACCGCCTGCAGTTTTATATGGTGTGTATCAAAGAAATAACCACAATCATTAATGTTATCGAAACGACTGCATGCTGACAATCACCATGCTAGCAAGAGAAGACTTTGGACCTCTTAAACAACACTAAACAACACTATACATACCACCTACTTATTCAATATTTACAGTCAACTGTATGTGACAAAGCAAGGATTATGTTTGCTCTGACCTGTTTTCAAGATGTTTATGGCCCAAAAGGCAATTAATCCACACTTATTGCAGGGAAAACTCAGAAACACTGCAGTTAGCGCTTACATTTACATTCAGATCCATAAGCTGTAACAATTATTAACAGTACTTGCTTACTTTTACTCTTTAATGATTTCATGAACACCCAGCTGTTTATCACAGATATTATTTCAAATGATGATAAGTCCAGTACTTAGCAGTGAGCGTCTGAGGTTCATTGTCAGTTTTGCATTAATCTTATTTTGGTGTTTTGCGTCTGTTAGGTGTGTATTTCTCTTATTCGTTTAAATTCATGTAAATTGTCTTACCTCATATAAATGTATGAGCTCAGTTCCAGGGCATTCCAGGAGTTTGTGTTATTGTGTTTCAGTTTGCCTGGACCCATGTGACATTGCTGATTGTGGTCACGCAGTCACACCTAGTTATTCAGAACCTGTTTGAAGGAATGATCTGGTAAGCTGAGATAACATCGACCACAACAGGTCTGTTTAGATTAACAGTAGAAACAGTGCAAATGCAGAATCAATGCTGTTTTGTTTTAAAGACACACCATTGTTGAATGAATGAAACAATCTGCGCTGCAAATTTAGTGCACATCAGTCTGAGAACAAAAGATGCAAAGGAATTGATTTAAATAAAGAAATCCCACTCCACAGTAATCACTCTGTTTGCATTTTCAATACAGTGTGGTTTGAATAATATTTGCTTTGCATCTACTGTGTTCCTCCTTTAAGTGAATGAAAGTCCACTGATGTTATAATGTAAACACACGTATAGTATACAGGATTTGAAAAAAGATGTATTCACATCAAATGTTGTGAATATCATAGTGTAACACTCATTTTAACATTTCTGCATGTTATTCCTAGATTATAATGTACATTATCAGTTGTTGGTTGGGTTCTCAGACCCTTTTGTTGAGGGTACCTGACAGATCTTGATTAGCCCTGAGCTAGGATTAGCTCATGATGTGGCCAAATGTATAATTTAGATTAGAGCTAATTAGATCATCGAGAATGCATCATTAAATATGCATGGTCAAATGATTTGAGAGTATTAATTAACAACAAAAACAAATTGTTTCGCTTATTGCACTTGTAAGGCATTAGTCGTTCATCAACTGTATTGTAGATGCACACTATATATATATATATATAAGCAGTGCATACATATATACATATATCTATAAGCAGTGTACATCTACTACACAGTATATATTATTTATATAACAATCAAATAATAATTTATTATAATTTCTTTATAGGTTTATTGTTCCAATATCCATTGTGATTTGCAATGACATCATGGCCTACCTGTTTGGTTTCTTCTTTGGGAGAACACCTCTGATTAAGGTGAGGAAAGTATCCTCAGTGCAGTTAAATTTGCTCTAGATATACTACTTTTGTATCCTAACAATAGTTAATGCAGTGATTGTGATGAACGTGCTCAGATATTGCACTTTGCCAGACATATTTGCTCAGTGGAAAGACATTAACAGCGATGTGTCAATCAATAGGCCACAGTAAATACAAGGCTGTCTGTGTTTGTGTAACCTTACTGAACTACAAGAAGATGTGACTTCTGTAGAGACAGTAAATCCACCCGATCAAGCACCATTAAAGAGTCATGCCTGAGCTGACATAAATAACTACATGAAGTATGTTTTATTCAACAAAACAGCTTTGGCATGAAGAAGTAGCTACAGTATGTTACAAAAAGGAAAATGGAATCTACTAGGTTACTGTACACTTGTTGTATATTCCAATATTTGCGTCTTGATATATTATGCTAGAATTGATAGACCTGGAGCACCAAAACCTTCAAACTGCTAAAATTATCTTAGAACCATTTACTTTCTATGACTCTGCAGAGATTTTATCTCTAAAAGGGTTTTGAGAAACAGGTCTCTGGTCTTTAGAGATCTTGTAGTGAAAGAGTCTACAGAGACTAAAACACGTGCAACTCTTCAAGAAGAAGCAAGTTTCTGAAATACATGTGGAAGTTAATAAAAACCCACTGGGGTTTGCTGCTCAGTGGAGTTAGTGGTGATGCTTAGTTCATGAACATAATAAAAATTCTGTTGAGCTCACATCAGGCTTGTCCTTACAGCTGTCTCCAAAGAAGACTTGGGAAGGGTTTATCGGTGGCTTCTTCGGGACCGTTGTGTTTGGATTCATAGTGAGTACCGTCACACCAGATATCTTGAGATCCTAGTTTAATCACCACTGTGTCTGCTGGTCTACTTCCTGCTTATTAGAATTTTAGCTTGTGACCTTTCAGCTGTTTTCATTTTAGAGTTTGAGGAACATGTTCTGGGCCATACCATATCTCTACCCTTCCCTCTCTTTGCAGTTTGCCTACCTCCTGGCCCAGTACCAGTACTTTGTGTGTCCAGTGGAGTATGACAGTGAGACAAACCGCTTTGCAGTAGAGTGCGAGCCCTCTGAGCTCTTTGTGATGCAGGAGTACACCCTCCCCACTGTGGTACAGGAAGTCCTGAGATGGGTAAAGTCTGTCACCCTCATACACATATAATCATGCAGGCTTGATCTCTGAGCAGTGTATCTCTTGTCTTGTTCATCACTGTTAGCTAAATTAAGAACTGTATTCACTTTATTATAGCAGCGCTGGCCAGCATCTTATTGTGTGATGCAGTCTGTATTGCAGAATAGAAGAGCTGAAGTTCTTCATTGATCATCATGCTCAGCTCTGAGACCATTAGTCCTACATAATGGGTCCTGACTGGCATGTCAGTAGTTTATGCATTTAAAGATCTATGCCTGAGTAGGCTGCATACTTCAAAGTGCAGGAATGTTGAGCGATTAACAGTTATCCATGGTGCCCCCTGTCTTCCTTCACAGAAAACAGTGAACATGTACCCATTCCAGATCCACAGCATCGCACTCTCCACCTTTGCTTCCCTAATAGGGCCATTCGGGGGCTTCTTTGCCAGTGGATTCAAAAGAGCTTTCAAAATCAAAGTAAGCCCTTGCCCCGCTAAGAGTTTATCTTTGGGAAAGTCACTTTGGGACCACCTTAGAATTGTACCATGGCAGCTGACAGTAACATCTTTCAAGTTAATACATCAGTGCTACATTGTTTCCTATAGGATTTTGCTGACACGATTCCCGGACACGGCGGCATTGTGGATCGCTTCGACTGCCAGTACTTGATGGCCACATTTGTTCATGTTTACATTACAAGCTTTATTAGGTAATTAATCCTGTTCACGAAGTAGATTTCAGCTTTGATTTATGTAATTAACATGTTGTATAGACTAACTTCTGAGTGTGTCAGGCTTTATAGCCAGTGACAGTAAGTCTTCAATGAACTTGAGATCATAAAATATGTTCTTTTACAGTCACTAAGTTTATTGTATTTTGTCTTACATGTGTACAAATTGCCTTACTCCAGTTGATATATAATAATTATAATCATTGCTCTGAAGGTGGTGGATCTGACCCAACTGTTTTTCTTGCAGGGGCCCTAACCCCAGTAAGGTGTTACAGCAGCTACTCGTCCTGCAGCCTGAGCAGCAGCTCAACATATTTAACCTGCTGCGCTCACACCTAAAAGAAAGGGGCATGTTGCCTGGCCCCAGCAGTGAGGCGGCCCAGTGACACCATCCAGCCACCTTGGCCCCTCAGACCCCATGACCCTATGAACCCCCCACCATGCCTTGGCCTCGGACATGACTATTCATCATTTCCAAGACCAAACAAACGCTCCTAATATCAGGAGACACCTTGGCACTGTCAATGGCTTTGTGCCATCCACCAAACTTGCATGACAATACAAACGAACAGCAGGAGGCTATGGTGAGATCATGTTTGGTTTTCTGCAAGAATTTGTTATTATTCCAAAGACTGTGCAGTTTGGATGAACATGAGATGTCTTCCACAAGGATGTAAGCACTTGTTTACTGGATGTGGGGCACAACAGATCTTCAGCTCTGTGGAGCTACATCTGTGTGCTAATGTTGCACTGATCCTGCTGAAAGTTCAGAAAAAGACACACAAGAAGTTCAGAAAAAAGACTGTTTGCTGTTCCTCAACTCGACTCTTGCAACAAACACTAGCAAACCAGCTGTCAAATTTTTCTATTCTAGTGTAGTGGGGCATAGAACAAGATATGGAAGAGAAATGGTTTCAATTTTAAAACAAGGATCAAAACACGAGTAAGTACTTGAAGTAGATTTGTAACTGCTGAACAATTCTCTCTTTTTTCTCTCTCCTTAGAGCATTACCAATTGAGTGGTGTACATTTAGATTAGTGTAGAGGCCTTCTTCCTGTGCTGTAGGTGACTACTCGAGGTTGACTGTAGCAGGCATGGCAATATATACTGTAAATACAATACTATAGCAGCAGCACACTCAAATACACACTGTGCACTTTGTGTGTATATATATATATACATAAATACAGTATGTGACTTGTCAAATACATCACATTTTAAAATGAGAAACATGTTATGCAATAATGGGGATTTTCCTTTTCATTTTAAATTATAAAGCATGAGTAATATTCCTCTGGACATGATTAGGTTGCAATGTTAAGAGAAGACTTTCTGGTTGCTGCTGTGGGGCAGCTTTTAGGAATGTGTTGGGTAGCTCTCTTGTGCATTAAATGTAGGCCATTGTACATGGCTGTGCAATCTGTCTAGTGAGCCAAATATTTGTGTTGCACTGCAGTCAGGTCGATGAATCATTCCTCCTGCAGCCTGAATCCCTCTGCAGGTTTGATGTCATCAGACGCTGCTAGCACACATTGTCAGACTTGGGTTTGTCATTATGTTCAACTGTTTTTTGTTATTATTAGTCTGAATGGGAACTTTTTTTTTTCATTGAAATGGGTGAAAACAGGATCAGAACGTACAGAAGAAACCATTACTGGCTCTCTGTAGTGAAGAATATTTTACTTTTTTTCACCTTTTTGTTCCTTAACAAAGAGCAGACAGGAACAGTAGTAAACTGTATGATATAAGTGTGGACAATAATCTGAGAGATACGATTGGATGTATCTATTAATCTGATTAGAATGTGTGCAAACACAAATGTTTACCTAAGATATCTGATTTAAATATTCTATTATTGTTTACCTTTCAAAACCAGGCACTTTGATAAACAGGTTTTATTATACCATATGTTCTTGTGGCAATGGCAGTCTTCTTTAGAGCACCAAAAACAGCCCTGTAGCAACTGAGGATTGATCACACACACACACACACACACACACACACACACACACACACACACACACACACACACACACACACACACACACACACACACACACACACACACACACACAAACACATATATATATATATACATATATATATACATACATATAAGGATTTACTTAAATTGATAAAGTAAGCCCCTTCAGAACTGCCTGTTGACAAAAATTGACCGTGGTGTCCATCAGTTGTTTCATTTCACTCATTTGCTCTCTGATAGTTTACCAAATACAGAATAAAATAACCCCAGATTATTGGGTGGTCAAATTGTAGGTCCACATTTGTAGAATGTAGACCTGTTAAATATGTTCCTTGTGCTGTTATCTTTAACCCAGTCTCTTTGGTGATGATTGGAACCCCATGCAGAGCTTAGAATGTGAGTTTTTGTGTGCAATGATCAAATTTCAAACTAATGTGTGGCCTACACTGATCAAACCTTTACATACTTGCTATCAGCTAGTACTTGCTATCAACTAGCCTGTAGCCCTACAACAGATTCTTGATGTTGGATTGTAGAAGTACCTTCCTAATGTACAGCAGAGAGGCTACATGTGGAGATTTGGACAAAGCTTTCATTGGACACTGTGGTATTAAACATGCAAAAATGTTACAGGTTTCAACAAAAATTTCCATTGAATCATTTGAAACCAATAGCTGGGTGTGGGAGTTCAATACATGCAAATCAGTACATGTTACACAAATTAACATGGGGCTGACATTCGTGTGTAAGACATTAGCAGGTGACTTGAGGTCATGATTTTGTTTAAGGATGAACATTACTGTGTTCACCAGGGATGCACAAATGACTTGAAAAACTATTATTTTTCATCACTGTCTGCTCTTCTGCATTTGGTGAAAGACTGTAGTTTTGTTTTTATTATATTTTCATTACATTTATAATTTTGGGGAGGGTGATTTTATTTTTACAGGTTGTATATTTTAGATTAATTTCCTGATGTAAATGTTTGGCTTGAGGAGTGACTGGGATTTAGCTGTTTTAAATGAGTATACAGAACAATACAGGGGTAATGCGTACAAGGACATGAGGACTGTACAAGCAAAAAGTATTTTGTAAAAATATTTAATTATTATTAGGGGATACTGTGATGCTATATGTATGGAGGTGAATCTTTTATGAAGATTAATAAATAATAAAAAGTTTTTTTCTTTATGATCTACATTTTTATTTCAATACTTTTGGGTGAATGTATTAGTCAGATCAATTACATGTTTTAAATTATAATTTAAAATTCAAAACACTAAAAAGAGTGATGATATGACAGTTGCACTACGGTTAAACAAGCTATCCAGAATCGGATCTTTTTGATACCTTAATCTAGTTTTAAATAATAAATGGAGCTGTTGCTATTCACAACATTTTTTAGGTCAGGCATAACAGTAATGTAATGAGATGCAGTAAAGGCATTACTTTTCTGAATGTTATTAAACTTTTCTTTGGATGGAGCAGGTAATATACAGTAGTTGGGATATTTCATTTTTTGAAGGAAATATATCTAGTCTGTCACCATACATCGCTGAAGCTTTCCAGGAGCTCCTGAACCTATTAAATATAACCAAATTCTCAGCTGACCCCTATTGTAAAATAAATAAATAAATAAATAAATACGCTATCTGTAATTGATAGGAGCAAGAACAGTATATGAATAAGTGAATGAATTAAAAATGCAGTAGCTTCTTAAATAGATGGCCCATGTATTTGAAATAGAAAAAAACTTCATATTTAAATTTATATCTAGTTCATTTTGAGCGATATCATTTGCTAGACCAAAGTTTATGATGGTTATGGTATGCCACGGCATGGTGATATATGTTATTTCAGTCCTATGTCAGATACTGAGCTGTTGGAGACATGGTTTGGTCACGTTTTTATTTTCAACTCTGACCTGATGTACATGACTCAGAAGACAAGGAATAGGGTCAAAAATGTGCACACAACATTCTCAAAGCTGACAGAATTTATAATCACTGTGGATATGCAGCTTTGCATGAGACATCTGCTGCCTAGTAAATTATAGCCATAATCCTTAGCTAATTCAAACATGCCTGTCTTCACAACCAGACTTTATTCTGTAGAATTATTAAAATAGTAAAACAGATTTAACACATACTGTAAGTCTACCCTGTTCAGTGATTGTGTTTTTGTGCATTGTTCTGTTCATCTTAATTCATCTTCAAGGATTGCTGTGGCATGTGAGAATGAATGCTGTAATTTAGAAGGGGTTGTTTACATGCGTGAGGTAAGCTAAGGACATTGTGAATGATATGTTTGTGTTTGAAACAGGCACTCTGGTTTGAATATGTTCTGATATCTGTGACTGCTGATGAATTCAAAACCTTCGGGCTCTGGCCAGGTTTGTGGAAACATTGTCGGAGGTTAAGGTATCAAAATGCAGCACTGTCACCTTGGAGCTACACAGGCCATGCCAACAGCAATGAAACTATTGTTAAACAAGACACAGAGTGTACGGGCTGCTTTAGAATGAAATGAAAACGGCAGTAAAACCAATACTTTTAAATTCCATACAACAATATGTATATATTATGTATAATATCTCTCAGTGCATATGCCTTCAACAGTTTTACTGCAAGACCAACGTCCCAAAGTACCTCTCAATTTATCTGAGGTTGTAATACATGCTCTAGAGTCAGTGAATATGAGAGAATACATAATCAAGCAATTCAACTGTGTTTTCATACAAAATGAATAAAGTTTAGCTGAATCAGGAATAAGGTTATTCTTCAGTCATTGGTTTGATCATTTCTAGAACCTTTCTTTACATTGACATATGTTTTTTTAATAATGCTCTGTGTTTTTTTTTACTCTAGCACAGGCCCTTAAGCCTTAGATTGTGGTGTGTTTAGCCTTACGTTTCTATGCATGTGTACCAGGCGCTGATTGTGCACATACCTTACCATAAGCTGGTCTAATATTTGACGTATTTGCAGGAATTTATGTTTTGCAGCTACAAATGTCCCTGATGATAGGTGAGCTCGAAGTCCCGGGTTTGGTGCCAAGCTTCTCAGGAATGATGGGAAAGCTGGAGGAGCACCCTGCACCTGTCTGGGTTAAAAATGTGCTCATGTTAGACAATTTGTGTAAGAGGAATGTAAGATTTGACAGAGCTGGCCTCTCTGACTGGGTTGATATAGTCAAGGGAATTGGAGGAGAGGGCAGGGGGGCCTGCTTTATTTAAAAATACAAGAAATGCCAACCCCTTATGGAGTGATTAAATGTTATCTGATATAAGTCCTTCTGAAATGGTATGAAGGAGCCAGAGGGATTGTTTCTGTAGACACCATCTACAATTGAATCGAATGTTTCCTGGGCTTATGTTGTGTCTGCCGCAGTGATTGGACTCAACAGACATCTTTCCCAAAGGTGATTTCCTCACCCACTGAAGAATTTTGGTAGAGTTATAAAGCAAATGATTCATATCGGGAACCCGAGGGTTGTCAAAGACTCTGGAAATATACTCATGCTATAGTCAACATTGAGGGGAAATATGTAATGAAGATGGACTGAGAAGCCAATTCTTATCATTACACATGATTACGCCTCTAAAAGCCATACAGTATGACCAGATGCACTCAGTGATTGTGTGAAACACTTTGCTGTCTCACACTGATCCCAAAGGCACACCAGTGAAATGAATGCAGCATGGGGTGGGCTAATCTTACGGCAGTGGATCTGAACAGGCAGCACTTTGTTCCTTTGTGCTGTCCCTTTGTTTGGCCTGAAACGGACCATGGAAGAGTTCATTTGTGCTCACTGATGTAATCGGCTATCACTGTTTCTCTCAAAACCAAGTTCAGTGCAGAATTCTACACGAAGAGGTTGCCTTACTTAGAGCATATTTCTAATGAAAGACTAATTCCTCTAAGTATAAGTACACATACATATAGCTGTTCATGGTTTCTATGGTGAGGATATTAAGTGTATGCAAGCTCAAAAATTAGAAGTAGGAAAAATAAAACTGGATTACCTAAAATGGGTAAGCAGCTCTTGGGAATTTATTTACAGAAAAGACACAGAACAACATCTTAGCATTTTCATTAATATACAAAAGGCCAGACCAACATCTCCTCATAATTCCTTTCAGAGACCATAATCCTTTTAATTTCCAATGTAAAAATGGCTGAGAACTGCATGTGTCTTCAGGTACATGCTTTGAATTAGAAATAGATTGGATGATTTCAACACCCTGAATATTGTAACAAACCACACAGTGTATTTTAAACGGAAAACAATAAAGAGTAATTAAAATGTAGCTTTGTGGACAGTTTAAACTATATCAAACAAAATTCTATTAAGAAAAACGCTAATTTTAGCAGTATGACATCATTTCAGACTGATGCAACGACAGTGCCCTCTAGTGGATAATAGTAACCACTTGTCGAAACTAACGACGGAAAAGCAAGCATGCAGTTTTTTTTCCAGACATAAAGGGTGTTATGAAAGAAAACCAAAATCTATATTTAAATTCTGGCATATGACAGGATTGCAGACAAATAAAAGTATATACAATGCATATATAGGAATGGACTAGCTTTTGGAAGCAGCTTTGTGATTTAACTAATTAAAACTGCTTTAATTATACAATGTCCATATTCTATAATGCACATTTAAAACTAAAACCAGGTTTTCCAAAAGTACATGACATTTATATTACATAAATATATATGGTAACCACACTAACATGTTGTTAATTAATGTTAAAGTGCATAATTGATTTCATTGCACTATAAAACAGGAGTGCAAAATCTGGTGTCCTAGAACACCAATCTGTCATAAAATACAAACAGACACCGACATGGGAACAATCTTTCTTCTGTTTTCTTTTAAACCTTTCTAGCATAACCTTCCTTACATAATGACCACATTCTGATTCAATCAACTGTACAACCTCATTTTAAACACCTGCACTTAAAATGACTGGGGACAGATTAACCTACCCTTACATTACAGAGAAACAGCATATTACAGTATTTACAATATTCTATCTCTGATCCCTTACATTTGATTCCTCTGCTGTTGCTCCCTGAAATAATTTGTGTCAGAAAATACACTGTGAGTGAAAAATATTTTGGATGTTAACCATTCACATTCCAAAAAAATCACCAAAACAAAAACCAAACAGAAAATAAAACCATGTAAAATGAGTGTCTTAATAATTGCACAAAGGATTCAAAATCTTCTCCCCAAATGGCCATTTCCAACATCAGCTTCATATGTACTGCTCTTTTAATAGTTACATTCTTAAGTCTGTAGAAGACTAGGATCTCCTAACAGAAAAACCCTGTATGCTATAATTCTTTAACTCATCAGAATCAGTCAGTTTGAAGGTTGTAAATAGCAATGTTTTCCATTAAAAGTCTGATCTTCTTTCTAACCATATATGCAGCTAAAATGTCATTACCCAACCTGTGGAAAAGAGGTGTGCTTCTATTAGCATAAGTGGTATTCAGAGCATGCATATTAGGGAAAACATATTTCTATGTGTTTTATGAATCATAAAAATAAATAAAAATACTTAAAAACAAAAATTGTGGCCAAAACAACAGGTAGGGTGTTAGGACAACCTAGAATGGACATAGTTTAATCAAAGTGCTGGTGGCCTTAGGAACCACTCAGTACAACACATTTAAGACCACAAGGTACCTTGAGAATGCCTCAAGCACTCTATAGGCTACAGTTTGGATTTCAGAAACAGCACATTACAGATGCATTTGACCCTGCTACTACATCCTGTGAACCTGTATCCACTCATTGACATTCTTCCATAGCTCTACAGCAAGCAATAAGAGGGTGAGCTACACAGAGTGGAAGGCATTAATGCATTCACAGATCAGAGCATACTGTAATAAACAAACCGCTATGGTAATGCAGTTCAATCAAAAGTAACCTCGTTTTAAATAATGTCTGCATTCTGAAAGGAAACAGCGCAATGCTGATTATCAGGCAAAGAATTAGTGTGAGTAGTTGAGGACGTTCAAGCCCCAAAGGTAACATGCATCAACATATCTTACTTAGTCCTACTTGGTTTAAGGTGGCTTTAACATTTTAGACACACGTAAGTAATAGAATAAAACAAGAGGTGCATCTTGTTTTAAGTATTTATGTACCAGAAGGCTTAAAGAAATTAAATGTGCTGTAAAGAATTACATGTGATGTAAAGCTTTGGAACCCGTTGGTAAATCTGTCTCCAGATTATTAAGAAAAAAATTTAAACAGAAGTGGGCTCATCAGAAAATCTTGCGCGTCAGTTACACCTCTATGGATGTGACCTGAAACCCAATATCGCCATTGCTTTGAATATCAATACCCTGAAAAACACTGGAGAGCCATGGGCTGTGTGTGACTTCCCTCCCTGAGCTAGGTCACCAGGTCATTGAAGGGCAGTCGGGTCCTCCTCCTCCAGGGCATTGTGGGTAGGGGGAGGGGTTGGGCAGAAAAGTCGACGGAGGATGGCCAAACCCAGCCGAACCAGCAGGCGCAGCAGCAGAAAGACGAAGGGCACCCCGATCTGTGTCAGGTGAAACACAGGGGCGCTGAACTTACTCAGCGCGCATGTAACAAAGAATGTGCCCAGTGCAACGCACGGGTAGAGCGCCAGCTTGGCAAACATGAAGGCGTGGTCCCGTCCGCCATAGCGCACATACGGGTGGAGTGTCTCCCGCTCGTCAAAGAGCGCTGCCACCCAGATGGCCAGCTGGAAGATGCCGGCGAAGAAGATGATGACGCAGCTGATCTGGATGGCCTCCAGCTCGTTGCGCGAGTTGCGGGGGAACTCGTGGGTCAGCTCGTAGGCCAGCGGCAGGCCGCCCACGAACGCCAGGGAGAAGGTGTTGAGTAGGCCCATGAGGCGGGTAGCTTTTGTCACGTGCAGGAACAGAGAGTGGTGCACGAACCACAGCAGGCCAACGGTGGCGAAGGAGCCAAAGTAGGCCAGGAACTCGGGGCCGAAGTCCTGCAGGGCCTCAATCAGACTGCCGCTGAACTTGTGATGCACCTCGGTGGGATCTGGAACATTATCTTCACTGCACGCAATGGAGAGAAGTTATCCCTTCAGCACACACACCAAGAAATCACACTCAGAAAATACTTTTGTGATTAATCTCAGGGAATTTCAAGAGAAATTTACCAAAGATCAGCTATTATAAAGTGTTATCCTGGGAAATGGTGCTTTCTGAGAAATTACATATGCAGATAAGGGTTTCTAAATACTGTGAAGTATTCAATATAACTACTAAGTTACAACATACACAAGTATGACTGTTTCTGATTCTTATACCTTTTTAGATTATTACAGTAGCCACAAAATTAACAAAGATGATGTAGCACTCAAATTCCTTGCCAGGAGCAATATGCCATAACTGAGTGGCATTGAGAGAAGACCGGCCTATATGTGTTATAACTAATTGTATGCCCAATAAAACCATTTATTTTACAGAAAGCTTACCATATGTCTAAAATGAGGAGAGTGGCTACAATGGCATACACCCCATCACTGAAAGCTTCCACTCGCTCTTTGCTGAGGGGTTCGTTAGGGTGGTACGAGTAGAACAACATGGAATCAGGGGTGTCCTCCAGCTGGCCTGACAAGACACATGCGTCAAAACTGTTATGTCATGTCAATAATAAAATAACACAAGAACCCACATCTGCATCAATTTCAGGTTTGTGTCTATAAGACACCATTATTGTGTAATGTCCATTCCATATCTGCCATTTTATAATGGAGGTATTATGGAGGTGACTTATAATGTCACTCCTATTAAAATTCAATTTGTCCTACATTAAAACTTCACTGTCAAAAAATGTGAGCTATGGATTTTGTTTTTTCATACAGTGAGGGGATATTTTTAAATGACAGTCTTCTGGCTTTAATGAAATAATATTACACTGTAATGAAGACAGCATTATTTTATTAGAACAGCTTTTCTGATCTCCAAAAGATACATTTCTAAAATCATCCATGCAAGATATCAGTAAATTAACCAAGTACATAATGAAAAAATGTCTTACTCCTTACCTATGGCTTTACTTCGACACCACTTCAAGGACTGTGAGATATAGGGAAGGAAGGTGACAAATGCTAGCAGAACATAAGACTGCAAGAGAAAAAGAGACAATATTCTCAGCCGATTAAAATGAGGGAAGATATTCATTTCATATAATTTAGCACTCTATGGCTATGTGATTAAACTGTTTAATTATTTTCTTAGCTATAAAATATTTTACGGTGCACTAAAAACACAGTTCAATATCTGACCAAAAATGTAATTCAACATTATTCTTTATTATCATACAAATCTCCTATGTGCATTCAGTAAACAACATTGCAGGCCTACATGTTGAAGCAGAACTCACCAAAGGGAAAAAGATGAAGGAGAAGATGATGGCGATGAAGCAGAAAGCTGGAACTCTTAAAATCACCTTTAGGATGTGGCGTTTGTAAAAGCCCTGGTTTTCAGATATCTGTATCTGGTCATTGAGTAAGAAGGGGTGGCTGAACCCGTACGCAACAATTACAGCCTGCAGAGAGGAAGCAGACAGTTAGCTCAAATGCAGGGACAGTTCGAGGCAGCATCTGCATTAGAATAATTCCCAGCATCCCCCTTACCTGAATCAGACCAATCACTATCACACAAGTGCAGAAGAGAAGTATCCCAAGGATGTTTTCTGGGAAAGTTGCCATCAGGGAAAACTATACCAGAGGAGATAAAGTAGGATGACATTTCATTTCAGTAGCAAGTCAGGCAACCCCATGTCCATTAGGACAAACAGAATAAGAGAAGGCTTGATAAGTATGAATCTGTATGTTTAAGCCTGAAGCATACAGTCTAGTATAACAGCTTCCATAATAAAGTGTGTGATATAGGTCACTTGCAATGACAATTTGGATTTAAGCCACTCAAGATGAAAAGCTATAAGTCTACTGTAATTTTAAAGAATGTCTTTTAAAATTAGAAAAACAATTAGAAAAACCTAATGGCACCAAGAGATCACATACAATATAAATCATGACAAAAAAACCCAAAGAACACTCTACTTCAGACACCTCAGAGAACACATTAAGGTGCTTCTTTCATCATGTACCACACAGACATCATATGAATAGATGTTACTCACAGTGTAAGGGAGGAAAGTGATGAGCATCATACAAGCCTGCAAAAATGAGGAAGAAAGCATCACTCAAGGGGAAAGCCTGGGTCACATTATTCAGCTGGTGTGTTCATAGTCAACATTCCTTGATTTGCATACAGAAAACCACATATATACAAATTATTACTAGGAACTATTTTTAACTGTATTTCACCAAGGTTGGATACTGTATAAATAAAATAATTCAGCTGATCAGAACTCATGGAAGCTTAAAAATTAATTAAATATACATTACCCTCCTTTATTTCTGAGACAATTTTGCTCTGGACCCCACAATTTTATATTTGTGATCATACATATAGATATAATCTACTTCTAATGGCAGATCACTGTTTTAAGAAAAGCCACATTTTGACATGTGATCAAGAATAATTTTTATCATAAAATACATTCTTATAAGGATGTCATTGTCATTATCAAGGGTGTAATTGTTTTTATATGTCTAATGTGTTGATTACATGTACTGTTACCAGAGTCATATTATAAACACAAATCAGTGTTTTGTGAAGTTATTTTAAACTGAACTTACAAGATTTAGAAGTGCAAGGCAGTCGTCTATACGCTCAATTACTTGAAACAATCTGTAAAAGGACAGATAAAAACATGAAAAATGTGTGGTTTTTTTCATTGTCACTGTGGAAACTAAATTATGCTTTTTCTTACGTATAATATGCAGGTGGATACAAAACCATACGTAATCCAAAACGGAATATGAAAGAACATTCCATATCCATGTCAAGCTCAGGGCAAGATGTCAAAGTAACCAAGAAAGGACAGTCTGCATGGTGTCAAATATAATTTTCATTCTTAGACCCCACATGTATTGAAAGATTATTTTTGATGTATGTGATCCCTGGGTGATTCAGTGAGGGTCACTTGTTACTTCTGAAAGTTAAATCAACCCCCTATAATACAGAACAAACTGGAATGAGCATTTAAAAGAACAAGGAAAATCTAAGGGTTTTGTTGGTGACTAATCAGTACTCCACCTTTATTTCTTTCATATCACAGCCTGGTGGAATGACAGTGCTTGTGTTTGAGGGTGTCACACTGAAGAATTCTGGGCAAGAGCACTGATTTGTTTAGTGTGTGGAACTGCTGATGTCACAGGGCATTCATAGAGTGAGCCATCTGGATGAGGTGAAGATCTAAGAATCTGTGCCGGTGTTTTTTTCCACTGCAGGATTCCTCCAAACATGGTTAGTTTCTTACCTGATATGGGCTGCCCATGCCACAGTGACTATTAAGAATGTCATCAAATACACTGCAATCTTTGTAGAAAGAAGCTGCTGCAAACTCTCTTTTAATTCCTGATGAAGGAGAAAGAAAGATGAATTACTGAATTCGAACCAGGGAATGTCCGAACAACAATACTTTGTGTTAAACCAATTTACAGTTACCACTGCATTTAATAAAATACTAATAATTTCATTGGCTGGTATGTTTAATTAATGTTAGCACTGACTATACCTCGTTGTCTTGGAATTTTGTGTGTGCAACAGGTAATATCTGAAAAAGAAAACGACAACAAAAATACATTATTTAAATAGATTTGAAGATACAGCAAAGCAGAATTGTACAATTTAGTCATGGAGATTTTGAGGAAATATGTCAGTTTCATATTTGCCTTTACATAAATAATGACCCGTCTATGATTAAGATGGCTGAGCTTAGCACGTTCAATGTGCTTCAGAAGGAGCCCGGAGGAAGGACAATTAAATGACAAATAGAAAGGAGACATGGAACAGCAGCGTAGTGGATGTCTTCCGCACGTGATTACGCTCGACAGATCTGATCATCTGAAAAAACTTCACTGTACTCTACACAACAAAGACCCAATTAAGGAATGTTGGTAATATATTCAAGCCACGTCTAGTGCTACATCCAGTTCCAACTAGCGAGGTCAGAAGGAGCAGCGCTTGTTACATAGGCGTACCAGTTAAGGCTTGCTGCTCGCTTGCTATGCATGCCAATATAACCATAGACACGTGATTCAGCAAAATACAAAAAGGTCAAGCATTATTAATTTCTTTGTCCTACCATAACAGTTGCTATGATGGATATCAGAGCATCACTGTAGGCAAGGAGCCGGTGCGATGGCTGTGTGCTGTACCCTTCCCTCTCAGACAAAGTAACACTTTCCAAAAATAAATGCGTATGCCTTGTACGAAAACCCTTCTTCTCCATTTCCTCGTTGACGTGATGCTCGATAATTTCACTGTCCTCGTTCTCCTCCATTGCAACGACTCTGCGGCAAATAAACGGTCACGTACTGCCTCCGTGTTTACAAACAGAATGTAGAGCTGTCTACTACGAGAAGCACCTGACTGCACAGAAACAAGGAAGTGCTGTGCTTGGAGGAAGTGACATAATTACATACTGTTGAAGACGCTCCGGGTATTTTTGCCCTTGACAACGGATCTAAGATCAGCTTACTAAACGCTGATCCCAATCCTTTGTATTACGTATAATATGTTCCTTCTGATCTAAGATCAGTTTATAAAATGGTGAAAAAAAAATCCCTGCTTAGAACGACGTTATTTTGAATTTAAAGGCACAGGCACTCACTGAGCTTCCTAACTTGCCCCTTCAATCATAAAGCGTGAGAGTCTCTGTAAAAGTTACTCGTCGAGCATAAAAACTCAAACTTGGATGTTTTCATTCATGAATGACTGGTTATCTTCACTGCTAATATGTTCTTGTTGCATATTATATAGAAACTACAAATCCTTTGCAAATCAATACGTAGAGGGCAGAAATATAAAATACGTCCGTATACACAATGTATTTGTCCCAGTGGAGATAAGGTTCCCATAAACAACTGGTGTGGAGTTCATTCCCTTGTAAAACGCTAGAATTGCGCAACTCTTTTTGAAAAATAATGTAATACCCTTCTAACGTAAAGTCAAACTGGGGGACAGGCCAAAATCATAAATCCAGGTTTAATATATTTATTTCAATTGATTTGTACCAGCGTTCATTGGTTTCGTACTCTAGACAATTTTTGTCTGTCTGATTTGCAAATTTGGTCTATTTCAGGACTTAATGTGACTTGTGATTTCTTTGTAAAACATGTGACTTTTTAGTAAAATTTTAAGAGTCCCACAGCAAATGGTGAAATCAATTTAGAATCAATAGAAAATGCAAAATCACATGAAATTTACTGCTATCGTATATTTTTGGTCTGGTAGACTGTCCTGTAGTATAATCTAATAAAATGGTAAGACAAGGTCACGCATTGGGACACGTAGATGCACACTTCAAAACATGACACTGAGTCACACAGATCAGTTTGAGGACCATTGTGTTTTAAAACAGAGCCATTGTGTTTACTCCCAGTAAATTGCTCAATATGTTGATTAACAAAACAAGAATAACAACCACGCTAGATTAGAATTCGAGGAACTTCACCTTAAACACATCTACCTTGAAGGACTTAGAAGAAAAAATTAGCAGTTGTTTAAAATACTTCATTCAAAACACAAATCTTACAATTGCAATACACGAATCTTTGACTTTTGTGGTATTTTATGTCATTTATTAATTATTTGTGATCCTAACCGATTCTGAAGAAACTATTTTCTCGTGCGTAAAAAGCCACTCATACTGTTCTGCGTTTCTGGCACAGGTTTACTAATGCAATGGAGCACAGTCGATTTACACCTTGTTATGTGGATCGATCTAAAAAAAAGGTGCATCTTTTTGAGAGAGAAAATGGACAATCCAGCATCCTTCGGATACGCAAGCATGCATCAAGCAGTGAGATCATTTGTGTTATAAATATCTCGGAGCCCGCAGACCCACTCCATCCACTGCAGAGATGGTTGTCCCTGCAAGAGCTGTAACGGCGGGTTTGCGCGCACAGTTATCTGTGCATGGGACTCTGGATCGAAAACAAAATGCTAGAACTTCCCTAGCAAAGACAGCGTGTACGTCTAAGTAAGAATGCACTTTCCTTGCTGGTGTATTCTTTTTGCGCATCTATATACCTTTGCCGCCGTGACAATAACGGACCATATTTCAGTGGAAGATCAACTTCTCGCAGAAGGTGCCAGTTCAGGACGCAGAACTGGAAGGCTGTATTGCAGGGTTGGCATTGGTTTTCATTTACAGATCCATCCGGACGGCAGAGTCAATGGCAGTCATGAACCCACTCATCTGAGTAAGTTAATGATTGATTGTGAAGAATATCAATATCTTTAAACAATTACTACATTCCCACTGCAATGTTATGTGTCTTGTTATAGTGTGTACATGCTCAATAGATGTTCTATTGCGTCATGTCCGTAAATGAACGCTTTTTGTGTGATAAGGTTATCAGAATGTAACAGTCATATTAATGATTTTATGAATGGAATTTACAACATCGTGGTTCAACAAAGTCATGATAATTGAGGATTGGAACTAATCCCGTCAGATTATCTTCTTTCAAAGACAAGCTTTTAGTGGCAATTTTAACATGATTTAACTAGATGATGAGGTTTTATGTAAGAATATGGAGCAATATACTAAAGTCAGTCATGTTCTCCGTTTTCATTGCGCTTGGATTGTATGACCGTAACTGATGTGCGAATACATATATGCGATTTCATTCGCACTCAGTTGACTTGACTTCCTTATGCCATACAGCAATCTTATCAGACACATTATGCAGTTATCACATGTAACAGCTGGGTTTAAAAGTCGTCTGTAAGGAAATAGTTGTTTTACTGTAAATAGGATTGAATGTGCTATTGTCCTTGTACCTGGGAATAGCATGTAATAATGTGCAATAAATCGAATTAATTATTTATCTGATACAAATGCAAAAAATAAAAATGAAATAAAATAATAATTTACATTTCCATGTTTGGCCACAACTCATTTTGGGGGATGTGGGGCTGTTGCCTTTATGTTTCTCTTTATTGCTTGTCCACAGCTCATTCCCCCTATGAAAATGATAGTAGTATAGACAAATATAATATATTGGAATTTTCTTAGTCACATCTTTCAGTGAATATGACATGTTTGTGGTGTTGTTGGTGATTCACAGTGACCTGACCTCTTTCATCTGGTGGATGTTGGAGAGTTTTTGATTAGAATGTGTGAATGGTCTTCAAGCACCATACAAAACAATTTTGCCTTAAAAATAAACAAAGACTAGAACACATTAATTGGCAGTGTTTACAGACATCGTCAGTCTCTCTGGTCTCCTGCCAAATAAGACTGCCTCATAGACGATCATTAGTTTGGTTACAGTTCTTAACTATATGTAATAATAGAAATGTAACATGGATGTCACCTGATATTGGTTCAGACATGTAGTTGGGTAAAAGAAAAAAACGAGTTGTTTTATTTTAATTGGCTTTTTGGAGCAATGCAAAAATATGATAGCAGGATGTTTTTGTAATTCACACATGTTATCACCTCCCAGTTTGTACATTGCAGGCCTTTCTTGGATCAAGTTGTTGTAATCACTTGATGAAAAAAATATGTCTACTATACATTTTTGTTCACATTTTTGAATAAGGTTACAAGAATCCTAGCTGAGAAGAGAGTGAGCCATGACATCAAAACTGACCAATTATTCTGTTGGCAAAGTTTGTTGGATCACAATGCACATCATGAAGCCAACTGAACATGTTGATTCAGGAGAAACAACTATTGACAAAAACTGACAATTGCTGACAGGCAAGATACACCAACCTGATGTTAGCAATTACTGTGAATTGCTTGGGGACATGGAGAAAGTGTGCAAACACCATGAGTTTAACATGAATAAACCTTCACATCTGTTGTATTTCAGCGGAAAGTGGCCTCTTTCTGGACAATGAAAAGCATTACACAGAGCTGAAAATACATCCGCTGCAGCGATCAAAAGTACATTATTTGTGTATCAACTTTATATAATTGGAAAGATTTTCATTTCAATAGGTGTGTTTTTCAAAAGAGACACATCTAGTACTCTTTGAAAGCCCACCTCCTCTGTGTACACACTGGACATCTGAGGTAGCCACTAGACAGCATTTGCCAAGGAAACCTGACAAGCCATTCATACATTGCAAACTATTGTGTTGTTGAGTCACATAATCCCATCTGATATTGTTAGGATAACTTGCAATTTGTTTCTGGAACACTGCCTCTTTTCACGTCTCTCCATGTGTCGACGCAGGTGTGCTGGAGCTCTTTGCAATCTCCCAAGGCGTGGTAGGAATACGAGGAGCTTTCAGCAGAAGATTTCTGGCCATGAACAAAAGAGGACGGCTCCATGCCGTTGTAAGTATGTAGTATTTTAATCCACTATTTCTGTATCATCTCTTTAATTGACATTGTTAATTTTAGAAGTTAATTCTTACAACCCCCCCATCCTCCCCCTCATCCTCTAGACTGCTTAGCAAAATCATTCAATTGCATAAAATTTTGTCTAGAAATGTGTTCTTTTGTCGAATTCCATCCTTTTTTGTTTTCTTCCTGAAAGACTTCAAATCTGCTCCGCTCTCACAGAGCCAATCCACAGTGGCTTGTACGTGGGCCAAACTCCACAGACATTCTGCTCTAAAGGAGCCTGGCCGTCTGATAGAAGCTGCAGCCTGTTAGCGTGTGTTAATGGGAAGCCGAGATTAAAACGGGCTGGAACAGCTGATAAAATACACCAGAGGAAAAAATCAATACGTCGAGTAAACAAAGTGAGGCGGCGGCAGAACTGGAAACTCTTTCTCAGCATTAATGGTGGCATCACTCTGATGCCCTTCACACAAACCGCTTGTGCCCAGGACTCCATCATTGTTACATGACACAGTGGTCTTGAAAGATACGAGGAGCTATTAACTTTGTGTGTACAAGGGGATGTGAGCTATTAACTCTATGTCTATGAGGGGACATGAGAAGTTGTTAACTTTGTATTTTACCCTTTGTGCTACTGGTGATAAACTAAGCAAGCTGTGTTAATGCTAATTATTGGACAGCTATAAGTTATTTAGTTCCCTCATTGAGGGAATTGAGTTGTTTAACTGAAAAGTTGAATTTAAGTTCACACAAGCATTAAGACAGTGATAATTATATGTAAAACAAGCATTCCGTTAATCGAAACTGTTGACAATTTAATCAGAGAGACGAAAATGATGTAGCATTTTCATTTTAAAAAGGGAGAACAGATTGCTGAAACAGAAAAATGTATAATGCTGTATTTTATCCTCTTGTTGGTTTAAATCTGACTTTGAACCTGCTGTGCAATGCCTTGACAAGGCAGGTCAAAAGTCTCTATATTATGTTAGATACAAAGCCATATTATTATACCTTCATATCTAATACTTATGTGCTTTCATCCTGAGAAATAGTTTCTCTATTGATTGAGAATAAGCCTAATGCATACAGTGTTCTCTTGAAGGAAAGAAACACTTTAACATTCATGTAGTCAATAAAATTATGCCTTCATCTTTTCATTCAGGAAAAACCTTTACACATGAATGTCTGTGTGTAAATTGGTATAAACTAGATTTACCTTTTTAGATAAAATTATTCAACTGGTCAAATAGACAGAACATTATGTGATTTCCAGAGTTCGCGAAGAGGCTGTTCACAGAAAAACTCATGGAGACAGGGAGTTTCAGCTTGCAGATATTTTTGGTTTTCCGAAACATCAAGAGTCTTAACTCAATGATTTAACTTGTGTTCAAAGCCAACAGTAAAATTATAAGATATGTTAAGTATAACTCAGTAGACACATTGAAGTCAGAAAGTATTCATATGTCATTGGTAGATACATATGTTTTAAAAGTGAGTAGTTAGGTTAGTTTAGGTTAGTTAATGGACATTTAGGGAGACATTAAATTAATTTACAAAAATGTACAAAAATTTAAAAATGATTTTTGCATGGCCATGAGTCTACCAACCTGGTCATTTCAGACTTCAATCATTGAATTTACCATGGTGGATGTCCTTGCACCAAGATTATATGCTTTAAAGACTGTAAACGTAATAAAAAATTAAATTCATTTATTTTTTGGAAGACATAAATGACAATTCTATAGATAGGATTCTTCCTGTGGGTCAGCAATTGTCCGACCTTGATGGCTTCCACATGGACAAACCATTAACCACCTACATTTGACCACAGAGTTATTACACATATCCTTTGTATTATGGTCATGGAAAGCATGTTGCTGAGTGTAGCTGAGTGATAAGATGAGCGCAACTGAATGATAAGCTTTGGTGTGACAACGTTATTTTGTGAGGCATTTGCAGACTTCATTCCTCGGATTATAAGGAAGGTTGTGCTTGCTAGCTTCGTATAAGCTATTATAAGCCACATAAGCCTAAAATTTACTGCGGTAATGGGGTAAAAAAACATAAAGGACAGAATATAATCTGACTTCAAAGGCTCAATAAACTAGAGCTGAACTGCGGGCCTGTCAGGGTGTCTGCATTGGGATGAGCCGCAATCTGGGCTGGACGAAAGGCATGAAGTTCTCAGAATATTTACTGTATGATGGATGGCACACAGGAACACACCCACTAAGCTCTCAGAGAAAGTTCCTCACTCTCAATCGTGGGAATAGGCACGGGTATTGGGTTGCAGTAGAAATTTGCTGGAATGAGTGCGCTGGGTGCTGTTGCCTTGTCTTTTTGAGGGTCCCAGCATGCATTTCTGATGTCATGCTGCATGTCTCACATGTTAACCTCGGTCCTCAGGGTGGTAGTATTGTATAGTGGTTTGGCAGCTGGGTTTGTAACTCAAACTTTGCAGGTTTGATTCCCAGGTATAGGCATAGCTGTTAAACCCTTGAATAAGGTACCTGAGTTGCAAAAATACGAAGCTGTGTAAATTAAAGTAGTATAAGGCACTCTGAAGTGTATACTAATAAAGTAAGTCTTAGTCATGCATTGCCTCCACTCTGTCTAATCCAGAGTAATCACCTAGGTGGCACAGAAAGTCTCTGATGCCCTTGACTTTTCACCATAGAACAAACCATGGGCTTTGGTGTGATTGCAATATTTGTCAATGAGTGAATGTGTAAAATAGTATTCCTGGCAGAGAATGTGTTTACTTAAATGATTTTAAATCTCATAAAAGGATTTTCTGGATATTTAAATTATCATGCATAAAGGGCATAACATAATCAAATCCATGATAGGCAAAATAGGCAAGGTAAAAGGAGCCAGGGAAGCAGATGCACAGATGATAGATTTGATTAAGTTTTTATCTTATTATAGCTTTAATTCATGTATTTTTTTTCCAGAAAACAGTTTGCCACCATATCATCTTAAACATTTGGAATTTCCCAGCCGTGATTTGTACTTGTTTGTGCAGACAGCCGCCAATTTTCATTTACTCTGAAATCCGTCAGCTGAGCTGCAGTTATTGGCCTGGAGGATTTAGCCACATTTTCTATCACTAACTATCCTATTGTGCTTAAGGTTTTCCTGAATGAAAAATGATGTCAGACATTTTTTTACAATGAGGTCTTTGTCAACCACCATTATATTTTTAAGACGCCATCTTAGTGTAATTGATTCTGTCTTTATGATGACTAGGACCTGTGACAGATCTCCAGCTCACGGCAAATCCCCCCTTTTTTTTTTTTTCTTTTAGGAAGAGTTCACAGATGATTGCAAGTTCCATGAGAGGTTTCAGGATAGCAGCTACAACACATATTCCTCTGTGATGCACAGGAACCACCGGACTGGGAGGGAGTGGTTTGTGGCCCTGAACAAAAGGGGCAAAGCCAAGATGGGATCCAGCCCACGTGTGAAATCCCAGCATGCCTCCACACACTTTCTGCCCAGGTTCAACCTGCAGAACCGGGCCCAGTGGGGCTTTAACATCATGGACAAAAGCCAGAAGAGCCAAAACACCCCACAGCCTGCTGCTCCAAAGGCCCCTCCACCAATGGTCAAGGCTGAGTCTGGACAAAAGCGAACTGAGACAGTAAAGTACTGGCCCAAGTTTAGATTTGGGTAGATTCTCAAGCCTAAACCGAGAAATCCATGGAAGGAATGGCTAAAAAGAGAATGGCTTAAATATAGCCAGATGGAAAGAATGGAAAGAATGGTTAAAATATAGCTGGATGGAAAGAATAGAAAGAATGGCTAAAATATAGCCAGAGACTTTTTGAACGAAGCCGTATTTATCTTTATAAAGCACATTTCTCCAGCATTTCAGTCATTCTAATTGGCAGTGAAAAATAGCAACAGTTAAAGGGCTGTGATGACGTATTGCTAATTTACCTTTAAAAATGACAAGGTTTTACATTTGCTGTTTTCTGTGTCTGTTGCTGTCCTTGCTGGCTTCCCTGAATAAAATGTAATGCACTTTTCACAGCTGAATGTATCCTTGTGAACACTTACCATTCTGAACATTTCAGTCTGTTTTACTGTCATATTTACACTGTGCTTTAAAATCACCTCTCTCTTCCTGGTGCCATTGAGTCCTTATAGTCTTACTATGTCCATATTAGATATCTGTCAAATCTATCAACCAATTTTTAAAAAGTACAGAATCCAAGAAATCTCAGAAACAATAGTTATTATAATTAAAATGAATTTAAATATGCTGTGGATATTCCTGTAATATAGCTCTTCACCTACAATACCCATTAGTGCTGTTTTAGGAGATCAAATTCAAATTGAGCACTGTGAATCCTTAGGCCAGGGTTTATTCTGACTGAGCAGCAGATTTCACAGCTGTCAAAAATGTCCCAGTAAGTTTTCTCCAAGGACATTCAACAGAGATAAACACTTCCCCCTCAAAAAACTTTTGAATGGGTAGACGAAATAGATGATTTTGTATCCAGAGTGAAAATCTGAAAGTTGCTGTAACCAATTATTGATAAGAGTGCAGTCTAAACTTTCTTTATCTGTTAAATTTGAAAACAAGCAGATACTACTTATTGTACTTGTTTGAAACTTCTATTGTACAACAAGAAAACATGCATAAAACACTCTGTATAATGTGGTCTCAAAATAATAAGCACCTTGAGTATGTTTCTACTCTATTGATCAAGGGTTAGATTATTGACCAGTCAGAGATATTGATATTCAGTGTCAGACTTACCTGTCTGCTGCACGGCTCTAGTTTTAAACATAATTTTGCAATGTAAAACAATACAATACATTTATTTAGAGTACATGTTATGTATATGAGGGAGGCAGTTTAGAGTGAAAATTCCACAAAATGGTATCACTTTTCTCTGGGCCATCTTTGGCTGTTTCCAGTATCATATCAAAATGTGAACTAAAAATGGTTCTTGTGCAGATTTTGATGTACCTCAAGGACATTTACGACACTCTACAAAGTGAATAAATATTTGTGACATTTCTTAGTGTACACTTTACTTAGTACCTTGATTGTCTGTTCATTGCCAATAATGCTAATTTTCATAAGTGGTTTGTAAATACTAAGAGATTAATTAATTAACTTGTGTCAATAGTCATTGTAACTAATTCAACAGACTCCCGTCATGGTGATGCAACTACAATGGGAATCTGCTGCAGGGATTAAAACATGAGAAAGCATCCACAGTATTCTGACAGAGCACTATAACTGACATTACTGAATGAATCAGTCCAACAGGTGCTGCTATATATTAATCTATGAGATGACCCTCTGTCAAATTAACACACACACCTCCCCAGCACCTCAGCTAATGAAGCTGTCAAAGCCAAGAGTCGACACTTCATGACCAGCATGATGAGCACGTGCTCAGCAGGCCAGACTGTTTGTACAGTTGTTAATACAGGAACCCATGAGGAAAAGTAACATGTCTGAACTGTTTCTATCATAATATTATAGTATTGCACAGCATGTCAACATCAGAGAAAGTACAGATCAACTACAGATCTGTGACCAAAATAGTTGAGTTGAGGAATCTGAGGAATTTATGAAATGCATGGTGATTGTTAAAGAGTGCATTACCCATAGACCTCAAGATTAATCTGTTTGGCAATGCATTTGCAAAAAAATTTCAGACAAGGAAGATTATTTGAAGCTTGGCTTGGTATGCTCAGTTAATTCCTTTCATGCTCATCTAATTTCTGCAAAACACTTAGAATGTTTCCTCTTGTAACTTAAATTCAAACATTTATATTCTTCATCACCCTGGCCAGGACTGTTCTGCATGGTTTTGTCCATGGTTCAGACATGCAGGCTAGGTGGACTGGATTTGCCAAATTGGTCATATATGTATGTGAGTAAGTGTCCTGTCTCTGGTGTTTCCCTGCCTTTTTCTCAATGTATTCTGGGATAGGCTCCACACCACCCTCTCCATGACCCTAGATTTAATAAAGTGGGTGTAGATTATGGATGGATGGATATCCTGTTCAATTTTGCTTCCTCCTGCGGTAATGCTCTCCAGCACAATTTTACCCAGCTATGAACACTAGATGGCGAAACAATCTAAGACTTCAGTTAGGAGTATCTGGCCAGGATGAAAGTGTGTGATTTCATTTCCTTTCATTCATGTAGATTTATAAACAACATACTGAACAGCTACATGTTTATTGATAACAATATCTTTCAGGTTATTACAAGAATTAGGTAATCCAAAGATGCAAATAGCATGGACAGTATAAGACTAACTAAACATTAGAGTAACTCTTTTCAGAGGAGATATTGGACAATATGCATAGGATATTATATTGCTGTTGAAATTAAGGTGTTACACAGTTTTCTGTCTTGATGTATGCTGGATACATTTCTTTGTCAGTATTCATAAACACTCTAACAGAAACTATTAACGGCTTTATTACATCTCAGCTCAGAAAAACAGTATTATAGACAGCATAGACAGACTTCTTGAGTAATTATTGCCCCCCTGTGAAAATTAAAACAAACATTTGCCTCCAAAGTATACATTCGTTCCAAATGGAGTAATAACATATCAATTGTCCTTGACCACAAGAAAGGAGTTGCAATAAATAAAGCATCACATGTGCATTCCCCACGACCAGATCATAATTAAAATATGGCAATTACACACTGTCCAGTCAAACATTTGTGAACAGTGCCCTGTTATTTTTAATGGCTGTGGGCTTGTTGTTTAGCTAACTGAAACAGAACTTGGGGATTGAATCCTGGCCCCCCTGTGGACTTCGATTGGAATGTCCAATGACACATCACCCTCTGACTGCTTGCTTACTTGTGATTTGTTAATGTGGTGCTCAAGAGATGAGCTCTCTAAACAATTAAACTAGGCTGGCTGAGTTATCCAAGATAATGAGCTGAAGCATGTGTTTCTTTAACAGTGTATACTCAAGGGAGAGCCGCAGGCTCTTTGCAGGGGTCAGCTTTATTTGCAGGGGTACAGAATGATCGCATTACAGAACGAATATGTCTTGGCCTTGGGGGTTTTGTCCAGAATGTTTGAGAGTGTTCATTTTCTCTCCCACAGCTTGGTTTGAGCTGGTTTGTCCAATGGAATCAAATATAATAATTACAATGGAAATAGTGCTCCTTGGAAAACAGGCCCATTATATCTCTTATTTTTTGTTTAAAATTTCAAACTATGCTTAAAAATATGTACTCAAATTATATAGTTGCCTCATTCATATAGATCTAAATATGATGAATAAATAAAGAAGGCTGGCTGTTGCACTTTTATTTCCACTAGATGAAGCTGTTGCTCAATGAATGCACAAGATTGGTTGAATTTATTTGTGGCTCTAAATGATCAGTGGTGTAGTCAAGAGTATACCCACGTATACGGAGTACACCCACCTCTACTTCACAGACTGTATGCAATGAGCCATTAGAATACACCACTGATTGTGATGGCTCATTTGTGAAGATAGTATAATTCCTTTGTATAATTATTGCAAATCTTTCTTATTGAGCAGCAGCAGCTTTGTCATAACACAACAAATATGAACAGCAGCACTATTCAGTAATGTTCTTTTCAAAATATTCTTGTAGGCCATATATTTTTTAAATCGTATTTTTTAAACCACTCTTCACTCCCATTTTTCTTTTCTCCATAATTTATAACATCCCAGTTTAAATGTAGTCCTGTAAAATTACTGCATCATCCTCTAATTTGGGAGGGAACACACGAGCACATGTCCAAAAAATGTGTAGCCAGCTGCAGCTTTCCTCTCTCCAGCTCAGCTGAGCAGTTACTGTGCTGCACCCTATGGAGTAAGAAAGCACTACTGCAAATGTAGGCGCTGAAGGCTCTACAGACCTCCCTGTCCTGGATGAACACAATCACCACCACTTTGCAGCATGCTATCCAGGGTCGCTGTATGCATATGACCCAATGGATTGAACCCAGAGTATGGTATGTAGCTCTGCTCTAAATTCTCACATTTGAATATTTAAAGAGAAATGTTTGAATGCCTATTTGGGTCACAGCTGTGTACACTCTGTATGTCATTGAAACTTTAGAGATGGAGAGCAAAACACCCTTTTTCTCTTTAATCAGTGCCTCAGTGTTTCTGCTCCACCACAATCTGTACTGAAACCTCATACCCGTGACAAAAAGTCAAAAGTGACTGACTGCCTGCCTAATTTTTGTCTTCTTGTAAATGGGCCTCGCAGATTAAGGCTGCGGACATTGAAGTTATTTTGAAGCGAGCAGCCCAGATGCATTTCCAGCGCACCACATGAAAGCTGTTTAGCTTTGCAGGAAATGGGACTTTCCCTCCGCGGTCCGGATGCTGAAGGCTACGCGAGGACCGGGCTGCCTGATGACATGTGGCGGGGCCCTTGATCCCCTGAGCCACCAGGCTGCCCACATGGCTCTGTTTAGATTATTATGTCATTCTCATGCTTCTCTAACACAAATAAATGCATGGCTTGTTGTTTGCTTAGTTATATCTCTCAACACATGGACACACATGCAGGCGTGCATGCATGCACCTCCGCACGCATGCACACTTAGGCACGCATGCATCCCCACACGTGTGAGTGCACACGCTCACACACACTCTCTCGCACACACACACACACACACACACACACACACACACACACACACACACACACACACACACACACACACACACAAACACACACGCACACACACACACACACACACAAACTCTCCGCTACTTGTGCATGTAATGAAGTGTGGGAGATATAAAGCAGGTCTTTGTCAGCAAGGTCCTTGGCTCATTGGGTCATCTTGAAGAGCAGCTTAATGCCAGCTAGAGGAGCAAGGCCACAGAGGTTGAAGAGGTAGCATTGAGGGTCCTGACAAAGGACAAAACTGAGAGCAGTAAAGCAACTAAACAGGAGTCAAGAACAGAAGAGTATCTCCCTTTCACTCTCACAGTAGCCACAGCAGAGCTACAGCACTGAGACAGTGTGCTGTACATGTTTGTGCCTGCATTATGTGTGGTAGGATGTGCTTTTGAGCACATATCTGCTGTTTTCATGTGCCTGTGTATTTCTGTGTATTTGCATGCGTGTGTTTGTGTGTGTGTGTGTTTGTGCGTGCGTGTGTGTTTGCACATGCCTGCTCATTGTATAGTCCATATTAATGAAGCAGGACTAGGCCTTCACTAAGGACAGATTCTGTTTTGTTTTTGCCAAAAGAAAGTGATTCCCTACTCAGATTTTTTGGACAGGCTGGACTATGATTCTATTATCAAAGCCATAGACAGATGAGGGATGAGAGCGATTGCTACAGTCTAGTATTTAGTGACAAACCTGAGGAAAAGAGCAGGATGAATGGTGAAAGAACAGGAAGATGTGGTGGCACAGCTGCTGCTGTGTGAGGAATGCAGCCAGGCCAAAGGGCTCACCATCAATTCAGGAGGCAAAAATAAAGGCTGTTCCCTACCCTGGGGTGGAAAGAGTGGCTATACCAGTGGAATAAATGCTGCCCTTCCATGGTTTTGTACTGGGCTGCCACATACTGGACGTTCCTCTGCCGGAACAGTCGATTGGCACACTTGGGCAATGATGGCATTACCGGTAAGCACACCAAAAAGGGCTGCCATACTCGAGGTGGGTGAGTTTTGATGAAGACTCATAGTAACTTTTAACTGTACATTTCACAGAAAAGATACAGGAAAAGAGTGTGTAGGGGAGGAACAGGTGGAGGCAGTTAGAATTTAATGAGGCTGCAACTGCAAATTAAGCAGGGGAGAGGAAGGAAAAGCTTCTAAAAGACACTAAAACATCAGGAACAGCATGGACAGGCAGCAATAGTTCCACTACAGAATCCTGGGGTGCACCTTCCGATCTGGAAATAAGAGAGGGCTGGTCAACCACAAAAGGCAACTCCATGGCTCAGAAAGTCTGGACACCTGTCCCTCTCCCCTGTGCCAAGAACTGCACAACCTCAGGAAGTCCTGCGCAGAAAAAGACAGATCAAAACCACCGTGAACCCTGTGTGAGAGGCCTGCGCAGCTCTCTAAAAAAGCTAAACCAATGTTTATGAATCGGAAAATGCTCTAACAGGATGGTGTCAGCCCATATTGCCACGGAAATATTGACAGTAACTTTTATGAATAACCCCTTATGTATTTTTTTTTACCAGTTCCTATCCTTGATTTTCTCTTCTCCCAGAGCAGGGACAGTGCACAGCCTGCCCTGGAACACATGCTGCCAACCGTCAGCTCTTCTCACCCTGCAGCACAGAGCTGAGCAGTGCAGTCATAATGTTGGAGGGGTAAACTGTAACTGAAGACAGACTGCAGGCAGCCAATGAAACAAGGGAACCATTCTTGAGCAATAAGACAGAGACAAATCTGCAGACTAACACCCTTCTTTGCTGTGTGATGTTGTGGCCAGTTATGAGTTATCTGTGAAGCTGTGGGCCAGTGATCTAGATTTCTAGCGGAGCGTGGACACCAGTTTTGAGAAGGCTTTCAGCCAGACAATGCTAGTGGTTGAGCACATCAAAAGTCCATATCAGCGCCCCAGTCTGTGACATCTGTACATGAGCCAGACGGCTTACTGTTCAATCATGAAGACAGTTCTTCAAACACAAAGACCGCTTCTCTCTTACTTAACCTGATTCTCATAAGAGTTTCCAGAACACACCCTTCAAATAACTGGGCATATGAACGTCCGCTGAGCGGGTGAGCACACTGCCTCTCAAAGAGAACTCAAACTGTGTGATGGACTCAACAGGAAAAAACCCTTTTCCATGTTGGGGATGGAAAAAAATGAGTGGTGTGTGATCAAGGACTTCCTTATGCCATGCTATGCTTGACAGATTTCCCCATTATCAGTCTCAGACCTGTCTTTATTTTTGTCTCTTCTCATAAATACACAGGGGAAAAACGATTAATAAAAGAAGATTACGTACTACTGCAAGAGAAATGGCATGACTTATAACTCCTTTTTGTGTGTGGCATTTTGGAAAGCCTTGCCTTTTTCATTTATGTGCGTTAAATGGGCACAATACAAAAAGGAAGAAGTGTTGGCATAAATTAAATGAATTGTTGAAGTGGAACCTCTTTGGGATTGCTGGGAGGCTCATCCTATTAATGCGCTGTTCCAGTATGTGAATGGGCTTGAAGTTCTAATATTGAGTCTAGAATTTGCCAGCATTGCCAGTATGGCTGACAGCTGTGCAAGGTGACAGATAATTAGCCTTAGTGTCACTCATGGAGGAAGCGGAAAGTTATTGCAGATGGGTTTTGCTCTCTGGTGACTCCTGTTGGTCAATTTCTGGCACTAAGCTTCACATGGTGTGTCTTATTCTGTGCAAGCTTAACTTGTTGACTGCAGTGTGAAATCAAGAAGCAGCCAACATCACATGTTTAGGAGGAGAGTGTGTGTATATACATGCAATCCCAAATTAACTGTGGAGACTGTAGCAATGAGCAGGGCTTGTGGATATGACTAGACATTGCATGATATGGGAGTCATGATGCTTTCTTTTCCTGCTCCAGCGATCTCTTCAGATATGACCTCATGGAGTTATGTGCCTATATACATGCCTTTCATTCCTCTATTAAATTTCAACTGAACTTACATGTGCTGTTAGTCACATTTAATATCCTCCCTCAGTGGAAAAGCTGAAGATGTTTTTTTCAGTGAACATGAATTGAATGCATTCACATGCCACTTTTGTTAACTTTAATTTTGCTGAACACAGAATGCATAGACATAAATTATGCTGCATTTGAAGGATGTTGCAACAGGTAAGGCAGGCATCTTACAGCGCCGGGATCTGAAGTTTGAACCTGGCACCTGTTTGCGCAGCGAGCCGGTTTCCTCTCTGGTTACCTTCAACATTCCAAAGACATGTTGCCAAAGTTAGCTGGCATCCCTGGATCCCCGCACATGCACGCACGCAATGACTGTGTGCCGTCCACAGAGTGACCCCCTTCTTGTGCTCTCTGAAAATCAATGGACTTTAATTCTTCTTTTTTTCATTATACATGTCAACACCCTCTGATCTGTGATTTGCATAACCATAATGGATTTCATTCACAGAGGCTGAATCAGTAGTCATTCTATGAACTAAACTAAAATGTGCTGGGATTTTCTGTGAGATTTATGACCATATTGAGTTTCAATAAAATAATAATCACTAGAAACAGCCACTGTCATATTCATAAAGAATAACATCAATATGTGCAATTGAATGCCTTTGGTTAAAACTGATCTGAGAAGGTTTGACTGGCTGCAAATTTCCCTTTAGTTTCATCATCTTAATATGAGAGAAAAATTGCTCAAGAAAAACCTTTTGTTCTTTTGAGTGAAATATGATGATTAAGCTGTTGGACACACAGAGTAGACTTGGATAAGTACTCAAAACAAATAAGAACAAAGGGAATGGCAGTAGATGAGACATAATGAAACAATGATTACCATAAAATTGCCACAAAGTTGTAACAGGGCCAGCATAACTCAGCCCTTGGAAAATAGGTAGTTGAATTATCTAAGCGATGAAAACATTTCAAGTTTATCTCCAAGATTGTGCTTCCACCAAAAATAAGCTTATCCCACTCAAATTAGCCTTCCACTTAAGAAGCATTGCACTTTTTGTGCAAAATTCATCAAATGCACTGTCTAAACCTGTCACAAGTAATGGGAAAGGAGGTGAAACATTACTCTGTTTGGGGACCACAGAAAATAGGCCTGTACAGCATTAATCCAGCACAAGTGTCCTGCTGTTTGGCCAAAAAATTAACAAAAGAAAATATTGTGCGATGACATTTACAAAGAATGGTCCTGCTTTGAACAAAGATTTAAAAAATGAGCCAGTCTGCTACAAGGTAATAAGCCTTGAGACAAAACACAGGTATTTCTGTGACATGGTTCTACAAACAAGCCCTTGCCACAACTGAAGGGTCAGTGAACCGTGATAGCTGTGAGGGAGGTTATCATGCGCAAACGCAGGTTACAGAGTGGATATACAAACCCTCAAGAGCGGTGTGGATAACATCACACCTTTATACACAGAGCAGTGCACTGTACTGACCTGTCACCCCCTGCTCTTTGCCATGAGAGGAGGGAGAGAGGGAGTGTGAAGTGTCTGAAACACTGGCAGCGGGCTTCCTGTGAGGTACGCCATGCACCTGTGAGACAGGGAGGCAGTGTAAGGCCGGCCTCGCAGCTCTGGGAACGGTGTCGCCCCTTTTGTTTGTGTCTTAAGGTCAGGCTTGTCCAATCAACTGTCTCCTCCTCCTCCTCCTCCTCCTCCCCCTCTGTCTCCTTCCCTCCCCCTTCCCTGTTCGGTGAGGCCTACCCTCCATTCAGACCCCTGCTCTCTGAGACCTTTCATACATGCAGGTGTATAAACAGAGCTGTTTTCAATTTAGGCTGACCTCGCCTGTAGCGTGCATCTGATCAATGAATGCCCCTGCACCTGTGGTAATAAAATACCCAGGGAACGGGGAGACGGCACTGTGAATGCTAATCAGATGTGGCCCTGTTGTTGTACCGTTTCACTGGGGAGGGAAACATGTCTTCACAACTTAGCTGTGAAAGGGTGTTGGCAACCAAGCACAAATGTACAAGTGAAGAATTGTGCCCCCTAAAATATTTGACAAAAGAAAGGGAGGACAAAAAAGGACAGAATGAAAGAGGAGCTGAAATTCCTTCAGTAGTAAATGAAGTAGCTTATGGCAAAAACTGATTTGCTATTCAATATCACAATGTGCAGAGAGACATCTGGGAAAAGAATGCATCATTTTATTTCCATTCTTGCAACAAACATGACGCTGGAGCTGGGAGTCACATTCAAGGTGTTTCCATGAAGATTTTTCCACATTCCTATACAGTGTACAGCTTTCCTCAAAGCTATTTGGAGTATACGCTTGTGTGCATTCTCTATGCATGGATTCAATCATATCAAATGGATGGTTTGTATGGTTAGTATTTTATAATATTGTTTGCATTTAAAGAGCTCATAAAGGATTTTATTTTAAATCATCAATCAGACCACCATCTGATAATTTAGTTTTGAACATAGCCTTCGAGTTTCAGTTTGACACTTTGAATTTTGATAAATTTCAACAGCTGGTCCACATTACTGCTTTATATATTCATGGGTTTAGAGAATACCAGGACTGTTAGGATGAGGACAAAGATAAGAGGAGGGCTGAATGAATGTAAACACCCAACAGCGCCCCTCAGTGTGACTGCGCTTGGCTGAGAGCCAGGGCCCAATGCCACCAGATGTCCTGGCCTCAGGTGTCTCTGACGAGCCCAGCAGCCCCTACGGCACATGCTGCTATTGTGGCCCAACCACAACAGCTCCCTTTGTCCGGCCTCGCTGAGAGGGCCCTCCCCTCACCCTGCTGCATGTTAAGAGCTGTCACCCCTGTCAACTTAATCTACAATGCAAACAATAAACCCAGATTAATGTACTAACATGTTAAACCTCTGATTGTACCACTGAAAGAAGATTGCTGTTTCACTGATAATCGCTCATACAGTGGTAGCTGTAATCTCATAGACAGGCTATGTGTCAGCTAGCCCTGGTACTGACCTACAGTCAGACAGTGGGGATTGTGTAGGCTCTGGGCTGTACTTTTAATGGTCAAAACCCATCGTTCAGCTGTCAAAATAGAACCTTGAGCAACTACTGTTGTATTTATTTCCAAAGTATATGATATCAATTTCACGCGAGTAGAATGCAGCTACTATGTGTCTTCAATGTTTTACTATCTTTAGATATTTGCTAAATCAAGCTTTTTCATGAGACATTCTCCTACACACATTTGACTTTTGGTGATACTCTGTATTTGGGTAAAAATAGTGAAGGCAGGTGCACACCATGGCTAATGTGTAATTTGTAGATATTTAGAGAGGCACACATAATGACAGATCATTCCAGGAAAAGGCACAAATTGTGATCCTTTTGAAGTGGTCACAGGCCGGAAAAGCATGGGGACCATAATGAGCCATCCTCAGGAATTCTTTTCAATCGCAGTACAGAACCCCAAGCCTGTTTGTACTAAGCAAAGTATTAAGCCAATGAATTAAAAAATGGTTACCCAAAGTGGTAACACGTTTTAGTGTTTCAGTATTGTCGTCATTATCTACGTTGTCAGTAAACTTGCAAAGGAAAATGAACACCCTGTGTGAGAGATATTATCTCTTTTTAGAGACTTTTCTATACAGTAGCAATACACAAATAATAAATAATTTTACTCTTTGATGATGCTTACAGTTAATGTTAGCATATATGTTATTTTTACTTGAAGAGATTGTCTGCCTATATAAATTATATGAACCAAATTTCCATATTTATGAGAGGGTGTGTTCAGTAGGCAATCAGGCAAGTGCTAGGCTCCACCCCTAATGCCACCCCTTCTTTAGCCCCACCCCTCACTGCATGTGCCTGTGGTAAATATACTTTAACACTAAAACGTTTTGCTAAAGGAACTCCACTGCAACAAAGTATACTTTTTCCTTAACAAATATACCATGATTCATTATGTCCAATGGTAACAATATATTGAAAACAGATGGTAAAATAATAATATAACCTTTGAAGCTTTTCAGATCTTGAACCCTCCTCTTTGTTTCAGAGGGAGTGTATTTTTTAACCTGACCGTTTGTGTCAAGGAAATAATAAACTATGCTGTATATACAGTCCCTGTGTGTGTATTGAAAGAGAGAGGAAATACAATAAGGACTGCTTGCCTGCTACTTACGCAAAAGTACAGTCTAAACTGAGGACAGATGCTTCTTGCACAGGTGGTTCTCTGACATCAGCAGGATTTAATAAAATCTATAAGGTTATCAGCATGGTTGATCAAGCCATTGATGTTCATTGAAAATAGCTTTGATGGGGCTTGATGATTTAGATGGTTTTGCCAGTTATTTTTTTAATTTTATAAAATATAACAAACTATGAAAAATCAAATACCCACCATGTGCTAGTATCCTTTCACGTGAGTGATGAATTGCTCATAGATAAATATGATGGTGAGTGGTTCGGCAGGACCAATTTTGGTTTGCATACATCTCTGATGTTGAGAGTATACAAACCTGACAAATGCTAATATTGTGATATGCTACATGTTGGTTTTCCATAGATGCTCCTATCCAAGAAAATTTAACCTTAAAAATGCAATCCCTTTATGAATGGATTTTCTGTGACAAGTCTTTAACTGATTAATTTACAAATTGATTCCCAATATGCAAACAAATTGTTGTAACTCATTGAACAATTTCACTAACTGCACTTGATTTAGGTTCATTATCAAAATCCTCTGGTCTCTGGTAATATGGCTGTTTAAAAGGATGAGTGTAGAAAGGCATACATTCATTACTTTACCTACAATATTTGTTCCAATTAATAGCAATAGTATTCTCCCTTTTGGTAATATGATAAGCTTCAGCATCTCATTAATTTTAGATTTTTGAGATAAATGTTTTTGAATTGAGTCTGTTTTTAATTGGGCAGTCCTATGTAAAGAATTATTTATGAAATGATGACTAATAGCTGTTAACAGATATCCATGACTAGAATGATATGCTGTATGGTATGGCATATCCCACTTATAAATAATACATACAAATACTACACAGACAAATCAAAACAGCAATGAGTTAGAAATGACATAACTGTAGTAAGAATTGAGAACTGAAAAATTAATTCACACAAAATGACAGAATTGCTAATGAAAAGATAGTTCTAGTTATAGACAGTTATATTTCTTGCCATCACCACGATGGACACCTACACTGTGTAAAGCCCTCTGTAGAGCACTCTGGGAGGTTTTATGAATGGATGGTTTAATCACTGCAAGTCTCTGCTTGTTACAAAACATGCCAAGTAATTACTACTAAAAGCATAATGAATTTAGCATGTCTCTCACAGCAGTCATTTCAAGTTATGTTTTTCATTGTAAGCAAGTTGATTACCAAACCACACACTTGATTCAAATGAGTCACTATACTTCACTTTATGTATACAAAAGCAAATGTACAACCTTTGGTATTTCTTACTGATTAGCCATCATGAGCCTAACTTTACCACAGCGGATTATGAGATTTGTCAGTTTACATGGTGTCAAGTCCAAGTTCCTCAGACGTTTTTAACTTGAACATTTGTTTGGTAATGATGGGTTAACCACATTCAGCAGAGGATTTGTGATGCTTTAGCAGAGAAACTGAAGCCAGAAAAATTAGCTATTATAAAACACTGTAAAGCTAGCATGTAAGACTGTCCCCTGTCTCTTTGATAGAAACATTTAATTCATCTTGCCATTTCCTCATGGTGTTGCTTCTTCCAATGCTAGCCACAGCAGTTTGGTATTTGGAGATGTTTATTTATGAAGACTGAGATGTATTGAACTCTGTCACTCCCATCCTTTGTCCTAGTTTGACAGGTCTTAAAATATTTGATTGCTCTTGATTAGGGCCTCATGCCCAGAGATGAAAATATTTTTATACATGAAATGACAAATGCTAAAGATACTGTGCATCACTATTGTGATCTGATGAGCATTTTCATTTATTTTATTTTTTCATTTGTAAAAAGTGAATTTTCTTCTTCTTCCTGAACAACTTTGTCAAAAAACCTTTAATGCTGAAATTTTGTAACTAGTTTAATTAACTAAGAAGCAACAACATTGCATGTTAAAATCCTTATCACCTATTCTGCACCAAATATGCATGCCTTTTTTTCTTTTCTAGACGCCTCTAATGAGCTGAGTAAAGCTCTGCTCTACAAGATGCATTGTAGCTCTTTTGTATCTGTAATGCAGGAAGTGGCTGGAACTGCAGTGTAAATATATTGTTGTGGGCAAAAAGTATAGATGCCCTTAGGGCTGGAGTTTCAAAGCCAAGCGGACTATTTCCATGGAAGGAGTCAATATGGGAGCTAATATCAGTATTCTGTAAAACTCAATTTTGTGCTAAACACTGCAGTTACTGAACATATGGTACAGTTTCTCTATATATAAATGAAAACTAAGCATTCTAAAATGCCCATATAAATGGAAAAGTACAACGTTTTTCAATACACCTATACGAATCCTTATGAGTTGCATATAATTCTATGCCAATATCAATACAGTGTAATATAAAACATTGCTATACTAATACTTCAGAATTTGTATGCATAGCCTCTGTACTGTGGAAAAAGGAGCAGTTTTATTTTTTGACAGAAACTTAATAGAATAAAAATGAATCATGACAGAAGAGATAATAATGGTTTTGCCTCGTTTCTGATACAGACAAATGGTTAAACTACAGAACTGTCCTGACCTCTACATAAAGTGGAAGAAGTACACCCGTTATTAGTGAGTGCTTCATTAACGCTCACTTTATGCAGGAAAAGTTACATTGTGCTGAATGAAAAAGGCCCCACGGACAATGGGACATTGAAAAGCCTATTTATTTCTAATATTCAACAAACAGGCTTAGCTATCTGCTAATTAAGTTTTAATTGATTTAAATGTTGACCTGTTTGCTGTCAGGAGGTATTTTACAATGTTTTGAAAACTGTGTTGTTGAGAGGAGTTGAAATGAGGCAGACTGAACCCCCTTTTGGGTAAGTACCTTTTACAGTAAGTTGTAATTGTAAACCATTACAATCTGATTAGATTGAAACCACAAAGGAGGGAACATGTGCTAACCAGAAAGTCTCTGTGCAGCTGAATCTTCTGTGCAGCTGAATCTTCAGGGGTAAATGACTGTTTTTCTTTCCAGTGGAATCCTTGGCAAAATGTAGCCTACATTTCTACATGTGCTTTTCCAAGTGTTGACATACAACCCAACAGGCTTGAGAAACTGGGGGTGCAGTTAAACAGAAAAACATATTGTAGCAAAATTGAACAAAGGCAAAAAAATAATTGAGAATCTTTGAAGTTTACTTTGAACTTTTATCACATTTTTTCTTGCCAATTTGGGAGCGCCCATCATGACTGTAGGCCCAAATGAGACAACATCTTCCATGACTTGAGGAGCATTCCCACATGCACACTCATTTACTGTGTGAGAGACGAGGGCCTGATCTGGCAGGGCATGCCACTGCTGAGCGCACCTGGGTACACCTTATCCACAGAAACCCCCCTGCCCCCTGGTAATGTGCAGCATTATTGATCTAAAGAGGGCATTATTTTGCATTGAGCTAACCAAAAATGTGCAACAATAGTGGATCAGTCAAGACTAAAAGTGAGCTGTAGTTACTGTCAGGGTGATAAACTCTGACAATTGCAGGGACTGCAGCTCTCATGGCAACCCAGGGACAGAAAAGAGTTCTGTATTTGTGTAGCATCAGAGGAAAATAGAAGTAACACCTGCATGAAATACCAACAGAGAATACATCTGAAACTCTACCTCAAATATACCCAGCTGCTTCTTCCTTTTAAATACCAAGTTTCAATGCAGAAATTTCAGCTGTGACATTGGACAGTTCAGGGCTTCTGCATGCCCTGGGACACGATACTTGTGTGTCTGGTATTTTCTTCCCGATGTGGAGATGGAGACACTAGGGTGCAGCACGTTGGCGGGAGGACTGGGACGTGGGCAGCTTGCACTAATAACACTCAGCTGTAAAGAGATCGAGTCAGCCACACAGACCGCTGGTGCACTGGGAGCGCAGACCTCCTCAGTAACAGATTCACAATGTGGGATGTATCCACTATGTATTTTTGCCCTGGACTCAAACAGTGAATTTTCCAGTAGACTCATAGTCCGTTTCCATTGAAGGAACAGAAAATAGCTGTGCTCCTTTGAAGTTTGGATGAGAATTCAGTTGGTTTCCATTGAAATACCTTTTTTTTAGCATCACATAGCTTTGAAAAGAGTGATATGCACATTTACTGTCACAAACATCAAGGCAAGAGAAAATGGTCATGATTCATCAAGATATTGTTTCAGAATTGATTCATTAGTCAAGTAGTAAGCTAAAAAAGAACAGCAATGTTTAACTATTGTATTTTAATTGTAACACCACATTCAAGACTAAAATGTATCCCAACATAGGCTTCAGACCCACAGGAGTTCAGGTAAAATCCTATTCTTTGCACACATGTAATCAATAAGTTGGGCTCATTGTAATCAGAGATGACTGTTTAAGAGTTGAAAATAATTAAAATGGTCATGCTGCATGGAATTTTGCTGAACATTCAACAGCCCAAAATAATATTTTCCTTACAGCCCCTTTTTTGGGACTCCCAGTGATTTTTGCCAAGTGAGATTCTCAATGAATCAGTTTCTTATTGAAAGCTAACATCTGCCAGCCAATTGAATGTTCAGAAACATCGGTTTCAATGAGAAATAGTTTAATTCCAAAGAAAAGAAATAATCCTTTAACACAACATCTCTTGTGTTAAAATTTATTAATATTTAAGACTACAAGCCTTCAGAATCTTAAGAATGAATCTTCTCCAGCCATCGAGTATTTGTTTATACATGAAAATTTAAGGTAAGCCAAGAATCATGAAAGAATGTTAATCTCCTTCCCGTAAACAACATTTTAATGACATTCCATTAATAAAGGTTTGAATTATTCACTGTAACAGATTTTGGTTTTGTTTGGAAATGAGACATTGCTAGTTTAATGATAATTAGGGGTGGGTAAGGATCAGATTTGTTTGTGATATGTGATAAAATAGCAAGAAGTAAGAGCTTAGGGCCATGTGCTATATTGAATTTCTTTTATATTAGATCCCATGCCGTAAACACTGCTTTTCCTTTCAGCTGTTAAAACAGATAGCAGAATGGAGCTGGAGTCAAGCTGGAGGACAAACCATTTTTCAGAGTGGAGGTCAGCACACAGTTAGGTGTGCATGAGTGGGAACACTTTAAGTAGACCAGGTTGGAAAAACAGAGGCAAGGCTTATATTCTAAACTGTCTCAGAAGCAATGCCTCCCCACAGCTTTTTTAAAGCCATGAACTGTTACATGTGAGCAATTGATAAGAAAAATAACTCTTTACAAATGTTCACACTCAAGATTGATAACCACATATTGCATTTGTTATATATTATAACTGTGGGTAAAATAATCAAAATATACATTTAAAGTTCCACACGTTGTGGAAATGATAATTTCTTGGCTCAGAAAGTTTAAGATAATAGCTGGTTTCTCCCAGTCTAGCCCAACCCAGAGCTGAAATATTCAGATAAAGATATATGCGGTTCATTTATTTGGAGTGTCTTATGTACTTGACCTATATTTTTGTAGTTAATTACCTTTGGGTTGTCAAGTTTTCTCCCTCAGCATGGTTTGGCCTGTAATACACTTATACCAAGGCTAACACACAATTGCTGTGAGTTTACGGTGCATTTTGCTTTACTCCTTTCCTGTTTATGGCTGTTCTCACAGCTTGTTTAAAGTCAGACACATTTATCATTAAAAATATACCCAAACCTTTCTTTATGCCTCATTATTTTTCAAGACAGTCTTCCCACTCAAGCCATGAATCATTTTTGTATTCTTAAAAATAAAATAAAAAGGGTACTGATCTTGATCTTGGATCTCTGTGCTGTTGATTTGGCCAAAGCAAACATGTTAAAAGTTAAATTTCAGTCTTTAACAGTGAGATTCTAAGAAGTGCTAGCTGTTAATGGTCATACGTAAATACTCTTCCCAATGAGATAGAATGACAGTAATGAAAAGTATGATGATTTCCAGCTTTTCCATGTGATTACTACACTAAAGGTAAAAGGTTTGACTTTGGTATCAAAATAAAATAAAATACTTCAATGTGCACTGTCAGCTGTCACTCAGTGATGTAGTCACTTAATATACATACATGCGTTTAAAACTCACTCAGCTCGGGGGCAATGATTCAAAAACAAATGGCATAGCTCTTGTCAAGGCTTGATGAAAACAGTATTGAGGGGAAGCCATGAAATTCTCTCTGTAAATAAATCTGAGTTCACCTGCTTCCTCAGATTCCATGTTCACACTGAATCTTTGGCTCATGTGACCCCACAGCAATCTGTCATTCACTCATACGGAGCAATCTCCCATCCCCCAAAAATGTGCTTCCTTAGCACTTTCTCCAGCATGTCACTCTTCCAAGACTGTTATTTGGGGGAGTGGACAGAGTCTAATGTAAATTACATTCCTCCTTGTAACTCTAGTCCACTTGGATGTGGAAAAATTGCAGGTCCTGTTCTCCATTATTTTCATTTTAGTGCAGCGAGCGATTTCCAGCCCAAGGTCAGCTCGCGAGCACAAAATGCAAACCATCTATGGGTGGATGGGAGATTCAATGAGCCGTTATACCGTATAAAGATGAACTCGTCCACCCCGGAGAGCTGCAGTAAGGATGTTTTTGCGGGTTCTCTTTTTTTAACAAGTGCAGCGGGCTTTATTAAAATCATAGCCATGTGCCCTGCATCCCACAGCATCCAGTGTCCTTCACTGTTCAGCTGAGGGGGGTCACTTGGAGTTGAGTGTGGGGGGGCTGCTGGACGGCTCATTATTTATTCACTGAAGATTGCCGTGTGACTGGGGAGGTATTATAACAGGTCTGTGGATTGCAGTGCACGTCTGGAATGTCTATGATACAAAAAAAAAATGCTTTAAAAGAATCTATGAAGGTTTTCTGCTTCTACCCTCATCTGTGGCACAAGACAGTGGCTCTGTGGATAGTATCACTGGAGTAAAATGTTTTGTAAAACACATTAATAAAATCACACATTCAGGTCTTTATGAGGGGCCCCTGGTCTCAAAGGAAGCTACCATTGATTTTATTCACCTTCACTGGTTCTTATATGCTGTCATTAGAGGGGAAAGGACATGACGCAATACAATGGGGAGAAAAGTGTTACCGAAACGTACATTTTTGCATATGTCTTTACTCAAACCCTTTCCAATCCTTTCGGAGCCACAGAAAGTTGAGTTCATGTCGAAACACCTGCATAAAACACATACCTTGTGTTGTAGCCAGTGTTTCCCTTTGGTAAAATAAAATTGATTTGACTCATGCTGATCCATTTTCTTGGTGTAAATTGAACAGGGTATTCATTTTGATGGGGACTGGTATCATGGCCAACCATCTCAAGGACGGTAGGAGAAAACAACATCCTCACTGTAAGGTCCTACAGGTCATTTTTCAATAATATCTAGCGAAGATGTCCACATGACATCTGGGAATAGATTAACTGAAGAATCTTAGCAAAATATAATTATGAATATGTCTACAATAGAATCCCTGTATTATTTCCTTATTTTGCCATTATTTGACAGTAAAATCCATGGTTTGTTTTCTGTTATATTCTATGATAAATTTGCTCTCCAAACTGAAAAGATCACCTATTAATGAAAGAGTCATTGTGTGTTTCATGTAAATAAGTTAAAGAAGACTGAATACATTTTGAATAATTAAGTTTGAATAAAGAAGAAGCAAGAACCAGCTGCAAAAATTGGTACACCCATCACTTACAAATTTCATCTGTTGGCATTTTCCTTAATGGTTTGAGGTAACTTAAAGAGAACTGAAGAACAATAGTTATTATGCTGCAAAGGTCAGATTTTTGTCCAGAGCAATGTATTTTCCTTAGCAATCTGGAGATTAAATAATAAGACAGTGTCCATCTCAGGTGACACTCAGTAAAGAGGATCCTTCAGGCATGCCTGACTCAACCAAAACATTTGCTTCGCATGGCAGGCCCTCAATACGTAATGCAGTCCAGTTCTGGGATGTGCGCAGTGGACATTTTTACGCCATGAGTAATGAATGTTTCGATGAGGACCGCATCCCAGATTTCTATTTTTGCTCTGGTCCACCTCTTAATTTGAAGGTCTCACGTTGCTCACGGGGCTGATTGAGTAACTAGGCCCATCACGGAGGAAGACCACCTGCTAACTCCAGGATTTCTGTAAGCATTTTAAATTGGGAAAAAGTGAAAACAATATGCCTTGTACATTCCACGAGCATCGATGTAATCTCCCTGGAAATCAACACCAATGCACACCACCGTCATTAGTTCATCTTCCCCATGACATCGACATATATTATTAGAAAACAACGTCATAACTGACTGGGCTAAAGAATACTTTTGTACACACTGGCTGCCACAGAGGAATGCGTTGCCCAAACAGATTAGATGATAGTGATTCGAGAACAGTATTTATCTGTGCATATGATTTTGTAACTTTTGTTGGCCGCTGGGCTTTATTTGAAAGTGCCTTACCCATTAGTTTGCCTGATCTTTGCCCCTGAAGTCATTTCCCACTTATTAATGTGTTTTCTTTAACACTGCATGGTGACACAGTACTCTCTGTATCACGACTCAGAGGTACTTTTAACCGTCTGCAGTAAGTTAGGCCTAAGAGACGTAGATAAATGGTTTTCCCAAGTATTCAGCTGAATGAAATGACAAAAGGCACCATAACTAGATGGAGATGGATGCACTAAAGTTTGGAAAGTCCCTTGGCTAAAAAAAACGAAGCCCTTACTTTTATTCTATTATATCACTACAATGCAGATGAATAGAAATGTCACATGTTCAGTGAGTTAAGAGTCATAGAATTAAAAATTTCCAAGGTGCTTTGGAACCTATATTTTCTGCCAGGTAGTTGACTTTACAAATGATATTTTTAGAGCTACAAGTAGATTGGGACTATATATTAAAACAAAATAGATATTTGTGCAAAACACCACACACAGAGTGAGACACCATGTAACAAGGCATGTTTTAAAAAGGTCTATTATCCTACACCGAAGACATAACATAAGTCAAAGTGGCAAACAACTAAGATTCCTTTGCAGACTTTAGGTGTTGGACAGCAATCTTAACCTACATATCATTATAATAAATAAGTGTATATGTATCAAAAGAATACGTGTACTCCACTATTTCATTTAAAAAGGGCCCAGTAGAATAATGTACAATACTATGCATTTTCTTACAGAATTCACCGATGAAAATACACTGAGTTCTGTTTTCTTTGCTCTTTATTGTGGAAGAACTATTGTGTTATTGTCTACTAAAAGGATCAGACTTTCCCAATTTAATATCTGAAGGATGTTTCCATTTACAAGCGAACAGTTAAGCAGAAACTGTTGGAGGGAACAGATTTGGTGCTGGGTTCACTGACAAGGCCAATTTTCAGCTGTTGTAATGTTCAGAAATCTGTTTATTAGTAAAACATGTTGCATTCCTCTCCCAGTTATTGATTTTTTTATGTGATTGCAAGAGGACAGTGCAGATTTCAAGATTTTTGTGAACCGAATAAACAAGGTTTCAAGAGATTTCCTTAGAAATGCATTAATAATCAAACGCAGACCACAAACAGCAGTGAAATTTAAACCTGGACTCATAAAAATGAAGAAGCACTTCAGTGAGTCTGTTCATCAGTCTAACGTAACAATGTTCAACTTCTTCTACTTTGTGGGCTCCAAACACAGTGAAAGACTGTCAGAGCATTCATCTATTCCTCTATAATGTTAATTGAATGACACGGTGTGCCTGCTATCACAGAGTGGAACTCAGGGGCTCATTAAGAATATTAAATGTCTGCCTGGGCCAAAACAGGTGTGCGACTTCTGCTTTCAAACTCATTTGCATGATGTCAGAAAGTCAATAGAAGCCTTCAGTGGTTAGCCAGCCATGTGTAAAGACCAGAGTATCATGTTTGGATTCATTTGTTAAAGCCTTTTATCCCACTTGGTTTCCAATCGACCCATGATGCCAAGGCTAATTCCTACCACTGACACACCTAATGATTAAACGGGTGGAAAGACAGGGGTTTAAGTCTTTTCAGCTGAGGAATTCCAATCGTTTTTCAAATTAAATTGTGTGATGCATATTTGGATAACTGCTCCAGTTATCTAAAGAAACCAGCTTATGCTGTTACAGCACTTGTACCTGGTTTTTCACTTTCATTGTTATATAAAACTAAACTAGTTGCAAAGACTTGTATGACTTTTAGTGTATTGTTGCAAGCTTATAAATATAGATCAAAGCATATGTATATTGGTAAAAGCCAGTATTATCTGAATTATACATAATTCTTTTTGATTTAAAACCCACTGAGAACCCCTTGTGGCATTACAACCTTTATGTAAATACAGAACTATTCAGTTTGGTCTAGGATAAAAATGTTGTTGTTCTAGTACAGTATTATGACCTGACGATTCCAGCTGTGTTACATTGCAAAATCAACACCATGTCCAATAGCATTATTACACATTTCATGTGATGTACTGAGGGCTGCAGTGGTTTACATCATCATAACTTATGAAATAATCTGTGACAGGTATGACCACTTAAACTGAACAACTAGATGTTTTTTTAAAAAGAAAAGCAGTATAACATTCAAATGTATAATCACTCACAAGTGATGTTTTTAAACATATTTGTGATTGGAAAAAGGAAAGTTTATACGAAAGCCAAATTGATAAGGATACATTTGACTTGTGAAGCACTTTTCCCCATGTGCAAAAGTCTTGAGCTACACATCTGAAGGTTTGAGGTTTTGAAACTATGGGTCATTGCCAGCAACAGACAAAACAAATATTTATTACCTCTATGTATTAACCAGTTCATTTATTGTCCTTGGAAAGTGGTGATATTCAATGTACACTGTGAAATATAATATCATACTAAAGATAACAGGATGAATCATGGTGAAGTATTATCCTTGAATACTGATTATATCTTTGCCTATGTTTTACAGTGTAATTACTATGATTTATCTTTAATATAATAACATATTTTGATGAAAAGATGATTTAATCTTGCTCACAAACATTTAAGAAACATATGAAAACACCTTCATACAGCACTTGCTGTTCCTCCACATCAAGCATACTGTTCTACGCACTGATCAAATGATCATTTGTGGTTAACCCAATCATGTTTCCTGATTTGTGCCTTACGCAAAGTGAATTGACACAGTGTTTAGTATGCACACCTGTTTGCAAAATGTTATTCCATATTCATGAGTTTTTGTGAATACATACTGAATTAGTTTCTTTCAATTAAATCAAACACACTGTTCGCACTGACTCCAAAAACAGCATGCACAAAAGCATATCCAAAACTGTATTCAGATTTAAATTGAATTTAATCGCTGGCTTCTCCAGCCAGCGGAAGATCATAACAGTATAAGAGATGTGTTTTAGAGCATCCTTTCTATATACATGTGGCTTAGACGTAAGATCAACATCCTAAAATGTGAAATTCTGCTATAGTTTACGATATTAATTAATTAGTCAGTGACTGAAAAGTGCTATTGATTCATTCTAAGTTTCAATTCACTGTCAAAGCACTGAAACAACCCTGATCAACCTTGATCCACTTCTGACTTAAGTGGATATTTGCATAATAGTTGGCGTATGAGAAATGGATGTTGCACTTCATAGAGGTTTTACTGAGGAATAGTGAAGACACATTAACAGGGTTACAGGTCAAGGCAGCACTTATACATGATATATTTTATTTCTAATATCTTTGCTTTGGAAATAATGTTTGATGAAAGCCTCAAATCAGTCCAGAGCAACACTGACCTGAACTAATGTTTCATGTTGTCCTTTTAAACTTGCACTAGTCTAAGGAATAAGCATAGAGTGCCACAGTTTACGAGTGACCTTTCAGTGCTGTTAAAATAAATATGAGGAGAGACGCGCTCAACTGAACTGAATAATAATAATTGCCAAACAATACTGGGAAAACAAGTGCCGCTGTGTGTGATAGTGAAAGCTTTTTCAGACCATTTCAATGTTGTCTTTTCCAGGACATGGGCAAGTGCAGGAAAAGAACTCAAAGATAACTTCCTGCAGGCCCTGGCAGAAGGAGAGGTGCCCCACCGCAGAGGGGAAAATGACTGCGAGTACATTACTGAAACAGTCAACCAGCTACGTTAAGGGATTCCCCCCAAGATATTTCAGCAGCTCTATTAAAATTTAACTAGTCCCTCTCTGTTTGGTTCAGATGGAGTTACATCAGTGCGTGGACACTGTTTGCTGTCAAAGGACACAGTGTTCCTCTTAATAAAGGGCAAATCCTACTTGAGGAAAAGAATTCACTCCCAATTCTTAACGTTCATTAAATTGGCTGACTTTCATGCTTGAGTGCCCGTTTCTTTAATGGTTAACAACTGGGATAGGGAGGAGTGGACACTGTTTCAGATTTCCAGAAGAGCTTCCAAATAAACTTAAAACAGGTTTTAACTATACGTTTGTTATTATATCGATATAATAGCGCTTAAGTCCTACCACTTAATCTTTATCACTTCCCCTGCCTGTGGACCTTGTCACAAAGTTTATTTAAGTCTGTCAACAATGTTATTTAAAGCCTTTAGCCATGGTACAAAGCAACTTTCATAAACATTCTTCCAAATGTTGGTAAAATAGACATTAGCAGAGCTCTTCGTATTGAGTTTCTTCTCCACACTCATTGTTGGGAGTTCTTAGACATCCATTTCATTCAAGTTGCCAAAGCTTGCGTGTTCAACTAATGTGGTCTATGCACTATCCCTCTAAATATAATGGAGCTAAGCAGGCTGATCACACATTAATGATTCATTACTCAGTTATTTATCTATTGGTAAATATTTGTAAAACAGCTTGCAGAACTGTTGCAATAAAAATTGTACATCTTGAACTCTAAGTAAGACAAACGTGATCAAAAAAATACACAACTTTATAATCCAAACCACCTTTCATAGAATATTTGATAATATTTATAGAACATAATATATATATATACCTCTGATTGATACTGCCTGGTATGTGTACATGTATGTGTGTGTGAGTGTGTTTGTGCAGTGGTAGTGGTGGTAGAGGGACATGTACTGCCTAACGGCAGGTCTGTGAGCGACTCAGCCTGCATAGCTTCTGTCAGATTAGGCAAATGGTTAACTGTGCCTGCTACCACGGTGCTAACTTGTGCTATTTTTTCCTGCTAGTATGGGCTGTGCAAGGGCATTCTGTGGTACAAGGGCAATTACAGCTTACTACTAACAATAACAGAAGAAAAGCCAAGTAAAACATAATAAAATAAAGAGGAAAACTGTGACCTCTTCTTACCTACCCTGGTGGGATTCACAATTATGAGATCAAATCTGGAGCAGTAGCAGCGTAACCTATAAGAAACAGATTGTATGTTGTCTGTACAAACAGCATCTCACTGGAAGCCTTGTGTTCTTTTCAGTTGTGGAATCTGAGGAAGCTTGCTACAGCTCTTTTCACAGGTAATCAAAGAAACCTCTGTGCCCGAAGAAAATAAAACCCAAAACATACTCATACAATTTTAATATGTCTGCAACATTTTGTTACTTCATATTTAGAAAAAGAAATAAGCATCTAACAGAAATTTGTGTTATGAATGATTAAAAATGATGGTAGTCTATGTCTTTTCATTATAATTTTCTGCTGACACATATGATAACATAATTATACCACTCAATGTACTGCTCTGCACTGCTCCTGATTCTGATGTAATTATTGATAGAGGAAAATTTAAAATTAAATGTTTTGCTTAATTTCTTCTAAGTGAAAGACTGTTATTTTTATTATTAGGTCTTTGTCAAAATACAGCATTAATAGCAAGCATGACTTAGCTGAACATATACCAAAGTATATAGACATTACATGTACGGAACACAATGGAACTTCTTGTTTTGTGTGGATGTATAAATGAAGGCCCAATCCTTACCTCATTTAAACCTAAACTCAAAGCATATTTTTGTTGTGTAAACCCGAATGTGAAACTACTATTGTCTTATTCAGTTCTGTGAGCCATGCAGTCCTGTGTAGCCTTTGTCAAATTAGGCAAATAGTTAACTATGCCTGCTACCACGGAGCTAACTTGTGCTGTTTTTTCCTGCTAGCATGGGCTGTGCAAGGGCATTCTGTGGTACAAGGGCAATTACAGCTTACTACTAACTAACCAAATAAAACAGAATAAAGTAAAGAATAGGAAAGTGTGACCTCTGCTTACCTGCCCTGGTGGGATTTACAGTTATGAGATCAGATGTGTTTCATTATTATGTTAAATCTTACAGTCTCTAGAGGGAACCTGTTGAAGACATAGAGCATCCACTCACCTTAGACCTCTGAAACACATTTTATTGCTAGATTTCAAAATATTCATCAAGCACTTTTGTATTTTTGTGAAATTCTGTAAAGGGGTGGGTTGTAGATAGAGAAAATGTTGTGCATTTGGTTCATTTCAATGAAAAACAGTCATATTTCTTCCTCAGACACAGGCCACCTCAGCTTTCGGCGCACATTTCCTGCAAGGCGGATCGTGTGAAAGTCAGTGTGTCTGTTAACATTAGGCAGACAGATGGCTGCTTTTCCTCTGCTAATGTATGGCTCTGAAGAAGGAAATATCACCATTGTGCTGCAGCAGGATCCGGCTCCACTAATGAATACACATGGGCGCTATTGTTCCTGACATGTTCATGTCCAGAGAATGAAATGTTGTGCTTATGGAAATTAGGACCACAGAGTTTTGTTCCTTTATTAATTTACTTAGATTATTTATTGATATAGCTTCCCTGAGAAATAAATATACTACATTTCTATATAAATATCCCGCATTTCTTTAATCTTATGTGATGATTTTTGTTCAAAAACTGGAGGATTAACACCTAAGAATATATTTTTTTAAGAACACAGAAATACAGAAATGTATAATATTGAGAAAAGTCCAGAAATCATCCAGCTCTGTGCCAAATACTTTTTCATGGTACCGTGTTTCATAACTCCCATTAATTATAACAGCCTCTAATTCCAAAAATGAAAATTTTATACCACTTGCACATAAACTAAGGAATTTCAGAATATTACGTGTAGCTTTCTTGTCCTCCCATCCCACATTCAACACCACCTCTAATAAAACTCTGCTCTGAATGATGTTGATTTATGTTTCCCTCACTGGTATTGTTATAGTTGTCCTTGAAGCTTCCATCCGGGCAGTCTGCACCTCCTTATCCTGAGCACTAAATGACCACCCAGTCCCTAACGTCCCTAGGTTAAATAATGCTGGCCCAATGCCGCTTCAATTTGGGTGTATCCCATCATACTACTTGAGGTCTGGTACAGAGGGAGTCCCAGGGCCCCATAACATTGTAGCCCCTTTCCTTACACAAGGTTTTTGACCACATTAAATCTCCAAATGAAACTTTGCTTCCCTTCGCTTGCACATAGTACTGGTGAGCTTCCCGAAAAGATCCCTGGGTGTTCTCCGGCTAATCTTTTTGGCTAACACTGTGTTTGTCATTGGCTCCACCATGGATAATGACCACTGTGTCCCCTCCTGCTCAGGCCTGGAGCTTGTCTGCACACTCCATGAGGTCTCCTGCCTGGGCACTAGGTTGGCGACAAACAATCCAAGCTTGTGCACAAACACAATATTTACACCAGAAAGGATTGAGCTCTCCGCAGAAAATATTTCCATTTTCTTGGAGGATGTGACTGCCTGGGTGCCCTGGGGCTCATCAGTCCTCCCACGTTCCTCTTCCTGCAAGGGCAGGAAATGGATGGACACCACCACTTCCAGAGATGTCACTCCTTTCTGAATTACGCCCCCTTTCCTAAGCCTACGCCCTACTGTGACCCAGCATGGTCTCTCCGTCTGCTCTAGAGACACCCCTGGCTCCCCTGCTCCCACTTCAGTGTGCACTCTGTCTCTCTGTAGGGTGTAACCAGTTCCTGGATCTGGTGTCTGGCAAGTTGTACCTTGACATCTTGATCTCCAGGTGCTCAAAAGGCTGAAAACATTTCATAGACAAACACATCCTGGAGGTCTGCCTCCAGAAGTCTGATCATCTTACAACCCTCACACAGCTTAGTTTTACCCCCTAACTAAGGAATACACTTTCTCTGAATTAGAATGTATTTCCTGGACTGAAATGCCAATTGTCTCTACCAGGCAATAACAAAAATAAGAAAAGTAAGAAACCATTTTGATAATAATTAGCTCACAAGTTTGTTGAAGTAGAGAATAAAAAAGAGCAGGTACAATCAGATTGTCCTAAACTGTTGGCCACTTGAAGACAGTAAGCTAGTTAGCTAACTAATACTTTGCTATTATTGGTGAACTCCTAAGGTTTCTGAACTGGATAAAAAACTTTAAAAAATTCTCACTGCTCGATGATATTCTCATTTCATTAACCTGCTAGCAAGAGATTTCCAGTTAGATTTATAATAGACTTTGCAGTTCTGGGTTAATATATTTTGTAGTATAGTAATGAATCAATCTTCTGTCACATTCAAAGAGGTAATCACCCCCTACCACTGCTAAATCCCTAAATGTTATTGTGAGTAACACTCCTGCATGCATTTCACAGTTCAGATATGTCAAATAATTTGCTCTCAAATCTCAGTTTGACTTTATGTGATCTAAGATTTCTTTCTTTAAAATATATGAATTCTATTGTGCTTTATTTTACATGTTATGTAATGCTGCATTTACAAATGGATAGTTTTGTTTGGAAATGAATCACCTTTATTTTGACATTAGAGAACTTTAGTGTGTCTTACCAAGGTTAAATGGTGTGACGAATGATAACCTTTCATGAGGTCATTACCCACACAGGGATTCCTCTGTGAGAATCGTACTCTTTAATCATTCTTCTGTCTCAGCTGTTTCATTTTTATATCATTTTACCATTTTCCTTCTCTTAAGAAAAAAAAAAATGTTTTTGTTCTGTGTCACATAAATGCAGACTCATGTTTTGATGGTAATTGACAAAAAAATAAAGTTCTATATATGACAATCATGATGCTTTTTTTGAAATAGAATAAGAATGTCTAAGAACAAATACATGCATAAAAATATCTGAAAATGTACAGCATACCTCTTCGTATGTATTTCTGAACCTCATATAACCCTAATGGTCAACAGGAACTGATGGTAAAAGCTCAGTTCAGTTGTGGAACATTAATTACTGCAAGCCCAAGAGTTTCTGCCACTGGGTAAGTTCAATAAAGACAAAAACAGGAAAAATACTAACAAGTGTGTTATTTTCATGCAAATAGGCGTTTGATGTAAATGATTTCCATGCCATTCACCACCTCATACATCAGGGTCAGCCTTTCATCTTTCTTTCAAGTCATGGCTTTTCAAGAAGGGCTGAAATTACACCTGACAGTAATATGCGTTCTCCTTACTCCTGTCTCTTCTGTCCCTCCTCAAAAGGAATTACAATGATTAATGGGGGCCATGGGTTTTTAATGAAGGCCTGCTCCTCCTTTTGAGTTGCAGTTAAGTAATCTTCCTCTTTGTTTCCCCTTGGGCCCAAAACGCAGGGAAGGAATCCCACCCGTCATGGACATGAGAGCGGGAGCCACATGCCTTCCAAACTGAGTCCAAAACGACTCTCCCGTTTTTCTCTAGCTGTCCTTTTGTGAACATCCCAGCCTCCAGGCTGTTTGAATAACCATTGAGCCTCCCCCTCCCTCCTGCTTGTATTATATTCATCAGCTGGGATCCTAAAGCTCGCTGCTTAGCATGCACTTTGCTTTTCTTCCATGGTTGTGGTGTTGCGAAAGCTGTGCTCCCCGCTGCCAAAAGTCACACACAAACAATAGGCGCACCTGGGCAGCTTTGGGGGTTATTTACACTGGGTAAGGAGTTAATGTTTTATCCAATCCAGGTCACACCTGCACAGGATGTCAAATGGAATCTATTGTTGAAGGTGGACCTCTGAAATTGAAGGTGCTCTTGTTGTTGAGGGTGGTGGAGGAGGGGGTGTGGTGATGCCAGTAGATGGGTAGTTTCTAGTTTGCTCTAAAGCAGTTTGTTGTATTCCAGCATGAATTCCAGCATCAATTGTTCAAGCCTCCATTCCTGGGAATACTCCTGGGATCTCATTCCCAAAAAATAACAACACGGCTGCAGGGAATTTTGGAATCCATGCGAGGCAACGAAAAATTTTGTATGAAAGCACCTGTGACAGAAGAGCAGCGCTCTGGGCAGGTGAGATAGATAACAAACTGAAAATGAGGGGAAAATAGTTTACAGAGTGACAGAGAGACAGAGTGCACACTGAAATGGGAGCAGGGGAGCCAGGGGTGTCTCTAGAGCAGACAGGGAGACCGTGCTGGGTCACAGTAGGGCGTAGGCATAGGAAAGGGGGTAATTCAGTAAAATAAAGTGAGTGAATGAAAAATATATGGATTCATGTGTTTTAGTCTTTTCATACATGTCTCATTTTTTTAATGTTTCCCCCAGTCTCCCAGCCAGCAGCACCACCCCTGGTCAGCCCTGTCCCCTTCTCTTAATAACCCTGCCAAAATTGTAACCATTACATCACTCCCACCAGTCAGCAGAGATCCACACAGGAATTTAGAGCAGTTCAAAGGCTTGATTCAGCCTATATGTTCACCCATGAAGATGCTGTATTCCATAAATGAAAGTTTCTCCAATATGGAACACAGTGAACATGGACAGACTAAAATAATATCTTATGATAGGTTGCTGAAATTGGGTCTTGCATATGTGGAGACACTTCATATCTCATATGTATGCTTAAATAATAAAATCAAGTGTTGAAATACAATTTTGGTATGATGCAAGGATAAAAAACACTCATTTTCACTGTGTCAAAATGCCCATCTAGAGACTGCAGAAGACTTCTCCATCGTGTTAAATGTTGTTTGACTTGTTCCTAGAGTACAAAGGAATTTTACCAGTACATAGTTTGGTTACAGATATTTAAAGGTACAGAAATTTTCATTCAGTTTTGCACCATCCAATCACCATTCAATAGCATACATCCCCTGCAGGAGTTTTTAACCCACATATGAGGTTAACATAAATAACTTTCGGATCAAAACGGAACTCACCCACAAGGAAGGGGAGGCAACAAGAGCGAGGAAAAATAAACAAAAAAACATTGCAGTACTTCCGTAGTCCTTTAAAATAACTCTGCATGGAGGCCTGAAGTATGTGTGCAGAGAAAGAAAGGAAAAAAAAAACTTTCAGGATGGGTTACCATTGAAATGATGAAAGGAATTCCTGCAGTAGAAACTGGGGCTTTTCTGAAGTAGCCAAAGACCTGAGTATTCCCATTATGGAGAATTTATAGCCTAGCTGGATACACAAAACCTCAATAAGTTCCTATAACTGTGGAATTATTTCATATGGAAAAAGAAGCTCTTCTGAGATGTCTCAACAAACAGTATCGAGACTCTGCATTTGAGCTTGCATTTCTGTTTGAAGGCACCTTAAAACTGCAAATTTGCTAAGATATCTGAAGAAGAGAAGAATAACATTGCTTGCCCCATGGATCAAAGAGGTAAGACAGACTTTGGACCTCTTCAGTTTCCAGTGGATGGTTGAGCTGCAGGTCAAACCATTGTTGCAACATGACTTGTATTTAAAAAGTGAAGAGAGTCATATATGCAGTCAGTATGCAGTCCCAGGATTTTTTTATTTTTCCACCTGCTTTAGTTTTCATCATCTTCCAACTTTTCCTCCAAAGAAATAAATATTTTGGTGTAGTGGTAACTGAAGACGTGAGTATACTGTCAGAGAAGGTGGGCATACTGTGAGTCTGCAGACCATATGTATTATGGGTAATAAGATTCATAGTGGTTGTGCTGTTACACCACCTGAATATTTAGTGAATATACTCAATATGCACGTACACACCTCCACCATGCCACTGTTTTTTGTAGTGTTAAGAAGTAACTGTTGACCACAGATAAAATGTTGCAGCTATTCTCTCTGCCATTTCAAATGACAACCCTAAGTCACCACATGAGAGAACCAAACCTCTTGGGCTTTTGTTCTACTTTGGGGTTTTTATTTTCAGATGGTATATAAAGAAACCATTGGATATGTTCAGGTAAGCTGCGCAGATATTAGGGCAGGGAACACATTTTGGCTTAACAGAGAGCAACCTCTCAGATGTTGAAAGGTGAATTATTTTCATAAGCTTCAGTAGTTATTCCCCAATCTCTCTGTGCAACAGTATTGTGGTTAACGTGAATATAGCTTAACAGGAAAGGCATTTCAAATCATCAATATCTGTCTTAATTGCATAATACGTTCGCCACTTTTCAATGCTTTTTCAATGCTGTGTGTTTTTGCTTGCCTACTGTAAAACATTTTTAAATTGCTCTTCTGTGAAAAGTCAAATAAGTGTTATTTTATGTAATTATTTCTACCAGTATTTGAGGACTAAGAACTTTCATACCTGAAATCATGTAACCTCAAAAAAAAAAAAAAAAATAAAATAAAAAATAAATACATTTAAAATAATAATAAGAAATAAAGCATTCTCTTCTGCTTGTGGTCAACAATATATATTTGAGTGGAGGGCGAGTGAAATAACGTCTAAACTGGTATGTCTCTATTTTGAATTTCATGATGAACAAACTTTCCATTTTTTAGCATTTGGTAACTATTTATTGTTCTCTTATTTTTGTTGTTGTAACTAATGTAGTGGCATTACTTTGTATGCTATGTTTTCACATCAAAGATCAGGTTTCATTAAATTTTGTTGATTAAAACAAATTCTCAAAAATAATAATATAGTATCGGTAAAGTACAAATAAAATGAAAATCGACTCTAGTACTTACTCTAAAAATGAATTATCAATTTATTGTTTGGAGTTCTTGAACACTGTCACGCAAAATCTGTTACATTTCTTTCATTCCTAGGAATGTAGAAATCTAACAAAGTGGAAAGGTGACACATGGCTTATTCTCCACAATAATTCTTGTTTTTGAAGTTAAAAACATACCACTAATCTTTCTGCTTTCTCCCTGAAATGGAAAATAATGACCCATGGGAGGGTTTTACATGTGAAAAATGACCAGAGAGCTCAAGCAGTCCGAGAAACCCTTTATTTCTCACCATTTGGTCACATGGATATTATAATAAATCAGACATAGACAAATATACTCTTAAACATGTGTATGTAATCAAAAACATTGTTGTCTGTGAATAGCTAAACACTATGTCTGCAAGGACAAAAAAATCTAAAACTGTTTAATCTGTGTTTGTTGTATTTGAGTAATGTAACATTAAAAAGGGAGAAAAGAAAGATGTATAAGTATCTGTGACACTGATATTGTGGGAAAATAGCTGTTGGTTTGTTTTTCTCATGTATATTGTCTGGTTCATGTATTACTCAAAGTTAACAGTGACACTGTTTAACTACGACTGATTTTTTGACCTATTCCCTGGAATATCTCTCATTTTGCCTGAATTCATAAAACCCATACATGATACTATTCTTAACCCAAAAGTAATGCATTTCACTTAAAACATAAGTGAGTTTCGTGTTACATGGATGTAGAACATAATGGAAAACACGTTGGTGCTTTGATGGCTTGCAAAGTAAGAGCTTATCTGGATTTTTGGGCCATGAAGCAGCCTGACATAGAAGTGAACCCCCTCATATAAACGCAGTCTATCGTTATTACCCCAATCCATCTTTGAGTGCAGGCTCCCCTGGAGGAAGCCGGTGGCCGCCAATTTAAAAGTCTAGTATGGCATATGGCAGCCACTCTGGCACAAAGCTATGCTATCTGTGTTGCACCAGGTATCTATTGAATTCCAAAGATTTTTAAGTGCTTCAACTTTCAAATAAGGCCATATTCTTAAACTTTATCTTTAAAATGATCTTTTTTTGAAAGCTGAGAAAATAAATATAGAATGTATCAACACAGAATGCCTAGAAAAACATAATCGCACCTTAAAATGGTGCAAAATGGTTTGCAGTTGGCCATCAGCCAAGAGAAAAACAGACTTCCTTGTGATTACAAAAGAAGTCCATTTGTTTTTGCAGGCACTGAGGAAACAACTCCATGAAACTCAACATGCTGTATGACGTTCTATGAGACAGAAGGCCTCTTTCTCAGCGTAACGGTTTATTGCTCTACGGAATTAGAGCTAAGTGTTTCACAGTAATTATAATGAGGGGATTATTGTGTTCTGGGCCATCAGTTCTTCTGTACTTTTTCTCATTCAGTGTGGTATTTTTTTTCTTCAAATCAGATACACTACATGTACTCAGGGCACAGAATCACCACTGAACAAACCTCTTTTTAGTGCATTAAGTGTATTTGCCTGAATGTTTTCAGGTCTGGATCCAGTATTAATAAAGCAGTCAGCTGCGATGTGAACATATCAGATTTAATATGAAAAATAACAGGGCTTTCCCACACCTACAGAGTTACTCCAGGTGAGCTGGCACCTGCTGCCAAGTGTTTTGTCTCAGTTTTGGGCAGGGAAATCACAATGGCACGCTCTATCTGAAAGTGCTAGACCATGGCAGATGGCACGGAGAACAGAAAGACGTTCAGCTGGATTCTCATGTGTAATCGAAAGCACAGTGAACAACTTATCAACATGAATGTGCATTTTGACAAGCATTAAAAACATGGATATTGGCTTTTCCTTTCAAAATCTTCCACAGGGAGATTCTATGCCCAATGAACAATAAGGAACAGGGCACAGAGAATATATGTATATTCTTCACATATGTAAATAATTACCGTGAATGATTCTACACTAATCCTGGTGTAAAGGGTGTAAACATTACACATATTAAACAATTAGCAAGCATGCACTGAAAAAGTTGGAATACATTTTTACATCATTCCCTGAAAAACTGTGAGCCCATGTGTCTCTTTTTGAATTGCTTAAGAATGCACAATTTTGATAACATTGAGAACTACTTAATAACTGGTTGAAGCTCCATCTTAAAAGCACCAGTGTTCAGAGCAGGTCCAAGAAGAAAATTCTTATTCATGTGGAGGGATTGCAGTCACATAAATAGAAGCTTCCGGGTTTGTTCACACCAAGGCCCTGGGCTGATCTAATGGGAGGATGTTACTACACTGCAGTAAAGTCCTGGTACAGAAACACATGTCGGGCACAGTTTGGCAGCCCCGTCCTGCCTTGCAAATAGCCTTTTTATTTGGCCATTGACACGGATTGCCTGGAAGTGGCTCTTTAATGATTTCCTCTTCTCCGCACCCCCTCCAATGAACAGCTGCTAGTGCTCTCAGACACCATTTCAAATATGCACTTGAAGATTTTAGGAGCAGATGAAAGATGATACACCTAATCTGATTCCTGCAACTGCCTCAATGTCCGTTCTCATTAGTTTGGGACGTCTTTCAAAATCTATTAAGAGTAATTTATGGCCATAAATGGAATAACTCAGGGGTGATGTTTTAAGAACATAATTAAAAGGAGACGTGCACTCAATCGCAAAGCTAATTTTTCTATCAAAAGTTGTTATCATGATGTAATGTTTTTGGTGAATGGTGTATAAAGTACTTGGAAGCAGAAATCACAGTCATCATATCATACTTCTTTATGTTATGATGATATGGTACAGAAAAAAAACAACATTTCTCTACACATTGTAAGTTTATACAGAGGAATACATCTGCACAATAATGAAATATATATATATATGAAATATAGCCAGTAATATTAAATGATAAATATGATTATTAAAAAAGCACTATTTATTTTGACTCCTCAAAGTAAATCCCTGATGTTGGCATTGTTGTTCAAAAAATATTTTGGGGTAAAAAAGAAAAAAGACATACAAATATTCCCTTTGTAGTGTGAGTAATTTCACATTTGCCAAAAATTGATTCCAAATTTCGGTCATCCTCCATTTAGTACCATGAATTGGATCTCTCAACAGATCCAAAGAAATAAAATTAGGAAAAACAAATAGCCATTGTGTGAGGGTGTCCTGCAGTTTACAGTTCCCTTGATTAGTTCCCTTGATGTGAGCCCTGCTAACCATGTTCTTTCCTGGTGTGGTGAGAAATTGAGAGAGGAATCATCATTTAGCAATAAGGATAATTAGGACCTTGGTAGGTTCTAAAACTGATAGCTCTGGTTACAGATAGTTTCCAGAGCATGGTTACGTCTGGACAACAGTGTAGTGTAGGACGGCTCCCACTTACCTCAGCAGTAGGACTGTACCTGCTATAAAATTCGAGAAGAAAATAGATTTATGCAGATTTCTCATACCATGAAAGATACGATAGGCATTAGGCCAGATTGTCAATGAAAAGTACTATACTGCCTGTATGTAAGGAGATATTATGTGAAACCCCTTTAAAAAGACACTGGAAGATTTTGTATTGGCAGATGAGCAGAACTAGAGGCCCTGGAGGCAGTGAAATCGATGGAGGAGAACGCGGACAGCTGTGGCTTGTGCCCCTTGCAATTGTACATGTGCATTTTCCCCTTTTAGAGTAAACACTGAATGGTTGATATACACTTTAATCATTGAACTGAACCCACAATATATACCCCATAAATACTGGCACCTCTCATAAGTATTACTATTCCAGGCAACCAAAGGCTTTCATGGCAAGAGGTGAAAAAACAGAACAAGGAAGCTCAATCTGAGTATCTGGGTGTATTATGCTGTGGAAATGATGCATATTACCAGTGTCTGAACATGATTTAAATGAAAGAAATATGAATATCTCACAACAGAACCTTGTAATCCACTTTATTTCATGGGGTCATCAAAAATGTGTAACAGATTTGTTATGTATTTTCAGACACTTTTGTAGAAGATGAAAAGTGAAGAATAGAGACGTCCTTGTATTTTGTTAATGACTAATATTGACTGTGCAGTTGGTGGTTGTTTGTTCAGAGGGCTTGTGGTTAGGGTGTCTGAAGAGAGTCATGAGATTTGTGTGACTCAGGTGGGCACTGATCTCACAAAACACAAAAGGAAATCCATTGCATGTCTGGCTGGTGCTCAGCATTGAATTACAGGGGTAATGGATAATGGCCCTGTGACAGGCTGGCATTTTGACCAAGTGACCTTTCACCTCTAGATGCCTCATAATTCAGACCCATCGTAGAATATCCAGGATTGGACAGTGTCCACCCTACAGGCTCTGAGACACACTCCAAAGCTTTGGTTGCTACATTCCTCACCTCCCTTAATTTTTAGGTGTCAAGTCATAGCTGGTTTTGAGGTTTCCCTGAGCCTTGTTGGAAGTTATCAACCAATCTGTATGCGATATCTGGGCTATGACATCATGTGGCGGTGGGATAGCTGGTCTCCGGTCGGTCCCTCTGTTATCAGAAATTATTTACAGCTTGTGGTCATCTGCATCCCTTTCATCCCCAGCAACAAGATAGCTTCACCAAGCACCTGCTTATCTGCCCCGGGCCGTGGAATCTGGATTCATCTGCTCAGAGACATCGGGAGGCAGTTATTACTGCAGCTCCCATTCACGGACATCGTTTCTCAGTCTGATGTATGGCACATGTGCAGGCGTATGCGCGAGGGAGAAATTAACCTTTGTGTTAGAAAAAGTGCTCCAGGTTTTCCGTCACTTTTTTTCAAGGAATGTATACCTGCCACATGCCTGGATGTATTTTAGAGCTCTTTATATCATCTCAAGCTGAAAAATGACCTGAGCACTGCTGTATATTTATTAATGCATTTATTACTATTGGCTTCAATATGCCTTGGCTTCCAGTGTCATAATTGCATAGCTTAGCTGCTTGACAACAGAGTGGGGACAACTGTGTAGTTTTTGAAGAGTGAATGCCTGCCAATCTGACTCTCCAGAATCAACAGAGAGCATTTTAGAGAGATGGCCTGACATTTGTGATCAGGAATTGCAATTTGAGGGATAAAAACGGGGACAATATGCCGACACAATGAAATATGGTACAGTGTGTGAATTCTCAGAATTCTTGTCTTGCATCTGAAATGTAAAAAAATACATTGACATTGGAATGTCTTTTTGCTTTACAAGAGAAAAATAATTTAAAATGACATTTTAAATTTAATTTTTAACATAAAACCTAACATAAATGTAATCCAAAATTAGGGTATGGAATGTATGTGGAGAAAATATGATTTGGATGGGGGGTATTTTTTGTAAAGGAAAGCTGTATTTTTGTGGCTTACGATTGAGCAAGAATGAGGTCTGTGCTGAGGATACAGATGTTTCTGGCTCTGTGAGGCAGGGTGGAAATGAGAGGCCAAAGCATAACTGTGCAGAAACTGGATCGTCTGTGTGATGACTTGGGTTAAAACACACGGGTGAAAGGCCCACTGTCCATTGCCAAAATCTGAATTTGCCAAGAAGGGGGAAAAAAGACTCTTAATTGATGTTTTGGTATGTAAACTCAGATGGACCACCATGCTGCTGAGGTTTGGCAACAGGGTCCAAGAAATGTTGCAGGTGGAACTGCACCAGCAGGATAATCACTACGGCATCCACAACTCTGACAGAGATTTTACTTATTTATTCATTGGTTCTTTGCCTGGTCGGATTGGAAATTATTAGTTCCTGCAGCTATCATCTATAACCGCACAGAAATATTTTTTATTGTTTTGTGCCCTCGTTAAAGTTTTACATCTGTCAGCTTGCCTCCAAAAGGCAAGACCTGAAAACATCTTGGATCAAGCTGTGCGGGAAATATGCTTATAAACAAAAGCAATTGAAAAATGTTGAGAAAATATTGACATGTAATGACACAGTCTGTGTCTGATCAGCCTCTGTTTGATTTTTTTTTCCATGTGTGTAGCCATATAAATGGCACTTCCTTTACCCAGACTCTCATGACCCCGCTAGACGGCACAAAGTGTCTCTCAGAACAGTGATTTCCGTGCAGGGGTATCAGCTAGCTTGAGACGCACGCTGTCTGAAGGTACAGTCAGACAGTATTTAAGACAACACCTGTACTCAGAATTCATAGACAACATTCCTTGGACTCTTTGCTGCTCATTGCACCTGCATAAATACTGTATGGTATTGCTTAGGCCAGATTTTGTCACTCACGGGGGCATTCTTCTGTGGGCTTGCTCTCTGTGCCCCCTAATGCAATAACAGAGTCTCATCACCTTCAGCTGTCTGAGCAGATGCCCAGGAATGTATGCTTTGAGTTCATATCTTGACAACCCAGCTGCTGTCCACCAGTGGTTTCATATACAATTTTATTTTTTCTCCTCTGTATGGGCATAATGCACTCCACTAGGCAGTAATGTGAACTCATGCTGTGACATCAACTAGGATAGTTTCTGAAACGTAGACAGGCCAAATTCCCCACATTCTTTAATCTGACCGTAATGTGGAATAACAGGTGCACAGACAGGTTGCCAACACTGAAGACAGGTCAAAAGACACAAACTCTTTTACCAGAAACAATGTAACATTACTATTCCGGGACACTGTGTTTTATTAAAAACGTGCAATCTGAAGTTAATTTAATGTGTTCACTGAAACTAGACTAATCTCATGCCATGATTTCAGCGCTTAACGGATGATAATCAGAATGAAGGGTACTGGCTCACACCTCACATTCTTGAAACCGCTGAAACCTTAGATACGCAGACCTCAAGAAAAAAAATCTAAGAATAAATACCTAGAGCACAAGCTACAATACGAACCACATTTTATCC